>CM046874.1:357842275-359042275 GCA_025667525.1 Glebionis coronaria | reverse complement strand
TAGAAGTTTAACGAAGTCGAAGAATCAAGTCTAATAAAAGAAAAATTCTAAGACAAGTTCATTTTATCATTCGACAAATCCCGAGACAAAGTCGAGAAAGACGAAAAAATTAAAAGAAGAATAGACAAAGAGAAAGAGAGAAGCAACCAACACCACATCACCTTCTCATATAAATAGCCTCCTAATCCTTCATTAGGAGGTGTTAGTTAATAGATTTTAGTTTAATTTTTGTAAGGTAATTAGGAGTAGATTAAATTACTTTCTCTCTCTGGATTTACTTTATGTTCTTAAGATTTTCTTTCAAGTTTATTAATCTTTAATCTTAATCTTGTATTTGAATCTTTATCTTTATCTTAATTTCAAGTTTTTTTTATAATCATTCTCATTCTACCTTTCTTGTTTTTAATCTCTTGTTTGATTTAGATAATCATGTAGTTTGTTTGCTGTTATTGCTTATTTGAGTGCTTATTCCATTGTTCTTATTGTTTTTCATGTGTTTGATGGTTTTAGCTTATTGTGCTTATTGCTTATTGTGTGTTTGTCTTATTTTTAATTAAGAGTTTTTAATAGTTTAATCTTTTAAAGTTGATTTGAAATATTTTGATTATTTAGTATTTTTAAACTTTTTGATTTGTGGCTTATTAGCTTTTTCTTAAAATTAGTTTGGTTAAAGTTTTGGTTAAATGCTTATTTGATTTTAGCTTATTTTCATTTTGGTCATTTTTGTTTAATCCGGATTCTGAAAACCCTTATTCTGACTTATATTAAACTGCTTTATTCCGAACTAAGTCAAAATACACATTCCGGATTGTGTGCATGATCCACATTCCGGATTAGTAACAAAACATAACATTCCGAATTAAGTAGTGCTTGTGGATTCCGGATTGAGTTCAGATTATCCATTCCCAATTAATTTGGAATTCAGGTATTCCGGATTAGTACTTTTATAATATTCCGGATTGTGTCTGAATTATATATTCCAGATTACATGTCCATCCCACATTCCAGATTACATGTCCATCCCACACTCCGGATTCAGTCAAATTGTAGGTATTTCGAATTAGGTTAAGAACCCATATTCCGGATTAGGTCTAGTTTTCTCTTATTCCGACTTATGTTTTGTTTTGTTTTCCCGAATTGTTTTTGAATTTTATTTTTCCCGCCAAATTTTCTTAAGTTTTATTTTAAATTGTTTCGTCTTAGTTTATTTTCAAATTTACTTTTCATCAAGTCATAATCTTTTGTCATTTATTTTTAAAGTCTTTATTTTTAGTTTATAAGTTTAAAATCTTTCTGATAACGACCTAATTATACATATTCAACGTATTATTATAATCCCACTTTGTAGTATAAATAAGAGCTTCCGATACTTAATATATTGTGTTTTATATGCAGATGTAAAGTATGAAGGAGCAAAGTGAAGATATACAAAGAAGGGGCCTCAATATGAAATAAAGACAAAGATATTAAAAGAAGCTTCTGAAATCACCCAGAAGTGCGGCGTACAAAGTTATAAGTGCGGCGCGCATTCGCATCTCCAAAGTGCGGCGCACTTGAGGAGAAGTGCGGCGCACATTTGACCCCAGACAGCACTATAAATAGGGGACATTTCCATCCATTTTAAACACACCTCTCTCTCTCTCAATACTCCATAGCTCGAGTATTTTAGTCTTTCTAGTGAATTTTCCGTATTATCCACTTTTGGGAGATACTTGTAACGAGAGTATTCCGCTCTTCTATTCTTGGAGGAAAGATACAATCGTGACACTTGTGTACTCGTTTATTCAATCCAATCTAAGTATGATGTTCTCTTACTCTTTTCCAATTGTTACTTTGATTACTCTGTTAGGCTAAGCTATTTGTGACTGTATGGGTATGTGAATATAATTAGTGATGATGATATGATATGATCCTTTATAAATGACTTCAAGCTAGTGTTGTAGAACCATTTTACCTCCTAGTTCTACAAACCATATTTTATCTAAGTTGATTTGTTACGATAGTTTGGCATTGAGAAACGCAATTTGTTATAATAAGTTTTCTAGAACTTGTCTATGTCATGATTCTTTGGTTGGAGAAATCCGCTTAGAAACCTGATAAAATATTGAACTTGTTGGCAATTGTTTTGAGCTTACTCGCTTAAATAAACATAAGTCTTGAATCAACCCAAGTAAATTGTGTAAACGCCATTTTGACGAAAAAGGATTATCACACTTTACCTACACAAACATATCTTGATCATTATTATTATCATAACGCACTTATACCAACTATCCCATATTAGTCATATTTGTTATTATCGATATTACTTCAAACATTTATTTCTTTAATTGTTATCTTGATTACCAAAACGAAACTAAGTCTCAGCTAACGACCCTGACTTACCACTACAAAGCTATATTACGAACGAAGGGGTATACTTGCTCGTGTTTGTCTTCTAGTCCCTTGTTTTGTCTAAATCTTGTAATATAAATTTAAGACTTGCAAACGAACATCAAGTTTTTGGCGCCGCTGCCGGGGACTTATAATCCTGTTTTGTAACCAAATTAGTATAATCTTGAAGAAATTGAATCATTGCTACTCATTTTAAACCAAAATTTTTTCTGCAGTACAGAAAGTACGCCGCACACACCAAAAAGTGCGCCGCACTTCCTGTAGCGAACCCAAGTGCCCCGTACAAAACCAAAAGTGCGCCGCACAATTCTACTGAAAACACCAAAAACCTTATTGGATGGACACCCGTTCATCCGGAACACCACCAACATCACCGTTACCTGAACCTGAATGTACCCTTAACCGAAGGTTACATAGACTCCATCGCCGTGTACCTTTATCTAGGAGACACGAACAAACTCAACCTCGCATAATTAACCAACCTTTTGACGATCTTTCACAAATCCTATTTCTTACCAAACTCATCAACCGTTACGATCCAGTGTCGGACATTGATGATGAACCTATGTGGTCAGCTGATAGAGTTGTCGCACCAACTCCTGGCTCTACAATCGTTTTACCTGAAATTGCAAACGATTTTGTAATTAACGGGAACCACTTAACCCTTGTCAAAAATAACCAATTTGATGGACGAATCAAAACCGATCCTCACAAACACATCCACGAATTCAGCGGAATTTGTAAAATATTCAACTATGGAGAAGGACAAGCCGAAGCCATCCAACTCATGATGTTTCCATCATCTCTGACTGGAGGAGCCAAGTTACGGCTCGATTAACTTAACGAAGGAACCATTAGAACATGGGAAGGTCTAAGAACTGCTTTCATTAGCCGATTCTTTCCTCCTACCCTATTTGAAAAACTCCTTGGAGAAATCCGAAGCTTTTCTCAACAAGAACGAGAAACTCTCACTGACGCATGGTTAAGAATGAAAGAACTACTCAGAAATTGCCATGGTCATGGACTTAAGAAGGAAGGAATAATGAAAATTTTCTATCATGGTCTTGACGATGTTACCCAAGATGCATTGAACGCCGCAGCGGGCGGAATTTTCTTTTACAAAACCCCTAACCAAGCTTACCAATTATTGGATGACAAAGTCCTACTTAGGCTTGATTGGTCCAAAAATCACAAAAACAAAAATTCACGAAAAATCGTAGCTTTTGCCGAAGGAAGCAACAACCAAACCGACGTCGAGAAAATTATGGCTCGAATGGATGCCATGTCTCTTAAGATTGAAGAGATTAAACACAAAACCTGCAAACACTGTGGAGGAAACCATCCTTCTAGTGAATGTGATGACGATGACACATCCACGACGAAGGAAGAAGAAGCCAACTTTATGAATACCTTTCGTCGAACTCGATTTTATAATGATTATCGTAATCACGACCGCGATAATTGGAGATCAAATGATACACCAAGTTATGATCGAGATGACAAAAAACCCACTCAAACCGAAGACAAAAACAACCTCGAAAACAAAATCGACAACTTTATAGAATCTCAAAGAAAAACCAACATTTTTGTTCGAGAAACATTCAATGACTTCAAAACCAAGTTCGAAACCACAACCAAAAGCCACCAAGCTTCCATTCAAAACCTTGAAGCTAAATTTGATCGTTTGGCCGATAAACAATCGAATCGCGCTTCTTGTTCTTTACCAAGTAATACCAACCCAAATCCCATGAACAACAACAAATATCAACCCCCACAAGCTCGTAACAAGAAAGTGAATGTCATATTCACGCGGAGCGGTTTATCTTATGAATCACCTACCAAACCTACTCATGATACACCAATCGAAATTCCATTCGATAGTGATAATGAGGATGAAGCCCAACCAACCCATACCAAAACAACTGAAAACCCAACACCTAAACCATATAAACCAAAAGTACCATATCCACAACGCTTACGCAAGCAAAAGATGCAAGCTAAGTATGGTAAATTTCTCGACATAATACAAGAAGTTAGAATTAACATGCCTTTAGTCGATGTTTTGGTTGGAATACCAAATTATGGCAAATTTATCAAAGAACTTATCAAGAGCAAGCATAAGTTTGAAGAAGTCTCTTCAACTTTTCTAAACGATGAATGTTCTGCCATTATCCAAAACAAAGTACCACCAAAACTGGGAGATCTTGGAAGTTTCCTAATCCCATGTACTTTTCCTCACTCATACTCTTGCAACGCCTTGGCCAATCTTGGCGCAAGTAACAACCTCATGCCATACTCTTTGTATGCTAAACTCTCTAAAAATGTTTTAAAACCCACAAAAATGAGCGTTCGACTCGCGGACCGTTCTTTCCAATACCCAATGGGATAGCTAAGAACATGCTCATAGAAGTCGGAAAATTTGTTTTTCCTATTGACTTTCTAATCTTAGAAATGGAAGAAGATAGCAAGGTACCCCTTATCCTTGGTAGAACTTTCCTACACACACCTGATGCTATAATTAAAGTTAAGCAAAAACAACTCAACCTTGGGGTTGGAGAAGATAGAATTTCTTTCTCTATCGACGAAGCTATGAAACACTCGTACTCTAATGACGATACTTGTTTTAGTATCGATGCCGTTGAAGAAATTGTTGAAGCCGATTTTGACGATCTTCTTGACGAAGGATGCGAAATTTTGCATTGTCTCGAAGGAACTATAATTGAAGAAGATCTTTTTGCTGAATTTGATGCCTTCATAGCCAACCATACCAATGATAAACCAATCATAAAAATCGAAGAAGAAATCGAAGCCCCATTTGAAACCATAACTTTCGAAACCGATTTCAAAGTTAAGAAATCTATTGAAGAACCTCCTACAGATTTAGAACTTAAACCTCTTCCTGAACATCTGGAATATGCGTTTCTTCACGAAGAAAAATTACTCCCTATAATTATTTCATCTCAGCTTTCGGAAGAACACAAAGACGATATAATTGACATTCTCAAGAAGCACAAACAAGCCTTTGCTTGGAAAACCTCTGACATTCCTGGCATATGTCCATCATTCTGTAAACACAAAATCCAACTTTCGGATAACAAGAAACCAATTTTTGAAAAGCAACAAAGATTAAATCCTAACATGAAGGATATAAATCCTTAAAATCTTAGACTCTGGAATAATCTACCCAATCGCCGATAGCCCAGGGTTAGTCCTATTCATTGTGTACCTAAAAAAGGAGGTATCACTGTAGTAACTAACGAAAACACCGAATTAGTACCAACACGAACCATCAACGGATGGCGAGTTTGTATTGATTATCGAAAACTAAATGATGCAACCGCGAAAGTTCATTTCCCTTTACCTTTTATGGATCAAATGTTAGAAAGACTCACAGGAAATGAATACTTTTGTTTCCTCGATGGTTTTTCTAGATACTTTCAAATCCCAATCGACCCTATGGATCAAGAGAAAACTACGTTTACTTGTCCATTTGAAACTTACGCTTATAGGCGCATGCCTTTTGGCCTATGCAATGCACCTGCTACTTTTCAGAGGTGTATGATTGCAATCTTTCACGATATGATTAAAGAATCAGTCGAAGTCTTAATGGGCGATTTCTCTGTCTTTTGAAATTCTTTCGGCACATGTCTAAACAATCTTGATAAAATGTTAGCACGATGCAAAGAAGCAAATCTTGTGCTAAACTGGGAAAAATGTCACTTTTTGGTTAAAGAAGGAATTGTGCTTGGACACAAAGTGTCTGGAGCTGGCCTTGAAGTTGACAAAGCAAAAATAGACGTAATCGCAAAACTCCCACAACCTACTAATGTTAGAGGCATTAGAAGTTTCTTAGGTCATGCCGGTTTTTACCGACGATTTATCAAAGACTTTGCGAAAATCGCAAGACCTTTAACCCAACTTCTAGAAAAAGAAAGAACGTTCGATTTTACCGACGAATGTTATTGAGCATTCAAAATACTTAAAGAAAAACTTACATGCACACCCATTATTACAAGCCCTAATTGGAACCTTCCATTTGTGCTTATGTGTGATGCTAGTGAACATGCCCTTGGAGCCGTCCTTGGACAAAAAGATGGTAAACAATTTCATCCCATCTATTTTGCAAGTAGAACTCTTAACGCAGCCCAACAAAATTATACAATTACGGAAAAAGAACTCATGGTTGTAGTTTACGCGTTTGAAAAATTTCGTTCCTACCTCGTGTTGTCAAAAACGATAGTTTACACCGATCATTCAGCTTTGAAATACTTGTTCAAAAAGCAAGACGCCAAACCTCGTCTAATACGATGGATATTGCTTTTACAAGAATTTGATTTGGAAATTAAAGATAAAAAAGGAGCTGAAAATGTTGTTGCCGATCATTTATCTCGCATAGTGAATGATGATTCTAGCGATGATGAAATCGACGATTTTCCCGATGAACATATAATGCAAGTAAGTACTGACAAAACACCATGGTTCGCAAACTTTGCAAACTATTTGGCTGTAGGTATTTTACGAAAGGGAATGACGCACCAACAAAAGAAAATATTTTTCTCTGAACTAAAAAAATAATTTTGGGACGATCCTTACTTATTTAGAATCTGTCTTGATGGAATAATCCGACGTTGTATTTCTGGATTCGAATATCAAAAAATTCTCGATGAATGTCACTACAGACCGACCGGAGGACATTACGCCGCGAACACCACTGCTAAAAAAGTGTTCGACGCTGGCTTTTATTGGCCAACTATTATGCGTGAAGCTCATACCTTAGTACGACTATGCAAAGCATGTCAAAGGACTGGAAATATTTCTAAAAGAGATGAAATGCCTCTAAATAACATCCAAGTCTACAAAATCTTTGACGTGTGGGGTATCGACTTCATGGGACCATTTCCTATATCTTACAAATGTGAATACATTTTAGTCGCCATCGACGCTCATGCTTTACAAACAAACGATGCCAGAGTTGTTATCACATTCTTAAAGAAATTATTCTGTCGTTTTGGAATGCCAAAAGCACTAATAAGCGATAGAAGAACTCATTTCTGTAACAAACTCATGGAAAAAGTTATGAAAAGATATGGAGTGAACCACCGATTTTCCACATCTTACCACCCTCAAACGAGTGGCCAAGTTGAAAACACTAATAGAACTCTCAAACGTATACTTGAAAAGACCGTTCAGAACAACCCTGCTTGTTGGTCTAAAAAATTAGAAGATGCTCTATGGGCCTTTCGTACCGCATTCAAAACACCAACTGGAACCACACCGTACAAACTGTTGTATGGAAAGACATACCATCTGCCTATAGAAATTGAACACCGTGCATATTGGGCACTTAAAAACTGCAACCCAGATCTTATTGCAGCCGGTGAAAAACATAACTTTAAACTTCACGAGTTAGATGAATTTCGACATCACGCTTATGAAAGTTCAAGATTATATAAAGAACGAACCAAAGTTTGGCATGATCGTAAATTACGACAAAGAAAAGAATTCAAAAAAGGAGACAAAGTACTTCTCTTTATCTCAAAATATAAATTCAAGCAACCAAAGCTTACTTCAAGATGGACTGGACCTTATTTAGTAAAACACCAATATCCATCTGGATATGTTGAATTACACGGTCTAAATAATACCACCTTTATAGTCAATGGACATAGACTTAAGCTCTATCATGAAGAAGAACACTGTAACGAAATCGAAGGAGAAGAAATTCCTTTCTTCTTAAAATAGATCTGAGTAGCCGAGTCTGGATGAAGACTCTAAACTTAGCGCTATTCGGAAGGCAATCCGTATTTTATCCCCACCTTTCAGCTTAAGTGTGGAGGAGGACATGTAAATAAATAAAACCGTCCTTGTATATTTTGCATGTGTTTTGTTTTGTTTTATAGCATGCAGGAAAATAGCAAATTGGAGCTCTAGCTGGATTTATCTCTCGAAGTCCCGCAATTTTCTACTACGCCCTGGGAAGTTCTCGTTTCCCTTTGCATTTTTCCTATTTTTAATTTTTTTATCAGTTATTACCTCGAGGACGATGTTCAACTTAAGTGTGGAGGAGGTGACAAATAGAAAAAATGAAATAAAAATACAATAAAATTTCTCCACATGAATTTTTTTTGTGAAAAGCAATAAAAATATATATGTTTGTAAATAAATAAGTTTTAAGCAAAGCAAAAATCTCATTGATTGACATTATAATTTAGCACAAAAATCCACTTCCCAAATATGTGAGAAAAACTTAGCCTTATATTTCTCTATTTTGTGTGAAAGCCGATAATCTAGTATGCTTCAAAATTCGTGCTTGACCATCATTTACTAAACCGCAGTGAGGTTAATTTATAGATATTTTCGAAAGGAAGCAAAATAAAATCACCCTTATATCATTTTAGTTAAGCTACACTGCCTTACCAAATATGTGGCACTCATACGCATATGTTATATTATCCATTGTGCCAATATCCTTATATGTTATGCCTAACCACTTGGCAAGTTATGAAATTTATGATGTTCTCTTAAAAAAATATATGTACGAAAAAGAAAGAAAAAAATAGTCAAGTATTCTATTATAGTTTGTTCTAAAACTTTGACAAAGGCATATACTTTTTACCCTACACCCACATCATTTATCACGTTTTGCTTCTTTGAAAAACTTATCTGGTGCTCACGCCGCAACGGTTATGTTTATGTGTCTTGTACAAACTATGGTAGATATCTATTTTATGACCGAGCTAATTGAGTGTTTCCTTACATTTACCCTTTTTGTGGGTGACACTTGTGTGAATTTAAAATCCAAACACTATCCATGTGAGGTGCTAAAGTTATTTTGTCATTTTCTTTTTCTATTCATTAAAATTAAATGATTTTCTTATCATACTTCACAACACTTAAAAGCATCTTTAAAATTGAAATTATTTTCTCGCTTTGATTGCTTGAGGGCAAGCAATAGCTAAGTGTGGAGGAATTTGATAACGACCTAATTATACATATTCAACCTATTATTATAATGCCACTTTGTAGTCTAAATAAGAGCTTCCGATACTTAATATATTGTGTTTTATATGCAGATGTAAAGTATGAAGGAGCAAAGTGAAGATATACAAAGAAGGGGCCTCAATATGCAATGAAGAGAAAGATATTAAAAGAAGCTTCTGAAATCACCCAGAAGTGCGACACACAAAGTTATAAGTGCGGCGCACATTCGCATCTCCAAAGTGCGGTGCACTTGAGGAGAAGTGCGGCGCACATGTGACCCCAGACAACACTATAAATAGAAGCCATTTCCATCTATTTTAAACACACCTCTCTCTCTCAATACTCCATAGCTCGAGTATTTTAGTCTTTCTAGTGAATTTTCAGTATTATCCACTTTTGGGAGATACTTGTAACGAGAGTACTCCACTCTTTGATTCTTGGAGGAACAATACAATCGTGACACTTGAGTACTCGTTTATTCAATCCAATCTAAGTATGATGTTCTCTTACTCTTTTCCAATTGTTACTTTGATTACTATGTTAGGCTAAGCTATTTCTGACTATATGGGTATGTGAATATATTTAGTGATGATGCTATGATATGATCCTTTATAAATGATTTCAAGCTAATGTTGTAGAAACATTTTACCTCCTAGTTCTACAAACCATATTTTATCTAAGTTGATTTGTTACGATAGTTTGGCATTGAGAAACGCAAATTGTTATAATAAGTTTTCTAGAACTTGCCTATGGTCATGAATCTTTGGTTGGAGAAATCCGATTAGAAACTTGATAGAATATTGAACTTGTTGGCAACTTGTTTTGAGCTTAATCGCTTAAATAAACATAATTCTTGAATCAACCCAAGTAAATTGTGTAAACGCCATTTTGACGAAAAAGGATTATCACACTTTACCTACACAAACATATCTCGATCATTATTATTATCATCACGAACTTATACCAACTATCCCATATTAGTCATATTTGTTATTATCGATATTACTTCAAACATTTATTTCTTTAATTGTTATCTTGATTACCAAAACGAAACTAAGTCTCATCTAACGACCCTGGCTTACCACTACAAAGTTATATTACGAACGAAGGGTATACATTCCCGTGTTTGTCTTCTAGTCCCTTGTTTTGTCTAAACCTTGTAATATAAATTTAAGACTTGCAAACGAACATCACTTTCATTTTTATTTTAAATAGTTAATCAACGACAATTTTTCTTTAATCCACCAAGAATAACTGAGTCACACGTTTAACCGTTTTCGAATCGAGTCGAGACGATTCACCTTTAATAAAATTCAGTTATTAGATGTCCTAGAAGCAAGTCACACGCGGTTGTTTAGTGAGCATGATACACGAATGAGTCTAGCGTAACATGATCATGGACCATATCATACTAGACTAGGGGACATGTCGACGTACAGTCGGTAATGGGATCGGCCCGACAGGCCCACGGCCCACACATACCTTACTTATCCTACAAGAAACCCTAAGCCTATATAAACAGGGATAGGGGTCTCATTATAGATCAGGTTATCTCTCTCAACTACACCTCTTATACAACATATCGTCCCGATACTAACTTGACCGTCGGAGGTGGACCCGAGGCTCTGGCATCGGGTCCACGTCTAACCGGTTCTTCTTTGTTTGCAGCATTACTCACGACCGGGGAAGACGATGAACAACCTAGGAGAGTCGTCTAACCGGGCCAGCCAAACTATGCTTCAACAGTAATAATCATCACACTAACATATCTTAATCATGTTTAGTGATCATAAAAATGATTAGCCTTAAGACTCACTTTTGTCAAATGTGACAAAAGCTTTTTAATAGACTTTCTTTTTAAGAAAATGTTTTATTAAAATGGAAAATGTAAATTTGAATATGGCATATTCCAAATACCATAAGAATATCCTTTGAAGGATTCAAACTGCCTTAGATATTTCTAACCCAATAAAAGACAAAAAGGAGCGGAGTCTACATCCGCGGTTCCTTAAGTACCTATGCGGTTCTTTATTGATAAGGAACCGCCTAGGGCAATAAGGAACCGCGTGCAGCTAGCCATTGGTTTTTGTCTTCTATAAATAGTGGATAAAATCTGCATTTTCCACAATCCTTTTTGGACATTTCTTTCAGCCTTCTTTCTCATTTCTTAATCCTAATCATTTGTAAATAATCACTTAATGTGTTAAGTATGTTTACTTCTGATTCTCCTCTTGATCTCCTTCTTTACCTTGTCCAAAGAGAAGATCACTCACAAACTTATGTTGTGATTAATGATGAAGCCTTGATGAAGATCATCCTCTCCTAAAGATCTAGTCATGTTCAACATTTTTTTATTTGTGTTTGATGGTGGTAGTAATACGTCTTTTAGGAAAAAGAACGTAATTAGGGTAAGCACGACGGTTTAGGAAAACCGTGCACAAATGACCCAAAGGTGGTGTGGGATCATTCTCAAGGAGGCTAGTGTGTTGTGTAAAGAGATGATTAATATTTGTGATTATGATTATGAGAAAAAGAAGAGAAAAGGATGACGGTTACGGTTAAAATTACACTAAGACGAAAGTCGTATACGTAAAACCGCAAAAGGTGACGAAATTTAAAAATTAACCTAAAAATCCCTAGAAAATTGCAATAAATCCTAAAAACTGTAATTAGAGTTTACAAAAAATCAAAAATCACTCAATCCTTTTATTTAATTAAATAATATTTTTTAATGCTAATTAAAGCGCAAAAAATCAATTTAATTAACAAAAAGCCCAAGATAAGATTTTTCAATTTGTAAACCTCTAAAACAACTTAATTAAACTAAAAACTATTTTTGGAAAATATAAAATTAATTAAACTATTTAAAAATGATTAAAACCTATAAAAATATTAAAATAATTCTAAAAATTAATTAAAGGACAAGAAAATTAATCTAAAACTTTTAAAATTCCTAACTTAATGTATTTAACCTAAAAAAAATGAAAAAGTTGCAAAAATATTAAAAACTAATTTTAATAATCAAATAATAATAAAATATTAATAAATATTCAAAATTTATAAAAAATTCTAAAAACTTGCAAAGTAGTTTAATTTAACCTAATTAAACGGAAAATGAACTTGAAATGACCAAAATACCCCTAATGGGCCTCCAAATGGGCCACATAGTAAAACAGACCCTTAATGGGCTCAAATTGGCCCAATAAGAAAAATGTTCACGGAAATGGCCCAAAACTACCAGTTAAGCTTAAAGTTCAATTTTAAACACAAACCTCCAAAGGCCCAAAAGCTGAAAGTGAGCTTATCACAGCTTATTTCAAAGCAGCTTATTCTTAATGGGCTTTTTGGCCCATTAAGCTATAAGTTGATGCCATAAGCTGAAATTTGACACACAACCTAATCTTGACCTAATTAAGTTATTTGTAAAAAGAATTTTTGAATAAGCCCAAGAAATAAACCTGAAATAAGCAAAAGCTCTCTACACAAAACGACAATATAGTCGTTTTCGAGTTCTAGACCAATTCAAGGGCTGATTCTTGTTGCAAAATGTTTCAAATCACTTAACTAGGCTTAATAATAAAAAAGATTTCCAAAAAGCACAATGAATAAGCTGGAAAAAGCAAATAAGCACTTACATAAAAGTCAACTAAGTTGGATTTCTAGTCAAACCTAAAAGTCAAAGTCTCAAATGCTCCAGAATAATCAAATGGGTCAATTAAGAAAGATTGATTACAAAAACAAAGTTGTTGCAAGTTTAAATAAGCTATTAGAGCTTATTAATAAGCTGATTGAAAAATTGCACTAGCAGTGGCTAGTTTTGGGTGTCCAGCAGTGGGAAAAGTTTCCACTGCTTGACTTGTTTGACTTTTTGTCTTTTGTGGGTTTTTGTTGGATTCAGTGAACACAAAGGCATCCTTATTACCAGTGGGTTATAAGGAGTCAATAACAACAAAGAAATCATAAAACAACAGGCCAATTGATACAATAATTCAAACAAGCATCAAACATTGCACAAACTTGGATAATAAGCAGTTTTGAACAAATAAGCAGATTAAGCAAGAATAAGCCAACCAAATTGAACTAAATGCATACACAAGCTATAATAAATTCAAATGAACATAAATAAACTTGTTTCATACACTGGATTAAAGATTAGAGCAAGATTCAAGCTGATGAATGTTATTGATGAACACAAAGACGAACACAAAATGAACTTTGCTGATGTACTTGACCACAAGCCCAAATTCAAACCCTCAAATCTCTTAAACATGTTACACAAACTTTGTTCAAACACTTGCTAACCCTAACCATGCATACACTCTAGGTGTTTCCAAAATTTTAGGTCAAAACAGGCAAAATCTGACAAGTTGTAGCACAATCTTCAGATTTGATGTTCAAAGCATAAAATTTGCAGATAAAAGCATACAATCACTTATCAAGCAGATACCAACACTAAACAAACCTTAACTCCTACTTAATTTAATCCAAACTTGAAACATGCAGTAGACCCAAACACCCCTTAAACTTTTCAAAATTAAAATTTATGAAGTCAAAAATGTTTTCAGGTTAGACCAAGCCTAGATAAACATCATAACAACTTTATCATGCATATTCAACAAGATTTAGACCACAAGAACACTTCATACAATAGCAGATCACAAATCACTTAAAACACCCTTTTTAACAGATTTAAGGAAAGAGAGCTTAAAGCTCATGAATGTACATCCACACTCACTGATTGTTGAGCTTATGTGCCTAGCTTAACAAGATACAATCTTCCAATAAGCTGATAAGAACAACAAGGTTAGAATAACAGATCGTATGAAAAAGAAAATGGAAAATAAAGTTGATTGATTCAAGCTTTGTACCCCACTCCTTGGTTATCACCAAGCCAAGATCTCACCTCACCTTGATAATCTTCTTATCAGGGTGATGTGATCAATCTTTGACCCAAAAATTCCAAGGGTTTTAAACAAGACTTAGAAAAATATCAGATTTTGGAAAATCTTGCAATTTCTTGCACAATCTTTAAAAACAAGTTTTGAAACTTAACAATCATAAACATATAACAATAACAACAATAGAATAAGAGTGGCACTTGGAATTCGTCAAAGATATCAAACACTTTTTCATTACTTTGAAACAAGGATTTACAGATTCTTGACCAAAGAAAAACCAAGAGCAAAGCTAAATGTTAGAGTCCTATGCCTTTAAATAGGCTACAAAGAAAGCTAAGAATCTGAAAATAAAATGAAAACCCTAATGGTGAACTTCCAAGAGTGCCCTTGCAGTTTGAATTTTGCTTGGTCATGTGAAGGATTCCTGGACGTTTGTGGAGATGTAAAGTGATGGAATTTGATCAAGGGCTCCCAACAATGCTTGAAATGTAAGATGCATTATGGTTTGTAGATTTCCTGCCAAGTTTTGGCATCTTCCCAAAAAACGTGTAGAGGGGTTTATCATGTGATCTTTTTAGGTGACGTGGCCAAGGGTTTATGAGTTGGGTTATGTTTATAACAACCCTAATCATAATTCTGGACAAGATAGTGGTCTAATTTGGCTTAAACACAAATCCCCAATTTGTGTTCATATGATGAATAGTTGGGTTTAGTCTTGTTTTGTGTTTAAAAATGTGTTAACCACGTTTTTTAAACTTAATTAAATAAGTTAGTTAAAAACCGGTTAAGTGGATTGTGATGTGGCATGTAGGTGTTGTGTGATTGGCTGAAAAGTGTGAGTGGGACACGTGGTAGGTTGTCACTGGTCTAGGTTTCTTTTATGTCTTGGCAGATTCACCCCTCTTCTTTCTTCCTTCTTTCATTTGGTGTTTAATACCACAAAACTAAATTTCCTTTGTTTTTCACATTTTTGCCCCAAAAAGTTTTGTAAAGTGTTTTCAAGGGTATTTCTTGCAATTTGATGATTCTTCAAGGGTTCTTTTGGACATATCTTCATTCTTCATGATCTTGACTTGTATTGTTGACTTTGTGGAGGACTAATATTGACTAGTATTTAAAAATGAGGGACCATTCTTGCCAATTCTTCAAAGTTGAGGGTCCTTTTTGTAATTTTGACAAACTTTAAGGACCAAACTTGTAATTATGAATATACAAGGGTTTAAATTGTCAATTCTTTTTTTTTGGTAAAGGGTTTCCCCGGTAAATATATTAACCAAAAAAGCGTTGAAGTACAAAGGAATGTGGCTAAGATACCACATTAACCGCATGCTACAGGCAACATGTTAACACGTGATTATGTCATGGCATAAACACAGACTAATCTAGAACTACAATGCAAGTAAACTAGAAAGAAACCAAGATGCAAACATGAAGTCACATATTGTCTTCAGCTTCCACCAACAGCACAAAAGGAGCAAATGATATCCAAATGAGTCTGCCTCCTTAAAAAACCTTGCCAAAGAAAACCCAGTGGGAAAAACCTTGGACAAGGAAAAAAGAGTACAACCCTCACCCGACACTCCCATCATGAAGAACTCTAGAGCTCGGCAACCTCCATTTATCAAGCAACAAACTCGACCTGGCAGACAACTTCTTAAAACAAAATGAAATCAACTTCAACCGAATAGTATCACAAATAAGCTGAACAATCTGATCAACGGCCAACAGTTTTTTCTTGAAAAGTCTTGAATTATGTTCCATCCATATAAAGTACGCAGTAGTAGCCAACACAAGACGGGCAAGGATGCTAGGACAAGACTTTCCCTTAGAAATTGGAATAACATAGGCTAAAATATCATCAATCCGAGGGGGGATGCTATCCATATCACATAGGCCCCGAACCATAGACCAAACCTGCATAGAATAAGAACATTCAAAGAAAAGATGGTCATGAGAATCCGACACCAATTTACACAACGGACATCGAAGAAGGCTTAGATCCACCAAAGGGCCAACATCCCATTGCCTAAGCCGATCTTGTGTCTTCAATTTTCTTCTAACCACTAACCATAAGTGGATAGAGTGACGAGGAATACAATGAGCAAACCAAACAGCATGATACCAATCAACCATCAAAGCCCTATCTCGAATGGAGTCCCAAACTAAAGAAACTGAAAAAGGATGTAGAACCCCATTTATATCCCGCCACATCAAATCATCATCCTGAGCATCATTAATAACAAGGACCGGGATAGAGACAATGTTCGGAAATCTAGCATACCAATCTTGCGGCCACTGCCAAATACCATCAGTAATAAGATCCCTTACCTTATTAGATAGAGAGAGAGCCCCGATCTTGTTATACTTCGAAACGAAAGAATGTCCCGTAACGGACATAAATCTGCCCATTTGTCAAACCACATAGAAGCCAATCTACCATTGTTAATCTTGTACCAAATAAATTGACGAATGCGTGGTCTAATCTGTAGAAGTTTTCTCCAGCCCCAACTCATATCACCTATACATGGAACGTCCCAGAAACTTCGATCCTTTAACTTGTAAGAATAAATCCATTTAACCCATAAAGACTCTTTACTAGTGAGAATACACCAGATATGAGAAACCATTAAAGCAGTATTAAAATCAGAAAGCTTACGAATACCAAGTCCATCTTCATAAAATGGAGTACAAACAGAGTCCCAAGCAACTTTAGCCTTACCTTTCTTCATTTCACCTTGACACCATAAAAAGCCTCTCATAAGCTGTTGCAAATCATGAATAATCCGAACAGGTAAGATAAAGACAGACGCCCAGTAGATATGTATTGATGAAAGAACTGAACGAACTAACTGGAGTCTTCCTGCTAAAGAAAGAAATTTATTGCGCCAATCATTAACTCTACTCTCAAGTTTTTCAACAAGGACTTTACAATCCCTATATAGAAGCCTGGACGAAATGAGGGGGACACCAAGATATCTGACAGGTAACTCGCCTTCAGCAAATGGCATGATATTTAAAATACTACTTTTAACAGCCGTAGCTACATTACAGAAGAAAACTGTGCTCTTTGGGATACTTGGAACCAAACCTGAAGCTATCTTAAATTCCTCCAACGCATCCATAATAACCTGCACAGAGTCCAAATGGCCCCTAGCAAACAAGAAAAGATCATCTGCAAAACAGAGGTTGATAATACGCTGTTGCTCACATCGGTGATGAAAATAAAAAAACCTCTCCATTAAGAACCCTCCGCTTGCAAAATAAGTGAAAGGATCTCCATGACCAACGTGAAAAGATATGGAGATAACGGATCACCTTGCCTGAGACCTCTTTTACCTTGAAACCAGCCATATAAATTACCATTTATGCAGATGGAATATGAAGTAGTAGAAACACACGTCATAATCCAATCAACCATTAAATGGTGGAATCCAAAACCGATCAGAATGTTACGCAAAAACTGCCAGTCCACCGTATCGTAAGCTTTCTGAATATCAACCTTAAAAGCACATCTTGGAGGACCAAAATTTTTGTGGTAATTCTTCATCAGCTCCTGCGTCAATAAGATGTTATCTAAGATCCTACGCCCCTGAACAAAAGCAGATTGATTAATATTAACCAAATCGCCCAAATCCCCTTTAATATGGTTAGCAAGTATTTTACTAATGCATTTGAAAATAACATTACAACAAGAGATAGGGCGATAATCAGTAATCTTATTTGGAACAGACACCTTGGGGATAAGAGCAATAATAGTATGATTAACCTCTTTAAGAAGTTTTCCATTAGAGAAAAACTCCCAAATAGCACATGTAAACTCATCACCCATAATATCCCAAGACTTCTTAAAAAACGCAGCAGTAAAACCATCCGGCCCAGGCGCTTTATCATCACTCATAGAGAATAACGCACTCTTAATTTCAGAATCAGAGATGACTCTAACCATATGGGCAGATTTCTGAGCACCAAGCTTTCGAACAAACAAATCAGATGTATTAAAAGAACCTGAAACACTTGCCTGACCAAGAAACTGCTCGTAATGAGCAACGAAAGCTCCAGGCACAGCATCTCCATTATGAATCACATTATGAGAATCACGAACCATTTCAATACGATTACGAGCCGCCCTACTCTTAACCGAGTTATGAAAATAAGCCGTATTTGAATCACCTGCATCAAGCCATTCAATTTTAGATTTCTGTCGTAAGAAGCGTTCCTCATCAAGAGAAGCTTCCTTAAAAGCAACTAGATAATGAGCATGGTCTTCTTTCAACAGCACATTGGGTGGGTCTCTATCAAGGGCTTGTTGAACAACATCTAATTCCACACGTAGTCTAGTAACACGATCATGAAGATTACCCTGTTCAAACAGCAGTTTACAAAACAGAGCCTTTAAACCTTTTAAGCATTTAACAAGCCTAAACATAGCACAACCATGAACATTAGCCAACCATCCGTTAGCTACCACTGCATGAAAACCCTCCTTATGAACAAGAAAATTACTGAATTTAAAAGGTTTAGGCTTAGATTTGCTAATTGTAGGGATTCTTAACACGCAAGGAGAATGGTCAGAAATCCTGTATGGTTGGAATATCGCAAAACAACCTAGAAACTCATCAAGAAACTTAATGTTAGACATAATCCGATCAATCTTTTTGAGAATACCATCATCACCCTGTGGTTTCTCATTCCAAGTAAACTGTAAACCTGTAGCATTAACGTCCATAACTTCCATAAGATTAACACACTCCTTGAATTCCCGCATGGCAATATTAGGAGTGTAGCCACCGCATGAGTGATCCTCAATATTAAGAGCAACATTAAAATCACCCAAAACAGCCCATGGCTTATCCCGCATAAAAGTAGCATGAGCAACCAAATTATTCTAGAGACCACGCCGATGGATATAATAGTTATCAGCATAAACGAAAGAGCAGAACAACGTACGGTTATCGATGCGCGTTTTCACCTGACAATGCATAACTTGACTTGTTTGAGACAACACCATAACATCCAGATTATCATCATTCCAGCCAAGAATTATACGAGTCCCTTTAGGACACAAACCACCATTTGACGTCCACTTCCATCTGCTAAAAATCTTACGACACATATCATAAACACCCGAAGCATCAACATGAGACTCCAAGATAGCACAAACACTCAGATTATTTTCATGAATAACCTGACGAACCTCTATTCTTTTAGGGGATTGGTTCAGACCCCTTATATTCCATGAGGCTATACTAAACATTTAAAACATTCGTGGCAGGAGTGCTTGCCCCTGATTGAGAATTAAGAAGATTAGCAGATTCATCATAAATGTTTTCAACCTCCTCATCATCATCATCTCCACTTAGGTCACCTATATCCCCTTAAAGAGTCCCAAATGAATTCGAAGTAGAAACGCCACTCACCACAGATTTACCTTTATTTGAACTACTAGTATGCAACCCAGATTTGGTACCACTATCAACTTTGCTATTATCACGTTTAGATGCATTCGAAGTCTTACCAGGATTAGATGAGTTATCATGTATATGAGCACCAGAAGTAGACGACTTCGGACTAAAAGTAAAAGGATTACCAACCTGGAAGCCTTTGCTTAACGGGACACCTCTCGGAATCTGGCTTCCTTGCTTTCCTTTGTTGTTATGCTTTCTACTACGAACTTGTTGAAATCCATCATCTTGTTCATGTATAACTGTAGGTGCCACTTTAGGGATAACACGTTTAGGACAAGTTTAAGCTGTATGACCAAAGATATTACATGTAGGGCACCTAGGCGGCTTCCACTCATATTCAACTTTAATAGTTTCCTTAGTAAACCCATCACCCTCTAAATCAGGAACACCAATAGTAATTGTCTCATGTAAATCACAATCAGATTTAATTTCAATTAAACAGCGAGCAAAGCTACTACGACCCCAAGATTCTTTACACATAGTGCTAGTAAAAGAATCATGCATAATAGGCTTACCAAGATATGTAGCAATCAGACTAATACCCTCTTCCTCAAACACTTGAAGAGGCACATCATGAAGTTTAACCCACACAGGAATACAGGTAAATTCTTCTTTACGAAGGCTAGTCTTCATAGTATAGTTTTTAAGAATAATGGGAGAATTACGAATCATCCATGGTCCACCTTCCAACACAGCTTCATACCCAGATTGTGCATCAAATTGAAAGAAAAAGAAACCATTGGAATTCATCATGATCCTTTTTAACCCAAATTTAGCCCAATTAGTTTTAGCATAATACTCAACCACTGGAAATGCCATTCGTTTACCAATAAAGTATCCATAGAGCGTATTATGAAAACGTGTATTAACCTTCTCAACCACTTTACGTGGAATAGATACCTGAACACCCTCAAACCTGTTTTCAGATATGGCAGAACCGATATTAACACGAGCAATAGGTGAAACTTGTTGGATTGAACTAGCAGCAACTGCATATGAGTAAGATGGGCCACCAATATCCACCGACTGTACAATAGGACATTCCTTCACAGTTTCCTCGACATCTATCACTAGATCACTTGGATTAGAAAACGTGAAATCATCCATATTTGAGTCAAATACATCACTCCCCTCATTAGGGTTTATATCCAATTGTTCAAACGCTAGCTCATCATTAACCAATTTACTAAACATAGGAGATGAGACACTCACCTCTTTATGCTGATCCAAGGACATACGCAATGTGATATTAGATAAATCTGGTGTAACCCTAGCATCATGTCCAAACGTAGTGCTCATAGACGGATCCCTAGCATCATCTCGCACACCAGCTTTGGTAGCATTAACATGTTGACGTTTTAGTGCTCTAACACTGCTCTCCAACTCCACTTGGTGTGCACATACGATATCAAGGGTCTTAGTCCATTGTTCATTAGTCATCCGCTTCAAGAATTAATATTTGTTACTTTGGACGTCATTCATAAACCTACTAATCACTTCCACCGTATTAAGGGAATTCGAGAACAACTTTTCAACATCCTCTAAAGACCCTACATTCAAATTTAGTCTTCACCATTAACTGTATCACTTCCCGCAACCGAACTTATGTTTGAAAAAACAATAGCCGAATCATTCGTCGAACCCACCATTGTAACCAAAGAAAGATTTAACAAACTAAACAACGATCTAAACAAAGAAGTGAGACCTTAGCGAACCCCACCAAAAAAAACCCTAACAAACAATAAATGCATGACCAGAAAAAACCAAAACGAATCACAGCCGCCAGAAGACACGTGAATTCACAAAATTAATATGACATAACCGACCAATGATGATGCGACTACTATCTGAATTAAATATGTTGTGAAAGATTAATATCAAAAAGCGATATTCCACAAAATAAATGCGCAAGTCAATTGGGCGGAGTAGATGAATAAACAAATAAATAACAACACTAAAAACGAAATCTTAAGAAAACCTACAAAACCCTTTAAAGAAAGAGAATCATCAGATCGAGTATGGATTCCGATTTTTAGCCGCCATTGGAGAAAGCTTGGGTTTTTTTTAAATTGTCAATTCTTCAATATTGGAGGACCCTTCTTGTACAATCTTCAATTGTTCAAGGGTTAATCTTGGAAAATCAACTCTAGGGCCCGGTTCATTGTGCGGCTTCGTTTCCCGTGTTCGTTTTTGCTTGTTTCTTGTGATCTTTTGTCGTTTTCTTAATATCCGTGCCTAAAATACACATTGAAAAAACACAAGCATATATTTGGCACATTTTATGATATTTTATGCATTTTAAGCCTATTTTGGACGATGAGACTATGTATAAAAGCAGTCTCATCACTCCCCCATACTAAACCATTGTCGTGCCCTCACACAATGCTAGAATAAAGTATCATAGCACCTCCAAAATTCATTTTTATGCACTTTTATTGAATGATAAACTTGCTACACTACTACTATTTGCTACTACTTGCGTTCTAGACATAATGTATGATTTTCATCGCAATATGAGATGTTTAGGTTCATAGAACAAGAACACGTGAATGCTTCGTTAGAAATAATTTCGTTGTCCTCGATTTTTACCCCAATTCCATGCTAAGCGTGCAACGAGATCATTGTCATTATAAGTTAGTAATGCTAACACTACTCATATGCCCTAATCACGTACTTAGACTCCCATTTTCCTAAGTGGTATCTCTTATATTTTATTTTTGTCTTGAATGTTCACAAGGATACATTTTTGACGTATGCGATGATAGCGATTTAGGTCTAAAAATAGAGTCATAACGGTGTAACCAAGACCATCGAATTAATAACCCCCCTAATAGACAACAATATCAAAAAATTAAGTCAACAAGAAGGATCGATAAACACGGTTTTATAACGGTTTTGAACATGAGACTTATTACCAAGACTTTTATACGCCCCCTAACGGATGGGCCTTATTATCATAGGTTTACCTCCATCTTTTATTCAACTTCGCCATGAAGCTTTTATTATGACTTTGATCTTGCCTTGCCTTTTATTATCCTCCTCATCGGTGGTTTTATTATGGCCTAAGACGTATATCCTCACGCTAACGCGAATTTTGAATCTTTAAAGCTTCAAAGATTAAGGCATAATTCACTTTCTATTTTTCATATATTTTTCGGCCTTGTGAGCTTCAAATTGTTTGCTTGATTTAGGTGAGTGCTTGAAATCTTATTATTAGGTGAAGCTTTTGATTATTCGGGTTGCCAATACTTCAAAACCGTGACGCTGGCGATACCTTAATGTCTTCCCAATTTAATTACATGGAAGCTACTAGAAAAGACTAGAAACCAACAATCAAGACTAAACCGCTAAGCCAATACTTATTAAGCAAAATATATATACAAGCGAAGGGAGAATAAGAAAACAACGAGAACACACGAGTTTTTGAAAGAATACGAGTACTCTACGTTTAGCATAGTAACTTATAATTAACTCTATCATTTCTCGTTCTCATTTAAGAGACTTAGCCTAATATAAAGTTAAGGAATCTAAGCTAAGTGCTCAACACGTATGGTCGAGTAAAAAATTACTCTTATTCTCGCCATCGGAAAATCTACATTCGTGTCTTCAAACACTTATAAAACATGAGAAAAATTTTAAAATTTGGCCATTTTTAGCCTTATTTTGCAACAAAAACGATAAACAAAAAGATAAATTTTGAAAAGCGTAAAGGTTTGGCAAGGCAAGTATCTGTTCATCCCCCCATACTAAAGTTAAAGATTGTCCTCAATGTTTCGAGTCTAAGGGTAGGATACCTCCATACTAGAGACGTAGTCGAATGCTTAATCTAGCATGGAAAGGGTGGAACCGTTAAATTAATAGCCGTTTATGAAGTGTGCTAAAAACCTAAGGTTAGAACATATAAGGATATATCATGTGGATATCGAGAAATTCTTCAAAGCAAACGATCGAGTGCTCCCATAAAACAAACACGAGAGGCTCCAGTCGTGAAGATCATGATCATCTAAAAACCACAATCCACAAACAACCATGGAACAAAGGTTGGAAGGGCACAAATCCCCTCACGTAAACTACATTAGAAAGCGATAATATGTACATGGATAAGCATGGGACTCCCCCACGAGGCACCTCGTTTTTTATTACTGAGTCATGAGCTCGACTCGATCCCCTCAATACTAATTATCATTGGGGAAGGTGACTTGGTCAAGGTAGTTCAAAGAAGGAACTTCCTCACGAAAGTAGTGCTTCAACCTATGTCCATTCACCTTAAAATTAGGGCCATCATTTTGAGCTAGCTCGATGGTCCCATATGGAAAAACTTGGGTAACGGTGAATGGACCAGACCAACGGGATTTCAACTTGCCGGAAAAGATTTTCAACGTGAGTTAAAAAGCAACACTTGATCTCCAATGTTAAAAACCCGGTTTTTAATTTTAGAATCATGAAACTTTTTAGGTTTCTCTTTGTAAATCAATGAATTTTCATAAGCAATGTCTCTCAATTTATCCAATTCATTAAGTTGCATTTTCCGGTGTTTTCCCGCGGTCTCAATGTCATCATTACAATGCTTTAGGGCCCAATAAGCTTTGTGTTCTAGTTCAATTGGCAAATGAAAATTCTTCCCATACATGAGCTTATAAGGAGTGCACCCAATGGGCGTCGTATGAGCGGTATGAAAGGCCCATAAAGCATCGTCTAACTTATCCGACCACGATTGTCGGTTCTCTCCTATCGATCTCTCTAAGATCCTCTTCAACGCCCGGTTTGAAACCTCGACTTGCTTAAACATTTGTGGGTGATAAGTTGTAGAAAGCCGATTTGTAACCCCATATTTCCTTAGAACCCTTTCGAATTGGTCATTACAAAAATGGGTTCCACGATCGCTTATAATTGCACGACGGGTTCCAAACCGAGAAAACAAACTCTTCAGAAACTTGACTACCACACGAGCATCGTTCGTGGGCAAAGCCTGAGCTTCCACCCACTTAGATAGCTAGTCAACAGCGACAAGGATGTACTTATTACCACGAGATGATGGGAACGGCCCCATAAAATCAATTCCCCAAACGTCAAAGATCTCACACACTTGGATGATGTTCTGTGGCATTTCATCGTTTTGTGAGGCTTTGCCTTGACGTTGGCATGAGTCACATGACTTGACAAGTGCATGTGCATCTCGGTAAATAGTAGGCCAAAAGAATCCGACATCAAAGACCTTTTTCGCCGTGGATTAGCACCGTGGTGACCACCCGTTGGTCCCTCTTGACAAGCTCTAAGGATATTAGAAGCTTCAGTGCCAAAAACACAACGTCGAATAATTTGATCCGCACAAGTCCGAAATAGGTAAGGTTCGTTCCAAAACTAGAACTTGACGTCACGAAAGAATTTTTGTTTTTGTTGAGTCGTCATAACCTTAATGATGAAGTTCCCCGCATGGTAATTTGCAATGTCCGCAAACCATGGGGTGGATGAATCAAGCTTAGAATTCACTACACCAAGTGTCTCAAGAGGAAATGTTTTAGTGATTTCCTTTTTCTCGTACACACTTTGGTGAGGATCTTCCAAGCGAGAAAGATGATCGACCGCTAGATTCACGGCTCCTTTTTTGTCAAGGATTTCAACATCAAATTCTTGTTTAGCCATCTCCGCTTTGCATCTTGTTTAGCCATGAGATACTTGATTGCCGAGTGATCCGTATACACTATGCATTGGGTTAAGACGAGGTAAGGTCGGAATTTCTCAAAAGCATACACCACAGCAAGGAATTTCTTTTCCGTTTTGGTATACTTAAGTTGAGCCTCAGTCATCGTCTTGCTTGCATAGTGGATAGGCAAGAAGTGCTTTTCATGACGTTGCCCCAAAACGGACCCAATAGCGTAATCACTTGCATCACACATGAGCTCAAAGGGGAGGTTCCAATTGGGAGCAACGAGAATGGGAGCTTCAATAAGTTTCCTCTTAAGGAGTTCAAAGGCTCATACACAATCTTCGTTAAAGACAAAAAGAGAATCTTTTTCGAGGAGATGTGTAATAGGTCGAGAAATCTTTAAAAAATCCTTGATGAATCGACGATAAAAGCCCGCGTGGCCTAGGAAACTCCTAACTTTCTTAACGGTTTTTGGATGAGGTAATTTGGCGATGACGTCTACCTTAGCTTTGTCTACCTCAATCCCCGCTTTCGAGACCTTGTGCCCTAAGACGATTCCTTCCTTAACCATAAAATGACATTTTTCCCAATTGAGCACAAGGTTGGTTTCCTCATAACGTTTCAACATTCTCTCAAGATTCGACAAACACGAAGTGAACGAACAACCAAACACGGAAAAATCATCCATAAAGACTTCCATCGTCTTCTCGATCATGTCATGAAAAATAGCCATCATGCACCGTTGAAAAGTTCCCGATGCATTACCAAGTCCGCATGGCATTCTACGATAGGCAAACGTTCCATATGGACACGTAAACGTAGTTTTTTCTTGATCATAAGGATCGATGGGGATTTGGAAGTAACCGGAAAAACCATCTAAAAAGCAATAGAAATCGTTTCCCGCAAGAAGCTCAACATTTGATCCATGAAGGGCAAGGGAAAATGGTCTTTTCGAGTAGCGTCATTCAACTTACGATGGTCGATACATACCCTCCAACCTGTCACGAGTCGAGTTGGAATTAACTCGTTGTCATCATCTGGCACAACGGTCATTCCTCCCTTTTTAGGGACACAATGAATAGGACTCACCCAAGGGCTATCGGAAATAGGGTAAATCATTCCCGCGTCAAGTAGTTTAAGGACTTCCTTTTTGGTGATGTCGTGAATTTTAGGGTTCACCCTCCTTTGGCATTGAATTGCAGGCTTGTAGTCCTGCTCCATTATGATTTTCTGGGTACAAAATTTAGGATCGATCCCCTTAATGCCAGATAATTTCCACACAATTTCCCCTTTGTGGTCCTTTAGAACATCGATAAGTGCGGTTTTTTCATCATTCGAAAGATCTTTCGCAATAATCACCGAAAACTTATCGTCTCCTTCCAAGAATACGTATTCAAGATGAGGAGGTAAATCTTTCAACTCGAGGATTGGTGGTTCCTCAATTGAAGATTTGGGTTCGATACTCATAACCTCCTCGGGCGGAGGAAATAGGAAATCGTTGAGAAAATCCTTGATAATCGAGAAGTCCTCATTGTTGTCGAGGTCTTCATTACAAGTACGAGGAACATAAAATTCTTCCAACGTAAAACCACCACCGTCAAATGGAGTGAAGGATGGTGTCGAATTATCAAGAATAGGATCGAGCATAGTGGGATTGCCATTATTTTCATCGTCACCAAAACCTAAAATTCTTGTGAAAATTCCTCGCAAACCACGTCGATCATATCAACTAGGTTTATAGTCGCGACGGAATAAACATGAGAAAGTTGAGAGTTTTGTGTTGCGTTTATAACAAGTTCCTCGTTGTTGAAACGTAAGGTGATTTTTCTAGCATGCACATTAATCAACGCCATTGACGTATCCAAAAACGAACGACCAAAAATAAGAGGAACTTGAGGATCCGTGGGAATATCGACAACGATAAAGTCTACCAGATAATAGAACTTTCCCACTTTCACAAAAATGTTTTCGGCCAATCCACATGCGGGAATCGTGGAATGATCGGCCAATTCGATAGACATTAGTGAAGGAGTAAGATTAGGAAGATTGAGCGACTTGAAGATTGCAAGAGGCATCAAGTTAATACTAGCACCAAGATCGGCCAAGGCATAGCATTCTTCCATATCTTGAATTGCACATGGAATCAAGAATTTACCGGGATCACAGACTTTTTGAGGTATGCGGTTAAGATAAACCGATGAACAACTAGACAATTGTTGTAATTTCTCCTTGTTGTTTAACATACTCTTAAAGTTAGCGGCAAATCGAGGCATCATGACCTAAGCGTCGGTAAAACTTATATTGAAATGCAAATCATGAAACATTTTCATAAAAAGCTCAAATTGATAGTTCTCTCGTTCTTGCCGTTTCTCCTTACGAAGTCTCGATGGTTAAGGCAAAGGTGTTTTGGGTTGAGGCATAGGCATAGCCTTTGGAATCTTGGGTTCCAATGATGGTAATGGGTCAACCGTAGGTATGGTTTGAGTGTTACTTCGTGGGATTGGGATATGCTCCTCTTCGACCACCACCTCGGATTCTTTCTTAATTTCCTCCACCGTTGGAGTAATTGTTGAGGAGTCGGTTCCATAAGTGTCTTACTAAGTGTGGTAATCACTTTCATCTCTCCCTTAGGGTTCGATATGGTGTTACTAGGAAGACTACTCAAAGACGGTTTACACATTATAGTCTCAAACATGGATGAAATTTTATCCTCAAACATAGATTGCCTCTTATCGGCCTTAAGCATCTCTTGTTTTATCTCATGTTGCCCTTGTTCCTTCTTTTGTTGGTTTTGTTGTAACCTAGTCACATTACCCTCTATTTTGTTGGTATGAATCTTAAGTTCATTTGCTAACTCATATTTCAACTCCTTTTTCAAGTCATTCTTAAACTCGGATCTTAGGCAAATGATCTCCCTTTGTATATTATCAAACTAGCATGTAAAATCCATGATTTTACCATGAGAATAATGTAATAAAACCTACTCAACAATCCTAGATCATTTCTCAACCTAGTAAAAGTAATAGAATTACGAGGACGAAACTCAAGATGGCATGTGGATGGTGTAAAACCCGAGATTTATCGTTCATTAAATAATAATAAAGTATGTTTCAAAACCCTTTTTGAACCATACAAAAATCATCGGATTTGAAAATTTGACAAAAGTCATATAAACCGCGTACCGACAATTCAATAATTTAACTACATAAATTATTGTCGAGAAATACTTGATAAAGAATTTGCTTAATTGTTTATTATTACTTTCATCTACAGAGAGATTAAACGAGAAGTATTTCTACTAAAACGGTACTTACGTTATACAAACGATAAATGACAAATACTTGTCGTTTAAATAAACGAACACGTTCTTTGTATTTATACATCATATAAATACTCCATTTTATTGGAAAAATGATTTTTAGATCAATTACGCAATCCTCGTAAGATGAATCAAAATTCATAAACCACGAACGTGACCCAAACCGTTTATTACTATACATATAACAAATGTATAACAAATGTTACACATTAGGCCCCTTGCAAAGTAATTGCAACACAAGCCCTCAAACTATTCTAAATCTTGCATATTGTCTTTTATAACTTTGAAGGGTATAAATAGGGACATTAGGGTTTTATCCTCACACAACCCTAACCCTAGCCTCCACTTTACATACACACACAAAAATGGCAGCCGTCATATTTCCTTAACCATTTTTCCGGCCACCTTAGATCTCGGCCGCCACTTTTATCATGTAGATCTAGTTGATCTATAATGTGTACCACCATTGTTATGGCCAAAACCCCGCGGCCGCCACTTTTTATCCATGGATCTTATAGATCTATACGCATGCATCACCCGAACCACCATGTTCGTGGTGGTAAACCAAGTCGCCACCATCCGGTAGCCGCCACCCATGGCCGCCACCCTACATCCAGTCACCATCTTCGTGACCACCTTCGGTCGCCACTGCTGAAGACCCCCGCTGCTATCCTCCAGCAGCCACCCACCACTGTTGAACCACGTGGCCACCAGCCACATTGCTGCCATCATCCATGCAGCCATCCACCTTGCAGCCGCCACCCTCAACCCATCCTCCATCACCAACAGCGGCTGTAGTCACCAGCCACGCAGCCACCTGCTGCCATCATCGCCACCACCCTCCAGCCGCGACCCCACCAGATCCGAAAGCTACCTCCAGTCGCCACCCTTAGCCACCCTACACCGCAACCATGACCATCATGGTCATCCCTTGCGCCTCCTCCACCGACGTGACCATCACCACTCTCACCCATAGTTGGCTGCCGCCCCTGTTCGAACAGTAAGGGGTGTTTGTTTCTGCATTTAACAAACAACAAAAATAAGGGGGTGTTTGGTTTTAGGGCAGAAAACAAATAAGGGTGCATTCGGTTATCCTAGATTCAGACAGATTTATACGGATCTGTAGTGATTTACTGTCAGGAGCGACATGCATGGCGTGGGGATCAAAGATCTGCTGTTAAGCAGCTTAAGGGGCGTTTGGATCTGCTGATAAGGGGGCGTTTGGGACTGCTGATGACATGCATGCTGATTAGGGGGCGTTTGGGACTGATGATAACGACTAGCATGTTAGATCCAGAATTATAACGATAGGGGTATACTTATGTTTATGTCGTAAGATGTAGAAATGCATGTAGTATTACCACCGTTAGTTGTAATGTTCCCATCGATAATTATAGCTTACCACTAACCATGTATAACTTACCACCATTAATATTAACTACCAAAAATTCCCACGGTTAGTATTAAACCACCAATAGTTCCCAGTGTTAGCTTTACAGTTCCCACTGATAAGCTTAGCAGTTCCCACTGCTAACTATGCAGTTACCACTGTTAGCTTTAAACTTACCCCTGTTAGTTTAAAGTTACCACTAACAGCCTAACCTAGCCACTGTTCTCATATTATTCCCGCTGTATTTATAAAATAACCACTGTTAGTGCACAAAAACCATTTTTATGAGTCTTAGAATAAAAATAATATATTTTTACCAAACTTATTATAAATCCGGATTTGATTAATAATAATTTATTTATTAATTACGAGTCTAATAAATTACCGATTAAAATTTATAATTTATTTTAAAGACTGTAATGTCATACACATTTTATAAACAATGGGAACACACGGGAACAGTGGATAAGCAACATGCACACTTAACAATCTTCATAACAGTATATTTAATAATTAAATATACTGTGATATAATTATAACACGAATAAACGTATGACCACTTAGACTGCATGTATTTATTTATTATGCATATACTGAGACATACTTAATTGCTTAGGTATTTGATGTACTGTGTGCTTAGAGATTATATACTTGATCATCCTCGAGCTGTATTATACAGGTGAGTTCATAGCCTCGCATTTTAAATCTTTTTTGATTTTTTTTTTCCCGCGAGGGGGAGACATGCTAATAAATAACTGCAACTTGTTTTGACAATATGACTATAATTTAATTATAGAATGTAAATTGAACTGTAACCTGTTTTGACTATATGATTGATAGATATTTAGTCTATAGAACATAAATAGAACTGTAATCTATTTAAACGATATGAGAGATATTTATTCTATAGAACGCAAATTGAATGATACTCTTAATTACGATTACCTATTAAAGAAACTGTTAAATTATGGGAAATTGCCCGAATGATATAAACAAATCTATTTGGGATTGACCACCCCCATCTGGGTGAGTCATGCTCACTGTGACTCGGCCGGGACAACAGATGTATACCATGTTGGAAACTGGGTTTGGCACCTTTTCGTAAGGCCCCGAGTTCTCATCTGTTGAGAATTGTGGAAGGTTAAGCTTCAGTTTCGATTAATAGAAAATGTAATTATCTTTTGTATATATGCTTTGTGCATTACTACTATCTATAAGGTTTGCGTTACTAAACTTAATCATATACTACTTAGCAAACACTAAAATGGGAATAATGGAAATGCTAAACTTGGTTACTTTACACTACTTTGTAAAACTTACTAAACTTGATTATTTTACACTGTGTAGTAAAATACTGTAATGGTAGTATTAAATATACTAAACTTGATTATTTTACACTATTTAGTAAAATACTGTAAGGGTAGTATTAAATATACTAAACTTGATTATTTTACACTATTTAGTAAAATACTGTAATGGTAGTATTAAATATACTAAACTTGATTATTTTACACTACTTGGTAAAATACTGAAAGGGAAATATAGGAAGTACTGAACCTAATCTTGCTCTGCTTAGTAACACTTACTGATCTTGATTTTTACTGCTTAGTACATTAAGGTATGGAATAATTGGAAACTTTAAATTTGACTTTTACATCAAATACTGAATAACACCACGTAGGACAACTTAAAATCCTAAACGAAGATTTTACAAAACTCTATGAACTCACCAACTTTATGTTGACTGTTGTAAGCATGTTTTTCCCAGGATATTTAGCAAGATTATTTGAGCATGGATTGAGCATCATTTAGGAGCACAAAAATGACGGGGGATTATCTTTTACTGGGATATTCATAACAAATGTTATTCAACGATTTAAACGATTGTACCAATTCAATGTTTACATCAATTATACTTCGAAAATCATATAATTATGATATGTGCTTTGTAAGCTATTTGCTCATCGATCCACCACTGTGATACCCGCTTTATGGGGGTGTTACATAGCATCATTTCCATTTGCATATTCAACAAATTAATTTGGAAGATCTTTCAAGTTTTGCAAACTCTTGTTGTTTTTTTGAAAATCATTGTTTTGATTTTTGTTTTGCACTTGATTATTAGCCCCTTGATTCCCATAGTTGTTACCTTTATAACTGTTCTTGTAACCAACTTGATTGTTTCAATAATTGTTAGCATTTTGATTTGGTGAAAAACCCGGTGGAGTCAATTGATTAGTGCGAGTAACTTGACCGTTTTGGTTATAAGTTCCCGAGGCCGCGTAGGCACTCGAAGTGCTACCACCGTTAGTAATGCACTCGGAGAAATCATGACCTCCACCACAATACATACAAGAAACCTCAACCGTTTTAGCCGTAGCGGGAGTGGATTGTTAACTAATTTTAAACTCAATCAAAAGTCCATTAAGTTTATCAAACATTTTGTTCTCCAAATTTACCTCGATTGGGCAAGCATCGATGGTATGAGACAATGAAGGCGAAGCCGAAGACGAAGTCTTACGAACACTCGATGTGCTACGAGGGCTATAGAACTTAGACCTATTCTCAATAATCAACAACGCTTCCTCTACCGTTTTACACAAAAAATTACCACCCGCGGCGGCATTAAGATAATCTCTATCATGATCGTTCAATCCATTGTAAAACGTGTCAATTTGATGCAAGTCGGAAAAACCATGATGAGGACATTCGTGCAACATTTCCTTAAACCGATTCCAAGTCGCATAAAAACTCTCATTAAACTCTTGTGAAAATTTTGAAATCTCGTTTTTCAAATGCGTAGTCTTAGAGGGCGGGAAAAATTGGTTCACGAACTTCGAAACGAGATCCTTCCACGTCAATATAGAATTGGGTGGCTCTTTCTCTAACCAAATTTTAGCGGGCCCCGCTAAGGAATACAGAAAAAGTATCATCTTAATCGAGTCGTTAGAGACGTCCTTAAACTTGCAAGTGGCGGTAAGACGATTGAATTGGAAGATATGGTTGTGTGGGTTGTCCTTTTCATCACCACGGAATTTGTTGTTTTGGATCATCGACAACAAACCCGTCTTAACATCAAAATTCTCTGCAAGGATAGCGAGAATCACATTAGCCTCTCCATAACCCTCGGTGGGTGCTTGAAGTAACTCCATCATAGTACGATTAGCCATGGTTGCTTCTTGTTCTACGATAGGTTCGTCAATAGGAGATTCTTCACTAGAAAGGTTAGGTGTGGTTTCCTTTCGATTTCTACGTTTACGTGCACGTCTAGCTTGGTTACAAGTTTGCATAAACGTCACGTACAACCTAGGGATGAGCAAAGAAGATTCTTTTTGGTGTTTATAACTTTTTCCAATTGTTTTTGTGTTTTTGATTGTTTTTACTTTTTTTGTATTTTTGTGATGTATTACGTAGACAAAAATCTACAAATCTTTCCTCAAATTAAATCTCTCGATTAAAGGAGCCTCAAGGAATGAAAACGATCACGTGAAGTGAACGCCTTCGATGACTTTAGAACGTTGGTCGAACACCAAAACGTTCAAGAGGGTTTAATCTTTTGAAACCAATAAAATATAGATACGTAGATAATACTTTGGTTGGCAAACCCTCGATTAAACCTTTTTATCTAAACACGCACAAGCAAGCGGAGAAACAAGGCGGCGCGAAGCACTTAAGAGCCTTTTTCTTTAGGGTGTATTTTATAACACCCGCCTTATACCCACCTTATAGTTTGTGTTTTTCAAAATTAAGCTTCACCAAAAGTAATTATCTATTTTGCCTTTTTTCTTTGTTTGAGATTCGAATACAATGATTGAGTGATGAAATCCCAAATCAAGGTTGTGTTGTCACTCTTTTGGAGTACTTGTGAATTTATTGTTTTACGTATACAATATAGTAATAATATTCACACAAAAACGAAAAACCGATAATACGTATGATTAGAGTGCTAATCACACAAATAGTTATTATAGATAATATAAAAACAAATTTGTTCAAATCAAAACACAACACGCCTCCCCGGTAGCGGCGCCAAAATGATGGTGGTAGTAATACGTCTTTTAGGAAAAAGAACGTAATTAGGGTAAGCACGACGGTTTAGGAAAACCGTGCACAAATGACCCAAAGGTGATGTGTGATCGTTCTCAAGGAGGCTAGTGTGTTGTGTAAAGAGATGATTAATATTTGTGATTATGATTATGAGAAAATAAAAGAGAAAAGGATGACGGTTACGGTTAAAATTACACTAAGACGAAAGTCGTACGTAAAACCGTAAAAAGTGACGAAATTTAAAAATTAACCTAAAAATCCCTAGTAAATTGTAATAAATCCTAAAAATGTAATTAGAGTTTACAAAAAATCAAAAATCACTCAAACCTTTTATTTAGTTAAATAATATTTTTTAATGCTAATTAAAGCCTAAAAAATCAATTTAATTAACAAAAAGCTCAAGATGAGATTTTCCAATTTGTAAACCTCTAAAATAACTTAATTAAATTAAAAAGTATTTTTGGAAATTTTAAAATTAATTAAAACTATTTAAAATGATTAAAAACTATAAAAATATTAAAATAATTCTTAAAATTAATTAAAGGACAAGAAAAATAATCTAAAACTTTTAAAAATCCCAACTTAATGTATTTAACCTAGGAAAAATGAAAAAGTTGCAAAATTATTAAAAACTAGTTTTAGTAATAAAATAATAATAAAAATACAAATATTATAAAAAATTCTAAAAACTTACACACTAGTTTAATTTTACCTAATTAAACAGAAAATGAACTTGAAATGACCAAAATACCCCTAACGGGCATCCAAATGGGCCAAATAGTAAAACAGACCCTTAATGGGCTCAAATTGGCTCAATAAGAAAAATGTTCACAAAAATGGCCCAAAACTTCCAGTGAAGCTTAAAATTCAATTTTAAACACAAATTTCCAAAGGCCCAAAAGCTGAAAGTGAGCTTATCACGGCTTATTTCAAAGCAACTTATTCTTAATAGGCTTTTTTGGCGCATTAAGCTATAAGCTGATGCCATAAGCTGAAATTTGACACACAACCTTCTCTTGACCTAATTAAGCTGTTTGTAAAAAGAATTGTTGAATAAGCCCAAGAAATAAACCTGAAATAAGCAAAAGCTCTCTACACAAAACGACAAAATAGTCGTTTTCGAGTTCTAGACCAATTCAAGGGCTGATTCTTGTTGCAAAATGTTTCAAATCACTTAACTAGGCTTAATAATCAAAAAGATTTCCAAAAAGCACAATGAATAAGCTAGAAAAAGCAAATAAGCACTTATGTAAAAGTCAACTAAGTTGGTTTTCTAGTCAAACCTAAAAGTCAAAGTCTCAAATTCTCCCGAATAGTCAAATGGGTCAATTAAGGAAGATTGATTACAAAAACAAAGCTGTTGCAAGTCTAAATAAGCTATTATAGCTTATTAATAAGCTGATTGAAAAATTGCACTAGTAGTGGCTAGTTACGGGTGTCCAACAGTGGGAAAAGTTTCAACTGCTTGACTTGTTTGACTTTTTGTCTTTTGTGGGTTTTTGTTGGATTCAGTGAACACAAAGGCACCCTTATAACCAATGGGTTATAAGGAGTCAATAACAACAAAGAAATCACAAAAACAACAGGCCAATTGATACAGTTAATTCATACAAGCATCAGACATTGTACAGACTTGGATAATAAGCAGTTTTTAACAAGTAAGCAGATTAAGCAAGAATAAGCCAACCAAATTGAACCAAATGCATACACAAGCTATAATAAATTCAAATGAACATAAATAAACTTGTTTCATACACTCGATTAAAGATTAGACCAAGATTCAAGCTGATGAATGTTACTGATGAACACAAAGACGAACACAAAATGAACTTTGCTGATGTACTTGACCACAAGCCCAAATTCAAACCCTCAAATCTCTTAAACAGGTTACACAAACTTTGTTCAAACACTTGTTAACCCTAAACATGCATACACTCTAGGTGTTTCCAAAATTTTAGGTCAAAACAGGCAAAATTAAACAAATTATAGCACAATGTTCAGATTTGATGTTCAAAGCATAAAACTTGCAGATAAAAGCATACAATCACTTATCAAGCAGATACCAACACTAAACAAACCTTAACTCCTACTTAATTTAATCCAAACTTGAAACATGCAGTAGACCCAAACACCCCTTAAACTTTTTGAAATCAAAATTTATGAAATCAAAAATGTTTTCAGGTTAGACCAAGCCTAGATAAACATCATAAAACTTTATCATGCATATTCAACAAGATTTAGACCACAAGAACACTTCATTCAATAGCAGATCACGAAATCACTTAAAACACCCTTTTTAACATATTTAAGGAAAGAGAGCTCAAACCTCATGAATGTACATCCACACTCACGGATTGTTGAGCTTATGTACATCCACAACAATTGGTATCAATCGCCATGGGGTAGATTTGTGATTGGTTGTTGTGTTTTTCATTTGATTCGAATGATTTGATCCTTATTTCATATCTCGAATTCAAGATTTTTGTGTTTTCCATGCTCTAAATCTTGATATACATCTCCTACATAGTTGTGGTAGGGATTTGGTTGCTTTCGGTTGGTTAAAATCACGGATTTCTTGTCAAAAATATCATTTTTTACCTAAAGTTTCGGAACTGCACAGTTATTCCGACAGAATTCCATCGGAAAAGGGTTTTGTATTCCGACAGTTATTCCGACGGACTTCCATCGGAAAAGGGTTTCTACATTCCGACGGTTATTCCGATAGTCTATTTCGACAGCATTCCGATACAATATTCCGACAGATTATTCCGACAGGTCATATTCCGACAGGTCATATTCCGACAACCTACATTCCGACAGACATTCCTACAGACATTCCGACAGAGTATTCCGACAGGTATTTTGACAGACATTCCGAGAGAGTATTCCGACAGACATCCCGACAGAGTATTCCGACAGACATTCCGATGATATGTTTGGCTAAATTTTGTTCGAGTACTTTTTAGACTTAGCCACTATCTAGACTAGTCCCGGAACATATTTTACACAAAGATTAAAAATAAAAAAAATAAAAAAATAAAAAAATTCCAAAGGCCCAAAAGCTGAAAGTGAGCTTATCACAGCTTATTTCAAAGCAGCTTATTCTTAATGGGCTTTTTGGCCCATTAAGCTATAAGCTGATGCCATAAGCTGAAATTTGACACACAACCTTCTATTGACCTAATTAAGTTGTTTGTAAAAAGAATTTTTGAATAAGCCCAAGAAATAAACCTGAAATAAGCAAAAGCTCTCTACACAAAACGCCAAAATAGTCGTTTTCGAGTTCTAGACCAATTCAAGGGCTGGTTCTGGTTGCAAAATGTTTCAAATCACTTAACTCGACTTAATAATCAAAAATATTTCCAAAAAGCACATTAAATAAGCTGGAAAAAGCAAATAAACACTTATGTAAAAGTCAACTAAGTTGGTTTTCTAGTCATACCTAAAAGTCAAAGTCTCAAATGCTCTAGAATAGTCAAATGGGTCAATTAAGGAAGATTGATTACAAAAACAAAGTTGTTGCAAGTCTAAATAAGCTATTATAGCTTATTAATAAGACGATTGAAAAATTGCACTAGCAGTGGCTAGTTTTGGGTGTCTAGCAGTGGGAAAAGTTTCCACTGCTTGACTTGTTTGACTTTTTGTTAGATTCAGTGAACACAAAGGCACCCTTATAACCAGTGGGTTATAAGGAGTCAATAACAACAAAGAAATCACAAAAACAACAGGCCAGTTGATACATTTAATTCAAACAAGCATCTGACCATTGCATAGACTTGGATAATAAGCAGTTTTGAACAAATAAGCAGATTAAGCAAGAATAAGCCAACCAAATTGAACCAAATGCATACACAAGCTATAATAAATTCAAATGAACATAAATAAACTTGTTTCATACACTCGATTCAAGATTAGACCAAGATTCAAGCTGATGAATGTTACTGATGAACACAAAGACGAACACAAAATGAACTTTGCTGATGTACTTGACCACAAGACCAAATTCAAACCCTCAAATCTATTAAACAGGTTACACAAACTTTTTTCAAACACTTGTTAACCCTAAACATGCATACACTCTAGGTGTTTCCAAAATTTTAGGTCAAAACAAGCAAAATCAAACAAGTTATAGCACAATGTTCAGATTTGATGTTCAAAGCATAAAACTTACAGATAAAAGCATACAATCACTTATCAAGCAGATACCAACACTAAACAAACCTTAACTCCTACTTAACTTAATCCAAACTTGAAACATGCAGTAGAACCAAATACCCCTTAAACTTTTCAAAATCAAAATTTATGAAGTCAAAAATGGTTTCAGGTTCGACCAAGCCTAGATAAACATCAGAACAACTTTATCATGAATATTCAACAAGATTTAGACCGCAAGAACACTTCATACAATAGCAGATCAAAAAATCACTTAAAACACCCTTTTTAACAGATTTAAGGAAAGAGAGCTCAAACCTCATGAATGTACATCCATACTCACGGATTGTTGAGCTTATGTGCCTAGATTAACAAGGCACAAGCTTCCAATAAGCTGCTAAGAACAACAAGGTTAGAAATAATAGATTATATGAAAAAGAAAATGGAAAATAAAGCTGATTGATTCAAGCTTTGTACCCCACTCCTTGGTTATACCAAAGCCAAGATCTCACCTCACCTTGATAATCTTCTTATCAGGGTGATGTGATCAATCTTTGACCCAAAAATTCCAAGAGTTTGAACAAAGACTTAGAAAAATATCAGATTTTGGAAAAGCTTGCAATTTCTTGCACAATCTTTTAAAAACAGGTTTTGAAACTTAACAATCACAAACATATAACAACAACAACAATAGAATAAGAGTGGCACTTGGAATTCGTCAAAGATATCAAACAATTTTTCATTAATTTGAAACAAGGATTTATAGATTCTTGACCAAAGAAAAACCAAGAGCAAAGCTAAATGTTGCAGTCCTATGCCTTTATATAGGCTACAAAGAAAGCTAAGAAGCTGAAAATAAAGTGAAAACCCTAATGGTGAACTTCCAAGAATGCCCTTGCAGTTTGAATTTTGCTTGGTCATGTGAAGGATTCTTGGACGTTTGTGGAGGTGTAAAGTGATGGAATTTGATCAAGGGCTCCCAACAATGCTTGAAATGTAAGATGCATTGTGGTTTGTAGATTTCCTGCCAAGTTTTGGCATCTTCCCAAAAAACGTGTAGAGGGGTTTATCATGTGAGCTTTTTAGGTGATGTGGCCAAGGGTTTATGAGTTGGGTTATGTTTATAACAACCCTAATCATAATTCTGGACAAGATAGTGGTCTAATTTTGGCTTAAACACAAATCCCCAATATGTGTTCATATGATCAATAGTTGGGTTTAATCTTGTTTTGTGTTTAAAAATATGTTAACCGCGTTTTTTTCAACTTAATTAAATAAGTTAGTTAAAAACCGGTTAAGTGGATTGTGATGTGGCATGTAGGTGTTGTGTGATTGGCTGAAAAGTGTGAGTGGGACACGTGGTGGGTTGTCATTGGTCTAGGTTTCTTTTATGTCTTGGCAGATTCACCCCCTCTTCTTTCTTCCTTCTTTCATTTGGTATTTAATACCACAAAATTGAATTTCCTTTGTTATTCAAGTTTGTTTTTCACATTTTTGCCCCAAAAAGTTTTGTAATGTGTTTTCAAGGGTATTTCTTGTAATTTGATGATTCTTCAAGGGTTCTTTTGGACATATCTTCATTCTTCATGGTCTTGACTTGTATTGTTGACTTTGTGGAGGACTAATATTGACAAGTCTTCATAAATGAGGGACCATTCTTGCCAATTCTTCAAAGTTGCGGGTCCTTTTTGTAATTTTGACAAAGTTTAAGGACCAAACTTGTAATTATGAATATACAAGGGTTTAAAGTGTCAATTCTTCAATATTGGAGGACCCTTCCTGTACAATCTTCAATTCTTCAAGGGTTTTTATTGGAAAATCAACTCTAGGGCCCGGTTCATTGTGCGGCTTCGTTTCCCGTGTTCGTTTTTGCTTGTTTCTTGTGATCTTTTGCCATTTTCTAAATATCCGTACCTAAAATACACATTGAACACACACAAGCATATATTTGGCACATTTTATGATATTTTATGCATTTTAAGCCCACTTTGGACGATGAGACTATGTATAAAAGCAGTCTCATCAATTTTTTGTGTAAATCCAATGTATTTGTAAATACTTGGACTAGTTTTGTTCATCCAAGCTATTTGTGAATACTTGGATGCATGAATACATAGAGGGGTGACCTCGTCATGCAATTAGAGGGGTTGCCTCTAATTATAATAGTCTGAGTGGAGGGATCAGCTCTATGTGACGGATGAAGAGCACACACCACAGTTACTGTGTAAATCCGATGACCATGTACTATGATGAACCCATTCGCCCCACATGATAATAGTAATAGTACTGGCTGAAACGTGAAAGGGACGCAGCGAGCAATCACTCTAACCGCAGAAGAGTTGTAACACCGGTGCCTCAAGTGTTATGGTTATGGTACCTCCATAACTAGGTGAAGCATGGCATGCGTGTATATAGCTTAGGCAATTTAAATCATGGCATGTGTTGATCCCAAACTCAAGTCTTAAACCTTAGCTTGTTTAAGGGTTGTGATAGAAAGAGTAAACTCAATCTAACACTAGAGAAACTTTGCAACACAAAGTAACCAAACAAGATGCGGAATATAATGTTTAGCACAAGAAAAAAATGTTTAAATCAAACGTTATACTTTAATATATCATAGATATACGAATACCCAATAGTGGTATTAGGGTTACTAAACCTTAAAGTACGAAATGAAATGAACAGAGAAAGATGTGTTTTGCATGATAACCTAGTGAGTCCTTTTATAGCACAGGGACTCACGTACAAGATCACTACTAACAAATTAGGAAACTATCTTGGAGTAATAACTGAAATGCGTCATAATCTCTTCCAAGTTTATCTAGTAGCAGGGTCTTTGACTTCTAGCAGGGCACCAATCACCCTGCCTTTGTTATTTAGTAGGGGGAACTTACTCTAGCAGGGGAAACTCTAACCAACTAGCAGGGGTAGCTTATACTCTTATATTTATTCCCAACAATCCTCCCCTAAACTTGTGCTTTATCCTAAAGCCAAGTTTCTGAATAAATACTAGTTGATGAGGATGATTACAAAGTTCCTGGCCAAAGTTGACTATACATTAACCTTACCAAATCATAAGCAACAGGTGCTTTAGCATCTACAATCAAATCAGCCTGTGCCAGCTTCTTCAAGGTCTCTTGAGTGAAAGGATAATAACGATCATTAAGCAAATAAACACTTACACCTTCTATGGCTACCTCATAAACCCCAGAATTGGTAAACAACTTCCAATACAACATATTTCCCCCATTTATTGCACCAAAGATGGGATCAAACATCTCATGCTCATACATCCTGTGCATGCATTCCCAGATCACCCAATCCTTCTCTACACCATCCATAGTAGGAGGATTTGCAGCAAATGTCTTCTTTAAAAGCTTCCATAGATCTTCTAAGTCCTCACTATCTAATGTTTAAAACATGAGATCTAAACTCAGAAATGTATGTGCTGTATTGTCAGCTCTTGTAAGCTTCCACCAAGTCATCCCCTTGTGTTCATAAACAACATATTCCACTATGGCATACTTCTTCCCAAACTCACTGGGTGAGATTTCATCATTCTATTGCACAATCAGCTTCTTATCTATTTCTTCATAGGAGGGATGCTGAGTCTCCTTAGTAAATATACCAACCTTTTCCATCCTTTTTAACCTTTTGGCTGCTCTATGTGTGTTGAGAACAGATCTCTCAATTGCTGGAAAAGTTGCACCTACTTGTGATGATGCACCTGCTTGAGATGATGCACCTGCTTGTGTTGTTTCCACTGCTGTTCCTTCGGCCTTTCTCTTTCTGGACTCCCTAGCTTTCTCTATCATCTCCTTTTTCCTCCTGAGATACTCAACCTCTTTAGGAGTGTATATACCTATGAAGTCATCCACATTTTTCTCTCTTAGCACTGGTATGACTGCCTTCTCTATATCCTCAAAAGTCATGCCTTTGAAGTGACCATCAGTTCACCTCTTGTGTCTTTTGAGCATAACCTTGTAGTGTGCCAGCCTCCCCTTTTCAGACCTCAAAATTTTTTCCTTCTGAATCTGACTCACCCTTCTTTCCAGATATTCCTTTTGCTAATTGAACACTAAAAGAGTCAGTTCATACCTGTATTTAAAAGGAGCATTCACCAACTCCTTTTCCCACTGATCTAGAAATTCTTGAACATGAGGCACCCTTTCATCTAACTCTCTATGCACGATTTCAATCTGTTTAAGCATTTCTTTGGGCCTCATCTGTTGCATTCTCTGATCTTGCATGTGTAGCTCTTCTTCTTGAAGTCTGAGAGCTACCTGTTCATCATATTCTTCTTGAGCCCTTAGCTATTTAGGCGTTTTGTGTTTGTATTTCCTCTTGGGCTGTTCAATCATTATCCCATTTCCCTTATCTTTTGGATCCACGGATGGTTTTTCTTTTGGTGCAGGTTCTCCAATTCTTATTCCCTTCTGAGTTGGTTGCCTTCTGTTCTTCCTAACAAATGTTTGTGTAATAGGTTTAGCATGGGAAGGGCTTACAGCAGGGGGATCTACCTTGGCAGGGGAAACTTTAGAAGAAGGGGCTTCTCCTTGATTACCCATATTCAGTAAGGCTTGGGCAATATCTTTTGTATCACTCCCCTTATCACTTCCTTTCACATCACTGGCCATCTTTTCTTGTCCAAGATCATGTCCACTAGGAAATGCATACCACTGAGTAGATTCATCTGTGTTAGGAACTTCCTCCCCTTTGGAAGCATCCTCATCTGTGGATATAATGAGCTTAGGCTTTCTCCTCCCCTCTAGTGTAGCAAGTCTGGTCTCCAGATTATTTATAACCAGACCTTGCTTTTTGACAGTTTGTACACGTTGTGCATTTTGCTCTTGCAAGCTAATGCACATATTCGTCAATTCCAAGATGGACAATGGTTGCATTCTACTCTCAACCCTAGAAGGGGATTGCTCCTCTCTTTGTGTATCACTGAGTGAGGGAGAGGACTTACTTATGGTGTCACTATCCTGCTCACCCCTTGAGGATGAGTCAGTAGTGGCAGCCAAACCCTCAGTGTGCTCCAACCTTTTGGAGACTCTCCTTTCTGCTACTTTTGAAGATTCACCAGGCAAGGGAGACCTGGAAAACCTGGTTTTGGTTCTCCTTTCATGTTGTGGATCAGCAGGGGGTGGTGAGCTGGCAAGGGATCATCAGTTTTGGTTTTAGCTGCCTCTAGTCTGATTTGTTGCATCATGATGGGAGTGAGTGGAACAACCCTGCCAGAAAATTGTGGAGATGGTGCAGCAAGTGTGGTAAACAGTTTGGTGGTATGTTTAGTGGCTGAAAAATAGCGTTTGTGTTTTATAGGACCATGTTCACTCATATTCAACAAAAGTTGTGTAAACCTTGGATACATACAAAATTTAGAACTGCTTGTAACGTTTTTGACCATTCCTTTGAAAATCATATGAGAAAGACAGTACTTTCGCCCTATTGCTAAGCATATCAGGGAAGAAGCAACCTCACTTCCAAATTCATTATAAGCAGTGGTTTTAGGTGACAAACATTGTAAAATGGTATGAATCAAATATTTCCAATGTGGGCCAAACTAACCTTTAGCAAACTTACACTTTTGATTTTCAACAAGAGTGTACCCCAATTTTACAAGACCCTCAAAAATTTCGGCATCAGGTAGGTTAGCAATCCCATCCTCATCATCCAAGACAAGCTTATCTCTAATGGAGGCAAGTGTAATTACCTTGGGATGGCCATCTACCATGCTCTGAATTGTTACCTCTCCATCCACTGTTTTGGACATGGAGTTAGACCAAAACTCTTGGATGTGTGAGGTGTAAATCCTGGGATTTATGAGAAGGGCTACTCTAAAATATGATGATTTTAGAAAAGCCACTGTATCAGTAAATTCTACTATTTCATCATGTAAGAGAGCAATTTGATTGTGATTAGCAGCAATTTTGAGAGACATGATAAATATTGAAAACATTTAAAGGTTTATAGCTGTGAAAGTTTATTGGGATTTGGTCGAAAGAGAGAGAGGTAGACCTACTGGTTAGGGGAATTAAGTTTATATAGGCGAATTGAAGAGCTATCATTGGACCAAATTTTCAAATTGCAAAAAAATCAAAGATAAATCTTGATAAGAAAGTAATTTATTTGAAATAATAAAGAAAATATTACCAATCAGCGAAGAAAGCGCCTTAAATATTTTTTGAAAATAATAAAATATTCCCTAACGGATAATTTAGCTAGCAGGCCCAACGGCTATAAGCAGGGTAACGGTATTGTCAGTCAACGGTCAAACAGGGGGATGTTGAACAAGCAGGGGTATCAAAACGAAAGCAGGGGAAACTTTCCTAAGGGTATTAGACTAATCATGAATAGATCAATGCTAAATAGCTCTGCTCTAATGCACACCCTTGTAGACACAAGTTAGATACATAGAAACTCAAGAGTCCTCCATTCAGCAACGTTCTAAACAAAAAGAGTCAACACATAAGCAACCCTGCACCTGGTCAACCCAAGAAAGTAAGCATACCCTAGTCTCCATCCCTACCATTCCTTTTCTATGGTTAAGTGGTCTTGGCAATATGTACTAAAAATCTTAATTTAGACAGCAAGCTGGTAAATAAGGAATTTTAAGTACACATTACAGTGCCTCAAGGTTTCAGAACTCTAACAAACTTTGCAACACGTCTTAATCATCCTGAACCCCTACTCACCAGTGGATATGATCTAGAATCATATATGAGTATCCTAAGGATACCCTAAATCCTAAAGATGTGACCTAACCTCCCCTTAAACATAGAACATATACTTGATCCTCCCATAGTGTAGTATGCACCATTTGGATCTCTGCATTGTTAGTCTAAAAACCACATATAACAACTTTAAAAAGAACAAACCCAACTGAAGAGAAAACCTCTTAGCAGGGGGGACAATGCCTTAGTAGGGGGATTAACCCCAGTAGGGGAATCTTTGTTCAAAAGCAGTGGAATTAAGAATAATGGAAAAAGGGACTAACATATGTACAACAACAGCAATAAGGCAATCCTGAATAGACAAGACATATTAGACATCAATTTTTAAGGAGTGACCATTTCAATACTTGCATCCAAGTACTGAAACCTCCCCACATCAAAAGCTTTTGTCAAAAGATCAACAACATTAAGTTCTGTATCAATTGCCTCTGGGACAATCAACCCTTTTTCAAAACAATCTCTAATAAAATGATGTCTGATTTCAATATGTTTGGTCTTGCTATGAAAAAATAGGATTTTTAATAATGCAAATGGTGCTGTTATTGTCAATAAATATCATGGTTTTAAGAAAATTGTACCCATAATCAAGCAGCTGGTTCTAAACCCAAAGAACTTGTCCACAACATGCAGCAGGTGCTACATACTCAGCTTAAGTTGTGGATGTGGCCAGAATAGTCTGCTTTTTACATTGCCAAGATATGAGCCTACTTCCAAAAAATTAACATCCACATGTTGTAGACTTCCTATCATTGTTGTCACCAGCATAATCACTATCTGAATAGGATACCAGCTCAAATGGTAACTCCTTGGGATACAAAAGTCCTAAAGTTGGATGACACTTTAGATAACTAAAAATTATCTTCACAACAAACAGATGGCACTCAGTGGGTGCCACTTGGTATCTTATACATAGGCAGACTGCAAACATGATGTCAGGTCTTAAAGCTGTAAGGTACATGAGAAATCCAATCATGGACCTATAATTCCTGACCTCAATAAGCTTCCCAGGGCCATCTTTTCCCCAAGGATGCTCCTTATCTATTGGAGTGGAAACTTTCTTTCCTTCATATATTCTAAACTTCTTCACAATTTCAGCCACATACTTGTCTTGTGAGATAAAGATCCCATCTTTCCTCTGCTGAACTTGTAACCCCAAAAAGAAGTTGAGTTCACCCATAGCACTCATTTGGAACTTTTCCTGCATCAACTTGGAAAACTCTTTGCTAAGCACAGAGTTTGTGGATCTAAAGATGATGTCATCCACATATACTTGTACCAAAAGAAAATCACCCTTTTGTTTCTTGATAAACAGGGTCTGGTCAATTTTCCCCCTATTGAAGCCATTATCCAATAGGTATTTAGAAAGAGTTCCATACCAGGCCTTAGGAGCTTGGTGAAGTCCATACATAGCCTTCTTCACCTTGTACACTTTGTCTAGGTGTTTTGGGTCTTCAAACCCTGGAGGTTGCATAACATAAACTTCTTCATCAATGGTGCCATATAAAAATGCACTCTTAACATCCATTTGGTATACTATGAATTCCATGAATGAAGCATAAGCCAGAAACAATCTAATGGCTTCAATCCTGGCTACTGGAGCAAAGACTTCCTCATAATCAATGCCTTCTTCCTGAGTATAACCTTGTGCCACCAGTCTTGCTTTGTTTCTGACTACAATACCTCTCTCATCCTTTTTGTTCCTGAGCACCCACTTTGTCCCAATAGGCCTTGCCCATTTTGGACAATCTACAAGAATCCACACTTCTTAGATGTCAAACTGTAAGAGTTCTTCTTGCATAGCTTCAACCCAACTTGGATCATTTAAAGGCTGAAAAATCTTCTTTGGCTCTTCTTGTGACAAAAAGGTAGTAAACAGACAACATTGCATGTTGTCATGATTAAACTTCATAGTGATGTTTGCAATGAACCTATGTTCCTTTGCTGAATACCTTGTTTGTCTTGGAGCTTCAGGATCACCTATGATTTGTGATTGGGGTGATCTTTATTGATTATGTATGTAGGCTGCATGCTCATGATTACTTTCATTTCATCCTCTTCCAAATCAGGATTTATGGGACTATCTTGATTGGGAAAGAACTCCTCAAAAGAGCTTCCAAATGATACTGCATGACTGAGGGATGGATGCTGATGAGCTGAATGCAGCTCTGAATAACTTGGACCTCCATTCCTTATTATTCTGCTTCCACTGCTGGATATGAGTGGACCACCAGAGATAGGTGAAGATGAGGAAAAGAGTGGGGATTCTCTTTCTTCATCATTAACATCATTGACAGCTTGTTCTTTGTTAGCGGGGGGAAGCATTTGGTCTAGCAGGGGAATCATGGATTCCACTGCTTTCAGACATTCCACAGCTTTCAGAAGTTGACTTAGCAGGGAAAGGGATTGGCTGCTCCTTCCTTTGAGATGTATCATCTTCTTCACATGTTTTTGTAGCAGCATCATCAAGGGAAACAGTGAGGGTACAATCATGTACCTCAATGGTGGCTTCTCCAGAGTAGTTGGTTCTTTTGTACCTGAAATGTTAGTATTTTGCAAAGCAACAGGCACATAATTCATGGATTTTGAAAGAACTTCAATGTCAAAGAACCAACCAGGACCTGTTTGTACATCTTCAGGCTTGTCTTCAAGAAAATCTACATTGAGATTTTCTATCACTTTGCTTGTCTTCTTGTTGAAGACCCTATATCCCTTGTTGTTTAAGGAATAACCAATAAAGTACACATCATCCCTTTTTTCATTGAACTTTCCTAGATTTTCAATTATGTTCAGAATGATAACATGACATCCAAATGGTCTAAAGAAGTCAATCAAAGGTGGTCCTCCATTGAACAACTGATAAGGGGTCTTGTTGTGTGCCTTAACCACCAAGGCCCTGTTTTGAACATAACAAGCAGTGGCTACAGCCTCATCCCAAAAGATAACTAGAAGCTTGGAATCAGATAGCATAGTCCTTGCAACTTCAATAAGTGTCATATTTCTTCTTTCTGCAACTCCATTTTGTTTAGGTGGTCTTGCTATACTGTATTCCCTCTTTATTCCTTTGTTTGTGCAAAAAGTATCCAGTTTCTTGTTTCTGAATTCACCACCACTGTCTGATCTCACGGTCACTACCCTCATACTTTTGGAAAGTTCAATCTGATTGATGAACCTTATGAGTACATCTACTGTGTCACTCTTTTCAAACAGAAAGAATGTCCATGTGAACCTTGAAAAATCATCAGTAATCACCAGGCAGTACCATTTCTTCATTATGCTTGCCATAGAAGTAGGACAAAAAAGATCCATGTGTAGTAATTCCAATGGCTTGGTGGTGGACAGGCTTGTTTTTTTACTTGCAAGAGGCTCTATGTTGCTTCCCTTTTAGGCAAGCAGCACAAATATGATCATTGGCAAAGGACTTGGAAGGAAGACCATGAACCAGATTATATTTAACCAGTTTGTTCATGTTCCTGAAGTTGAGATGACCAAGTCTTCTATGCCATTTCTTGCATTCATCAACTGAAGCTTTGGCAATGAAACAGGTTTCATTGTCTTGAAGAGAGATGTCCTTGAGATCAATTGTGTACATATTCTTTTGTCTTGGTGTTCTTAGCACAATAGGAGTGTTTGGTGGTAAAACAAACTCCTTCCCCAACACAAGACATCCAGTATCTGTAAACAGGACAAAGTTCTTGTTATCAGTCATCTGGGACACACTGAAGAGATTGTACTTAAGCTCTTTCACCAAGTAGAAATTATCAAATGTCATTCCATTGGTAACAATAGTTCCTTTTCCTGTGATTGTTCCATGCCCATCTCCAAAAGAAACATCATCATTGTCATGCAGGGGAACAAAGTTAGACAGATAGGATTTATGTCTAGTCATGCTCCTTGAGCATCCATTATCCCAATAGGCTTTATCATTCCTGGTCTGCTTTGTCACCTGCAAAAAGAAAAACCAATTTAATTTCTCTTGGGGACCCAAGCTATTACAGACTTGGATCTACCTCGTGTATCAATATAAGATATCTTGTCAAAGACTAGAGATACACCATTGGATTGAGTACCCCCTTTAGGTACCCAAACCCAACGAGTTGAGGCTTTCACAGCTTTTCCCCATCTGCACATGTTTCTAGAGGGCAAAACTTTGCTAGCAGGGGATACCCTAAACTTAGCAGGGGAATCTCTATGCTTAGCAGAGGGAGTCCATCTTTTGTTTGGCCTCTATTGGTGTGCTGGTAGTGTCTAGAGACAGATTTATATGTAGTATGAGGTGCTGGTTTGGTCATGTAAGAGCTAGACTTGGGACCTGCTTCATTCACATTTCTTAAAGCAGGAACTACATACTTATCAGATGCCTTGTTTCTCAAAGCAGTGGCAACATACTTAGTAGGGGAAAAGGATTTTGCCCCTGCATTCAGAAGAATGGCTTTTAGTTGCATGTCCTTTAAAGGATTTGTAGCTACCACTTCCATTGGTGCCTGACAGTCTTGATAAGTGTGATCAAAACTACCACAGGTGAAACAAGGTTTGGTGTTTATCACAAATACCTCTCCTAATTGATGAGACTTTTGCTCATTCCAATATCTCTGATTACCTCTAACAGACCTATACATACCAGCATATTTAACAGTAGACTTAGAGGGCTTTGATCCTGATTTAGATTTAGGTGAACTATTCTTAGAACTTGAATCACTTCCAGAAAGTCCTTCTCTTGAAAAGAGAACAAGATTATCTATTTTCCATTGTTTTAAAGCAATTTGTTCCTTTTCAAAGTCCCTAACAGCACTGGTTTTCACTAGTGGTTCTTCTGTTTCTAGATTATTAGGTATGTATGCATTTAAGTCTAATTCAATATCTTCCTGATTTTTGAAACAAGAGAGACCAGTCCAAGACAAATCTTTTCTAGGAAATGGTGCATGTATATTGGCACGTGGTGGTGGTATGGTAGCATGCTCATTTTTGACACCAAAACCTGTTTTGTCCCTAGGAGACTGCCCAATTTCAACTGGTTTTGTTAAATCTTTAGAAGCTTTTCCAAATTTTTCAATAGTTTGTTCATCTATATTCTTATTAGATCTAAAAACTTCTATGTCAGCAGTTAAATCCTTAATGGAATAATTATTTTCTTTAGCATCTCTCTCTAAAACGACAATATGATCTCTGTAGTGGTTTGCTTCTTACACTGCCATCATATGAGTCTTCTGCCTAGGAATTAACAACCTGCTGTTGTGGATTTCCTATCATGATTGGCTCCAACATAATCACTATCTAAGTAAGCTTCCAAATCAAATGTCGAGTCTCTAGGATACCATAATCTTAAATTAGGTTGTCTTTTATGATACTTAGAAATTCTTTTCACAGCATGGAGGTGTGACACCTTTGGATTGACTTGGAACCTTGAACAGGCAAACACAACAAACATAATATCTGGTCTTGAAGCAGTAAGATACATCAATGAACCAATCATTGACCTATATAGGTGAATATCAACATTTTCACCATGTGCATCTTTTGACAAAGATTTCTTAGCTTCAAAAGGTGTGCTTGTACTCCTTGTATCCATACATGAAAATTTCTTCAAGATTTCAGCAACATATTTATCTTGGATGATAAATATTCCATCCTTCCTTTGTTTGACTTGTAGTCCTAAAAAGAAGGTAAGTTCTCCCCTAGAACTCACCTGAAATCTTCCTTTCATCAAACCTTCAAAACTCTTTACACCATGATTTCTTGGTTGAACTAAAAATAATGTCATCAACATAGACTTGTACTAGAATAATATCCTTAGCATTCTTTTGATGAATAGAGTTTTGTCAATGGTTCCTCTCCTATATGCATGTTCTAACAGAAAAGTGGATAACGTTGCATACCAAGGCCTTAGAGCTTGATGTAAACCATAAAGTGCTTTGATAACCTTGTAGACTCTTTGGGGAATTTAGGATCTACAAAACCTGGAGGTTGTGAAACATATACATCCTCTGAAATATTACCATAAAGAAAGGCACTTTTCACATCCATCTGATAGACTATAAAACCCATATATGATGCAAAGGCCAAAAATAACCTAATGGCTTCTATTCTTGCCACTGGTGCAAAAACCTCATCATAGTCTATCTGTTCTTCCTGTCTATAGCCTTGAGCAACAAACCTTTCCTTGTTTCTCACAACAACTCCTCTTTTATCCTTCTTATTTCTAAAAACCCATCTGGTACCAATAACTCTTTTCCCTGAGGGAAGATCCACAAGAATCCAAACCTTTTGTAGTTCAAATAGCGTTAATTCTTCTTGCATGGCATCTACCCAACTTTCTTCATCAAGAGCTTGAGAAATGTTCTTAGGCTCTACTTGTGATAAGAAACAGGCAAACAAACAATGTTGAGTATCTTTATGATTTGTTCTCTGCTGTTGTTTGACATAACTCACAAGTGCATGAGTTTCAGTATTGGCTTGAAGTTGTCTTATGGTTTGCAAAACAGACTTAGGATTTCTAATAATTTGAGCAGTAGGATGGTTGTTGTTGACTTTATGAGTGGGAATAGAACTGTCAAGAATTTTAGTTTCCAAATTATTGAAATCAGTTACAGCACCCTGCTCATCATAAGAAGCTTTGGAGTATCTTTATGATTTGTTCTCTGCTGTTGTTTGACATAACTCACAAGTGCATGAGTTTCAGTATTGGCTTGAAGTTGTCTTATGGTTTGCAAAACAGACTTAGGATTTCTAATAATTTGAGCAGTAGGATGGTTGTTGTTGACTTTATGAGTGGGAATAGAACTGTCAAGAATTTTAGTTTCCAAATTATTGAAATCAGTTACAGCACCCTGCTCATCATAAGAAGCTTTAGAGAATATTCCTTCATTTGGACTAGCATAACATCTTCATCGTCCATAGCTTGTAGAATATCTTATAATGAATCAATATGCTTTGTAGAATTGGACTTAGCAGTACTTGCAGATGAGGTACCGCTAGGTGTAATATGTACTACTGAATGTTGTGATTCCAAATATTCTTCTCTTGAATGCTTATTAGCAGATGTAGAATTCTTTTCTTGATCTTGAAGCCACTTAAGCTCTTGGGAGGCTTGATCATCAGCTGATGGCATTGTTTACTTATGGGGAGTAGCATCAATAAGAGAAACAATAGGCATACTTGGTACATAGATGTGAACATCATCATCCTGTAAATCTGATGAAGAAGGTTCTTGTAAAACTCGTATTTAAAATCCTCGAATATTAAATATGCGTAGTCTCAGCTTTAACCTTAATTAAACGTAAACAGTAAATACACAGTCTCAGTTTATTTAAATACTACAAAAAAATAATTATTCAGAAAATAATTATTAAGTTTCAAGAAATATTACGTATGTATTAGTTAGTATACTGAAAAGAGTACTACGATTCAGAAAAAAATTAAAACGCGAGAAATAAATTCTAGTATACACGATATATATATATAGTGTCGAAAAGCAAATAATAACCACACATATACTAGTGGGCCGGCAGTTTTATAAGAACAAAAGGAGAATGGGCTGAAGGCCCATTTTATTCTATCTAAGACGAATAAGAAAAAAAAAAGACGGGGGATGTTTTTTTTAGACACACAGTAGTGAAACCCTAAAACAAAATAGCCGTCATCTTCCTTCCTTGTCTTTTCCTGCCGACGATCAAAACAAAAGGAATCGGGAAGCATTCGTGGGTTAGGATCAAGGTCGACGTCCGATTCCTAACTCCTACCACGAAATCCTAAGGTAAACTAATCTCGTTTTTTTGTATGATCCACGAATCCAACAAGGGGTGTCGTGTTTTGGGGTGTCTTCACAAAGGGCTGAGACCTCAAGGTATCAGTGTGTTTATTTTAAGTGAGTCGCGACCAACAAGGGGTGTGTGTTGAAAACAGTAAGAAACAAGGGGGTAGGGTTGAATTACTAATCAGTATGAATAAACAGAGGGTGTTTGTTTGTACTCAGGGGAACATAACCAATCAGAAAAAAAGATAACAGGCAGTGGGAAGCGAGGTTAAAGTAGGGAGTATTTATTACAAGCAGTGGGAACCGAGAGCATTAGGCTCTCAGTGGGTAACCTTGTCACAGCAAGGGTCCGTTTGGTTTTAAAAGATTCAAATTAGCGACAGTTTAGCGACAAAAAATTCTGTCATAATTTTATGTCTGACAGTTTGGCCTCAGTTTACCGATGGCTTAGCGACAGAAAATTCTGTCGCTAAGGCTGTGTGTATGTGGTTGTTATTTTTTTAGTGCGACCGAGTTGAATAACTCGGTAGGCTCGGGTTCGGGTAAGCTTTTAGAAGGATACAAATGAAGTTTTATTAAATTAAATTAAGTCATTTATACCAAGTAAATTGTATCATGGTTTAACCAAAATATAAATGTTTTATTAAATTAATTAGTAAAATTTATTTAAAATGATTTAATTAGTTTAGTAAGTAAAAAATGCTTAGTGTTATATTTAAATGTTTTAAATTTTCATGGAAACTATTTGGGAAACCCTTCCAATTTTAGTAATTTTTTTATTTATGGCAGATTACTAATTACAGTAATATTTTGATACAAATTTATAGTGTAATACCATAATCAGAATACCGTATAATATACAGTACTCAGAAATACAAGTCATACGATATTCGGTAAATGTTTATAGAAACAGTCAGATTAGTCAGTTTATACGCAACCAGTAAAACAATACGAGAACACGTAAAATGAATTAAGAACAATAATAAACAGTAATCAGAGTCAGTAATCAGACAACTCATTCACGTCCCTTATTTATGTAGTATCTGTGAAGTCGGAGTAGATCTTTCAGCTTTCATTCTTCTTTCATTACTGGATACGAGGTACCGATTTTCCGTCCTTTCAGTAAGGATTTCCTTTCTATGCATGATTAGGATTTCCCGTCTGCAGCCAAATGTTTTTCCCCAGTATATGTTTAAGCTTATCAGTAATCATGTTAATAACTAAATAAATTGCCTGAGCATTATATACAAGCATGACCAAGTTTATGTACTAGTTACGGAGGTACCGTAACCATTGCACTAGAGGCACCGGTGTCGTGACTCACATGCAGGAGAGTGATATCCTGCATCGTCCCACTGATGTTCAGGTTGGCCATTTTTATATGTATGTTTAGTGGGGCGTATGGATGCATCCTAGGCTTATCAGTTTACAAGTTATCAGGGTGAATGTGGTGTGTGCTCTACATCCTTCACATTGGAGCTGATCCCTCCACCCAGCACAGTTATTTAGAGGTCACCCCTCTACAGTTATTTAGAGGTCACCCCTCTACAGCATGACGAGGTCACCCCTCCAGTTATTCATGCACCGTTGTTACAACACATGACCTATATAAGCTCTGGCAATTAAAATACAGTAAATGCATGTTTTCAGATTTAACAGATAACAGTTCAGATTTATTATTTATAAATCAGCCTTTACAGATTATACACAGATTTCCGCTGCAACTTTACTTATCAGTCTTACAGCTCCAGTATTTCATCATCTGTTTCATTTCAGTATTTCCTTATCATGCTTTATATCCGTTCACTGAGCGTTATGCTCAGCCGTAGTTCCCTTTCATGTTCTAACGGCAGGTACCCGAGGACGCTCTTAGGATTCTGAGAGCATGTGCATTTGGATGGAAGCTATCCAGACTTCTTACTTTATGTACTTACATTATTCTGCTTATTTGGACATTGTTTAGTCCTTTCCTCCAGTATTTTATTTTTCATGTTTTGAGCTTAGGTTGGATTACCGATGTTTGATTCCGGTATTTCCGTTATGGTCATTTAATGTTTTAGGACATTTACCTTATGCTTTGATGACACGCCATAAATACACGTAACGGTCCACTTATCCAAGTGGTGTGTTACAATTATGGTATCAGAGATATAGGTTCAACCTGTAGGCTCTAAAACGTGACCTGTGACTAGTGGGTAGTCACCAGGAACTTCCTATATTTTTGGCGTTGTTATCTTTCCTGTTTCTCATGCATTTATCAGTCAGTTTCCTTTAGTTATCAGTCGGTTTTCTTAAAGTTTTGACTAAGTAAATGGTTGGTACAGGAGTGGCCATATTTAGTCGCATGTGCTTTTTTGCGAATTTTGTTTTGGTGAACCGACCCATAGGCTTTCACCCTTGCCCGTTCATATTTTGTATTGGTAAACCGACCCATAAGCGTTTACCCTTACTCATGACAGATTCATGTTTTCAGTCAAATATTACTTAGTGAACCAGTCATAAATGTTCACCATTTCTCAAGTCAAATTTCATGCTTTTCAGTCAAATGATGTTTTGTGAATTGAACCATAGATGTTCACCTTTGCACATATCATGATATTTTATAAAGTTTGACAAGTATGAATTGGACTACAACCAACCATGTTTAGTCCCAGATTGTAAATTCCTATACATGGCAGTTCTCATGAAATTTTAACAAGTATGGATCGAACCAAAATCGCCCATACTTAGTCACATGTTTTCTTCCTTGGATTCTATGGATTGAACCATAGCTATCCACATCAGTTGATTTTAAACCTCAGTTGATTAGACTTTTTTATGTTCTTTGTAACAGTTAAATTTTCATACCCTCACGTTGATGACGTCTTCATGTTGATTCAGTTTCATGTCTACTTACGAGGGTTTTATGTTCAGCAGAATGATAATGTTTCATGCTAATATACAGAAGGATTACAGTAAGATCTCGTTTCATGATAAATCATGTTTGGTCTTCATCAGTCATGTCTTTATGCTGACCATTATTGAAATTCCGTTTAATCATGTTCTTGAACCTCTATACAACCAGCATTAAGTCTACGAAGGAATTACCAGGATATCATGTTACTCATTTCGGTTCAGTTACTACCGTTTGAATCAATTTATTTCTTTGATAATGTCATACAAGCGACACCAGTATCGATCACCCCATAAAATTTCCACCAGCTCCATGTACAGTATTCCATATGTACCCCATGTACAATGTCTCAGTTATACTCCATGTGCAGTATTTCACGTGTACTCCACGTACAGTGTCTCAGATATGCTCCATGTGCAGTATTCATTTTGTACTTCATGTACAGTAGTCTATGTGTACTCCAGGTAACCGATCCTCAATCATCTCAGGCGTTTCCACTTGTTGATATTTTACCAATTGCTGATGCTGCTCGTGAGTTGAAGATTTTGCTAGATGCTGATGCCGCTAACACTTTGAAGACCTCACAAATGCTGATGCTGCTGATACTTTGGAGAGCAAGATGCTGATGCTGTTTATACTATGAAGACTCTGCAGAACAAGGACGAAAACTATAAATTTAAAATTTCTAACGAGAATAAACTTCTACCATATGACACTACCATTCTATTCCAGGCTTTTACTTTCTCAGCTAGATGTCACACTTCACTCAACAAACCGTTCATTTAGAAGAGTTGGAACCGGAACCCATCCGGCCACTCAGCAGAATAGTTACATGATTCACGGTCATAATAATGACCGTCATAAAGTGACAGACAACGCAGTAGTGACAACCATCGTACTTATAATTAATCAGTCAGTAACCATCGGAACTCCGGCATGGACGTGACCAGAAATACAGAGGTCAACAGTCTAACCGGTCCGCCAACCCTAGCAGTTACCAACATTTTCAGCCTTGTTCAGGTTCATCTACTAAAACATTTGTCAAAACAACAGTCAAGACACAGGTCTCAGGTATCATTGTAGAAGACACATATCAGGACACCAGGCATGATACATGCCATATGAATATCTTCTCAAGGCACTAGTCGAGACTCGTAATTCCTGTATACCTTCTAAACCAGGTCCTCAGAAATTCAGGGTACCCTCCAAAGGGGCATACCATTTTGTTATACCACGCATTAATCAGGCCCTTACAATGCAGTTACCGCCACGGGGTATTAATCAGGTTAAACACGCAATAATCATTCTGTGAGGTTACAGACTCCACAGTATCACACATATATACAAAGGTCTTCCTTCCAGTTGAAGACAAGATTCGCCTGACTAACTTCCAAATATACTTATTATCTTTTTGCCAGAAAAATCAGTACCAGTTGTCATGCTTTACAGCAAATGACTTATTATTCCAAAGCTATGAAGACTTTCTAGCCACTGGTTACAATTCACTTCTGAAGTTCTTAAAAATTTATGATCAACAGATTATTCCAGAACTTCCAGACTAAATACCAGAAAGTTTCCAGAGAATTTTCCTATCAGCGAGACAGAATTTAACATCGAATCTGTCGCAAGAACGAAACCTGTTTTCAGAACTCTTGATCGCAGGGCTGCAGTTAAGTTATAAGAGATACAACATTTGCTGCAAGAATTACTGGAATGAGGCTTTATTCGCCCTAGCGCACCACCAGGAAGAACACCGTTTCTGTTTATCAGGAAGAAGGCCGGTATCATAAGATCATGTATCGACCACTGATATTTTGACAAGATCATCATGTTTTAATTGATGTTCATTCCACGAATAGCAGCTTTATCTGATCTGCTATGACTTCTTAAATATTTTCTAGAAAAATTCATGATCATGTCACCATTAGTGGTGAGAGAGACATATTATAGTCACTCTAAAAATTTGGGATTATACTTCCGAGCTCCCTAATGCTCCAGCTATAGTATGAAATTTATGAATAATTTTTTTTACGACTTCGCAGACAAAATCGTCAGTATATTCATTGATCACATTCTGATTCGCTAAATTCTAGAGAAGAACACGAGAATCCTCTTCTCACAGTTGTACAAAATCTTCAATAGGAGAAAATTTTATATACAACCTTCCAGATATGAATTCCAATTGAACAAAGTGGCATTTCTGAGCCATTCTACCTTAGTAGAAGGAATTTCAGACAATCCTGTGAAGGTGGAGGCCATCACCTGATGGTCCCGACCGACGCCTGTGATCGAAGTACCAAATTTTCTAGAACTTAATTGACTTCTACCGTAGAAATTGCTGGCAGAATTTTGTTAGAAGCAGTATGACATGTTGATGCAGTTATTTTCATATCTCGATGCTTGACATACCAGCAGGTTCAAGATAGAACGCTGTCATGCTAGTGAGTTATTACAACCATAAAAAAAATTTAACAAAGAGGAGACAAGATTCTATAGAGATTGTTATCAGTTTACCGCAGACTCAAGAAGTATGATACTACATAAGTTATACAGAAAAATTCAGCAGTAAGTCGTACAGTTTCAAATTATTCCGTCAACAATCATGACAGATAGAAATTTACGTTCGCGAATCACGCTCACGTTCATGTTCACGATCACGTGTACGTTTACGTCTACCCTCACGTTTACGTCTCACATTCACCTTATGATGTGTTTCAGTCCATATATGTGTTATCTTGTGATTTAAGTTCACGTTCGCATTCATGACATCGATCACGTTTAGTTTCGTGTTCCACCTCAGTATATACGTTCCAGGTCTTGTACCAGAGTTGGTTACAGGAAGCTTGAGAAACCCGACTCAAGTCTAGCACAACTCTTCCATACCCAGGCAGACGTTTCACGTCTCAGGCCGTATCATTTGGCATTCCTTCCTCGGTTAGCATACGTTCATGATATGTTATAGTATCACACTCACAATATGTTTCACGTATCACGTTCACAATATATTCCATGCCCATTGTTCCTCATATAATCGTGAACCACGTTCACAATTGCTCACGTAGCACGTTTACAATTGTTCACGTAGTCCGTCCCTATATGTTTTCAGCAGTTTGCTCAGAGATATAAATGTTATCGTTTCAGGATATTTATACGTATCGTTTCATGTATCAACATGCTACAGCTTGTGCATTCTATCAGATTCAAGAAATCCACCTTACGTATAGAACCTGGAACTATTTCAGCATCGTCATGACAGGGTCATCAGAACAAAGATTTTCATTATGTTTAGACCTTTGAAGGAATCGTTTCGAGCGGGAAGCCACTTGAAACGGAGGAGTCCATCCGGACCTCTCATCCCTTTTCCTTCAATCCAGTTAAGTTCTTTCAGTCATGTCACGTTCCATGTTCACTTCAGTCATGTCACGTTATACCTTTCAGCAGCAGTATGTTCTAAATCAAGGACGAATGGTCTTTAACCTTATATGTCCTTCAGCCTTCATGCTCTTTCAGCATATATGTCCTTTCAGCTTTTATAACTTCACCAGCTTATTAACTTTAATTCGAGGACGAATTTCTCCCTTTTAGAGGGGAAGAATTGTAAAACCACGGCACAATCGCAATCGCATCCTTAATTCGAGGACGAATTATTTTTTTTAGAGGGGAAGAATTGTAAAACCCGTATTTAAAATCCTCGAATATTAAATACGCGTAGTCTCAGCTTTAACCTTAATTAAACGTAAACAGTAAATACACAGTCTCTGTTTATTTAAATACTACAAAAAAATAATTATTCAGAAAATAATTATTAAGTTTCAAGAAATATTACGTATGTATTAGTTAGTATACTGAAAAGTGTACTACGATTCAGAAAAAAATTAAAACGCGAGAAATAAATTCTAGTATACACGATATATATATAGTGTCGAAAAGCAAATAATAACCACACATATACTAGTGGGCCGGCAGTTTTATAAGAACAAAAGGAGAATGGGCTGAAGGCCCATTTTATTCTATCTAGGACGAGTAAGAAAAAAAAAAGACGGGGGATGTTTTTTTAGATACACAGTAGTGAAACCCTAAAACAAAATAGCCGTCATCTTCCTTCCTTGTCTTTTCCTGCCGACGATCAAAACAAAAGGAATCGGGAAGCATTCGTTGGTTAGGATCAAGGTCGACGTCTGATTCCTAACTCCTACCACGAAATCCTAAGGTAAACTAATCTCGTTTTTTTTGTATGATCCACGAATCCAACAAGGGGTGTCGTGTTTTGGGGTGTCTTCACAAAGGGCTGAGACCTCAAGGTCTCAGTGTGTTTATTTTAAGTGAGTCGCGACCAACAAGGGGTGTGTGTTGAAAACAGTGAGAATCAAGGGGGTAGGGTTGAATTACTAATCAGTATGAATAAACAGAGGGTGTTTGTTTGTACTCAGGGGAACATAACCAATCAGAAAAAAAGATAACAGGCAGTGGGAAGCGAGGTTAAAGCAGGGAGTATTTATTACAAGCAGTGGGAACCGAGAGCATTAGGCTCTCGGTGGGTAACCTTGTCACAGCAGGGGTCCGTTTGGTTTTAAAATATTCAAATTAGCGACAGTTTAGCGACAGAAAATTCTGTCGCAGTTTTATGTCTGACAGTTTGGCCTCAGTTTAGGGATGGCTTAGCGACACAAAATTCTGTCGCTAAGGCTGTGTGTATGTGGTTGTTATTTTTTTTAGTGCGACCGAGTTGAATAACTCGGTAGGCTCGGGTTCGGGTAAGCTTTTAGAAGGATACAAATGAAGTTTTATGAAATTAAATTAAGTCATTTATACCAAGTAAATTGTATCATGGTTTAACCAAAATATAAATTTTATTAAATTAATTAGTAAAATTTATTTAAAATGATTTAATTAGTTTAGTAAGTAAAAAATGCTTAGTGTTATATTTAAATGTTTTAAATTTTCATGGAAACTATTTGGGAAACCCTTCTAATTTTAGTAATTTTTTTATTTATGGCAGATTACTAATTACAGTAATATTTTGATACAAAGATACAGTGTAATACCATAATCAGAATACCGTATAATATACAGTACTCAGAAATACAAGTCATACGATATTCGGTAAATGTTTATAGAAACAGTCAGATTAGTCAGTTTATACGCAACCAGTAAAACAATACGAGAACACGCAAAATGAATTAAGAACAATAATAAACAGTAATCAGAGTCATTAATCAGACAACTCATTCACGTCCCTTATTTATGTAGTATCTGTGAAGTCGGAGTAGATGTTTCAGCTTTCATTCTTCTTTCATTACTGGATACGAGGTACGGATTTTCCGTCCTTTCAGTAAGGATTTCCTTTCTATGCATGATTAGGATTTCCCGTCTGCAGCCAAATGTTTTTCCCCAGTATATGTTTAAGCTTATCAGTAATCATGTTAATAACTAAATAAATTGCCTGGGCATTATATACAAGCATGACCAAGTTTATGTACTAGTTACGGAGGTACCGTAACCATGGCACTAGAGGCACCGGTGTCGTGACTCACATGCAGGAGAGTGATATCCTGCATCGTCCCACTCATGTTCAGCTTGGCCATTTTTATATGTATTTTAGTGGGGCGTATGGAGGCATCATAGGCTTATCAGTTTACAAGTTATCAGGGTGAATGTGGTGTGTGCTCTACATCCTTCACATTGGAGCTGATCCCTCCACCCAGCACAGTTATTTAGAGGTCACCCCTCTACAATTATTTAGAGGTCACCCCTCTACAGCACGACGAGGTCACTCCTCCAGTTATTCATGCACCGTTGTTACAACACATGACCTATATAAGCTCTGGCAATTAAAATACAGTAAATGCATGTTTTCAGATTTAACAGATAACAGTTCAGATTTATTATTTATAAATCAGCCTTTACAGATTATACACAGATTTCTGCTGCAACTTTACTTATCAGTCTTACAGCTCCAGTATTTCATCATCTGTTTCATTTCAGTATTTCCTTATCATGCTTTATATTCGTTCACTGAGCGTTATGCTCAGCCGTAGTTCCCTTTCATGTTCTAACGGCAGGTACCCCAGGACGCTCTTAGGATTCTGAGAGCATGAATGGATGGAAGCTATCCAGACTTCTTACTTTATGTACTTACATTATTCTGCTTATTTGGACATTATTTAGTCCTTTCCTTCAGTATTTTATTTTTCATGTTTTGAGCTTAGGTTGGATTACCGATGTTTGATTCCGGTATTTCCGTTATGGTCATTTAATGTTTTAGGACATTTACCTTATGCTTTGATGACACGCCATAAATATACGTAACGGTCCACTTATCCAAGTGGGGTGTTACAGTTCTCCTTGAGTATCTAACTTTGTTGTACCAATCTCCCCACCTGCATTGTTAGTTTGACAATCCTTTTACACAGATTAATAATCCATGGAGTTAGTTAGATAATCCAAATCAAAAATCCAAGCATAACCTATTCCTGGGACATTGGGTTTATTCTCTAAGAAATTAACATGGGCATTTTCTTCAACTTTCTTAGATGCCAAGTTATAAACCCAATATGCTTTACTTTGCAAATGAATATCCTACAAGATATCCTGGATCAGTTTTCTATCAAACTTCTTCAAATGATCAAGAGTATTTAATATAGACATATGACATCCAAAAGGTCTTAAATGACATATGGTTGGCTTAATACCAGTCAAAAGTTCATAAGGTGTCTTGTTTTGAGGCTTGGTCACTAAGACTCTATTTAACACATAACATGCAGTATTGATTGCTTCTGCCCAAAATGTATTTGGAAAAAGAGAATCAGCTAGCAAAGTTCTAGCAGCCTGAATTAGTGTCCTATTTTTCCTTTCAGCTACTCCATTTTGTTGTGGAGTCCTATGATTACTAAATTGTCTCTTGATGCCTTTAGACCTACAGAATTCATCTAATTCAGCATTCTTGAATTCTTTCCCATTATTTGTCCTAATGATTAAGACTTGTTTAGTGAACTCCTTTTCAACTAAAGTGATAAAATCCTTAAGTAATCCATTGGTTTCACTCTTAAGTGCTAAAAAGAAAACCCAACTAAATCTACTATAATCATCAGCTATAACTAGGCAAAAGGTCTTATGACTAATACTCCTAATAGAAATTGGACCAAACAAATCCATATGCAAAAGTTACAAAGGCTTAGTCACAAAATTGACAGTCTTGGTCTTACAAGAGGCTCTATGTTGTTTACCTTTTTGACAAGCAGTGAGGAAATCTTGGTTTCCTCGATCTTTTAAGTTACTAGGAATGCATCATGTTCATATGATTAGATAATCAAAGCAGAATTAGAACACAACACATTAACAAGGTGTTTAGGCACTAAGAACATGAATTAAAACAAATGGATTGCTCATTATATTAATAACGAACAACCACTAGGTGTGTGTACATTGAATCCCACACCTAGTCGACACACGCTTTAGGTTTACATTGTATATGAAAGTTATGAAAAACCTAATAACCCTTGGTTCCTTTTATAGTGTAAGGACTAAGGTTTTACAAGAGATAAGAATGAATAAACATGTAAATCTTCTATTTAAATAACTATATACAGAATATATCCTGCATATATATCTAAATAGAAGCTTCCAAAGGCTTCTTGTCTACGTTTCTATCAATGATTAGTTTGTACATGACAATGCTTGGATTGTACATGACAACGCTTGAGCCATCAACCCTCGATTTGCTCTTGTCAACGCTTGATTTGCTCTTGACAATGCTTAGACAAATGTCTTCATGTTTTCTTCGTTTTTGAGTTTCTGCCACATCAACTTTTTGACCCAATAATCTTCCCCTAGTTGATGTTGGCAAAACTCTATGTGTATCTCTTGTAAGTTGTACATTATCTTCAAATTTCTTCCCCTCAAGTGTAGCATGTATGTCTTCCCCTTTTTGTCACATCAACAGGGAAGTAAACAATGTATGTAATCTTGAAGATTCTCCAAATGTAGCTCTATGTAATGATCTTGAAGAAAAATAAATAAAGTAATCTTGATGTAGAAGTAGAATAACCCAAACTTGTGTTCCATGTCTTGCACTATCCATGTAATGAAGAACTTATACGAATGATTAAATATAAGTAGACATCGATCCCTTGTCAATATTCTCATCCTTTGTGAGACACTGAGCACGATAATGTAACTCCTTCAAGTGTTATGACAAGTCTTCGTCACCAAATATTTAAAGCACGAACAAGTTATCTTTAAAGTCAGTGTATGGATCCACGACTTTAAGATATGATAGAACACAAACTCGCGAAAATCTTCTTCAATCATCAAACTTACCATAAGAATTATTCCCCTTAAGCCAACACCTCTTCATGACGAATTTAATGAAATAACCTCTTCATACCATATGTAAAAGGACTTGGCGGATAACTCTTTCACAAGGCTATCCCGATTATATAGTTTAAATATCCATCAAATTCTCCATGAATTGTTGCTAACTTACTTAAAAATCATTTACTCCTTGTAAAAACATCCGAGCCATTAATATCAACTTGATATTCAAAAAAAAAGGAGATTCCATGTACCTTCGTGTGTAAATACCTCCTTTTTGTGTGCTAAAAACGTACCAATTTTCTCAAACAGCCGCTATCCTTTTGTTGTCCAACATCTCCCTTTGTCCAATATCTTTCCACGTGTATTGTCACATATCGGACAACACCTATCAACGTTTGGACAAAACCTTTCTCGGACAACTCATGTCAACGCTCTCTGTCAGCGTTCGACTTATTCTTGTCAGCGTCAAAGTAACAAGTGTCAGCGTCAAATCATAAACCTTGTCAGCGGCTTGGCCAACCACTGACACCATCTAAGGCTACGTTCCTCATGATAATGACTAGAAAATTATAATTCTGCTCTTGTTATCACGAGACCATAGAAAACTCACGTTTATATTGTAGAAACAAGAAACTCTCACTTGTTTCCATATTTTATGAATTCAATTATACAATTAGTTATATCCATCTTTCTAATAAAATATTAACCATATCCCTACAAAGTAGAAACATAACAAACCATAATAATATCCTCATATAATACGAATCAAAAGATATTGAGTTTTATTCCCACACGTTTAAATTCCGTGACTTTAGTTTTCATATAAATGCATTAACACAACTTCCATATATGCCATTACCTTTTTAGAAGCGGATTATTAGGGAGTCTCACGTTTGATAAATAAAACTTCTGATTTTTAGAGAATCCCACGTATATCTAGTACACATATGAAAGTTACACAGCAACTCCTGAAAAGCAGAGAGTCCCACGTTTGAAGTGTATCAACAATTTTTGTATGAAAATCCATATCTCACTGGCTGGTGTCACATGAGATCTGGAACTATGGCAGCCAACGGTTCTATCTGTTTTACCTAGTATCACAGTAACAACAACCATTAAAACACCATCCTTGTGTTTATCCAGCAGATCGTCTAGGCTCTTGATTTCTATGTACCATAGTGACAAAAACCATGAATACTTCATTCTTCATAGATTCTAGGGCTTACTAAACCCTATTCTCCATGATGAATCTTGATAACAGCCAAGAACCCACTTCAGTTTTCAGTTTAAAAACGATCTAGGGTTTATAATCAAAACCCTAACAATCATACTTGCTGTTGCTACCTTTTCTTGTTTCTAGGGTTTTAAGACAAACCCTAAATTCTTTTTGTCAAACGCAGCAACCATGATCAATGAACATCGTACTAGGTTTCATCGTGATTCCAAGAAATCACTCACCAAAGCTAGTACGAGTAGTCATTTAAGAACAGCAACATGTCTCTTTTCTGTATAAGAATGATCTAGGGTTTAAAGATAACCTAAATCATTATTTTATGTGAAAACAGAAAATCTGAAAATCATCTCTACAGCCAACTTTGACGCTTAATAACTTTTGATTGGGGATAAAACTCGACAATCCCTATAGTGTATGTCTAGATATATGTGTATAGAACATACACAAGAAATTTCGTGACGATCCAACGGTTCAATCAAAAGTTATGACCTTCTGAATACTGCTGCGCACACAAAAACGTCCAGAAAAACCCTAGACGGATTTTTCTTCTTTTCTCGATACACGAACACCTTGTTGGTCCTAGCGTCATGAGCCACGAGGATCTGATACCAATTGAGGAAACCTTGGTTTCCTCGATCTTTTAAGCTACTAGGAATGCATCATGTTCATATGATTAGATAATGAAAGCGGAATTAGAACACAACACATTAACAAGGTGTTTAGGCACAAAGAACATGAATTAAAACAAATGGATTGCTCATTATATTAATAACGAACAACCACTAGGTGTGTGTACATTGAATCCCACACCTAGTCGACACACGCTTTAGGTTTACATTGTATATGAAAGTTATGAAAAACATAATAACCCTTGGTTCCTTTTATAGTGTAAGGACTAAGGTTTTACAAGAGATAAGAATGAATAACCATGTAAATCTTCTATTTAAATAACTATATACAGAATATATCCTTCATATATATCCAAATAGAAGCTTCCAAAGGCTTCTTGTCTACGTTTCTATCAATGCTTAGTTTGTACATGACAATGCTTGGATTGTACATGATAACGCTTGAGCCATCAACCTCCGATTTGCTCTTGTCAACGCTTGATTTGCTCTTGACAACGCTTAGACAAATGTCTTCATGTTTTCTTCGTTTCTGAGTTTCTGCCACATCAACTTTTTGACCCAACAAGCAGTACATGTGAAATCATTCTGAAAAGATTTGTTAGGTAACCCTCTAACCAAGTTTTTATTGACCAATCTATTAAGATTCTTGAAATTCACATGACCTAACCTCCTATGCCATAAATTAGACTCATCATTAGAAGCCTTAGCCAGCAAACATGTAATACCACCTGTTGGAGTAATAGTATGAACATTAAAGGTGTACATGTTTTCTTGCCTGGGTACCTTGAGCAGTACTTGAGATTCTTTAGGCATCTCAAAGTCTTTGGAGAGCACCAAACATTCTGTATCTGTAAAAAGCACCTTGTTCTTTTCATAACACATTTGTGATACAGAAAAGAGATTGAATTTATTCAAATCTTGTACAAAGAACACATCTTCAAATTCCAACTTCCTTGTATTAATTTTCCCTTTGCTAGTAATTCTACCTTTGCTACCTCCAAAGGCTACTGGTCCACCTCTGAATTCTTCAAATTCAGCAAGGAAATCTTTATTTTCTGTCATGTGTCTTGAGCATCCATTATCTACAATAACTTTGTCTTTCAGTTCATCAATTAGATGCCCCTACACATACACAAAACTTATTAGTTTTTAATAGGGACCCAAGCCACATTTGGCTCAGATCTTGTGGGACCTACATACTTAAGAGTTTGATAGGTAGTTTTTCTAGTAAGACTACACACACTCTTATACTTCATGGTTCCAGTAAAATAATCAAAGACATAAGTTGGTTTGTTATCCTTGAAACGTTTTTGCTTAAGTACTGTTTTAGCAGTACTTGCTTGAACACACGGTTTTTCACCTTTAGGAACCCACATTTGCACTGGTTTGTTATTAGGCTTACTTCTAGATGTTCTAGCTTTCTCAACTACATTCTTAGAAGTCTTGTGGGACTGTGGTTTGACAGAATTTTGACCAGCGGTACTTATGTTTGGTCTAGCAGTACTTGCATTTCTATACTTGCCGGTACTTGGTTTACCAAACTTCAAAGGTACTAGACCTTTTTTCATAAGTACTGTCTTGGAACAAAGTTCTTGGTAGAGATATTTGTAACCGTATGAGATTTATCTACCCTTTTAGCATGATCAAGCTTAGGTTTGTCATCTTTAGATCCCATTTGCCTATTAACCTGTGCATTTTCCCTTTACTTTTCTTTGTGACCTTTTGTGCAGCCTTCTATTTTACATTTTATCTTCATGTAGAGTGCAATATTTGATAAAATGATTCAGACTACCACAAACATAACATCCTTTTCTTCTCAAAGAAGACCCAAAAGGTTGTTTTGACTTAGTTTTCTCAAAACCTATCCCACCCCTCTTGGTATTATTATGTTTTTCATTTTTATCCAATGCCGTGCTAGGAGATTTTACCTGCTTGGGAGCAGAACTAGTTTTAGACACTTGTTCTTCAGACACAAAATTTCTCATTAAAGGTGGATAAACAATGTTTTTGGTCACAACAGATTTATCTTGGGTCAAAGTACTAGAGTTTGAATCAAATGACTTCATAACTTTTGATTCATCTAACTCTATACCTGTATCATTACTAGGGGCTTGAAAATTTCTGATAATGGTGGAGGAACTGCCTTCATTCCTTCAGCATATCTATCATTTTCAGGAGTATCATCTGACTCACTAGAACTATCAAAAATCCACTTTGATAAGTCCTTGTCAGTTAAAGTTATCCCAGGTTGGTCCTCAATATATCCTAGGCCTGATTTATCATAATACCCCATTTGTGAATTAATCATCTTACCCAATCCTTTAGAGGATCTTTGCCAATGATTAATCACTTCCCTTTCATTATAAAGACTGGCTTTTAAAGCTTCATTTTCTACTGATAATTTTAAAAGTTGTTTTTCAAAAGCTTTAATTTCCACATCTTTTTCTCTCATTTGAAGAGTTAAAATTCTAATTTTCTCTTCATAGTTTTGTTGACCCTTTTTATATAAAACTATATTTTCCTTTTGCTTAGCAACATGCTGTTTGAAAGCATTTGTTTCTACAGTACATTTGTTGACTTTTTGATACTGTTCATCTAGCTTTACTTTTAGACTATTAAATTTAAGAACATAATCTTTAGAACAAGGATGTACCTCAGTATCTTAATGAGAGAGAGCCATCAAACCAAGCTCTTCTTCTTCCTCATCTTCAGCCCAGTTCACCACTCCATCTATAGTTACCAATGCTTTGGTTCCTTTGGGACTCCTTCTGTTTCCTTTTGGAAAGCTTTCAAAGATTCTTAGACTGGTTCTATAGTTGTTCTTGGACTTTTGACTGCTACTTTCATCCTTGTCTCTAGTGCACTCACTTGCAAATTGTCTATTCCTTCTACAGTTTTAGCATTCAACTTTAGACTTGTCATATCCTGACGGTTCATTAGGATCAACAACCATCTTCCTTCTAGTCTTCTAAAAGAACATGTTAGATCTCATAGAGATCATAGCAGCTTGCCATTTGAGGTCCATCTCCGCAATATCAGCATCATCTATTTTCATTGAGAGTCAATCTTGGTCTGTTGTCTTGTCCAGCAAAGAATGAGAAGGCATCATTATCACTAAACAATGGTGAAGATCTTCCTTGTGGATTTTGAGATACAATTGGACTGATTTCAGTACCTTGAGAGTAAGTAATGCTTGTAAGTCCTCCAGTGGTAGTTTGGAAGTAAGTACCGCTATTTGATCCACTAGCGGTATTTTGAAAGTAAGTACCGCCATTACCTTCTTACACAAAAGCCAAGTTAGACTTTGTTGTTGCTACTGCTTTAGTCACCTCAACGCCTTTAACATCCATCTCATACGCTCTAAGATTGTTGTAGAGATGATCAAAAGGAATCGTATCTAGATCATCCCTTGTGATGAAGTGCATAGCCATTGCTTTCCATTCTTATGGAACACTTCTTAAGAATTTTAGATTAGCTTCTTCATTAGGAATTATTTGTCCATAAACTGCCAATTGAATGAGCAGCTTGCTGAATCATCCATAGCCACCATGGATTCCTTCTATACTGGAAATTGAGAAGTTATCAAATTCTTGTTTCAGAACAATCTTCTTCATCTTCTTAGATTTGTCATTACCTCCAAATCTAAGTTTGATGGCATCCCACATAGGCTTTGCATCCTTGTAGTGATGGAAGCTAGGTAGGATGTCTTCTAAAAGTGTCATAGCCAAAGCAATTCTGGCCTTTCTTTCTCTGATCTCTGCTTGTACCTCCTCAATAGTCACAGCAGGTAGAGCATAGCATGTACCATCAGGTAACCAGTGCAACTTCTTAGGTGTATTCCCATTCTTGATGACCTGCCATAGAGTATGATATGTGTGATTCAAGTAATGTTCTATCTACATAGCCCATGTCTCATAGTTATCACTTTTGAGAACTGGGAGTTTAACAGCAAAGAGAGTATTTGAAGGTGTTGTAGTTGTAGAAGTAACTACAGTATCTATGGCTTGAACACCTTGTGGTGGTGCATGATGCACAACCTGAGGTTGTCCTTGTGGTATTGGATCAGGATCTGGAATGTCTTCCAAGTGAGGGTCATCACCAAGTTGACACATTGAATTTTGTTGTGAGTGGGGATTTTAGGGTTGTGTTCTTCTTTTTTAGAGTTTCTCAACAAGCTCTGATACCACTTGTTGATCCCTTTGATTGGATCTATATTATGTTAAGAACAAGTATAGTAGTTTGTAATCAAACTAAATCACTTTGAGAACTCTTATTCAATTAAATAAGTTATGCGGAATCTAACTTAAAAAGTACAGAAGAAAAAAATTATTTTTAACTATTCGATTCTCTTATTAATCGACTTGAATGAGGTACATGAATGTCATCGTACCAATGTTCCTTTTATACAGTAAGGAACCCTATAAACCTTAAAATATTCTATAAAGATAAGTATATCACAAACGATATTATCAATATTTTAACTATTAAGTATATCACATAAGATATACTCTATCTATAACTATGACATATCTTATACAAAGATATATTCGTCCTAATCAGTATAGCAGTACTTGTACTTAGCACTAACAGTACTTGCTATGTACCACGTTAACACTAACGGTACTTACTAACACTAACAGTACTTACACTTACACTAACAGTACTTGGTACTTTACAAATAATTCCCAACACATGGGACTTTGTTTAGATTTCAATTATTCAAGTTAAAAATTAAAGATCAAGGGGTGTTTATGTGGTTGATGGGTCACGACATAGAGAGAGGGAAAGAAAGAGAAAAACTTTTGGTGGTTGAGTTTGTGTGTGTGTTTTATGAGTATTTTTTCCTTTTATATGGTGGGTGGGGGTAGAAATTGCAATTTGTGCATTCTTGTAGACAAAAGTGTAAATATTATTTAATAAGCGGGAAATGACTACCAGTCAATTTAAAAATATTTACTAGAGTCAGGTTTACTCCCGGCTTCATAATAATATAAATCTCGTTTGTTAAATCGATCGTTTTAATAACTAAACGCACACAAAACGAAATAGTAAGGTTACGACTCGACTTAATACGTAATGAAATAAAAATTACAAAAATCTCAAATATCGAAATAATCGATACTAAAAAAATAATTGGGCACTCATTGGCATCGCGATCACTATTAATACTCTTCAGTCGTCACAACAATTAATTATAGCTGCACATTACCGATTTCAACTAAACTGTCAAACATAACGATACTTACCATTACTTAGAAATTCAAAATCAGGTACATAGTTAGGGTAAAATAATGACGTTACGTTCAGGGTATTATATTATCACCTCCTTTAAGGAGCGACGTCCCGACGCTCGCCTCGCCCCATATTCGTATTGCGTACCACTAGGAAAGACGAGGGCACTTCCTCCTAAAGAAGTCCTCACGATCCCACGTGAATCTCGATCCACGTCTTGAATTACATCACACCTTCATAATGGGAACCTTACTTGGTCCCAAACGCTTAAACTCTCGACCCACAATCTCCACTGGTTCTTTTTCAAAACGCAACTTGTCGTCAAGTTGTATCTCACCAAAAGGGGATGAATAAATCCTTATCCGCCAAGAACTTCTTCAAGCTCGACACAAGAAAATTACACGAATTGCACGAAGCTCATCCGATGGTCCCAACTTATAAAAAACCATTTCCATCCGATGGGTGATCTCAAACGGTCCAACGTACCTTGGACATAACTTTTCTCCATTTCCAAAACAGATTACACCTTCCCAAGGTGATACCTCGATCATTACCATGTCTTCATTTTCAAATTTCCAACGGCTCCCTACAGTTATTGGCACGGCTCTTCTGACGACTTCTAGCCGTTAACTAGCATTTCTCAATCCATACGATCTTTTTCCGTAGTCTCCCAAATCATTTCATCTCCAATCAATTGCCTTCCTCTACTTTATTCCAACAATCTAGCGATCTACACCATCGTCCACGATCCTCACAAAAACAATTACTCATAACAAAAAGTCGCATGGGTCGTACAAAACTCCATCGGTCGCATTACGATCTGATTCCAACACAAAAGATATCACTAGAGACGTAAAATCAAGTTACGACATGTTTTCTAAATAACCAAACCATGACAAAACAATAAGTTGAATCAGGTTAACTCATGCTTGTTAAATGGTCAAGCCATGATAAGTATGAATACTTGACAAGACCTTCGGGTAAGTCCAGTCAATTGGAAAGGTTGCAAGTTAAGGGAGATCCACTGGCCGGATAGCCATGGTCGCATATCAGAAAGGAAATAACAGGAAAATATTTTCTTCATCGGAAGGCGCTCACACGCGGATCCATACTCAAAAGATAATACAAAGACACCATCTCACTTCTGCCTACGCGTATTTAAAGTCTCAATAAGCATCGTTGTTGAAGGTCAAAAAGATATTACATGGTACGTGTTCTCCATGATCGGACGCATTGGATAATGTCGTCTCAAGTTCTCACAATTTACGATCACTCGACTAGATCACATACCACATAACTACCTAAAAGCAAAGATCGAACATAAACATCAAATATAGATTTCCACCGTTGATCATAAAGAAAAGTCTTGAACGATCCCTTGAAAATAACAACTCAATTTCCAAAACACGACCATCTAACCCTTCCATTAAAGTGATATTCGATTCTCTATTTCCAAAGTTTTCCCACTTGTGATGTCAGCCACCACATACTCCTCAAGGTGGTAATGAATTTATTAATTCCAGTAATTAAGAAATTCAATCCATTGGCGAAGATTCACAACATATCGAGCGTACCATTAACTTCTGCTCCAATGTTCAACATACCAAAGCGCCCCACTAACTTCCACTTTATTGTTCATCATACAAAGGCGTCCCAATAATTTCTAATTCAGTGCTCAAGGTGATGCATCATATTCCTCATTTAATTCCTCATACTAGCCCCCAAGAGTTTCGTCATCAAGAAACGTCTTCGGTGACTCTTCCATAGTAGCAAGTAAAATTACAAGATCTTCACATCCATGAGAAGTTGCCATTGATAATTCGATCCCCAGTCAATCAACAAGTACATGCATAGATCCTGGTGACGCTTAAACAAGTCGCCTATTCTCAGAATGATTAACTTTCCTTAACAATCTTCTTATAAAGCTCGCGATCATCGAGACACATTAGAAATAGTCCATCGAAATAAATCATAACTCGAGATAAGTCAAATGGCTTACTCGTAAATAAACGATGATCGACGATAATCATAATGACGAAGACACTGAACGATTCATACCAACGAAACACGATTCGAAGAAAGACGTACGCATACCAAACAACCACAAATCGAGCCAGTCATACTTGGGCCCACTCATTTATAACTACTTGTCTGCATCAAAAGGCGTCCCCTTCCATGTATACAAGAGTTTATAAATTTACGGTTCAGGAACTTATAACTTTCTTGTTCAAATGAAAAGGCGTCCTAATCCATTTCAATAAGACGATTATAAGTCATCCTACTCAGGTATTACTACCTCTCAACAGGATGTCATATCCAAATTACGTACCATAGTAAGTACGAGGTGTCAATAAACTTACTTCATGATTTCCGTATTCAAACGTCTGATTCCATCTGAATAAGGAAAACACAAACAATCTAAGGTCCAGTGGTTTAAAACATTCTTATTCAAATGTCCCAACCCATTTCAGTAAGACAACCTTAAACGACTCATAGTTGGGCGAGTTAAAATCTCTATATCTAAATGTCCCATTTCATTTAGATACAAGGTATTAAGTCACTCAACCGAATGACTTCTACAAGCATATCTTTGTTGTACCCACACTATATATATTTGATTAGGATATATATATATATCTTAAGTCCAACATTGGCATCCTCCTTTTCGCCAATAAACGTAGTCATATAAAATCAAATCACATGTCGCATTACATAGAAGATGTCGCCTCGGAGAATTGATACTTCTAAATCATAAGAATTACTCAGAACACGAATATCACATCAATCAATTACGTTTCGAAAGGAGATGTCCTAATATGGCACATCACGATACGATGATAACAATCGAACTTAAACAAGTCGATATGCCATATATTATGAAACAATATATACATACTCAAAGTATCAAACGAGTTTCACACTCGTATTCAGATAACATAATCATCAAGATCGGTGATTGACGGTGAGGCCAAATCCTACACAAAAACGTATTATAAAACGTACAACAATCATTCAAGGACCATTGCTTCACGCACGATGCCTTTAAATACCACAGTATATTCATACATATACATACTACCATTCCTACATACACATAGGTTCACATAATCACAATCAATCATAAATTAATGCAAGAATAGCCTTACCGGAGCCATACGGAGTAGTAGCATGCTTAAAACTTTTTAAAACACACCAAAGTTATAGTTTAGGTTTTTAAAAATCGACCTAGTTCTCTATAACTTGTGGCTCTGATTACCATTTTGTAACACCCCCAAATTACCAAGCAGCGGAATACCACTTTGGGGAGATACTCATAGCACATCATACACAATCATAAACAACGAAATCAAAAAGAGACGTTAAAATAAATACAAACATTGTCTAAAAGTTTCCCATCCCAATATATAAAATCAGAGTAGCGTTTAGTCCCAAAAACCGTTACCAACAACATTCATCCAAAAGTCTTTAAGTGAATTGTTCAATGCAAAGGATGGAAAAATAATCAAAGTTTTAGACAAGTAAGCACCAACTCCCTCCTCGCATGCTACGCTGCTATCCATCTTGATTACCTGAAATACATGCTTAAAATCATCAACACAACGGTTGAGCAAGTCTATAGGTTTTGCAAATCATCATTTGAACATAAGTAGGAAAACCAATCATGATTGTCAAACCAACAATTAAGGCAGCTCGTATATATATAGCAAAGGCTATGATTGTATTAAGCTCATGACACCGACCCCTTAACCAATTAGTTACCCACTCCAAAATGCCGGCATGACTTAGATGAAACTATTGCCCCTGCTAGAGTATCAGTTGCTAATTTTATACCCATACTTCTTATTCTCGTAAATTATCTGTTCGAGCAGCGCACTCAACGTACTTTATCGTCTCAGATAGGGTTGTCAACCCAGTAGTACTACCATTTGAATTAGCGGCAATTACTAACTCACAAAAAAGAGTTATAACACAGTTAACAACTCATGAATTTAGGGACTTCAGCAACAAGGTACTTATACAATCACGACAATCAAAAGACAACATTTGGGTCCAAACAATCATTCATGACTTGTGTTCCATTTTATTTCAAATAGCATGTATCCCCTCACGGGTTAAAATCATTTGCAATATTGTATAAAAGCGAGGCTATAGACTCACCTTAGATGATATGCGAAGCTAGTAGTAGTAGTGATCGCCGAAGTGAAGATGCCCCCAAATATACACGTCGAAAGCCGCACCTAACAAATAAGGTGCGCACTTAGCAACGTACTCAAGTATTCTAAATATACTTAGTATAATAAATCAACGACTCAAAATAGTATGTACATATACATGACTAACTAATGCAAGTGAATCCCCTCTAAACTCCACAACATGTACTAGCTTTCCAAAACTAGCACCTTCGATATTGATCCATCTCAAGATGCCAAATCAACACGGTTCAAGTACCCAACATGGGTCTTCAATCTCAGAATGTACACTCATACTTAAGACTTATATCTTTTAGGAATTTTAGAAGCTATTAGATTAGCCTCTCACCTCAAACTATCACGCGAGGTTAAGTACCTCCCAAAAAGCACTCAAACGGTACCTACCAAAACTACACGCTGATTTCCCATATTTAGACAACTCCGTTTTTGACGAAATTTGGTGACAAACTCACTTATAATATGTACAAGACTTAGTTTAAATTTCATCCAATGATTTACATTTTAGAACCATCTGCTCGACACATCTTTAGACTTTAAAAACCGGACTATTTGGTACACTTGACTCGTAAAATCATTGACTTCGTTAAACATTCCCATTTAGAAAACCGACACTTGACTTTGAAAATAGACTTGAAATGCTAGGTTTAGGGCCTGAGATCGGCATCTAATCATTTGTAAAACTCAACTTATAGTCCCCGAGATTTGACCCAATATCGACAACAATTTCGTAATGTGCCGATACGCATCTCCCGGTACACGAATATTCAAACTCTCATAAGTTCCTCCTCCTTATGACTTAGAAGCTCTATCTTATATAGAAACGACTGTCTCGACGACCACTACAACTATATCCAATCATACCAACACTTAACCAACATCTACTGTTCAATAAACTGCCTTAAACTAACTAGTCAAAATTGACTCTTTAAAAACCATACCAAAAACCATTTTGACCCATATTCAAGTCCACCAACACCTCAAATAACCTATATCTATCATCCCTAACATATCTTAATCTTTAGATTCACTTGCATGATCCATACTTTCAACAACCAAATCAAATTCACACATGCAATTATTAAAATCATATATATAATAATAACAATAATAACACATGGTTGAAAACATACACTAACAATGGCAGAAACCCTAATCTTTTCTAGCCGCCTAAAATTCTAAGTATCCTTTCTTTTCGTTTATGATCTTAGTTTCATCTACCTAATCATTATCATTTTTGTATTTATCAACAGAATCTTAGATTGTGTTGTTTAAAACGTTTTTATTCTGATTTGTAGGTGATTCTTAGGTTATTCACGTTTTTTAGGGTCTCTTTATGAAAATTAGGGTTTTTTTCTTTCTTTGATCTATACGGTGGTTTTTATGGTTGTTCATTTAAGTGGGAGTCGTTTTCATGGGTGTTTGTTAGGGTGATTGCTCGTGATCTGATCTGTGCTGCTATTGGGTGGTGTGTGTTGCTGTGATTAATGGAGGGTCTGAAGAGGGTAGATTTAGGTGCTCTTGCTGAGCGTATGCAATGATTGAGGGAGGCCAATCCAGAAACGTTTGGAGTTAGGGTTCCTGCGAAACTCAGCAACTTTACAATGGAGGCTGATGTTGAGACGACGGATCTCGCTGGGGTAGGATTTGATTCGTAGAATGAGACTATTGCTCATGATTCTAATGTGCAGCCATGTGTTACTCCTGCTGTGGCAGCTATGGTTGAACAGGGAGCTAACAGTCCTATGAGTGCTGCGTGTCTTCATTCAATTCCAGTAGGGGCTGATATTAGGAGTGGTACTCCTTCGCCTATTGTTGCTGGTACTATGGCGGGAAAGGACATTAGGCAGAAGTTTGCTAATCTTTTTCATGAGCCAACACCATTTAATCCAAAGAAAGTTGTTAAGGTTTCTCATGTTACTGATTTTGAGACAGTTGCGGGTGCGGATGTGGCAATACCGAAAATTGTTGTTGATGAGGTAAAAGCTCATTTCACGAATACGTTATATGGATACTTTCTTGGTAAGAAAATAGCTTTTACTCTAGTGGAGAGATATGTGATGAATACATGGTCTAAGTATGGTATAGAGCGAGTTATTGTTCGAAATGGTTTTTATTTGTTTAAGTTTAAGACTAGGGAGGGGATGGAGCAGGTTCTTGAAAGTGGTCCTTGGATGATCAGGTTAGTCCCCATTATCCTTAATATATGGAAGCCTAACACGAAGCTTGTTAAGGAGGAGGTTACTTCTGTTCAAGTTTGGATCAAAATCCATAACATTCCTATTGCTGCTTATTCGGAGGTGGGTCTTAGTATTATTACCTCTAAATTGGGTAAACCTATAATGCTGGACAGTTATAGTAGTGACATGTGCATTAATCCTTGGGGACGATGTACATATGCGCGGGCACTTGTTGAGGTTACTTCAGATCAAGCTCTCGTGGATTCGTTAGTTGTTGCTATTCCACTTGAGGATGGAATTGGTCATTCTATGGAGAGAGTTGAGGTGGAGTATGAATGGCAGCCTCCACATTGTTTGGAGTGCAAAAGATTTGGTCATTCGAGTGCTCAATGTCTGAAACGTCTGGTTACTAAGACTGCTGAAGCACGTGTTGCTCAATCAAGTCCTAATGATGAATTTACTGAGGTGAAAAATAGGAAGAATAAAGGAAAGCAAGTTGATCAGCAATGAAGCCTAAACCGGTTGCAGGGTTGCGCCTTACTAAACCAAAAGTTTCATATTATAAGCCGCCGACGAAAACCGGTATGGAGAAAAAACAAGCAAAGAAATCTGATATGCCTAATGTTGCATATACCTCTACATCAAATTTTTTTAATGTTTTGAACTCAATTGGGGAAGATGATTATTTGGCTCCAGAACATGGAAAGAAGAAGTCTAAGGGATCAGGATTAGTTATTAACGAATCTGATGATGATGATGATATGTTTGATCCTAATGATAGCTACGCGGATAAATATGATTTTAATTTTACTAATAAGAATAGAAAGTAGCTCGTTTGGTTGATCGTAAGATAGGCATGTCTATCTTATGTAGGTGATTGGTTTTAGCTAGTTTGTAGTTTGTTTTTTGCCCATATAACGGGCTGTGATAAGGGATTCACCCTTATCCTTTTGTACTTCAATGTTTTTTTGGTTAATATATCTTTTACCGGGGACAATCTCCTTTACCAAAAAAAAACAATAATAACACATTTATACAACATAAAAATGGATCAAACACACTTGTTCTTCATAGAAATCTTTGTAAAATAAAAGTTGATGCAGGTTAATAAAATCATACCAAAATGTTTATCTTTGAATTTTAAACATGGGACTTTGTTTAGATTTCAATGATTCAAGTTAAAAATTAAAGATCAAAGGGTGTTTATGTGGTTGATGGGTCACGACATAGAGAAAGGGAAAGAAAGAGAGAAGAACTTTTGGTTGTGAGTTTGTGTGTGTGTTTTATGAGTAATTTTTCCTTTTGTATGGTGAGTCGGGTAGAAATTGCAATTTGTGCATTCTTGTGGACTAAAGTGTAAATATTAGTTAATAAGAGGGAAATGAGGACCATTCAATTTTAAAAATATTTACGAGAGTCGAGTTTCGTCCCGGCTTCATAAAAATATAAATTTCGTGTGTTAAATCAATTGCTTTAATAATTAAACGCACACAAAACAAAATAGTAAGGCTTCGGCTCGACTTAATACGTAGTGAAATAAAAATTTCAAAAATCTCAAATATCGAAATAAATGATACTAAAATATAATAATTGGGCACTTATTGGCATTGCGATCACTATTAGTACTCTTCAATCGTTATAATAATTAATTATAGCCACACATCACCGGTTTCAACATAAACCGTCAAACATAACGATATTTACCGTTACTTAGAAATTCGAAATCAGGTACATAGTTAGGGTAAAATAATGACGTTAAGTTCGGGGTATTATATTATTTAACACCAAAACTTGTACGAATGAAAAAAAAACACATTTTATATGTAATCGCTCTTCATGGACAATTTGATACAAAGATCATCTCTATTTTAAAAACCGTTTGTTTTGAAAGCGAGAGCAAAGATCGATCCAAGCTTTAAAGCACAATATACTTCAAAGATCTTGAATAACCTTGCTGTGATACCAATTGTAGAAACTAGAGGGGGGGGTTGAATAGTTTCTCATTATATTTTCAAAACATTTCGTTTAGTCCACTAGGTCTGGCTCAATAAATCCGATCGCGGTTCATTATCAATAATGAACCACCAGTAGTGGTCATTGTTACATTTTACACTTAAACAATCTTTTGTATCAAATTCTCGATTAAGCTTGACTAGATATGAGATGTGTTTGTTGGAGATAAAGATTATAAGTAAAGAGACAAACAAACACATCAAATCAAGAGTACATCAAGTAATAGTCTAAACATTAAGCACACACGTACTAAGCCATATCTTTTCCGCAAATAAGATGTTTAGACTAAGGGATGCACACTTAACCATAATCTAAACATGAAGCACACACGTACTAAGCCTTAGCTTTTCCGCACCTTTGATGTTTAGATTATGTGATGCGCACAACACACAACAACATATACATGCATCTATAAAGGAGAAGACATAAATGTAAAGGAAAATACCGACACGATGATTTATAGTGGTTCGGTCACGAAGCTCCTCTTCGCCTTACTCCACTCCTCGAGTATCCAACTCGAGAGTTAGTTCACTAGTAAACAAGATCCTTTCAAGGCGGAGAAAACCATACACATCGCTTACATATTCCGACACTAAGCTAGATGTTGAGTCCTTCTTCGGGTACAACCACACCAGTTATGTTTTATGGCCCAACATAACAAACCTTGTGCATGATGGTCCAAACACATAAACCGATAGCTTATATTATTTTCTGACACTAAGCTACATGTCGAGTCCTAATCCAAGCTAGAACTGATCTTGCACCCATGACTCCACTAGTTATGTTTTATGGCGCAACATAACAAACCTTATGTTTTATGGCCTAGACATATAAACCATATAGATCTAAGTACACACCACTTCGATCTATGACTCTTACACTATATCTAAGTATTATCAAACTTGGATCTACACACCTAATACCTAAACCAAGGATACCCATCACTTGGATCTTCTACCCTTACAAACACATTCAAGTGAACCCATCACTTGGATCTACTACATATACATAAAGTCCAAGCATACACACAACTTGGGTCTTCATTATTATATTGTAGTTAAACTATAAACATAAATTAGATCTATAGAAGGAGAGATCTTCATCATGTTGTGAACCCAACACTTCATAGTGATGAAAGTGTTCTTCTCTTTGCACTTGAGAGGATGAGAGGATTGAGGATAGAATCAAATCTTAAACAAGGTTAATCAGAACAAACTAATCAAGGATTAAGGTGCGTTTTTTAAGAAACTGTGCAAAAAGGGTTATAAGAAAAGATGGAATGATCCACTATTTATAGGGAAAGAGAGCTACGGCTATAAATAACCGCGGTTCCTTAAATGTTCATGCGGTTCATTATCAATAATGAACCGCGAGTATAATTATTGAACATCGGGCTTTGGAGTTCGTGCTCTTTTGTCCTTTAGTAAGGAAATGCCATCTGGTGAAGTTTATACCTCAAGGGTATATTCTTAGACCATCTGGAATATGCCAAATTCAAATTTCCATTTTCTTTTTAAGAAAATATTTTCTTAAAAATAAAATTATTTAAAAATACGTTGTCACTTTAATTAAAAGTGAGTTTAAAAAAATATTACTCCTTTATCATTAGTAAGGTTAATAACTTGTTTGTTTATACCTTGAGTGACTCATGGTGAATGCGATCTTGGAGGTGTCGAGAGAAGTATACAAATGTATCATTGAGTGATTACGAGTACCTTAACATTTTACACAAAGTGATTATATCGATAAAACATCGTAATGTTTGCACTAACAATGTCGTCACACATACACATTTAAAATGCACAGCTAAACACCCCCTTATTTAACCGTTTAACTAAATTAACAAAGGGTTTGCATACAAATCAAACCAAAACCTTTTGAATTTATCAAGAACATGAATAAACATAAAAAGAACATAAAACACACACTATACTAGTTAATAATAGTCAAGCATACAACTTTTCGCAAAATCACGGAAATCACAAGTCTCAACGATAAGGAGGGTTTAAGCCCTTTTACCTTGTGGGACCTATATCCAGGCCTCATAATGACCAGCTGAGGCCATTTCTATATTAGCTAGGACTTATGGCTTTTAGGCTTATGGTAAAAGTTGTTGATGCACCAGAAAGGATGTGATGAAATATCTTTAATAAAGAAAATCAACAAGGTACCTTTTCTTGTACCTGTGATGAACACAAACAACAAACAAGTTCAAGCTTCAAAAGCTAAGCCCACAAGCTGGTGTCAAGAGCTTGTGGGGTTGCTTGTGAAACAGTAAATCCAAAAACAAAGAAAAATAAAAGATTTTTTTTGGTAAAGGATTACCCCTGTAAATATATTAACCAAAAAAGCGTTGAAGTACAAAGGAATGTGGCAGAAGTACCACATTAACCTGAAGCTACATACAGCTTGTTAAACAAAGGAATATAAATCACCAAAACCTACTAACCAAAAAATCTACTACTAGGCATGAAAACAATATTAGTGAACGCCAACAAGAAGAAATCTTTAAACCACGCGACCATCTCTCTATACCAGCAACAACACAATGGGATAAGAGGATCCAGATAAGGCCGCCTCCTTAAAAAAACCTTTGCGAGAAAAACCCATAGGGAAAAACCTCGGAAAGGGAAAAAGAGTACGGCCCTTACCTGACACTCCCATCATGAACACATCACACATTGGGGATCTTCCACAAATCTAGCAATGACCTAGAAGCTGAGGTAATCTTCTTAAACTTGAAAGTAAGTAACTTCAATCGAACAGTGTCACATATAGAGGCATCAAGCTCGTCCGCCGTCCTGGAATTCTGTTTGAAAAACCTTGAATTACGTTCTCTCCATATGAAATAAACCGTGCATTTATTCCGAAGCAACGACCAAACCTGAGAGGAATAAGAACATTCAAAAAATAAATGCTCATGAGAATCCTGAACCAACTTGCACAACGAGCACCTAAGAATAGAAATATCTATAGTAGGTCCAACGTCCCATTGCTTAAGTCGATCTTGAGTCTTCTATTTATGCTTCATTACAAGCCGCATAGTGATAGAGTGTCTAGGAACACAATGCGAAAACCAAACCACATGAAACCAATCAACTAAAATGCCCTACTTCGAATAGAATCCCAAGTCGTTGTTATAGAAAATGGGTGAGACCTACCCATAGAATCCCGCCAAAGAAGCTTATCAGGGAGCTACATGAATACCCAGAACAGGTATGGAGACAATATTCGAAAAACGATCATACCAATCCATAGGCCATCTCCATGTATTATTAGAGATTAAAAATCACTTACCTTGTCCGAGAACGTGAAACTAGACCTATTAGTGTGACGAGCTGAAATTGTGTCCCTAAGAGGGCAACCATCAGCCCACATGTCCGACCACATAGAAGCAGATTTACCATCATTAATTTGGTACCAAATAAAAGGACGAATCCGCGATCTAATCTGTAAAAGCTTACGCCATCCCCAACTAACATCACCAAGGCAAGGAACATCCCAAAAACTTCTACCACTTAATTTGTAATCGTAAATCCATCTGACCCAAAGGGACTCCCTATCCGTTAAATGCTCCAAATATGCAAAGTAATTAAAGAATCATTAAAATCATCAAGTCTACGAGTACCAGGACCTCCTTCATTAAGATTCATGCAAACAGCATCCCAAGCAACTTTAGCTTTACCCCTCTTCATCTTACCTTGACACCATAAAAAGCCTCGCATAAGTTGTTCAAGATTATTAATAATCCTAACAAGAAGAATAAACACAAAAGCCCAATAAATATGCATCAAAGCAAGAACCGATCTAACTAGTTGCATACGCCCCGCAAAAGAAAGAAATTTGTTGCGCCAATCATTAACTCATTTTTCCAGCTTTTAAACCAAGATTTTACAATCAAGACAAAGGAGTCTAGACGAGATAAGATGCACACCAAGATAACGAACTGGTAAAGTACCCTCCGCAAATGGCATAAGGCTTAAAATGCTAGCCTTGACACCACCAGGGACATTACAGAAAAAATCCGTACTCTTAGGGATGCTAGGAACAAGGGCAGAAACATTTTTGAACTCTTCTAAAGAATCCATGATAATAGCAACAGAAGGCAAATGACCCCTCGAAAACATAAATCATATGTAAAACAAAGGTTAATAATACGCTGCTTTTCACAAAGATGATGGAACCGGAAATCCTCAGAAGCAGACACCCTTTTATGTAGCATAAGAGTCAGGACCTCCATAACAAGCGTAAATAAATATGGAGAAAGAGGGTCTCCTTGTCTCAGACCACGCTTACCATTAAACCTGTAACACCCCATTTTGATAATGAAATGTCACGCGTAATTATGGCGTGTCATCAAAGCATACAAGGAAGAATGTCTAAACATTACATGACCATAAAAGGAAAATACCAGAATCAAACATCGGTAGTCTAAAAGTAAAGCTCATCACACACAAACATAAATACTATAAAGGAAAGGACTAAACAATGTCCATAGCAAGTGTATCAAAGTAAAGATAATGCATAAAGTAAAGAAAGGCTAGAACGCTTCCAGTCCATATGCACGTACGCTTAAAGTCTACGAGCGTCCCTGAGTACCTGCCGTTTTGGGAACATAGAAAAGGAAAACGGCTGAGAAATACGCTCAGTGCACGGATGTACAATAAAGCATGAATAGGATAAGCATATAACATATAACAGCGGAAGAAACTAAGTCCCGAATAACCTGGTTAAGTCTTGGTAAAACTAGTTTTATAGTTTGAAAAGCCTTATGTTTATCTTATAAAAAAATGTTTAACATATTCTACCATTAGCCAATATAGGTCATGAAAATCCATCGTGCATGAATACTTGGAGGGGTGACCTCATCATGCAAATTAGAGGGGCTGCCTCTGATTTAATATATTGGTTTGGGTAGGAGGGATCAGCTCCTTGTGAAGGATGCAAGGCACACACCACATTCACACTGAGTAATCTGCTGAAAAACATGTAACTAGGATGCACACATACGCCCCACATGATAAATATAATAATATGGCCAAAAGCTGAAGGGACGCCACGAGCAATCACTCCGCCGTGGTGAAGTCATACCATCAGTGCCTCTAATGTTATGGTTATGGTACCTCCATAACTAGGTGAAACTGGTCATGCATGTATATGGCTATAGGTATTCTAAATTAAACATAAGCAAATCAAACATATGAACTTATACTACGGGAAAACATTTGGCTGCATACGGGGAATTCTAACAAGGAAAGAATGTCCATACTGAAAGGACGGGAATCCGTACCTTATGTCCAGTGAACGAAGAAGACGAACTGAGGAGAGTCGTACTTCGGTATCACTAATGCTACATAAATACATACATGAATAAGTATCTGATTACTAAATACGTAACTGGTTTTATGTCATGCCTTAGCTTATTTTAAATGTTCATATCATGTTTTACTGTTTTAAGCCTTAAACTGTGTTTATCTTATATTCTGTCTATTCTGATTAAGTATTTCTTGTATTCCATGTATTATTATACTTACTGTGTAATAATAAGTAAATTTCTAAAAATAGAAGGTTTCCTAAAATAGAAAGTTTCTAAAAATCGAAAGTTACCAAAAATAGAAAGTTTCCAAAAATAGAAAGTTTCCAAAAATAGAAAGTTTCCAAAAAATAGAAAGTTTCCAAAAATAGAAAGTTTCCAAAAATAGAATTACTGCTTAAAATAGATAAGTTTCTAAAAATAGAAAGTTTCCATGAATAGATTAGCTGCCTCAATTAAATAAGTTTCTAAAAATAGAAAGTTTTCATAAATAGATTAGCTGCCTTAATTAAATAAGTTTCTAAATATAGAAAGTTTCCATAATTAGATATAAGCTGGTTAAATAAGCTAAGTATGTAAGCTTAAGTGTTTCTGATTATTTTTCTAAGTCATAATGATATAAAATATAGTTTATTAATTATTACATGTAATTTAAATAAACTATAGGTTAAAAGTATTTAATTAAATATATCATGTTTTTAATTAAATAAGGTTAAATACTTAGGTTAAAACATGTATTATTAATTATTAATAATATAACCTAAGTCATGTTAATTAATTAATTATAACCATGGTTTTTAATAATTAATTAATTATAAAGTCTAGAAAAATATAAATACTTAGGTTAATAATTCCATGATCTAATAATTAAATTATAACCTAAGTCATGTTTTATTAAATTAATCATGTCATGTTTTATTAATTTAATTTTAACAAATGATTATTAAAAACATCACATTAACATAAACCATGAACCGGATCGTGACTAGAAACCATGAACGGGACCTGAAATCGACACCATACACCGAACCACTTCGGGGTTCCCTTTTGTTTGTTGCTGCCGTGGGACCCACACCACCAAACCAGGACCTTGTGGTCTCGGTGGTGGTCTATAAGCCAAACAAAACACCCCTAAATACTCCTTTTTGATTTACCCCATAACCAATTACATGTTTAGTTTACGTTTTTAATTAGGTTTTTAAAAACATCATGTTCTTATTTACTTTTATTAAATCAAATAAAAAAGAAAAGGATTAAAAAGGTATACCGAATGCGTGGATCTAACGAGGATGAACACACACGAACACACGTACAAAATTCAAGATCAAAATCAAACGAACACCCCCTTTCTTGTTGTTATGTGCGGCGACCAAACAGAGCAAGAAGGAAGGAGCCAAAAATCTTTTTAGGTTTTTTTGTTTAGTTTACTGTAAAGTGAAAAGTGAATACAAGTTTTACCTTAACCCCCTTCTTAGTAAAATTTGATGGGCTTGGCCCATCTTTCTTGATGTAGCCGCGGGTAGGGGGCTCCACATGGGGTACCCGTACCGTTTTCCGTGTCTCGTTATTTAAGTGTTCGTTTGTGTTTATTTGTGTTCGTGTTATATGTGTTCTCGTTAAATATTAACCGTGACTTAATATATTTATTCGTGCTCGTAATAAATATATATACGTAATTAATATTAGTTCGTGATTTAATTACGTTCATGATTTCATGATCGCATGTTCGTGATTATATATTGTTAAATAATTATTGTGTGTTCGTACGTAATAAATACTTATCTTGTTCTAACACGTACGTAATACGTAAAATTCTAACACGTGAACGTAATCATACTATAATAGGAAAGTTTTAATCTAGTACGTACGATCTTAAGGGTACTTTTCATGGTAAAAGCATGCGGGTTTTACAACTCTTCCCCTTAAAAACATAATTCGTCCCCGAATTATAGATAAAGTAAACTGGAAAAGAAGAACATACCCGAATTCAAAATATGAAATGAGGGTAAGAAGCCCGGATCGTCTCCTCTGTTTCCCAAGTGGCTTCCCGCTCGATATGATCCCTCCAAAGGATTTTGACGAATGGAATCGTCTTCCTTCTCATGACTCGTTCTTGTCTGTCAAGAACTCGTTCGGGTTCTTCTATGAAAGTGAGATCTTCACGTATCTGTTCCAGTGGATACTGAACCATGTGAAGGGGATGATACTGGTACCCTCTGAGTAAGGACACATGAAACACACTGTGTACATGCGAAAGCTGCGAAGGTAACGCTAACCGGTAAGATACTTCACCGACTCATTCAATGATATCAAACGGTCCGATGAAACGAGGACTGAGCTTCCCTTTAATCCCGAAGCGTCTACACCACGTGCCGGCGAAACCTTAAGGAAGACGTGATCTCCTACGTTAAAATGTATGTCCCTACGATGCTTATCGGCGTAACTCTTCTGACGTGACCGTGCCTCCTGAAGTTTCTGCTTAGCTACTGCGATCTTTTCATTAGTCATCTCTATGATTTCTGGTCCTTCAAGTGTTCACTCGCCAACATGATCCCAGCAGATTGGGGCGCGACACTTTTTGCCATACAACATCTCGAAAGGAGCACACTTGATACTTGCGTGCCAACTATTGTTGTATGCAAACTCCACCAAACAAATGTAATCGTCCCAATCACCCGTCCATTCCAACGCACATGACCTCAACATGTCTTCCAATGTCTGAATTGTTCGCTCTGACTGTCCGTTTGTTTGAGGATGAAAATCCGTGCTGAGCTTAAGTTGTGTACCCCAAGCTTTCTGTAGACTCTTCCAAAATCACGAAGTGAAACGAGGATCTCTGTCTAAGACGATGCTGGATGGAGCACCGTGGAGTCTCATGATCTCTCTTCTATACGTATCGGCGAGTTTACTTACCGGATCTTCCTTGCGGATCGGTAAGAAATGAGCTGATTTGGTAAGTCGATCTACGATAACCCAAATTGCATCGTGCTTCCTCTTGGTAGGCGGAAGACCAGTAACAAAATCCATGGTGATTTTGTCCCACTTCCACTCTGGAATATCTAACGGTTGAAGGAGACCGCCAGATCGTTGATGCTCGATCTTAACCTGCTGGCAGGTAAGACATTTGGAGACGTAAGTGACCACATCCTGTTTCATACCACTCCACCAAAAATACTGCTTGATGTCATGGTACATCTTAGTCGAACCAGGATGTATGGAGAATGGGGAGCTATGAGCTTCAGCTAACAAGGCTTCCCAGAGTTCTTGGTCATCAGGAACACAAAGTCTCGTGCCCTGCCATACAATACCATCTGCATCTACTCTGAATTCCGTCTGTTTCTCCAAATTCTGTACTATCGCCCAGATTTCTCCATCATCTTTCTGAGCTTCCTTGATCTTAGAGAGTAACTCGGGTTCTACTCTAAGATTAGCCCAGTAACCGTGTTGTCCACGTACCATGATCTCGATGTCTAGTCGCTCCAAGTCTCTTATGATTTCCTCCTTAATTTTAATGCCGTTGATCATTCTGGACTTCCTGCTGAGAGCATCTGCTACTACATTTGCCTTCCTGGGATGATACTGTAGATTAATGTCATAATCCTTCAACAGCTCTAACCATCTCCTCTGCCTCATGTTCAATTCACGTTGAGTGAAGATATACTTCAAGCTCTTGTGGTCCGTGAAAATATCACATGATTCTCCATATAAGTAGTGCCTCCATATCTTCAATGCAAACACGACTGCAGCAAGTTCCAAGTCATGCGTGGGGTAATTTTCTTCATAAGGCTTAAGCTACCGTGAAGCGTACGTGATCACTTTCCCATGTTGCATGAGAACACAGCCAAGTCCCTTCCCTGATGCATCACTGTAGATTTGAAATCCACTCGTACCAGATGGGAGAGTAAGAATAGGTGCAGATACTAGCTTCTGCTTCAGGTCTTCAAAGCTCTTCTCTCGTTCTTCAGTCCAGATGAATTTATCCCATTTCCGCATTAGTTTGGTCAACGGTAGTGCTAAGCGGGAAAAGTTCTCCACGAACCTACGGTAATAACCAGCTAAGCCTAAGAAACTACGGACTTCTGTCGCTGATGTCGGCCTCGGCCACTTAGTAATGGCCTCAACCTTCGCTGGATCCATAGTGATTCCTTCTGCTGATACAATGTGACCCAAGAACGCCACCTTGTCTAACCAGAACTCACACTTGGAGAATTTAGCATACAACTGCTTCTGGCGAAGAATCTGTAGTACTGTACGAAGATGGTCTTCGTGTTCCTCCTTGGACTTTCAGAAAATCAGGATGTCATCGATGAAGACAATGACGAACTTGTCCAGAAATTCATGGAAGATTCTGTTCATCAAGTCCATGAACACTGCTGGAGCATTTGTCAGGCTGAATGGCATAACTACAAATTCGTAGTGGCCATAGCGGGTACGAAAAGCAGTCTTGGCGATATCCTGCTCCTTGACCCGTAGCTGATGATAGCCTGACCTAAGATCAATCTTGGAGAAGTGTTTGGCCCCTTGGAGTTGGTCAAACAGATCGTCTATACGCGGCAGTGGATACCTATTCCGGATAGTAATCTTGTTGAGCTCGCGATAGTCTATGCAAAGACGCATACTGCCGTCCTTCTTCTTAACAAATAAGACCGGTGCGCCCCATGGAGATGCGCTCGGTCGAATGAAACCTCGTTCTAGAAGTTCTTGCAGTTGATCCTTCAGCTCCTTCAGCTCTATGGGAGACATTCTATAAGGATCCTTGGAGATTGGTTCAGCTCCTGGAATAAGCTCGATATTGAATTCCACTTCTCGTGCAGGTGGTATGCCCAAAAGTTCTGCTGGAAATACATCTTGGAATTCCGACACTATTGGTTGATCCTAAATTGATGGAGATTCAGCATCCATGTCGTGAACCGTAGCTAGATAACCCTCGCAGCCATGTGACAGTAGTGCACGCGCTTGTAGGGTAGATATGATTTGTACAGACCGTCCGGGTACGAACCCGTTATGAATGTACTCTGGTGCATTAACATCACCGAAGATAACTCGATATCAATGGCAATCTATGGTAGCATAATGCTTGGATAGCCAATCCATGCCCAAAATCATGTCGAAGTCATTCATGTCCAACGGAAGTGCGTCAACAGGTCGAACCTTATCGTCAAATTCTAGGGGAAGACTCTTGTATACATGGGTGATTAATACAGAGTCCCTCAAAGGAGTGGAAATAGTAAGCCTATTCTCTAGTGGCATGGGGAGCGTCCTAATGTTCTTAGCATAAGCGGTAGAAATGACCGAGTGAGTAGCACCCGTATCGAAAAGAACACACGTAGCTTGACCATACATATACAAAATTCCAATGATGGTACCTGTAGACTTGTTGGCCTGGTCTCGAGATGTCGTGTAGACACGCCCGGTGGTAGGAGGCGGCTTGGAATCAGCATGTCCCGATGTGCCCTCCATCTCGCCCTTATGGCAATCCTTCATGATATGGCCAGGAAGACCACACTTGAAGCATGTGTCAGTGTTACGACGACATGGCCCTGGGTGCCCACGGTGGCAAGTAGAGCAAAGAGAATGAGTATATCCTCCAGCAGGTGCTCTGGCTGGCTGAGAACCTGATAAAACATTTTATATAAGACATGATAATAGGGTACAAAGGACAATGCGGATAATCGTAAGATTGAATACCAGTGATAGATGGACGGCTAGGCTGTGAACCTCTCTGGTTCTGGTCCCTACCGTTTCCATGGTTCCTGGTAGAAGTTTTGTTAAAGTGTCAGAATATGAGTTATACATGAAATCATAAGAAAATGCGTAAGTATTAGGACCTGCTGCTGTTGGAGTGTCCAGCGTTGTTACGGTAATTATCATTACCGCCATGCCTATCCGTAGCAGAACAGTCGTTAGTCTGACCGCTTCCCTTGGGCTGATGAGGCTACTGCTGAGTAGCCGGCTGAGACCGGTCCCCAGTTTTCTACCTGGAAGATACAATTTAAAGAGATGAATAATTGACATATATGGAAAGAATACGAATTGATCACCGCTTGAATACGAATGTTTACTTCTTGTCGGGTCTCTCAGCTTCCCCGAACTCATCTCTCTCCTGCAGCATCTCCAGCTTACGTGCTGCATCGGCCACTTGTGCTATAGTGTTGAACGTAGCACACACCAGATTGTTTGCGACCGATGTGCGAAGAGTCCACCTAAAGTGGTGTGCCTGCTCTTCAGGAGTACCTGCTGCTGCACCAAGGAAACCAGCTAAGCGAAGAAAGCGCTGCATAAACTCGTTGCTATTCTCCCTAGCTCTCTGTCGGATCCCATGGTACTCCCTCTTGAGCTTGTCTTGTTCAGCCTTGGGAAAGAACTACTCCATCACCATGTCAAACCAGCAACCCAATCGTCACCTCCCTCAGACTGCATCAACGCTAACCACCAATTTAGCACATCGCCTTCGAACCGATAGCATGCCAACCTCGCCTTGTACGCGGGGTCACAACCCATAGCATTGAAAATCTTCTCGATGTGAGCCAACCAGCTTTCAACATCACTGGGGCTATCTGTTTTCTCAAAAGCTCGAGGACTGAGCTTGTTGAATCTCTCCAGCCATATTGCTAATGTCACTGGAGGATGAGGAGGAGGTGCCTGGTTATGCTGCTGATTGTTGGCAGCTTGAACCTCAGCCCTGATGTCATTCCTCAGTTGAGGAAGCAAAGCTTGCATTGCAGGTTGGATTGCAGCATTGAGTTGTTCCTGTTCGCGTGTGAGAACCATCTGACAGTATAACATAAAACATATGATTAAACAGATCAAAACATAAAATATATATACATGAAAAAAAATTATACCAAAATTCAAGAGAAAAATTTTATGCAAGAAAATTTTGTGTATGAATGCATGATGCAGTTTTATGAAAACTTTGGTATGCTCGAGAGTGAACGCCTATGGTCAGTTCACCCAAAATAAAAGACATGGCGAGGGGACGCCTATGGGTCGGTCCCAAATTTAAAAGTTTCGATAAAACACATGCGACTAAATAGGGCCAGTCCTGTACCAACCATTACTTAGTCATAAACCTGCGACAATGACATATATATGTATGCATAAAAATGATGAATGCATGAAAACGACTGTCAGTTCTAGGAAGACCATAGTGACTACCCACTAATCACAGGTCATATTTTGAGAGCCTACAGGTCGAAGCCTTGTCTCTGATACCATAATTGTAACACCCTATTTTGATAATGGAATGTCACGCGTAATTATGGCGTGTCATCAAAGCATACAAGGAAAAATGTCTAAACATTACATGACCATAAAAGGAAAATACCAGAATCAAACATCGGTAGTCCAAAAGTAAAGCTCATTACACACAAACATAAATACTGTAAAGGAAAGGACTAAACAATGTACATAGCAAGTGTATCAAAGAAAGATAATGCATTAAGTAAAGAAAGGATAGAACGCTTCCAGTCCATATACACGTACGCTTAAAGTCTACGAGCGTCCCTGAGTACCTGCCGTTTTGGGAACATAGAAAAGGAAAACGGCTGAGCAATACACTCAGTGCACGGATGTACAATAAAGCATGAATAGGATAAGCATATAACATATAACAGCGGAAGAAACTAAGTCCCGAATAACCTGGTTAAGTCTTGGTAAAACTGGTTTTATAGTTTGAAAAGCCTTATGTTTATCTTATAAAAACTGTTTAACATATTCTTCCATTAGCCAATATAGGTCATGAAAATCCACCGTGCATGAATACTTGGAGGGGTGACCTCATCATGCAAATTAGAGGGGCTGCCTCTAATTTAATATACTGGTTTGGGTAGGAGGGATCAGCTCCTTGTGAAGGATGCAAGGCACACACCACATTCACACTGAGTAATCTGCTGAAAAACATGTAACTAGGATGCACCCATACGCCCCACATGATAAATATAATAATATGGCCAAAAGCTGAAGGGACGCCACGAGCAATCACTCCGCTGTGGTGAAGTCATAACTTCAGTGCCTCTAATGTTATGGTTATGGTACCTCCATAACTAGGTGAAACTGGTCATGCATGTATATGGCTATAGGTATTCTAAATTAAACATAAGCAAATCAAACATATAAACTTATACTACGGGAAAAATTTGGCTGCATACGGGGAATCCTAATAAGGAAAGAATGTCCATACTGAAAGGACGGGAATCCGTACCTTATGTCCAGTGAACGAAGAAGACGAACTGAGGAGAGTCCTACTTCGGTATCACTAATGCTACATAAATACATACATGAATAAGTATCTGATTACTAAATACGTAACTGGTTTTATGTCATGTCTTAGCTTATTTTAAATGTTCATATCATGTTTTACTGTTTTAAGCCTTAAACTGTGTTTATCTTATATTCTGTCTATTCTGATTAAGTATTTCTTGTATTCCATGTATTATTATACTTACTGTGTAATAATAAGTAACTTTCTAAAAATAGCAGGCTTCCTAAAATAGAGAGTTTTCAAAAATAGAAAGTTACCAAAAATAGAAAGTTTCCAAAAATAGAAAGTTTCCAAAAATAGAAAGTTTCCAAAAATAGAAAGTTACCAAAAATAGAAAGTTTCCAAAAATAGAATTACTGCTTAAAAAAGATAAGTTTCTAAAAATAAAAAGTTTCCATAAATAGATTAGCTGCCTCAATTAAATAAGTTTCTAAAAATAGAAAGTTTCCATAAATAGATTAGCTGCCTTAATTAAATAAGTTTCTAAATATAGAAAGTTTCCATAATTAGATATAAGTTGGTTAAATAAGCTAGGTATGTAAGCTTAAGTGTTTCTGATTATTTTTCTAAGTCATAATGATATAAGGTATAGTTTATTAATTATTACATGTAATTTAAATAAACTATAGGTTAAAAGTATTTAATTAAATATATCAGGTTTTTAATTAAATAAGGTTAAATACTTAGGTTAAAACATGTATTATTAATTATTAATAATATAACCTAAGTCATGTTAATTAATTAATTATAACCATGGTTTTTAATAATTAATTAATTATAAAGTCTAGAAAAATATAAATACTTAGGTTAATAATTCCATGATCTAATAACTAAATTATAACCTAAGTCATGTTTTATTAAATTAATCATATCATGTTTTATTAATTTAATTTTAACAAATGATTATTAAAAACATCACATTAACATAAACCATGAACCGGATCGTGACTAGAAACCATGAACCGGACCTGAAATCGACACCATACCCCGAACCACTTCGGGGTTTCCTTTTGTTTGCTGCTGACGTGGGACCCACACCACCAAAACGGGACCTTGTGGTCTCGGTGGTGGTCTATAAGACCAACAAAACACCCCTAAATCCTCCTTTTTGATTTACCCCATAACCAATTACATGTTTAGTTTATGTTTTTAATTAGGTTTTTAAAAACATCATGTTCTTATTTAATTTATTAAATCAAATAAAAAAGAAAAGGATTAAAAAGGTATAACGAATGCGTGGATCTAACGAGGATGAACACATACAAACACACGTACAAAATTCAAGATCAAAATCAAACGAACACCCCCTTTCTTGTTGTTATGTGCGGCGGCCAAAGAGAGCAAGAAGGAAGGAGCCAAAAATCTTTTTAGGTTTTTTTGTTTAGTTTCTTGTAAAGTGAAAAGTGAATACAAGTTTTACCTTAACCCCCTTCTTAGTAAAATTTGATGGGCTTGGCCCATCTTTCTTGATGTAGCCGCGGGTAGGGGGCCCCACATGGGGTACCCGTACCATTTTCCGTGTCTCGTTGTTTAAGTGTTCGTTCGTGTTTATTTGTGTTCGTGTTTTATGTGTTCTCGTTAAATATTAACCGTGACTTAATATATTTATTCGTGCTCGTAATAAATATATATACGTAATTAATATTAGTTCGTGATTTAATTACATTCATGATTTCATGATCGCATGTTCGTGATTAATTATTGTTAAATAATTATTGTGTGTTCGTACGTAATAAATACTTATCGTGTTCTAACACGTACGTAATACGTAAAATTCTAACACGTGAACGTAATCATACTATAATAGGAAATTTTTAATCTAGTACGTACGATCTTAAGGGTACTTTTCATGGTAAAAGCATGCGGGTTTTACAAAACCAACCATACAAATGACCATTGATGCACACAGAATAAGAAGTAGTAGTAACACACGGCAAAATCTAATTAATCATAGTAGGATGGAAACCAAACCATGTCAAAATAGATTTAAGAAAGCTCTAGTCCACCGTATCATAGGCTTTTTGAATATCAATCTTAAACAAACATCTAGGAGGGCCATTATTACGATGATAATTCCTCATTAACTCCTGGGTAAGAAGGATATTATCAGAGATCCTTCGACCCGGAACGAAAGAAGATTGGTTAATGCTAACGAAATCACCAAGATCCCCTTTAATACGATTTGCAATAATTTTGCAAATACAATTCAAAGTAATATTGCAACAAGAAATAGGCCGATAATTATTAATCTTTCCTAGAGTTGAAACTTTAGGGATTAAATCAATAATAGTATGATTAAATTCCCTCAATAGCTTACCATTACTAAAAAAATCATGTATGTCCCGAGTAAAATTTTCTCCAACCGTATTCCATGCCTTCTTAAAGAAAGCAGCAGTGTAACCGTCAGGCCCAGGAGCTTTATCATCAATCATAGAGAACAGAACACTTTTTACTTCCTCATTAGACATATTTCTAACCATACAAGCAGCCTTTTGAGCATCAAGAACACGAGAAAACAAATTAGTCGAATCAAGAGGAGCCAAATTACCTTCAATACCAAGGAAATTTTCATAATGATTGACAAAAGCAGTAGCAACCACATCTCCTTCATGAACCAAATTAGAAGCATCTTTAACCATCTCAATCCTATTACGAGCATTTTTAAACTTAACAGAATTATGGGAAACTCTTGAAAACAAGAAACTCTTAGACTAAATGTCACCAACAAAGAAAGTAACCATGACTTATGCTGTCACTACTCTTTGAGTTTGTCATGCTCATAAAATTATGATCCACCATAAGCCACAGGGTCTCAAAGGTTTTTTTTAACAAAGAAAGGGTTTTGAACAAAAATCTTTGATAAAAGATTACACTACAATTTGTAGAATCATAAAAGATTTAAACTAAAACAAGAAATAAAGGTGGAACACAATCTATTTGCAACATTTTCTACAAACTTTCGTTTAAAAAAAAAGGAATTTACAATGAGAATTGGAGCAAAGGCAATCCATAATCCGGATGCTCTTTATATACTACTTAAAGGATGGTTCTAGAATTATAGAAAAGTGAAAAACCCTAGCTAACAAATTTCCTCAAAAGCCCTTTGTTAAAATTCAAATTTTTTGTCAAATAGCCAACATGTGATACCTGCTGTGATTCCTAGACTGTGTGTTTGTCCAACTATTGTAAAATGATCCTAGACGTCTAATGAACACTTGGGATGAAGGCATTGTTAGGAAACGTTGGATGCTTTGGCTCATCTTGTTTGTTTGCTCAAAACGGGTGTAGGGGACACGTGGGTAGGGCCACCATGTGGAAGGGAGTGAGGTTTTAGTGTTGGAAAAGGTTTAGGGGACGGTTAATCTCAAATCTGGAACAATTGGTGTTTTATTTTTTTTGTAAATTTAAGATTGTTGATGAGTAGGGTTCTAAGGTTAAGAACAGGGTTGTTTGATTCGTTACTGGGGAAATAAGGGGTGTTTACCGCACACTAATATGATATAATAATCAGTTTAAAACTAATTATTAATTATAAAAAGGGATAGTGCTTAGTGACGTGTAAAGGGTTTAGGCTGGGGCAAGGTCAGGTTAAGGGTTATAGGGATTGGGCTTTTTGGGCTTTATGGATGGGTTGGGTCGGTTAGGATAGTATTAGGGTTTAAGATTTTGGCAAAAGACCCCCTTAAGTATCAACAACTGTTCATTTGAGCTCCTAAACTTTTACACAGCAACTAGGGCTTATCCTTTGTTATATAACTTTGCCCTTATGTCAATTCCAATCCATTCAACTTAAAAACATGGAATCAAGGACTAAACTTATCATTTGATCATTCACCATGGGATGTTTTTGTCAATACTTGAAAATGAAAGGACCCATTTGTAATTTTTGAGGTTCATAAGGGCCTAAAGTGACAAGTCTTCAAAGTATAATGACCAAACTTGTACAACCTTCAAACTTGAGGGACTTTTCCTAAAAATCAATGCTCGGGTCTGGTTCTTTGTGTGGCTTCGTTTCCCATGTTCATTTTTGTGATTTTTGTTATTTTTTTGTGAATTCATGATATCCGAACCTTCAAACACATTGAACAAAAACAAAGGGTTTTGCACGGTTTTTATGATATTTTTCGTCATTTTAAGCCCGATTAGGACGATGAGACTATGTATAATCGAGGTCTCATCACTCCCCCATACTAAACCATTGTCGTGCCCTCATGTAATGCTCGAATTTAGTATCATAGCACTTCTAAAATACATTTTTATATGACATTTATTGAAACATAAATTTAAATTAACTACAACGTGCGTTTTAGCATGTATTGTTTTCATCACGAGAACCTGACTTTTAGGGTCAAAGAATAAGAACACGTGAATGCCTCATAGAGATAATTTCGTCGTCCTCGATTTTCACCACATTCCATGCTAAGCGTAAAACAAGATCATTTTCATTATAAGTTAGTAATGCTAACACTACTCATATGCTCTAATCAAGTACTTAGACTCCCTTATTCCTAACGTATATCTCTTATATTTTATTTTTGTCTTAATGATCACGAGGATACATTTTTTACTTATGCGTAAATAGAGATTAGGTCAAAAAATAGAGTCTTAACGGTGTAATCAAAATCATTAAATTAGTAGCCTTTCCTAATAGATAACGATGTCAAAAAATTAAGTCAACAAATAAGATTCGATAAACACGGTTTTATAGCGGTTTTGAACATTTGACTTATTACCATGAATTTAATTACCCGCCTCATTATCAGTGGCTTTGATTATCGTGGTTTACCTCCATGTTTTATTCAACTCCGCCATGGAGTTTTTATTATGACTTCGGTCTTGCCCTTGTCTTTTATTGAACCTCTCCATGAGGTTTTTATTATGACTTGACGTATATACTCACGCTAAGGCGAATTTTGGATCTTTAAAGCTTCGAGTTTTAAGACATTCACTTTCTGTTTTGCATAGATTTTTCGGCCTTGTAAGCTTCAAGTTTTTGCTTGATTTAGGTGAAGAGGAAAAAAATTATTATTGGGGAAGCTTTTGATTATTCGGTTTGCCAATACTTGAAAACCGTGATGCTGGCGATTCTCAGATGTTTTTCCAATTTAAATACATGGAAACTAATAGAATTAGCTAAAAACCAATAATAGAGATTAAACCACTAAGTCAATACTTATTAACAATTTAAATATATACAAGCGATGGGAGAAAAAGCAAATAATTTAAACACATGAGTTTTTGAAAGAATACGAGTACTCTACGTTTAGCATAATAACTTATAATTAACGCTATCATCTCTCGTCCTCAATTTAATGAGACTTAGCCTAATATAGTTAAGGAACGAAGCTAAGTGCTCAACACGCACGGTCGAGTAAAAAATTACTCTTATTCTCACCAACGGAAAACCTACATTCGTGTCTTAAACACTTATGAAAAAGGAGAAATTTTTTAAAATTTGGCCATTTTTTGCCTTATTTTGCAACAAAACGATAATTAAAAGATGAAAATTGGATTGTGTGATGACGTAAGCAAGATAAAGTATCTATTCACTCCCCATACTAAAACTAAACATTGTCCTTAATGTTTCGAGTCTAAGTGTGAAACACCCCCATACTAGAGACGAAAAGTCGAATGCTTAATCTCTAGCATGGAAAAGGTAAAACAAATAATCTATAACCGTTTATGAATTATGCTAAAAGATACACGTTAGAGCGTAAAAGGATATCATCAGATATCGGAATCTTCAAAGGCAATGATCGAAGCTCGAGTGATACGTAAAACGATAACGAGAAGCTTCAATGATGACGATGATTCCTAATAAATCACAATCATAAACAACCACGAAACAAAGGTCGGAAGAGCACAAGTCCTGTCACATTACACTACATTAGAAATCAATAATATTTCAAGGATAAGCATGGGATTTCCCCCACGAGGCACCTCGTTTTTGATAACCGAGTCATGAGCTCGACTCGAATCCCCATAAATGTGGTTATTTAGGGATTATCATGGTAAGGCTATTTTTGGTGGGGCTTACATGATAAACAAGGCCCAAAAAGCAACCGGTATTAAGGACTAAGTCCTTTGATGATGCAAAATACTGGGGACGAAGATAGCGTCTTCGTTTTCATGGGACAAACGAAACAACACCACTTCAACTCGAACCAATACCCCAAAGGGGTAGAAGAAAATAGATAAGAAGTAGAAGGGTGGGAGAAAGGGTGGGCTAAAACATTGAGCTACTCGAGGTAGACTCTCACCAAGCAAATAAATAAAATTTCAATTTATTGCATCGGTGGAAGACCGATATTTCCTTTTACAAGTAATTCTGGGATCAAAAATCTTGTCCTCGGTGGAAAAGTGTGAGGAAACATAAGGCGCTTTCCCCACACTAAAACCACACACACCGTCATCAAAAGGAGTCAACGAGGTGGTAGCACTCAAAAAACGCAGGGATGACGAAGTTAAAGTAGGAACATCATTCAAATCAAATTCAAAATCTTTTCCTTTTTCATCATTTTTAAAATCTTTATGAAAATCCAGTTGAATAATGTCGAAAATATTTGACGTTTCTAACTCGACATTAGGCACACTCAAAATCCTCACATTTAAGTCGTGGGTGGGAGGGAAATTGAACAAATGTTCAAAACAATGGTTAATAATAAATAATTCCCCTCGGGGTCAACATAAACGTCATCATCCACAAGATCGTCGATTTCTTCGATTTCTTCATCATAAATATGCTAATCAAACCAAGCTTTTTCAAATCTTTCAATACAAATTTTTGAAACTCTCTCGAAGAGATCACGATCAAGCACGAGACCATCATTCTTTTATGGGGATTGTTTATGAATTAAATCCCCATGAATGTGGTTAACGTCATTCTCAAACGAGGAGTGTTGATAAGGTAACTCCTCTAGAATAGGATTTGTGTCTATAGCAAGAAAATCATCGACCTCCTTACAAAATTCTTCATCCTCACATGAATGAAAAAAGGAGGATCGATAATTTGGTCATCAACGTTCTCAAATCCTTCATCAAAAATGAGATTATGATGAAAAACAAGTTCATACACGGAGTTTGAGAACGTAGTGAAAGTGTCGCCATCCCCGTAATCACAAGAAATTTCCGACATGGAATCATCATTTTCATCTGAAGATTCATCAAACGGTAAATCCTCGAAGATGGATGATGGATTATGAAGTATATGCTCGATCTTGGAAAAATCACCGTCGTCATCAAAGAAAGAGTCGATGTGATCACTCCTTTGAGAAGATTTCTCAAGAGTCACAACCATGGTCTTACAAGTCAAAGCACTATGCTTAGGTGCCTTTTCAATGAGGGGTGAATTTGCCTCGATCATAGTAGAATCCTTACCCTCAATAGATATTGGGCTAGGAGCAAAAGGCACTTCAATAGAATTAGAAGTTGATGCCTCAAAGTCATGGTCCTTTGGAGGGGGTGAAAACGAATCCATATTGGTCATTGTCGTGATGGAATTAATGTTTTCCTCTGGAAATTTTTGGTCACTTTAATCGCCGAATAAATCCCAGAATGATTCGTCCATACATTATCTTAAACCTTTTTCAAGTAAGTAAACATATTCTCTATCATTAAAATCCTCATCTCAAAAACCGTTTGTTTTAATCCTTTCTAAACAGGAATCTAGCCTCATTTTTTTCCGCTAAAGTAAAGTTTTAAAATTTTATCTTTTGAAACGTCGGTTTAATCATTTTGAATTTGGGATCTACTCGCGAAAAATTCCATCTTATCCTGCCTATATTTCATAGTCAATTTTCCACCGTGAACGTCGATTATGGTGCGAGCCATCGATAAAAATGGTCTACCTAAAATAATGGGACATTTAGGGTCACACTCGTAATCGGAAATGACAAAGTCCGTGGGAAAAGAGAAATTTCCAATCTTTACATAGACATCCTCGACTATACCAATTGGTGTAAGTGGTGTACAATTTGCTAGCTCTATTGTCATGTTAGTGGGGATAAGATTAGGAAATTTCATCAATTTCCAAAGAGAATGAGGCATGAGATTGATGCTAGCACCTAAATCGGCAAGGGCTAAACATCCCTCAATCTTGAGAAAATCACTAGGTAATATAAATTGGCCCGAATCTTCTTCCTTTCTTGGCATGTGCCTTTTAGGTTTTTTTAGAAGAACCGAAGCACAAACTTCTTCATGGTGAACATTCGTAAGGTCTATAAAACTCTCTTTTAGAACAGTGGATGGAATATGAGGTACACGAGGATGTGCACTCTTTTCCTTGGTCAACACGTTCTTCCCTGGACTTTAGAACATGAAGGCGTTTTTGAGGTCGAGGGTAGAGACGAACGCACAACTCTAAAACCATCAAGGTTAGGGGTAATCACAAGACTTTTTACAGGAGACGATGATGTGGCTTTGACGTGTTCCTTAGGGTTAGTCACGGTGTTGCTAGGCAAAGAAATCGAAGATGAAATCGACGGTTTGTTCATTAAAGCCGCAAACATATTCTTAATCTCATTTTGACCTTTCTCAATTTTATTATTTTGCCCTTTCAAAGTGTTGGAAAAGTTGTTTTTCAAAGTACCAATTTGTCCCTCTAATCGTCTCATATTAGCCTCATTGGTTTTCATATATTCTTGAAAATCATTTGAAAAACCGCTTTGATTTTGATTAGAGTTCCCTTGGTTTTGATTATCTCTTTGAAAATTCCCATGGTTGTTGTTTTGAAAATTTGAATTTTGACCATTGTTAAAATTCCAGTTTTGATTGTTGTTGTTAAAACCTCGATTTTGCTAATTCAAAATTTGACCTTGGTTATAAATCCCTTGATTTCCTTTTTGATTATTTCCTTGAAAATTGTTTTGATTTTGAAAATGGCTGCCTTGGTTACCACAGTTCGCTTGTTGTGATGGACCGGCGTTAATTTGATTTTGAAAACTGTTGTTTCCATTTAATGCATTAACACTCGACGTTTGGCCATCCGTAGCCGCACACTTGTAATAATTATGAGGTCCACAACAAAACGTACAAGAAACGTCAACCGCTTTCATCGTAGCGGAAGCATCTTTATTTTACATCTCAATCAAGAACGACGTAAACGCATTCGTCAATTTATCGACTTTCGCATCAACCCTCTCAATATCGCAATTAGAATTACTAATATTGGCGACATTGGCAACACTCGGTGTGCTACGGAGTTGGAAAACCTTAGATCTATTCTCGATAATCATTAAAGCGTCTTTCAGAGTTTTACACAAACTGTTACAGCCCGCGACGGAATTTAACGAATCTTGCTCGTGAAGATTAAGACTATTATAAAAAGTTTCGATTTGGTACAACTCGGAAAATCTATGATGAGGAAATTGCCTAAGAAATTCCTTAAAATGATTCGAGTTTTTGCTAAAATCTCGTAAACTCGTTTTTGAAAAACGTGGTCTTAGACGGTGGAAAAATGATTAATATATTTGTACACGAGATCGTCCTACGTAACTATGCAATTAGGTAGTTCTTTCTCGTACCAATCCTAGGTGGAGCCATCGAGCGAGTAAGGAAAAAAAATAAGCTTGATGACATCAGTGTCAACGTTCTAAAACTTGCTCGTAGCTAAAAGACGATTAAAATTCCGAATGTGATCATAAGGATTATCCGCCTCACAACCCTTAAACTTTTTCTCTTGTATTAATGCCAACTTTCCAGATTTGATCTCAAAATTTTCCGCTTTGATTTCGGGAGTTACGATCGCGTCTCCATAACCCTCGAAACGTTTTGGTGTTCCACCAATGTTTCAAATGCGAACGAAGGTTTTTACTTGATGTAATTACTTTCATTCCCTTTGGATTCATTAATCGAGACTTGGATTAGTGGATAGATTTTGTGGATTCAATTAGCTACGTAATACCCCCAAAATCGAAAAAATAAAAAAAACAATCAAAAACCAAAAAGAAATTGAAAATTTAAAAAACCCCAAAAAGAATGTTCTTTTCTACCCCCATTCTACGTTTAGTGCATGCACACTCGTTCGTGTGATTATCCGAATTCTAACAATGTGTCGAATCTACGTAATAGAAATCGAAGGAATCGACAACAATAATACTTGATTTGGAATAACCTTAATTAATCGTCACTTTCTTAATACGCACAAGTGAGCGGAGAAACGAGGCGACGCGAAGCATTCAAGAGCCTTTTTCTTTAGGTCGTGAAATACAACCGCCTTATACCACCTTATAGTTTGTATCAATTAAGATTAAATCAATTAAGAGTATTTATCTATTTTTCCTTTAACTTCTCTTTGATCGATACACTCACTAATCACCAGAACGCCGATTAATGAGGTGCTTTTTCACACGTATTTGGATAAATATTGTTTATTAATTTTGCTACGTAAATACAATATATTATTCACAAGAAAAACGAAAAACGATTTAGCGTTAATTGATTTCAATTTGACACTTATTTACTATTATGGATACTATAATAGAAAAATTAAAAAAAAAACGAGTATGTACGAAATTTACGCTTTCCCAAAATGGAAAGTCAAAAACGCACTACTCAAACAAATAATGCGTAATAATATTATGGCAACAACACCTTTCCGGCAGCGGCGCCAAAATGATTGTAGTATTTTTATACCCTTACTTTAGGAAAAGCAAGTAAACACGGTAAGCGTTAAGTATCACGATTTAGGAAAAACGTAAAACTTGAAAGTGAGCTCGTTCTCCAAGGAAGGTATGTGTTTTGTTGTGCCAATATTATAAAAACGTAATTTGGATTGGTATCGTTTTTGGTGTGAAAAGAGAGAAAAATTAAAAGACTGGTTATGCTAAAATTAAACTACGACAATAAAACGTAAAAACGTGACGTAAAAATAAAGGTTTTCTAAAAAATTAATAAAAGTTAGAAGTAAATCCTATAAAATATAAATAAGGTTTAGAAATCAAGAAATACTTTTTGTAACTTTTTATTTAATTATTATTTAACTTTAAAATCCAATTAAAGACCTAAAAATCAAAAATAACAAACAAAATGCCCAATCAAATATTTTAAAGTTTGTAAACCTCAAATATATTTATCTAATGCTAAAAAGTATTTTTCAAAAATATTAAAACAAATTATCTATTTTTAAATGCCTAAAAACAATATTTAAACTAAAATAATCATAAAAAATAGATGAACAGTGGGAAAAATCCCAAACCAATTTTGAAAAATCTTAAAAGCTATAAAATACTAAGGAAAAATGAAAGAAAGCAAAAAAGTTAGCTAAATAAGCAGGAAAAATCCAGAAATAAGCAGTGGTAAAAAGCACTAGCATTGGCTAGCTAAAATAGGCAGTCAGTGGAAAATCCTTCTCACTGACAGTGCAATTGTCATAGAGAGCTAGGAAGCTCTTCATTTCTTGCTTGTTTGTTGGAACTTTTGGGAACAAAGGTACCCCACAAGCTTTCTGCTTGTGGGCAGTCAGTAGAAGTTAAAAACAAGCAACATGCAACACCAATAAGCAAGATTGTAAAACTCGCATATAAATACCATGAACAGTACATTATGTGAAATCACGATAAATTAAAAACTTTCCATTTATAATATCGACACGTAGCACGAACATTAAATTACAAGTATTACGTATTATATTAATGCACGATAAATATTAAGTGTAATATTTAATTCACGAACATGTAAAACACGAACGAACATGAATATATTACGTATAATAGTTAAACATGAAAAACTTATGGTTTTAGCCTTTTGGGCTTGTGTACCCGCGACAAAAGGCAAGAACAAGGGGGCCCAGTCCATTTTTGAAAACCACTAGTGCAACAATTACTCCCAGAGAAATAAACACATAACATAATTTTCCAAGAAAACAAAAACCCTACATCCCTTCTTCTTTGTAGCTGCGGCAGCCACCACCTCCACAAGGGTGATTTTTAGTGCTTTGATCTTTGGTTTTACGAGGGTGTGTTCGTTATTCGGTTCTCTTTTCATTCATGTAACCGGTATCAACCAAAAAAGCTTGATCTTTTCATCTTTATTCTTATTTTATGTTCATAAATCCCATTAAATAAATCTTTACATGTTATGATGATTAACTAAACAAGATTAAGGGTGCATTTGGCTTTTTTTTTGGTTTGGCAGCACCAAACTGAGAGTCAGCCGACTCTCGGTAGCTTATTTTGCCCACCAGCCGAAACCCTCAATGGGTTCGGTGGTGTTTGGTTCTCGGGCAGCAACAACCAAGACCCCCACAGGGGGTATCTTGGCCAAATAGTGGGAAACCGAAACCAAGGGAGGTCTCGGTGGTCATGCTTTACGAAACTGGGGGAACCGGTTACATGCCGGTGGGAACTTTGGCTAGGAAGGAAGAACACCGGCTCAGCCGGTGTGAACCATGGCCACAGCAGCAGCAACCGACGGCTACAGCCACCGGCCACCACCACCAGTTGTCGGCTATGTGGGTGGTGTTTGGCTCAATTTGTGTGCCTCGGGGTTCGGGTTCTGGTGCATGTTATTTTCGTCATGTGTTTTTATAAAATTAATTATTTTAATTAATTAACATGAACTAGTAATTTTATTTTATTAATTAATTAATTTAATTAGTTTTCATGAATCAAGAATTTACTTACTTAAGATCATGACTTAGGTTAATTATTAAAAATTAATAATCATGTGATAACCTAAGTATTTTAAATGGCTTAATTAAATTAAAACCATGTTTAATTTAATTAATTGATATAATGTAAAGTTTTATTAAATTATCATGACATATTATTAGTTATTAAAACCAACATTTCATTAATAATTAATAATCAGTTTAACCAATAGTATTTATTTAATAAACTTTACTATTATTAGCATGAATTATATTTTAAGAGTAATAAGCACTAGCTTATATTTTAAACTTAATAGTCCAGCTTTTTCTATTTTTGGAAACTTACTATTATTGGAAACTTTTTATTTTTGGAAACCTGTTATTTTTAGAAAGTTACTTAGTATAACACTACAAGTATAGCAATACAATAATACAAGTAATACATAATCAGAATACATGTAAAACATGAGTAATTACAAGGTAATACATAAAACTGTAAAACATGACAAGAACATGTAAAACAAGTAAGAACACTCAGAACCAGTAAAATACATGGTAATCAGACAACTCATTCATGTCCCTTAGTAATGTAGTATCCGAGCAGTAGGTGTAGATCATTCAGCTTTCGCTCTTGCTTCACTACTGGACACAAGGTACGGATATTTCGTCCTTCAGTATGGACACTCTCTTCCTTATTAGAATTTCCCGTTTGCAGCCAACTGTTTTCCCCAAGTTATTTTATAGTGTTTAATGCTTATGTTTTATTTTAAATTCCTGAGCTATATACGTGCATGCCAGTTCACCTAGTTATGGAGGTACCATAACCATAACACTAGAGGCACCATTGTTTTGACTTCACCACGATGGAGTGTTTGCTCGTGGCATCCCTTCACGTTATTGGCCATTTATATATTATCATGTCATGTGGGGCGTATGGGTGCATCCTAGTTACATGTTTTCAGACAGTATTTTCATGGTGAATGTGGTATGTGCCTTGCACCCTTCACAAGGAGTTGATCCCTCTTACCAAGACCAGTATAATTAGAGGCAACGCCTCTAATTGCACGATGAGGTCACCCCTCTATGTATTCATGCCATTTGATACCGCATGACCTATATAGGCTCTTGGCTAAATTTAAAATACAGTTTTTAGTATAAATAAACGTAAGTCTTTTCAAACTATAAAACCAATTTTATATACATGTACTAGGTATTACAGGACTTACACATTTTCGCTGCTAATCAGTCTTCTTTATGTTAAGTTATTCATGTATGTTATATATCTGTTAACTTGGAGTTTTACTCATCCATTTCCTTTTCATGTTCCCAAACGGCATGTTCACAGGGTCGCACTTAGGATCTCGAGAGTATGTGCATACGTATGGAAGCTATCCAGCCTTCTTTACCTTATGCATTTCCAAACATTACTTTCTTTCATTTGGACATTGTTTTGTCCTTCCCTTTCATTTCAGTACTTATATTCATGTGTGTGAGCTTATGTTAGACTACCGATGTTTGTTTCTGGTATTTTCCTTTTTTTTATCATTAAATGTTTTAAGACATTTACCTTGCATGCTTTAATGACACGCCATAATTATCCTGTGATATTCCATTTATCAAATTGGGTGTTACAATTATTGTATCAGAGCCAAGGTTTCGACCTGTAGGCTCTAAGAACTTGACCTGTGATTAGTGGGTAATCACCATGGTTTTCCTAAACTGACAGTTCATTTTCATGCATTTGTTTCATGTATCATTGTCGCAGGTATTTTGACTAAGTAATGGTTGGTACATGACTGGCCATATTTAGTCGCATGTGCTTTTATTCGAATTATTTTGCTTGGTGAACCGACCCATAGGCGTTCACATTAGCTCATGTAACTTTGTTTTGGTGGACCGACCCATAGGCGTTCACCCTTTTCATGTCAATTTTTGCTTAGTGAACCGACCTATAGGAATTCACATTAGCTCGTGTCATTTTGTTTTGGTGAACGGACCCATAGGCATTCACCCATACTCATGTTATTCTCATTGACCATGTCTTCAAAAACTGTTTCATGCATCATGTTCTTATATTTATTTTATGTTATGTCAGATTAATCATTTATGTACTTTCTCTTTTGTTAAAATTGTCAGATGATTAACACACGTGATCAGGAACAACTAAATGTAGCAGTCCAAGCTGCTCTTCAAGCTTTGCTCCCTCAACTCAGAACTGAAATTCGTGTTGAAATTCAAGCCAATTAGAATCAGCACCCCCACCAGAATCAGAATCCTCCTCCCCCCCCCCCCCCCCACCAGCTACTCTTATCACATGGATGGAATGGTTCAATAAGCAGCGACCTAAATCATTTGAGAAGACTGATAGTCCAGCTGAGGCTGAGTGCTGGATTACTCACATAGAGAAAATTTTCGGCGCCATGGGATGCGATCATGTCTTTAAGGCGAGGTTGGATTGTTACAAATTCGAGGGAGACGTACTGGCATGGTGGAAAGCACTCAAGCAGTCCAATGGAGGCGATGATTGGGTTATTGGCTTGACTTGTGCGCAGCTTAGGGGGTTGGTTCTTGAATAGTTCTTTCTGAAAGCTGAGCTGGATAAGGTCAAGAGGGAATACCATGGCATTCAACAGAGAGCTGGAGAGAATAGTATGGATTTATGCATAGGTTCCTTAGACTTGCTGGTTTCCTGGGCGCAACAGCCGGGACAGCAGAAGAGCAGGCATATCACTTTCGTTGTGCTCTTCGTACTTCTATTGCCAACAACCTGGTGTGTGCTACATTTAATATTGTGGCACGGGTGGAAAATGCAGCTTGCAAGCTAGAGATGCTGTAGGAGAGAGACGAGTTGGCGAAGAAGATAGGTCGGATAAGAGGTATATCTCAGTCATCAAGCGTAAATCATTTCATTCAATTTAGTACTTACAATTTTTATTTCATGCTCGATACAATTGCATCTTTCAGGCAAAAGACCGGGGACCGGTCCCAACCGGCTACCCAGCAGCAACCATCCAAGGGAAATAGTAAGACTTATGATCGTTCTGCATCTGATAGGCGTGGCGGTAATGACAATTACCGTAACAACGCCAACTACTCCAGTAGCAGCAGGTCCCTAAATTATTCATTTCTATGTTTGGCTGCTTACAATCCAATCAGCATTATAACCAGGAATATTGGCAATGGATGGGATCCGGACCGCAGAGGTTCATAGCCCAACCGTGCAGCTTCATCCGGTATTATGACCTAAACCTTCAGTGTAGTCATGTTTATATTCTGTAATCATGCCTCACACATATTTCTGAATCAGGCTCCCAGTTAGCTAGAGCACCCGTTAGAGGGTACACTCACCCCATTTGCAACACCTGCTCACGCAGGTACCCAGGGTCGTGCCGTCGTCATGGTGGAGGCTGCTTCAAATGTGGCCAACCAGGCCATCAAATGAAGGATTACCGAAAGGGTGAGATTGAGGGCACTTCAGGGCATGCAGATTCCAAGCCACCTCCGACTACTGGACGTGTTTACACTACCATGCGAGACCAAGCAAATCGGCCATCAGGTACCATCATGGGAATCTTATTTATGTATGTTCAAGCTGTTTGCGTGCTATTTGATACGGGTGCGACTCATTCAGTCATACCCACTGCTTATGCTACTTGTGTTAGGATATCCCCTATGCCACTTGATAATGTCTTAAACATTTCCACGCCCCTGAGAGACTCTGTGCGCATCACACATGTGTACATAGATCTTCCCCTTTAGTTTTATGACAGGATCTGTAGAGTTGACGGACTTCCTTTGGACATGTGCGAGTTTGACATGATATTAGGCATGGACTGGCTATCCAAGCACCACGCCACCATAGACTATCATTCATACCGAGTCATTTTCGGTGATGTCAATGCTCCAAAGTACATTCTTAATAGCATTATGCTAGGAAAGTCTGTAAAGATCATTTCAGCCTTGCAGGCACGTGCCTTACTATCACATGGCTGCGAGGGTTTCTTAGCCAATGTTCATGATATTGCTGCAGAAACAACATCTATTCAGGATCAGCCTATCGTGTCAGAATTTCCCGATGTATTTCCTCAAGAACTTCTGGGCATACCACTTGTCCGTGAAGTAGAGTTTGGTATTGAGCTCATCCCAGGAGCTGAACCAATTTCGAAGGCTCCTTACCGTATGGCTCCTATCGAGCTTAAGGAGTTAAAAGATCAGTTGCAAGAACTTTTGGAGCGAGGTTTCATCCGTCCTAGTGTATATCAATGGGGTGCACCAGTTTTGTTCGTGAAGAAGAAGGATGGAAGTACGCCTTTGTGTATTGACTATCGTGAACTGAATAAGATCACGATCAGGAACCGTTATCCACTGCCACACATAGATCACCTGTTTGACCAACTACAGGGCGCCAAACATTTCTCTAAGACCGATCTGAGATCCAGATACCATCAGCTACGGGTGAAAGAGCAGGATATATGTAAGACTGCTTTCCGTACACGTTATAGACACTACGAATTCGTAGTCATGCCATTTGGACTCACCAATGATCCAACAGTTTTCATGGATCTCATGAACCGTGTCTTCCATGAGTTTCTGGACAACTTTGTTATCGTCTTCTTTGATGATATCCTGATATTCTCAAAATCTAAGGAGGAACACGAAGAATATCTTCGTACAATATTAGAGATACTTCGTTAGAAGCAGCTGTATGCCAAGTTCTCCAAGTGTGAATTCTGGCTAAGCAAGGTGGCATTTTTGGGCCACATTGTCTCCGCAAAAGGCATAACCATGGATCCTGCAAAGGTTAAGGCTATCACCAAATGGCTGAGACCAACTTCAGCCACAGAAGTTCGCAGCTTTCTGGGTCTAGCTGGTTACTATCGCAGGTTTGTGGAGAATTTATCACGACTAACACTGCCTTTGACCAAACTGATGCGCAAGGGGGAGAAATTCATCTGGAATGATGAACAAGAGAGGAGCTTTGAAGAACTCAAGCAGAAGTTGGTATCTGCACCCATTCTTACTCTCCCATTTGGCACAGGTGGATTTCAGATCTGTAGTGATGCTTAAGGGAAAGGTCTTGGCTGTATTCTCATGCAACATGGGAAGGTGATTGCTTACGCGTCACGACAGCTTAAATCTTATGAGGTGAACAATCCTACTCACGACTTGGAGCTTGCAGCAGTTGTCTTTGCACTTAAGATTTGGAGACACTACCTGTATGGTGAATCATGTGACATCTTCATAGATCACAAAAGCCTCAAGTATAGCTTCACGCATCGAGAGCTTAACATGAGGCAAAGGAAATGGTTGGAGCTGCTGAAGGATTATGACATTAATCTTCAGTACCACCCTAGCAAGGCGAATGTAGTGACAGATGCCCTTAGTAGGAAGTCAGGCATGATTAATGGCATCAAGATAGAAGAGGAGATCATTCATGACTTGGAACGGCTGGACATCGAGTTTATGGTACGTGGACGACATAGATATTGGGCGAATCTTAGAGTTGAACCAGACTTACTCTCTAGGATCAAGGAAGCTCAGAAAGATGACAGTGAAATCTTTGCGATTATTCAGAACATCGACCAGCAGACAGATTTTCGCATAGATGATGATGGTATCTTATGGCAGGGCACCAAATTATGTGTTCTCGATGACATTGCACTCAAGGATGCTTTGCTGACTGAAGTTCATAGTTCTCCTTTCCCATACATCCTGGTTCCACCAAGATGTACCATGACATCAAGTAGTATTTTTGGTGGAGTGGTATGAAGCAGGATGTTGCCACCTTTGTCTCCAAATGTCTTACCTGCCAACAGGTTAAGATTGAGCATCAACGATCTAGTGGTCTACTACAACCATTTGACATTCCATATTGGAAGTGGGACAAGATCTCCATGGACTTTGTCACCGGACTTCTGCAGACCAAGAGGAAGCATGATGCCATTTGGGTCATTGTTGATCGACTGACAAAATCCGCTCATTTCCTACCAATCCATAAGGATGATTCAGTTAGTAAATTGGCGGATATCTATCAGAAGGAAATCATGAGACTACATGGTCCTCCATCTAGTATCATCTCAGACAGAGATCCTCGTTTTACATCGCGTTTCTGGAAGAGTCTGGAGAAAGCTTGGGGCACCAGACTTATGCTTAGCACGACCTTTCATCCTTAGACAGAAGTACAGTCGGAACGTACCATTCAGACACTAGAGGACATGCTACGAGTGTGTGCTTTAGAATGGATAGGATGTTGGGACGACTATATCTTCTTAGTAGATTTTGCATACACCAACAGTTGGCACACCAGTATCAAGTGTGCACCTTTCGAGATGTTGTATGGCAGGAAATGTCGTGCCCCAATCTGCTGGGATCAGGTTGGTGAGTGAATTTTTGAGGGTTCGGAGAGGATAGAGGTAACCAACGAGAAGGTTTCCGTCACCAAGGCGAAACTACAGGAAGCTCGTGCTCGTCAGAAGAGCTATACCGACAAGCACCGTATAGATTTACACTTCAACGTTGGTGATCATGTTTTCCTCAAGGTATCACCCGCACGAGGAGTCAAGCATTTTAGAATCAAGGGAAAACTCATTCCTCGTTTTATCGGACCGTTTGATATCCCCGGACGTATCGGTGAGGTGTAGTATCATCTGGTGTTACCTCCGCAGCTATCTCACATCCATAACGTGTTTCATGTATCCTTACTCATAGGGTACAATTATCATCCCCTACACATAGTTCAGTATCCACTTGAGCAGATTCGTTAGGATCTTTCATATGTCGAGGAACCCGAAAGAGTTCTTGATCGTCAAGAGCGTGTCATGGAGAAGAAGACGATTCCATTCATCAAAATCCTTTGGAGGGATCATTCCGAGCGGGAAGCCACTTGGGAGGCGGAGGAGTCTATCCAGACTTCTTACCCTCATTTCCAGTTTTGATTCGGGTACGTTTTCTTTCAGTTTATATATCTCAAATTAGGGGACGAATTGTTCTTTTTAGAGGGGAAGAGTTGTAAAACCCGTATATAAATACCATGAACTAAACATTACGTGAAATCATGATAATTTAAAAACTTTCCATTTATAACATCGACACGTAGCACGAACATTAAATTACAAGTATTACATATTATATTAATGTACGATAAATATTAAGTGTAATATTTAATTCACGGACATGTAAAACGCGAACGAACACAAATATATTACTTATAATAGTTAAACATGCAAAACTTATGGTTTTATCCTTTTGGGCTTGTGTACCCGCGACAAGAGGTAAGAACAAGGGGGCCCGACCCATTTTTGAAAACCACTAGTCCAACAATTACTCCCAAGGAAATAAACACATAACATAAATTTCTAAGAAAACAAAAACCCTACCTCCCTTCTTCTTTGTAGCCGTGGCAGCCACCACCTCCACAAGGGTGATTTTTAGTGTTTTGATCTTTGGTTTTTACGAGGGTGTGTTCGTTATTCGATTCTCTTTTGATTCACGTAACCGGTATCAACCAAAACCTTGATCTTTTCATCTTTTTTCTTATTTTATGTTCATGAATCCCATTAAATAAATCTATACATGTTATTATGATTAGTTAAACAAGATTAAGGGTGCGTTTGTCTTGGTTTTTGTTTCGGTAGCACCAAACCGTGAGTCAACCGACTCTCGGTGGCTTATTTTGCCCACTAGCCGAAACCATCAATGGGTTCTGTAGGATATGTAAATCTAGCTTATGTTTTAGAGAGAGAAAGAGATAGAAACTTGGAAGAATCAAACACACTTATAGAGAGAGAAATGAAAGAATATGTGTAAAATTATGATGAATCCACACCCTCTCCATCTAAGAAGAGGGTTTATATACCCCAAGCCCATGAGATGGCCTTGGGCTTACATTGGGCCGTGGCCTTAGTCTTTGTGGACTAGGCTTTGCTAACTTTGTTTAACTTAATAACAAGAACTACGAGCTACTACTTAATCTATTGTCGGAGTGACCGAATCTTCCTAAATACGTAAAAACGTATTTCCAACAATCTCCCCCTAAGGGAGGTCACTCCAAACAAGGGCATTACCCAAGTTACAATAATAAAATAAACCTAGCATACTATGCTTGTCTTGAGTTCGTAGTCTTCATCTTTCTTTTCTTTTTCTTTTCTGGTGAACATGCTGATGTGATCTTTGATATCAATCTTTAGCATTAATCTCTTGCCTTGATCTTGTGCATCCTTCACTAGTGATCTTCGCCTCTTCGTGACATCACGTCCCACATACTTATACCTTTGTATTTCTTGAAAGCTTCCGAGTACGATATAGCGGAAGACTTGACTTTTAGGCTTTCTAGAATTAGATGAAATATTAAGTGCATAAAGTATAAGCATGCGGGGACGACTTCTTCTTGGATTCCGTAACGCCACCGTCTTCAAATGCCGCAACATAAGTAGACACGAACGAAATGGCTTTGAACATTTCATTCTAATTCGGTAGTATTTTACCTCCGGTCGGTGAAGACCGTTGGACGATATAAAAATATCGTACTTGTGATAGGTAGTTTCAATTAAGAACCTCCTTGACAAGATTTCACGGGTAAACCCGTTCTCTTTATTCGACCGTCCAAAGCTGACTGCGAACATAAAGAGTGAATCATTTGGATAAAAATATCCGCATGATGTGAAGCCGTCAATTCATGTTCCTGGAACAAGTGAAATTCAATTAAGAACCGCACCATCGTTGCTTTCCAGTTGTCACGAGCTTGATTCGAATAGAATCTTGCAAGTTACCTACCAAGTGCTGTTTGAGGTTAACACCAGAAGGATTTACACTCATCACTGCGAACACTAAGGTATCACTCTGAGTGTTCTGGCAAGATCACAAAGATATTGCGTAGAGGCCTGGAACGTGTTTAAGTTCAACTATGTGTTAAACCACTGTTGCTTTCTAGTTATCACAAGTTTGATTCATAAAGAATCGCACAAGTCACCTACCATGAGCTTTTTGATATTTTCTCAAGAAGGATTTCAATCTTCATTGTAAATACTTTCGTATTACTCGGATGTTCAGGCAAGATCATGAAGATTTTGCGTAGGACTCTTAATATCTTTCTTACTTTTCAAAGTGTGTGAAGAAGCAAGGAAATATGGAAGTGTGTCCTAATGAGATATTTGATGATCTCAAATGGCTCTAGACTCGATCGTGCATTTTGGATTTTAGTGATCGGAGGCTGGAGAGGAGTGCCACCTTTTTCAATACCTATTTATTCGGAGTGAATAAATCGATAGATAACGTGTTGTCTCCGTGTGATTAAAACAAATACCTTTTGAGAGATATCTGAGTTAGCTCGGATAGGTTGTGCATTGCATCACTGGGTCCATGATGTCTTAACTTCAATATCGAGCATCATTTAAAATGATCTCAATAGCATATGTATTGACCCGGTTTCTGCCTAAGGTTGTAAGGAGGGCTTCTTTTTTACACCCTTTATCTATACAGTTCTTTTTCATTCTTCAACCCCTTCAATGCTTACCAATACGTCATAACTAGCACCTTGTTGTGATTGTTCCAGTGCTAACTTAAGGACTTGGTCGACATTCAGCTACATTCACAATCTTTTCTCCAACTTTCCTAAGGACTACTATTTCTAGCTATGGAGTGTCCTTGGGAAGATTCCTCCGGTTCTGGAAGAATCATAGGACTTAACCTATCCTACCATCCTTATGTCACCACAATCTTCATCGTCGTGAAATAAATGGGTTTTGGGGTAAGTATATGTCACCATGAAAATCCATTTTGATATGCAAATCCGTTTTTCTCCCCCTTAACATATGCCACAATATTCGAAAACATTTCGCATATGTCGGGATGAGCCAGCACATTAAGTCAAACCATTTGTGATAATTTCCCATATTAAATCACATTTTCTCCCCCATATTAAAAATATTAACCCAATAGATGTTTTTAATATCAATTGATTTAATGAAGTTTTAACAAAGGTTTTGGGAAGAAAAATGCAAGTCCGTTTTAATATCAAATGTATGAGATATGATACTGATTTGTAACATGATCACATATTCACCATATTAGAAAAATTGACAAGGTTGGACCTGATTGATGAGAACATCATATGATAAGATAAAATGGTTCTTGTCAGCATATGTTGTCGCCTCGTCATGTGTGAAGTCATCTCTTGACACCACGTGTACGATTGGTATTGTTATCTTGACACCAGTTTGTGAACTTGGCACTTTCGGCATCGAAGATTCTGAATGCTTGACAATTGCTCCCCCTCAATTGTTGACCCGTGTTCTATTGAAAGAGCTGTAGTCGTCGGTTGATTAGTTGTATCGTCGAGTATGTAGATACCAATTGTAGATAGCTATGGTTGTAGAGATGATAGCTTCATAAAAACAAGACTTCTCTTGTTTTAACAAATAAATGCACTGATGCGTACATAGATTTGTGTTAGACCAAGTTATAAAGTAAACTTGATCCCTTACAAGGTTTTAAAGTAAACCTTGCCTGAGAAAATTAATTCCCGTTATGAGCCAAAGCTTTCATAAGAAATACTTGACTTTAATGTGAAAAATGGGTTGCAGTCAGAAATAACTACAAGCCATATAGGCATGTTTTATGAAATATTTACCACATTTGTACGAACTCTATTTATGGTGCCGTGTCAATGTTAATCAACATTTCTAAGGTCGTAAATATTATCGTACCAAAAGACATGCCTTTGAAAAATAAAGTAAAAATATTTTTGGATTTTGCGAAATTTTCAATTTTTATGGTTTTTATATGGTTTTATATTTTTGTATTTTGCTTTTGTGGATAGAGATATAAACAATATATATAGATGATCACCAAGGATACGGAGAATAGTTTACCACCACTATTCTTTCGCTTCATCTGCCAGTTCCTTTAGAGTCTCAGGCGAGAAAGTTCTCATTCCTAGCTTGTCGGCCAAAAATTCCATTCGAGCGCGATCTAAAGCCTTCGTGAAAATATCCGCCAATTGATACTCAGATCGGACAAAGTAAAGCTCGATTACTCCATTTTCCACTTGCTCCTTGATGAAATGGTAGCGAATGTCAATATGCTTCGACCGGGAGAATTGAACATTGTTGCAGCATAAGGCAATTGCACTTTTATTGTCGCAGTATATCAGAATTTTTTTGAAACCTAGACCATAGTCGGTTAATTGCGATCTCATCCAAAGAATTTGAGCACAGCAACCAGACATAGCTATGTATTCTGCTTCCGTACTTGAAATTGTAGTGCTTTTCTGCCTTTTCGATGCCCAACTGATTAATCGATCTCCTAGTAGTTGCAATGTTCCACTCGTGCTACGCCTTGTATCTTGACAACCCGCATGATCCGCATCTGCATATGCCATTAGTGCAATAGAAGAGTCCTTCGAATACCAAAGTCCCCGATTAATGGTTCCTTTAAGATATTGAAAGATCCGTTTAACAGTAGCTAAGTGTAACTCAGTAGGCCTAGTTTGATACCGAGCACACATACATATAGCAAACTGAAGATCAGGTCGACTAGCTGTGATATACAAAAGAGTACCGATCATTCCACGGTAAAGTGTCGGATCAACGGCAACTCCATGTGGATCTGCATCAAGCTTAGTTCATTCAACCATTAGAGTATCCACGGGGTCGCAAGATTCCATCTTATATTTCTTAAGATATTCAAGGGAATACTTGGATTGATTGATAAAGATGCCTCTGGGACTTTGAGATATCCGAAGACCTAAGAAAAATGATACCTTGCCCATCATTGACATCTTAAACTTGGAAGACATGAGTTTCCCAAATTCGTCGGATAAGGTTTGGGTCGAGGCTGCAAATATAATATCATGAACATATATTTGTACTATAATCATATCTTTACCTCGTTTCTGAATGAACAACATGGGATCCACCTTGCCTTTAGCGAAGCCTTGTGTAATGAGGACTTGTGACAATAGATCATACCATGCGCGTGGAGCTTGCTTCAACCCATAGAGAGCCTTCTTAAGCTTGTACACATGATTAGGATAATTAGGATTCACAAAACCATCCGGCTGTTGAACATAGACCTCTTCCTTGATTTCACCATTAAGAAATGTCGTCTTTACATCCATCTGATAGACGATCATATTCATGTGGGCTGCATAAGCGAGGAATAGTCTAATAGCTTCCAAACGGGCAACATGTGCAAAGGATTCCATTAAGTCGATGCCTAATAATTGTTTGTATCCACGAGCTACTAGTCGAGCTTTGTTCTTCAATATTCCGCCTAAATCATCGAGTTTCACCTTGTAAACCCATTTCAAAGTGAGCAACTGCACTTGATTCGGGCATGGGACAAGTTCCCATACTTCAAGACGTATAAATTCATTAAGTTCTTCTTGCATAGCTTCTATCCAACGGGATTGAGTAAAAGCTTCTTGCCATGTCTTAGGTTCAACTTCAGTGAGAAAAGCATCAAAATGACAAAACATTGCATTTTCTTGTAACTAACTTCGTGTGGATACCGGACGATTAGGGTCACCAATAATAGAATCTATAGGATGATCCTTTGTCCACTTGCTGTCATGTTCACGAATCCGTGGATTGGAGTAAATCGTAGTAGGAGCTTCCTCTGAGGTGGACGACCCGACTTCATTAGAGTTGGGAATAGGTACACCAAAGAAAGGAAGTTCACGAATTTGAGCGAATTCCAAATCGTGATCATCATCATCCTCGTCATCATCAATAGGCATGACATGGGTAGTTGATTCGGGTGTAGGTTGTGAATTACTTGTTGAAGGTATATCTTGACCAATTGTAGGTGTAGACGTATCTGATTGTGCTTCGGTTGCTGGAGCGACAACTTCGGTTTCCGCAGCTATTACCTCAGGTTCTGGAGCAACAATACTTGGAGGAGTAAAGAATTCATCAAAGAACGGTTGAAACAACGTATCCCATTCATTCCTAGTAGGTGGTGTGAATGATGATGAAGTAGGGTTATTTAGGACAAGACCAGAACTAATGTTACTGGGTCCTATTTCATGAAGTGCGGGTTCAGAGCTGCTTTGCTCAGAAGCCATTGTTGTCAGCTCATCAAAATCAACATTCATAGTTTCGAGGATCTTGCGAGAGTTACGGTTGTAGATTCGGTATGCCTTCTTTGCGGGTGCGTAACCAATGAGAATACCAATATCAGCCTTTGGTTGAAGTTTTCCCAAATTGTCACCATCATTATTTGGATAGCAAAGAGAACCAAATACATGAAGATATGATAAATCTTGTACTTTTTCATGGAGAAGCTCATAAGGTGTTTTACCATGGCGTTTACGAATTAGTGACCGGTTTTGGGTGTACACTGCTGTAGATACTGCTTCTGCCCATAAAACAATGGAGCCTTTGCGTAAATTAACATCGTTCGAGCAACTTCCATAAGTGTGCGATTTCGCCTTTCAATGACGTCGTTTTGTTGTGGAGTGCATGCAACGGATGTTTCATGAGATATGCCAACTTCTTCATAATAATCACGCAAAATTTGATTCACAAATTCGGTTCCATTATCTGTACGAATGCGTCGGACAGTAGTGTTGAGACGCACTTGAATCATCTTGATAAATCTGATGATGAATTTAGGTGCCTCATTTTTTGTTGTAATAAATTTCACCCATGTAAACCGAGAGTAATCATCGAAAATTACGAGGATGTATTTTTTGCCACTAAGACTTTCAACACGCATTGGCCCACAAAGATCCATATGCAACAAATAAAGTTTCTCTTGGTTAGTGTCTTCAGTCTTGGGTTTATATGATTTCTTAGTGCTTTTCCCCATTGTACACGCGGAACACAAATGATCCTTGTGAAATGAAAGTTTAGGAAGACAACGAACAAGTTCATTTTTTGCCAAATGATTAATAGCATCAAAGTTAAGATGAGATAACCGTCGATGCCATAACCATGACTTAGTCTTCGATGCTTTGGAGAGAAGACATATGGGAGAAGCGGCCATCATGTCTTGTAGAGACAAAGTATACAAATTATTCCCTCGAGTACCTTTCAATAAATCAACCACTTCCAAATTACGAATGAAGCAGGTATGCTCTCGAAAAGCAACTTCTAGGTTTGCATCACAAAATTGTCCCACATAAAATAAGTTGTGACCGAGACCTTCCACATAATACACTCTTGAAATTATAACATTCCCAATATGATATTCACCATAACCCATTATCTTTGCAATATGTTCATTTCCAAATCGAACCGTACCAAGAAACTTGCTGACGAAATTTCTGAGCAGAGAGCGATCTCCGGTCATATGCTTGGAGCAACCAGAGTCCAAATACCAAAGAACAATTTGGACCACCTGTGTTCAACAACAACAGTAGACAATGCATTGGAAACTATTGGTTCTGGAGTGTTAGCAGATACAGATATAAGATTATTAGAATTGCTAACATTTGTGTGACCCTTAGATTTCCCGCGTTTTCTAATGTGAGTTTTCTAATGTGAGTTTTAATAACTAGATTTTACTTAGTTATGAAAATTTGTTCGTCTCGATTCCATTCGAATTGATTTCTGGTTAAAAATGCGACTCAGTCGTTCTTGGTGGAAAATAAAATGGTTTGGTTATCTATTCTACTTAAAAGGTAAATGTGCAAAATAATAACAATAAGCTAAAAGCAGTTAACTAATTAAAACAAAACAATATAAATAATAAAACGTGAATTTAAAACGAAACAATTAATAAAAATAAAACTAAAAGACGAAATTTACTATCGACTCGAAAATAAAGTTTACTAAATGAAAAAGGAGAGAATAAAACTAAAATGGTACTTTAAAGCTAAACGAGGTAAAACCTAAAGCGGGTACTAAATAAAAGATAAAACTTAAACTTTACGAAAAAATATTAATTTTAAAAATAGACGAAAAATCAACAAAAAATACGTAACTTTCAAAATTAAAATCGGAAAAACTTTCGGATAAAACTAAACAATTACGGAACAATACTAATAAATAAACAAGCTAGCAGGCAGTTAGCTGCTTATTTTGGTGCCAAAGGAGATTAAGCAAGCAAGTACATACGTCTTTTATTTCGCAATTGCTACAGTTCATTTAGGAGGTTTGTTTTTTCGGAAAAATCGTTTCTTCGGAATAGAGCTACAGGACTTTTCAGAAATAATACTTCTTCGTGATAGTTGTTATTTCGGAAAACCAGAATTTTCAGAAAAAAAGAAAAAAAATCTTCGGAATAATTCTTTTTCAGAAAAATCTTCGGAATAAATCTTTTCCGAACATTTTTCGGAATAATTGTTTTTTCGGAAAAATGACTAAATTCAGAAAAAGGGAAAAATTCAGAAAAAGAGGCAATTTCAGAAAAGTGACAAATTCAAAGAAATGACAAAGTTCGGAATAATAAACCCTAATCCGAAAACATGAAAAATTAAAGATACAGTAACACTAAAAATCAGAAAATAAGCCAAAAATAAGCACAAATCAAATAAGCAATTAACCAAAACTTAATCTAAAACAATTTTAAGAAAAACTAATTCAACCACAAATCAAAAACTTGAAAAATACTAATAAATCTAAAAATTAAAAATCAACCTTTTAGAAAATAAACTAATAAGCACTTATCTAAAAACTTAACCAAATTGATTTTTAGAAAAAGCTAATAAGCCAAAATTTAAAAACTTTTAAAAAACACTAAATAATAAAAATATTTAAAAACAACTTTTTATAAAAATTAACTAATAAGCACTTAATTAAAAATAAGAAAATTAACACAATAAGCACTAAAACACTATAAGCTATAAAAATCAAACACATAAAAACCAATAAGCACAATCAATCAAAAGCATCAATAAATCAATAAACATCAAGATTAAGCCACTACAAGATCATCTAAATCAACACAAGATTAATAATAAAGAAAGGAAGAATGAGAATGATTAATTGAAAAGCTTGATTAAGATAAAGATCAAGATCTAATACAAGATTAATGAAAAAGATTAAAACATGAAATAAAAGCTAGAGAGAGAAAGTGAAAACTAGAGAGAGAAAGTAAATCTACACTACTCCTAATCTAAACTAACTAACCCCTAAAAATGACTAACCACCTCCTAATGACACATTAGGAGGGTATTTATAGGAGGAGTAAAATGTTGATGCTTTCTTCATTCTTTCTTCTTGTCTCGACTCGATTTAAATTCTTTGTCTTTCTCGACGTCGTCTCGGGATTTGTCGATATAAATTGAACTCGTCTTATAATTTTCTTCTTTAATTAGACTTGGTTCTTCGACTTCATTAAACTTCCGTCTTTAGACTTTTTCTTCGATAAATCTTCAGAATAGGCCTTGGACTTCCGTTCTTTTTGCACTCTTGATCTTTTGACTTCGTCTTTTCTCGTTTTCTTCGATAAAAGCCCGTGAAAGCCCGTGTTTTCTTCCTTTTTCATCTTTTGGTCCTATAACACAATAAAAACACAAACCACGCATAATTTTGACATTTACGACATAAAATATACGTTTTGGCTTGGTTATTATTATAATTAAGTGGTAAAAGGATGGGTGTTTTCACACCTATCAAATCCCCTACACTTGACCATTGCAATGCCCTCATGCAATGCATTAATTATAAAGCAAGTTTTACATTTTCCATCACAATCAATCCACATTGGCCTTTATTAAAGAGACAAAATATTTAAAGGAAGAAAACAAGTAAAAAGATCAAAAACTTACCTTAGGGTTTTGGAATGTCATGAATGATTCTCACCCTCAAGTTTCCCGTTCCCCATACCAAGCTTAAAAACGAGATCATTGTTATTATAAGTTCGCAAACTAACACAAATTCATGTGGCCCAATTATTCACTTAGACTCCCTTATTCCTAGATGTATCTCTTATATTTTATTATTGTCTTGAATGATCACGAGGATGCATTGTTGACTTATTTCGATAGTTATTTAGGCCGAAAATAAAGTAGGACGATTTAATCAAGAGTTAGCTAAAGGACAAAATCTTTTAAAACTGCTTCTCGGGACCTCATAAAGTTCATATCTTGGCATAACTTGCTTCACAATTTGAGACCTTTCTCGGACCGATATTTGGCAGCGACTTCATACTTCAAATCTTGAGAGACGTTCTTGAAATTATGGTCTTCTCTTCATAATAGGAATTTCTTCACTTGAAGTTTTGAGAGATTCTTCATATTTGGACCACGACTTCTTCATTTTTCTCCAATCTTTATTTTGGACTTTGATATACAACGATCCGCCTCCTTTTAGGACTTGGATCTATTTATCCTCATACCTTGTTAGGGCCTTTTTGGATAGACTTCTCCATGATCTTTAGGGGAGTATTTGCTTTTCGTCGTGTGTCTCGATCCTTCATATTAATTTTTGATAAATGATTCTTCACATCACTTGGGATCTTTAGCAACAAAATGTAGCCCTCATGCCTTGTTAGGGCCTTTTCGGACTCGCCAATCTTCGCATCCCGCTTTAATAAGTTATGCCTTGGCTATGAACTCTACTTAATACCGAGCAGCTTTTAAATGATCTTGTGCTAGAAGCTAAGTAACTTTTCAAATCGTACAACCTTATTTATTGCAGATAAATTTATTAACAAGCGATGGGAGAATAAGCTTATTATCAACTCACATAAATTCACGAAAGAATACCAAACTTATAATTGACTCTATCATCTCTCGTTCTCCACAATTTAAAATTTCAAGGAATGAGACTCGTGGATGCTTAGCCAATTAAATAAAAGTTTTGGGTTTTCAAGTCATCTATAGGATCTTGTAAACTCTTAGACTTTTTCAAGTTTAGAATTTGCATTTTAAAGTTCCCTTGATAAACTACTTTCTAGGATCAATTATAGGAACTTGCGAAAAGTTCTTGTTCTTGACCCGTAGGAGTTAAGACTTTCGCGTTTTAAAGTTCCCTATATAAAAGCCTAGCAAAACTTGACTTAAACACGTTAAGGATACTAGCTAGAGTAAACTTAGATAAGTAAATTCGGATTGAGTCAAAATATTCACGACTTTGAAAAATTTAAAACCACTTTATTGAAAATTTATTCTAGCAAAGAAAGTAAATAACGATAACAAAGGGAAATACTACTATACTACTAGGCCAAAATAGATTAAAAATTTCGAAAAATGTCGAAAAATTAGATTTTCTGGTTAAAATGAGGATAAATACAAGGAAAAGCCCACTTAACTTCGATAGAAGTCCCCCTACACTTAATATAAACATTGTCCTCAATGTTTAAGCATGTGGAAGTAACCTCCCCTACACTTAGGACATTGTGCACATTGTTTAAACTTGCTAAGGAAGAGACAACTAAAGTGATTCCTATTTCAATCATAGATGATAAAATAATGAATAAAAAGAGTTTAGGATAGAACCAGGAAGAGGGGAACACGGAATCACGGGTCGTCAAAAGTCATCAAGAATGTATCTTTGAAAGCTCGAATCCTTGCACATGATAAGAAAGAAAAACAACAAACACATACTAAGGTCTCCCCCTACACTTATTAGAAAAACAGAATAAAAGGATAGATAATCGGGTTGCCTCCCAAAAAGCGCTTGTTTTTGTTAACCGAGTCACGAGCCTGACTCGTCCCCGAATTAAATGGTCTATGGGGAAGCCTCTAATGTAATACCGGGATCAAAAATCTTATCCTCGGTCCCGGAGGAACATAATAAATGAGAGGCAGGAGGATAAGTCTTGAAGGGTAGAAAAGTCCTCTCAACATACGAAAAGTATGTGAGATCATGATCCACGGGAGGTAGGGTGGGTAAAGTAAGCAAATTGTCATCCCACAAAGACAATTGATGCTCAGACAGCGGCAAAGCCGTAAGGTTATAAATCATATAATAATCAATGTCACCTCCCGGGTCAAAGCACTCATCCTCCGTAATGGTGTCTAAAGGAGTGGATGAAAGGTGCTCGGGAGGGGGACTTGGGACAATACCTTCCTGCAGCAAATTATCAAAAATAATATCCCCCTCCGTGTCATCATCATCAATACCCGGAGGTATTGAGTGAATGTCGATTTCTTCCAGCAATGGGTCATTATACTCAACGGGTGTAATAGACTGAGGTAAAGATTCTTTAATAGGAGGAGAATTCAACGCTTCAATTTTAGCAATCAGAAGATGAACTTTCAGTAATTTGTCGCGAAGAATAACGTCTTCCCCCTCATCTACAAGACCAAGTTCAGGGGTGAACTTCTCATAAGTCGGAGAGAATAAATCAACATCGCCTTCATCGTCCGGAGGAGAAGGAGAAATTTCAAAAGTGAAATTCTCATAGCATGGAGAAGAATCATCATCATTAAGAGCGACCTCTTCCGTACGCTCCTCAAAAGTTAGCACATCACAAACCTCATCAAAGAATTTATCAAGACCAAAATCACTAATCTCACTCGATGTATCACAATCGTAAGACGTATTAGGGATATCAAGAGTAGGAGTAGTAATCTTAGAAGATGGGTTGAGATTGTAGATATCATCCTCGTCATCATCATCATAATAGACTGGACCATTCCAGTTAGGAGTGATATAGTCGACTAACTCCTCCTTGATAACCTCCACATCTTTAAGAAGCTCATGAAGCAATTTGTTTTTATCATCTCCCCGAGTATGTTCAATTAAACCCATTCTATCCCACGTTGTAAGTAAACATTTTGGTGTAGAAAAGAAGGGAAAACGACCAAATTGGCTCAAAAAGGTGTAGGTAGATTTCAAAATTTGGTCACCATCAAGCAAAGGTTACCTTTCCTGATGTAAGTCAGCTCAGATTTGAGCTAAACTTTCTAGAACGTCATTCAAAGTAGTGAGTTATTGGTCAAGACTAATTCCCTGAGAGGATTGATGATTGGGGTGTGATGTGGGGGCTCAAAGTTATACAAACCGGAATCATATCACGGAATTGGCTCAAAGATATTCATCGGTTGACAAGAAGAAGCATCGTGAGGGCCCCCACAAATATTGCAATACAGGTATTGAGGAAAACCCGGTGCATTTTGAGGATAAGGATTGTCATATACGGGAAAGGGTTAGAAAGTATTGTAAGAGGAGAAGTACGAATTTGTTGAATTGCAAAATGGACAAAATCTAAATTGTGTATTGTCGATATCAGAGCCGCACCGCTCACAAATATACCAATGACATGTTTGATAACCATGCCATGGTCTCCCACACCTTACGCAAGACGAATCCATGAAGAATAATAGATAAGCAAGAAGAATATTTTTGGCGCAAAACTTGTGAAAAATAAATGCTTTTATGATTTTTCAACTGTTTTTGTATTTTTGAAATTTTTGATTTTTAGGATTTTCTGAAGAAAAAAAAAATTTTAAAATGCAAGAAATATAACGTTCATGAATGAACGGATCCCAAAATCCAACGCGTCTCTCACTAAAAACCGTTAATCTTCACGTAAAGAGCCGGCAGCGGCGCCATTTAATAACTAGATTTTACTTAGTTATGAAAATTTGTTCGTCTCGATTCAATTCGAATTGATTTCCGGTTAAAAATGCGACTCAGTCGTTCTTGGTGGAAAATAAAATGGTTTAGTTATCTATTCTACTTAAAAGGTAAATGTGCAAAATAATAACAATAAGCTAAAAGCAGTTAACTAATTAAAACAAAACAATATAAATAATAAAACGTGAATTTAGAACGAAACAATTAATAAAAATAAAACTAAAAGACGAAATTTACTATCGACTCGAAAATAAAGTTTACTAAATGAAAAAGGAGAGAATAAAACTAAAATGGTACTTTAAAGCTAAACGAGACAAAACCTAAAGCGGGTACTAAATAAAAGATAAAACTTAAACTTTACGAAAAAATATTAGTTTTAAAATTAGACGAAAAATTCAACTAAAAATACGTAACTTTCAGAATTAAAAACGGAACAACTTTCAGATAAAACTAAACAATTACGGAACAATACTAATAATAAACAAGCTAGCAGGAAAGCAGCTGGAAGCAGCCAGGCTAGCTGCTCATTTAGGCGGGAAAACTAGGGAACCAGACAAGTACACACGTCTCTTATTTCGCAATTGCTACAGTTCATTTCGGAGGTTTGTTTTCTCGGAAAAAACGTTTCTTCGGAAAAGAGCTACAGGACCTTTCAGAAATAATACTTCTTCGCAATAGTTGTTATTTCGGAAAAACAGAATTTTCAGAAAAAAAGAAAAAAATCTTCGGAATAATTCTTTTTCAGAAAAATCTTCGGAATAAATCTTTTCAGAACATTTTTCGGAATAATTGTTTTTTCGGAAAAATGACTAAATTCAGAAAAAGGGGAAATTTCAGAAAAAGAGGCAATTTCAGAAAAGTGACAAATTCAGAGAAATGGCAAAGTTCGGAAAAACAAACCCTAATCCGAAAACATGAAAAATTAAAGATACAGTAACACTAAAAATCAGAAAATAAGCACAAATCAAATAAGCAATTAACCAAAACTTAATCTAAAACAATTTTAAGAAAAACTAATTCAACCAGAAATCAAAAACTTGAAAAATACTAATAAATCTAAAAATTAAAAATCAACTTTTTATAAAATAAATTAATAAGCACTTATCTAAAAACTTAACCAAATTGATTTTTAGAAAAAGCTAATAAGCCAAAATTTAAAAACTTTTAAAAAACACTAAATAATAAAAATATTTAAAAACAAATTTTTATAAAAATTAACTAATAAGCACTTAATTAAAAATAAGAAATTTAACACAATAAGCACTAAAACACTATAAGCTATAAAACTCAAACACATAAAAACCAATAAGCACAATCAATCAAAAGCATCAATAAATCAATAAACATCAAGATTAAGCCACTACAAGATCATCTAAATCAACACAAGATTAATAATAAAGAAAGGAAGAATGAGAATGATTAATTGAAAAGCTTGATTAAGATAAACATCAAGATCTAATACAAGATTAATGAAAAAGATTAAAGCATGAAATAAAAGCTAGAGAGAGAAAGTGAAAACTAGAGAGAGAAAGTAAATCTACACTAATCCTAATCTAAACTATCGATCCCCTAAAAATGACTAACCACCTCCTAATGACACATTAGGAGGGTATTTATAGGAGGAGTAAAATGTTGATGCTTTCTTCATTCTTTCTTCTTGTCTCGACTCGATTTAAATTCTTTGTCTTTCTCGACGTTGTCTCGGGATTTGTCGATATAAATTGAACTCGTCTTATAATTTTCTTCTTTAATTAGACTTGGTTCTTCGACTTCATTAAACTTCCGTCTTTAGAATTTTTCTTCGATAAATCTTCAGAATAGGCCTTGGACTTCCGTTCTTTTTGCACTCTTGATCTTTTGACTTCATCTTTTCTCGTTTTCTTCGATAAAAGCCCGTGAAAGCTCGTGTTTTCTTCCTTTTTCATCTTTTGGTCTTAAAACACAATAAAAACACAAACCACACATAATTCCGACATTTACGACATAAAATACACGTTTTGGCTTGTTTATTATTATAATTAAGTGGTAAAAGGATGGGTGTTTTCACACCTATCACCCTTAGATTTCATGCGTTTTCTAATGTGAGTTTTAGCACTAACAGGTTTTACTGTTCCAAATTTCTTAGGTTTTGGATTATTCGCGGGCACTACAGTGGGAGTAGACCTATTTAAAGGGCACTTGGTTCCTACAGTAGTGTCGGTGTTCCTAGTTAAAGGACACGCTTGTGTTTTGGTAGCCTTTGTACTCCTAGTTAAAGGGCACACATTCTTCGCTTTAGTGGGAGTGATCCTAGTTAAAGGGCACATATTTCCTACAATAGTGAAAGTTCTACCTGTGGGTCGCCACAACCAACCAACTTGGGTTAACACTTTCCCAGTCGGTTTCCATTCTAATCCATTTTTCCGAGCATTCATCTCATTCACATGGTCAATAAGGCAAGAATCATGATGACTAGAAAACATACATTTATTGCAACTCCAACATTTCAAATTAGAATTCACAGTAGGCTTAGAACGCTACACAACCGCAGAGCCTTTAGGTTTAGCTACATGATTCTTTTTATTCAAAACAGAAATAACATTCCTAGTATGGGCTTCTACTTTCTTCTTCACTGGACTACTAGATGGAGGTAAGATCCTATCATTCTTCTTGTTTCTTTTAAGCTTAGATCTTTGAGCCTTAGTAGTGGTGTTTACTCCTGTAGAAGGCAACACGGGAATATTAGAAGATGGTTTAGATTCCGCCTTATCTTTAGTGACCAAAGTTTGAGATGGTTTAGTCCTAGGGCCCTTATTAAACGGTGTGACGGCTATATGGTTCCTTTTGATTGCACTAGAGGACGATGCTGAGACAGTGGCTGCGTTATCCACAACATTCTTACCTTTTAGAGTACGAAGTGTTTCCTTTAACTCAGCCAAGACCAGATTCTTATCATAAATTTGTTCCCTCAAATCAGATATTTCCACCGACTTTCGATTCAATTGTTCAATCAATAATTTATTCTTTGCAGTGGTATTAACACATGCGGGCTTTACTGAATCGAAGAGTCGTGTATCTTTCTGTTTTAAGTTATCAACTTTGGACAAAATCTTGGAAACTCGATTATCTAGATCAAGTTTAAAATTCTCAGCGGCCTCAAGTACGTTCACACAGTTAAGCTCCTTAGGTTTCTCTATGTCTATCGGCAAAGATTTAGCAACTTTATCACTTGGCTGACGCTGTTTTGATTGTAAATTCAATCGAAAATTCTTTTCAAAGTTTGCATCATCGATATTAACACCTTCGAATGACGTTTCAAAGATTTCTTGAATAAATTGTTGCTTGTATTCAAGCGAAATACAATGTGTTTGAATCTTATCAAAACGTTTTGAAAGCGAAGAATATGAATCTTGAAGCTATAAAAATTCAGCGTCAGATTCGTGACAAGTACTATCTACCACGTTATCCACCGATTCAACATTATGCACAGTAGAATCATTATCAACACTTTTATTCACACAGACGGAAACTATATCATGAGACATTTGTAGGATATGTAAATCTAGCCTATGTTTTAGAGAGAGAAAGAGATAGAAACTTGGAAGAATCAAACACACTTCTAGAGAGAGAAATGAAAGAACTATGTGTAAAATTATGATGAATCCACGCCATCTCCATCTAAGGAGAGTGTTTATATACCCAAGACCATGAGATGGGCTTGGGCTTACATTGGGCCGTGGCCTTAGTCTTTGTGGACTAGGCTTTGCTAACTTTGTTTAACTTAATAACAAGAACTACGAGCTACTACTTAATCTATTGTCGTAGTGACCGAATCTTCCTAAATACGTAAAAACGTATTTCCAACAGGTTCGATGGTGTTTAGTTCTCGGACAACAACAACCAAGACCCCCACAGGGGTTATCTTGGCCCAACAGTGGGATATCGAGACCAAGGGAGGTCTCGGTGGTCATGCTTTGCGAAAAGGGGGAACCGGCTACATGCCAATGGGAACTTTGACTAGGTAGGGGGAACACCGGCTCAGCCGGTGTTAACCGTGGTCACAGCAGCAACAACCGACGGCTACAACCTCCGGCCACCACCACCAGCCGCCGGCTGTGTGGGTGGTGTTTGGCTCGATATTTATGCCTCGGGGTTCAGGTTCGGGTGCAAGTTATTTTCATCATGTATTTTTATTAAATTAATTATTTTAATTAATTAACAGGAACTAGTAATTTTATTTTATTAATTAATTAATTTAACTAATTTTCATGAATCAAGAATTTATTTATTTAAAATCATGACTTAGATTAATTATTAAAAATTAATAATCATGTTATAACCTAAGTATTTCAAATGGATTAATTAAATTGAAACCATGTTTAATTTAATTAATTGATATAATGTAAAGTTTTATTAAATTATCATGATATATTATTAATTATTAAAACCAGCATTTCATTAATAATTAATAATCAGTTTAACCTATAGTATTTATTTAATAAACTTTACTATTATTATCATGAATTATATTTTATTACTAATAAGCACTAGCTTATATTTTAAACTTAATAATCCAGCTTATTTCTATTTTTGTAAACTTACTATTTTTGGAAACTTTCTATTTCTAGAAACCTGCTATATTTAGAAAGTTACTTAGTATAACACTACAAGTATAGAAATACAATAATACAAGTAATACATAATCAGAAAACATGTAAAACATGAATAATTACAAGGTAATACTTAAAGCAGTAAAACATGACAACATGTAAAACAAGTAAGAACACTTAGAACCAGTAAAATACATGGTAATCCGATAACTCATTCATGTATCTTATTTATTTAGTATCCGAGTAGTAGGTGTAGATCGTTCAGCTTTCACTCTTGCTTCACTACTGGACACAAGGTATGGATAGTCTTTCCTTAAGTATGGACACTCTCTTCCTTATTAGGATTCCCCATTTGCAGCCAACTGTTTTCCCAAGTTATTTTATAGTGTTGAATGCTTATGTTTTGTTTTAAATGCCTGAGCTTATACATGCTTGCCAGTTGAACTAGTTATGGAGGTACCATAACCATAACACTAGAGGCACCAGTGTTATGACTTCACCACGACGGAGTGATTGCTCGTGGCGTCCCTTCACGTTATTGGCCATTTATATATTATCATGTCATGTGGGGCGTATGGGTGCATCCTAGTTTCATGTTTTCAGACAGTATTTTCATGGTGAATGTAGTGTGTGCCTTGCACCCTTCACAAGGAGTTGATCCCTCCTACCCAGACCAGTATAATTAGAGGTAACCCCTTTAATTGCATGATGAGGTCACCCCTCTATGTATTCATGCCCGTTGATACCTCATGACCTATATAGACTCTTAGATAAATTTAAAATATAGTTTTCAGTATAGATAAACATAAGTCTTTTTAAAATATAAAACAATTTTTATATACATGTGCCAGGTTTTCCAGGACTTACATATTTCCGCTACTAATCAGTCTTCTTTATGTTATGTTATTCATGTATGTTATATATCCGTTCACTGGGCGTATTGCTCATCCGTTTCCTTTTCATGTTCCCAAACGGCAGGTTCACAGGGTCGCACTTAGGATCTCAAGAATATGTGCATACGGAGGGAAGCTATCCAGCCTTCTTTAACTAATGCATTTCCATACATTACATTATTTCCTTTGGACATTGTTTAGTCATTCCCTTTCATTTTAGTACTTATATTCATGTGTGTGAGCATATGTTGGACTACCGATGTTTGTTTCTGGTATTTTCCTTTTTTGGTAATTAAATGTTTTAAGACATTTACCTTGCATGCTTTGATGACACGCCATAATTATCCTATGATATTCCATTTATCAAATGGGGTGTTACAAAGATAAGCTAACAGTTCAGCAATCAAATAAGCAGACAGATAACACCTACTGTCAGATATTGGATAACTAGAAGACCTAGTGTTATTCGATATCTGATGACTAATGAAAATCGACTTTCTCGGACAAGTGTCTGGGACCAATTTTTTTATGAAATTCAATAAGCAAATAAGACTACAATAAGCTATGAAACCTAAAATAAACTAGTTGCAGACCACAAAGGACCTAAGAACTAACAGTAAACTACATTTCAAACTTTAATTCACAAAATTAAACTCCAAAGTTGGATCTGTTGGTTTTTACTAGTTTTGCACAAAAAACTTAGAACATGAAAGCATAAATTTTACACTAAACCATTAAAATCATCACTCAAATTTTTACCAACAAACAAAAACAAGATTGTGCAAGAAAATATGTGGATTATGTAGTCACCCATAGCCATTTAAAGATGCCCAGTGAAACACCCCCTTATTTGACAGTATAACAAAATTAACAAAGGGATTACATACAAATTAAACCAAAACCTTTTTAATTTATCAAGACCATGAATAAACATAAAAAGAACATAAAACGTACACTATACTACTCAATAACAGTCAAGCATACAACTTTTCACAATATCACAGAAATCACAAGTATCACCAGTAAGGAGGGTTCAAGCCCTTTTACCTTGTGGGACCTACATCCAAGCCCCACAATGACCAGTTGTTGATGCAAAGAACGGATGTGATGAAATATCTTTAATAAAGAAAATCAACAAGGCACTTTTTCTTGTACCTGTTATGAACACAAACAACAAAAATGTTCAAGGTTCAAAAGCTAAGCCCATAAGCTGGTGTCAAGAGCTTAAGGGGTTTCTTACGAAACAGTAATTCCAAAAACAAAGAAAAATAAAAGATTTTGGGAAAATATTGAAAACAAGAAACTCTTAGACTAAATGTCGCCAACAAAGAAAGTAACCATGACTTCTGTTGTCACTATCTTTGAGTTTGTCGAGCTCACAAAATTATGATCCACCATAAGCCACAGGGTCTCAAAGGTTTTTTTGACCAAGAAAAGGGTTTTGATCAAAAATCTTTGATAAACGATTACATTACAATTTGCAAAATCATAAAAGATTTAAACTAAACCAAGAAATAAAAGTGGAACACAATCTATTTGCACCATTTTCCACAAACTTTCATTTAATAAATAAGGAATTTACAAATAGAATTGGAACAAAGGCAATCCACAATCCGGATGCTCTTTAAATACTACTTAAAGGATGGTTCAAGAATTATAGAAAAGTGAAAAACCCTAGCTAACAAATTTCCTAAAAATCCCTTTGTTAAAAATTCAAATTTTGGTCAAATAGCCAACATGTGATGCCTGTTGTGATTCTTGGACTGTTGTGTCTGTCCAGTTATTGTAGAATCATTCTAGACGTCCAATGAACATTAGGGATGAAGGCATTGCTAGGAAACATTGGATGCTCTAGCTCATCTTGTTTGTTTGCTCAAAATAAGTGCATGAGACACATGGGTAGGGCCACCATGTGGAAGGGAGTAGGATTTTATGGTAGGAAAAGGTTTGGGGGATGGTTAATATCAAATTTGGGACAATGGGTGTTTTAATTTTTGGGATTAAAGATTGTTGATGATTAGGGTTCTAAGTTTAAGAACAGGGTTGTTTGATTCGTTATTGGGAAATAAGGGGTGTTTACCACACACTAATATGATATAATAATCAATTTAACACTGATTATTAATTAGAAAAAGGGTTAGTGCTTAGTGGCATGAAAAGGGTTTGGGCTGGGGCAAGGTCGGGTAAAGGGTTACAGGGATTGGACTTTTTGGGCTTTATGGATAGGTTGGGTCGGTTAGGATAGTATATGGGTTTAAGCTTTGTGCAAAAGACCCTTGTAAGTATCAACAGCTATTCATTTGAGGTCCCAAACTTTTACACATCAACTAGGGCTAATCTTGTGTAATATAACTTTGCCCTTATGTCAATTTCAATCCCTCCAACCTATAAACATTGAATCAAGGACTAAACTTGTCATTTGATCATTCACCAAGGGTAGTTTTTGTTAATACTTGAAACTTAAAGGACCCATTTGTAAATTTTGAGGTTCATAAGGGCCTAAAGTGACAAGTCTTCAAAGTGTAGGGACCAAACTTGTACAACCTTTAAACTTGAGGGACTTTTCTTGAAAAATCAATGCTCGGTTCTGGTTCTTTGTGCAGCTTCCTTTCCCGTGTTCTTTTTTGCTTGATTCTTGTTATCTTTTGGTGAATTCATGATATACGAACCTACAAACACACATTGAAAAAAAACAAAGGGTTAAGTCCATGGAAGCTATTACTTTGTTGCTTCCTTTAGGGCTAAGTCATTATGTTAATCACATATCTTTTTCAGCAGGTTCTCTGTCTTCTATTTTTGATGATGATGAGGTTGAGGATTCTAGGTTCTCTTTGGTTCGTATCCGGAACCCTGCATTGAGGTTTGTTGTTTCTCCTGATCTTTCTGGTGAGCTGTCCAGGGGTGTAGTTTGAATAACTTTAATGTTGATTCTCCCAGGTTGGTTCTGTCTACAACTTCGGTTGTAGATTCCATTATTGTTTTCGTGCCCTCTTCAGGCGCGCCTATCGTTCCTGTTCCGGTTGTATCCGGTCCAGTTGGGTCTTCAATGCTTGTTACGGTAGTGCCTGCTATCTTGAGTTCTAGTTCTGACGTTGTTCGTCCTGGGGCTCGGGTTGTTGCTGAAGGTCGTGGTTTTTCTCTTGATGATTTGCTAATTTCAGAACGTTTAACTGATGTTCATGTTCCTCGTTAGTTTGTTAATAATGGCTCTGTTCTAGATGTCCCTGATGTATGTCGAAGTCTGGTTGATTGTGTTGCTCCGACGGGTTTCCCTAGCCAACTACAAGGTATGAAGTTGGATCATCTATTTGCTGAGTTTAATGTCGGGATTGCCCGCCATATGGGTATGAGTTTAGAGATGAGGACTCGTTTTGAGAAGCATCTTGAGGAGGTTTATAGGTTGCGTGAAGAGGTTGCCGAGTCATCCCGATATTTTTCAAAGAGGGACGCTGAAGTGAAATCTTTGAGGGCTAAATTAGCCAAATTTGAGGAAGATGGTTCTTTGGTTTTAGGGCTTCGTGCCCAGGTTTGCTCTTTAGAGAGTGCGAATCTTACTTTGTTCTCAGACCTGTCGGCTAAAGTTATTGAAAATGAAGTTATTCAAAGTCAGGTTAAGCAGCTTTCTGTGTCCCTTGAAGATTCAAAGGCTCGGGTTTTGGAGCTAGAGAATTTGGGTGGTAGTTTGGCTGATCAATTGTCAGCTAAGGATTCAACTGCTTCTAGGCTTGGTTCTCTTCTTTCCTTCCTTAAAGAGGAAATTTTACCTCGCTCTCTTGTTGTTGAAGCTGCGTGACGATGGGTCGTGGGTTGTGGTTTTCGTGTCGTTATTGATTTATGTCACAAGTCTCGTGCTTACAGGGAGTCTTTCGGCCTTACTATGACTTGCGCAAAAAACTCTGGTATGTAGGTAGATTTGGAGGCTAGTATTGATCATGGGAAATAGGGAAGCACTTTAGCCGACGTTGAGGCTTCTAATCCTAAGGCCAAAGGAAAGTTTGAGGCTTTCATTCAAGCGTTTGCCTCCGTGGAGCTACCTTTTCTTGATATGCTAGAGTCCAACAGGGATGATGATGTTGACGTGCTGATATCTGATATTCAATCTGAGAACCGGGCTCAAGGTGGTGGAATTCTTCCTTCTTCCGCTTTCTAGCTAACTATTCATGTGAGTGATGGCGCCTCTGCCGGTTCTCTAGGTTGTGGCCGGGAGGTCCTTGTTAGTGTCCTTTTGGAGGAGACTCGTGCTCGACTTCAAGATTATGTGTCTAATGTATCTCATGGAGGTTCTATAGAAGTCCATATGGATCACTTTTTACCTTTAGTGTAGGTGGTGGCTATGGCGGGGCTGGTATTCCGAGTATTGGAGCTACTATAGCTACTACTTCTCCCTTGAACATCTCGGATTATAATTTTGAATCTTGTCTTGATTGTGATGGTTCTCTTGACGCCTTGAAGTCTGTTACTCTTTCTATCCAAGCTTTGGAAGCATCTAATGTCAGTTATGGTTCCCCTGTACCCGGAAGTATAGGGAATGTTGATCCGGTGATTGCTACAATCGCACCTGAGGATTCTTAGATTGTTTTGGATTTTTCATTTTTCTTTATTCTACACATTATTAATGTGCTACTGTGACAATATTTATTTGTGTAACAACATTGTGTTCGCGCTTGTGGTTATTTTATCTTTGTTTTTGCACACTGCTTTGTGGGTGCGGCTTTGTGTCTAGAGACTTTTATTGTCTTTATTTTGCGCACTGCTTGGCTTTTTTGCTGTCCGTCATTTTACGTTTTTAGTGATAGGCTTTGTGGGTAAAGTTCCCCGTATTGGGTTTGCAAATGCCTCTTACATACTTGCTATGAGTTTTTTGCTTGGAGTTACTCGATGCAATTTTTGTATATTATCGCGGAGATAATATTGTGTGCGCGCGGCTTACTACGTTATAAGTTAATAAGTAACTAAGACTGTTAAAGAAAAGGAAATGCGTGTGGAGGTAGCTAGTCTCCACATTTCATTAATTTTTAAATAGTATGAAAATTAAGTACATGATTATAAGAACAAAGGTTGCCCCCGCTAGTCAGTCGGTAGCCGTCTATGGCTTACATTTGAGGTCTTTTACTTACTAGAATTTTATAGAAAAGTAGTGATTAGATGTAGCACATCTTTAGTTCCTGGATGTTGTGTGTTCCATCCAATGCGTCGCCTTTTTTAGCTCTGAGCTTGTACATTCCGTCTCCTAAGGCTTCTGTTACTTCGTATGGCCTGTCCTAGTTTGCTGATGGTTTACTTCTTTCTGTGGGGCTGTTCTCGTTGTTGTTCTTTTTATAAACGAAGTCTCCGGGTCTTAATTTTCTTTCGTTGGTCCTTAGGTTGTAGTATTTCACTACTTTGTTTTTGTTTTTTGCTTTTTCTAGTAGGGCTTGGTTGTCTTTTCTTCTTGTAAGCTGATGCTTGTTTCCTGTGTCGCTTCGTAGTCGACCGTGATTGTTTAGTTGGGAAGTCCATCCGCATCCGCTGGAATGGCAGATTATGTTCCATATGCTAAAGAGAATGGTGTTTCTCTGTTCTCTACATTTGGTGTTGTTTTGTGTAACCATAGGGTATACGGGATTTCTACCAAACTGTGACACCTTAGGCAAATCCCACATCGACTGTGGCCAGGAGAGATCTTGGTTTATAAGATAACACTCGCCTTACCATGACACAACGCGTTTTGTGGTCTACTGCAAGTGGGGTTCATAGGAACTGGCAGTTAAGTGTGCTCATGTGAGAGTAGTACTGGGTTTGGTGACTTGGTGTGAAGTACTCACATGAGGGCCACAAAGCAAAGCCGTGAGCCTACGGAAAAAGTGGACAATATTATGGTCTGAGTAGGTGGGATGTTACACAACCAGTCTTTGTTTCCTTCCAGCTTCGTTTTGATTTGTTTTACGAAGGGAGTCTTTTTCATATCATCCTCTTGGGGGCTTTCGGTTAGGAAAAAGCTTTGCTTTATGCTTAAAATTTGGCACTAATCCTTGAATGGGTTGTCGCTAAATTATTCTTGTTTCGTCGATCTGATTTTTCCAGGTAACCCAAATCTGTATACGATGTTCTCCCACTCGAAGTTTTTTATCTTATTTCATGTTATCGTCGTTGTTGGCTTTGTCTCTATCCAATTTATGAAGTGGTCAATGGCGATAATTAGGAATTTGCCCTTTCTATTTCCCTCATTGAAGGGATCGATTATGTCGATACTCCATTTGTAGAATGGCGATAGGGATACTTCCTATGTGAAGTCTGTTTGCAGATATTTGTCGGTTGGTTTGTGCTCTTGGCATTGCTGGCATTCTCTTATGGTTTCTCTCGCGTCTTTGTGCATTGTTGACCAGTAGTAACCTGTCCGTATCATTTTTGTTACTACCTACGTGGTTCTATAATGTTTACTGCATGTTCCTTCATGAAATTCTTTTGTTATGTTTTCTGCGTGTGTTGGGCCGACGTAGCGTAGCCATGGTTTGAGGAAGGACTTTTTGTATAGGTTTCCTTATATGATTGCGTACTGTGTTCCCTGATCTTTATTTCCCTTTCAGTTGCCCCATCTGATGGGATCGTGCCTACGAATAAAAAGTTGTATATCGGGGTGATTATCTTTTTCTTCTTTGGCCGCTGACAGGATTTCCTTTTCCTCTGTTGATCTTTTTGTTATTGTTTATATTAATACTTGCTTGGAAATGTGTAGGATGTTACACAAACAGTCTTTGTTTCCTTCCAGATTTGTTTTGATTTGTTTTACGAAGGTAGTCTTTTTCATATCATCCTCTTAGGGGCTTTCGGTTGGGACAAAGCATTGCTTTATGCTTAACCTTTTGCACCGATCCTTGAATGGTTTGTCGCTAAAGTATTCCTCATTCGTCGATCTGATTTCTCCGGGTAACCCAAATACTGCATACGATGTTCTCACACACGAAGTTTTTTCTATCTTATTTCTTGTTATCGTCGTTGTTGGCTTTGCCTCTATCCAATTTATGAAGTGGTCAATGGCGAAATTAGGAATTTTCCCTTTCCGTTTCCCTCATCGAAAGGACCGATTATGTCGATACTCCATTTGTGGAATGGCTATAGGGATACTTCCTGTGTGAAGTCTATTTGCGGAGATTTTTCGGTTGGTTTGTGCTCTTGGCATTGTTGGCATTCTCTTATGGTTTCTCCCGCGTCCATTTTTTTATTTTCTGATCTTGGTACTTTTTATACTAAGAGATTTTGGAAATCCTCGGCCATTGCTCTTATTTTATGCAGGTACTTTTTCATGTTTTTTCCTCTAGTTGTGTAGAAACCATTTATTTGGTTTGCTACCAGCTTTGAGTCTTCATTTGCTTGTAAGTTTCTGACTCCCATTTGTTTTGCTATCCTTAGTCCGATGAATAATGCTTCATATTCCCCTTCGGTGTTTGATGTCTTGAACTTAAATCTCAAAGCGTATGTGAATTCCACTCCTTCTAGGCTTGTCAGGGTAAGTCCTACTCCCGAATATTCGATGCATGATGACCCGTCTGTGTGTAGCGTCCACATTTCTATTTGTTGGCTAGTCTTTCTTCCCTATGTTCTTCGTCATCTGTTTTTTCTGATAGGAAGTTTGTTGGGAATTACCCTTTGATGGTCGTCCGCGGTCTGTAGTAGATGTTGTATGCACTTAGGGCGACATTCCATTTTTGTATTCGTCCTCCTGATTCAGGGCCTGATAGTATCTATTTGATTGGTTGGTGCGTGATTACTACTATTATGTGTGCGTGGACTAAAGTTAGTACTAGCATTTCTACTATGTAGTTGATTTCTGATCCTCGGAGTGCTCGGCTTACAAAGTAGACTAGCGTTTGTCTGGATTATCTTTTTGCTAGCAACACAACACTTATTGCTTCTTTAGAGGCGGACATGTATACGGTAAGTTCTTCTTTTGGGATAGGAGCCGTGAGCGTTGGTAGTTTTGCTACTCCCTCTTTGATTTCTTTGAATGCTGTATCCGCGGCCTTTGTCCATAGAAAATCACTCTTTTTTATGTATCCCTTAAGTGTTTTGAAGAGTGGTAGTGATTTTTCTACTGATTTTGACATAAACCTACTCAGGCTTGCTAGCTTTCCGTTTAGTTTTTGGACATCCTTGAGACTTCGAGGTGGGGGTAGTTTTACTACCATATCCGTTTTTCCGGGCATGCTCTTATTCCTCTTGTTGTTATTATGTGGCCTAAGAATTCTCCTTCTTCGACTCCGAGTCTGCATTTCTTTGGGTTGAGTTTCATGTTTATTTCTCTCAATGCTTTGAATGTTTCTTCTATGTCTATGATGATTTCTTTTTCTGTGTGACTTTTTATCACTAGGTCGTCTACATAGATATCTAGGTTGCAGCCCACCTGCATCTCAAAAGCTTTGTCTACTAGGTGTTGGTAGGTTGCTCTGACGTTCTTTAGTATGAATGGCATTTCTATGTAGCAAAAGGTGCCCTGGTTTGTGATGAACGATGTTTTGTCTTCCTCTTCTTCCGCCATTTGTATTTCGTGGTATCCTTTGTAGGCTTCCAAGAAACATTTAAGAGGATATCCGCATAAAGATTCTATTTTCCAATCGATCTCCGGAAGTGGGTAGCAATCTTGGGGACATGCTTTGTTGAGGTCCGTGAAGTCTATGCACATTTGTTTGCTTTCGTCATGCTTTTTTACCATTACGGGGTTGGCCAACGAGCTATGGCGGATGACCTGTCGCATTATCCCAGTTTCGTTACTTCTTCGAAATATCAACATTGGGTATTATTTCATAGCCCATCACACACATTCATAGAAAACGACCTCAAATGAGACGTTTTATAAAATAAACCATTCGACAATTTTATTAATATCGTAGTTCAATAAAAATAGGTCCCAATAATTATTTCAAACCTTGGTAAAAATAATGATTTTTTAAATATATCGAATGGAAATTGTTTGTTTTGCCTTTACTTTATCTCACGTAGGTTCATGCTCCAGCTGATCTTAAACCTATAAACCTGAGAATACATGCTAAAATATCAACACAACGATTGAGTGAATTCATAGGTTTTTAAATAAACGATAAAGCTTTTGAACACAAGAATCTCATCCACTAGCGATAATGTAGCACATACAATATCCATATTTCATAGTATTAAGCTAAGCTCATGAAAAGATTTGTATGAATCTATGTAAATACAAGTCTCGCCCATACAATACTTGTATCAAATATATTCACACAAAAATTCCCATGACACAACATATGATTGAAAATAGTAACTTACCGTCAAAGACATTTGGTTAATCAATAAAATTCGTGCAATAACTATAGTGCCATGCACAAAAGCCCTACATAAATACTATGCAATTCCGATAAAACAGGGAACGAGAGGTTGGCCGACCTCTAATAGCGTTATCCATAATATTTACACTCCATCACACAAGAGCGTACGAGCGGTACGTATAGATTGGGCTACGAACGGTGCCCAATGGGGGACTAAGAATGTGAGGAGTTCGAACGGTACAACCCATAGGATACGAACGGTATCCTACACATCCAACACTGACTATTTATGCACACACCGTTTCATATAGAATACGTGTAGTCTGGAAGTCAACGTGTATTACTATAATACACAAAGTTTTAATTTAACCAAATCTGGCATATTACCAAATAATATGTGGAGTCTAACATTTAGTAACGTCATGCGTATATCAAATAATGCACAAAGTCAATCATGGAAATCATGGTAATTCATGGCAGACGACAGATTTTTAACCAAGTGAAATAAAGTATTCCATTATAATGTACCAAGTAAATAGTTATACGCACTTTGAGAAGATCAATACTATCAACGTGTCTACAAGTTCAATATGTTCAAGTATGTCTAAAAGTCTAGCACACTCAAAATGGTTGATACAATAGAATCATGTATTCTTTCTAAAACATATATATAAACGCATATGTTTATTTTACAGGCAGCATGTATTCTCCCTCGCAGGTTTTATAATTAACATATAAAGTAGTAAAAGCGAGGCTATGAACTCACCTTAGCAAAAACGATACCAAGCGATGATAAAAATCGACACAATAGTCACGGAAGCATAACGAAGAAATAAGATAACACGGGAAGCCGTGAACTTCTAAGGAAGACCAAAAATAAAACGATGCGTTACAGAATTATACAACATAGAATATTGTATTAAGTTTTATAATGTCTTCGTCGTTAATAAACGGTAATCGATTCGGGTTTAATTATTTAACAAAACTAGTTATTACAATTTAAAATGTATTTTTACAATTTATATTTTTATATTTAAAGATATTTACAATTTAGTACTTTTAGTTTCAAAAATGGTAGAATTAGTCCCTATAGTTTCAAAAATGGCAAGTTTAGTCCCTAAACATAGTTTTAAGAATTTACAAGTTTAATCAATGATTAATAAGTATTAAAAATAGAATAAACAGACCCTTAAGTTTCCAAAGATTAAAACACTTGGATTTATTTTATAAAATTTCATGTTGTGGGACAACTTTGGTCTTGACTTTTAACTATGATAGATGTCGACCTAGAGGCTGAAACTCGGACATGTTCTTCTAAGATGGTGATTTAACATATTTAAAGAGTTGTATTGGTTATGTTCAGAAATATTGAGTTTTGATGGTGTGAAAAAGTGTCTAGAACAATGTTGAAAATAAGCTTTATGCAGCCAATTTTTGGACAGATTTGAGGTTAACGTTTGAATGACTTAGAAAACGATTTAAGACCTGATATTTTGGGTTTTTGTAGCCTCTTAAATTTTTATATAAAATATCCAAAGAAACATGGTGGTCGTGTTTCAGAATTCTGAGTTGTAATGGTGAGAAACGGTGTCCATGCTGAAAATCAACATAACGTTTGAATGACTTAGAAAACAATATAAGACCTGATATTTTGGGGTTTTGTAGCCTCATATATGGTTATATAACAGATCCAAAGAAACATGGTGGTCGTGTTTCAGAATTTTAAGTTGTGATGGTGAGAAACGGTGTCCACAGCCATAATCGCGAATGAACATGTGCAGTCATTTTTGGGACAGTTTTCGACGTGACTTTTTGATGAGCTAGACACGACTTAGGGGCTGATATTTCATGGTTATACAGTATCTTGGGTGGTGTTTAATATATCAATAATTCGCCATAGGTTGTTAAGGGAAATCAGAAGTTATATAGGTGTGAAAATGGCTCGTCGAAATGAATCTATGATTTTATGTGAAAATAGAAAATGAGTTTTAACAATATTTTTGTTAAGAAATCATCAAGACCAGATCTTAGGTGTTTTAAGGGCTCTAATAAAAGTGTTTTGAACAAGTTTAGGACTTACGAGAACGTAACATGGGATAATGGGGGTTAAACGAGTGAATATGAACCTGATATCATTTATGCCATTGCTACAACTTCATTGCTTCCTCTCGTGGCATAAAATTCCTTCCTTTCTCCCATACTTCTATTATGCCTTCATTTAAAAGGGATTTCGGTATGTTCTCACATCGAAGTGAGATTGCGCGTTGTGTTTTGATTGTGCCTTTGAAGTGATGAAAGGCCTTAGTTATTCATAGCATTAGCTGATCTTGGAGCTTATTTTTTGCTAGGGACGTGGTTGAAGTTAGTGTAGCCACGACATTTACTTGGCCTCTAAGAATGATAACAATAAACGTCATTTGTTGGTTGATGGCATGTGAAATTCACACGTAGATGTTGACATATAATAGTGATGGAGATAAGAAGGAAGTACATGTTTGGTTTATATACGAAAATGATATTTTCTTTTAGTATGTGGTATACTCGGCAAAAGAAAAAAAAGAATTAATAGTTTAGCTTTTGTGAATTTTCGGATATAAGTGGGTATTATTAAAACTCGATATTTTAAAAGTTATGTTCCGTGAAGATTAGACGTAAAACACGAAAAATAAACGCTTAATATGAACTAAAGACTACACCATTCGTAGAACGTTTGATATTCAGATAAATAATTGAGGGCTTCTAATTTAATAAACGTAAACGCGTTATATAGATGAACGACGTTAAAGGTTATAATAAATTTACAAAGAATCCCGTAAAACGAAAAAAAATATAACAACGATATAAAAATATTTTTGCGCCACAAGCAGAATGTTTATATTCATGTCTAATATAGACATTGCCGTTTTTTGGGTAAAGGGGACTATCCCCGGTAAAATATATTACACCAAAAAGCGTTGAAGAACAATCGGATGTAGGTGAAGTCCTAACATCTCGGCCCGTTACATGGGCTATAACCAGCACATACACAATGTGCACAACCATAAACCTTACATAAGAGTGACATGCCACTCTTATGACTACCAAATAAATTGAAAACCAATATATATTAAACATTACGTTTTCAATACCTATACGATTCTCAAGCCCTAGGATAGCATAACATAGGCCAGCGACATCAGGAACCATATCTTCAATAAATATAAAACCCTAAAAAATTAGGGTTTCTTGATCTCGCCCACCTCAACGATCGCAGCAAATCGCCCAACCAAAAACCACAATCAAACCATACTAGGAAAAGATAGATCATATACAGTATTCGTGACTGATATCACAAACCCTAGATGGCCGTCACCAACCATCAGTTCCATAACAAAAGAATCTGATGATATGATCCAAAGGATCAACCTCAACACGAAATCATTTTGAATAATCAATGAACGAGGACCCTAAAACTTAGGGTTTAGATTTCTGTTGTTATATAGAGGCGATATAAAATATTAGATGAAGATAATGTATTCCAGCGCCCCCACCTTTGAAAATATATCCCTAAAGACCCGATTGCATATCCTTCATCAAGATATTAATGAACAGGAATTGATCATAGGATGTAACAGATACAAATAAATGAAACAAATCCTTGAATCATGAAACACAAGATTAAGAAAATAGAGGCGGATCCATGGGAACAATATTGCCGGAATACTAGGGTGGAGGACCCGGAAATCGCCCCTAGGGGAGAGAAAAATAGGGTTTTTTTATAGACATTGCCGTTAAATAATAAAAGATATGTTTTTAATACTTTAAATCCTTAACCTTGTCGGTTAGCCGAAAATTTAATATTATTCGTAAAAGAAAACATGGTAAATAAAAGTCGGATATGTTGGTCCAAAAATTACGAATTGCTACATTCTCCAACCCATAAAGAAAAATCCATCCCGGATTTTATTTTACGTTACTCGTCGTCGGTTTGATTACGACGATGTTAGAATACTGAATTTCAACCCAATGACTTTATTGAGATTTTATCTTGATCACAAGGGGTCAAATGGTTTACACTCTTGGTATAAGGTTACGGTGTTCTTGTTATGAATGTATCGTGATTATATAAATTCAAAAAGAAGTTCTGAGAATTTGTATAATAAAAAGAGAATTCTAACAAAACAATTCAGGGTTCACAGTTGGTGTTAGATATAGGGTATGTTTGGATAACTAGAGAGGTCATCGACAATTCTTGTTAAAATAATTCGGTAAGGTTGTAAGCGGATATGAGATTAATAATAGTCATTATAGGAGGATTATGTAATGTTCATGAGTGATTGGAGTAAATTCCGCAAGAGTCCTTAAATAAAATGATAAGTATAAATGTTGACGATAAGACAACCGGAACAAAGAATTCAGAAATTCGTCAATTCCCACGAAGGGTTGGTGGTTAACCACGGTCACCCCATGAAGTTTGCGACAGGTGATACAAAATTGACAAAGAAAGATTATATAACAATTTTCTAATAGAAGAAGTTCTGAATAGTCACTAATATAGTTGCTTCGAGACCATGAAACATGATTAATTTCCTAAAAAGTGACCAACAAGAAGGATATATAAGTATTTGGTTCCATCAGAAGTAATATCAATTCACTCGTCAGTTTTTCATAGATCTTAGCCATTAAGTTTTCTTCCTTAATGGCTTTAACTTGAGAGTCAAAAATTTATGTAGAAAAGTTTAAGTGAATAATAATGATTTATGCTCGAGAAGTAACAACTTAATCTATTTCTTCCATCTTAAGGCGTTGAATACGGCATACTCCTTTCCGAGGCGAAAATGATTTTTTTTCAATTCCAATAATTAAAAAGTTCAATTCACTAATGATCTCATGTGATAGAAATAGTTGTACTTATAAGATTCTACTTCAGTGCTCGAGGTTATGCATAAACTTCCTCGTCCCATTCGTACGTCTTGCTTAAGGTTTCCCTCATCGAGGAGAACCTTCGTTGAACATTTAATAATAATAAGGAAAACAATAAAATCTTGTCACTTAAGATAAGTTGTTGATGGTAATCTTATCTTTGATCAATATTCGAGTATACAGTTAGATCTTTATGTTGATTAACCAAGTCCTCTATTCTTGGAAGGGCTATGGTTCTTAACGGCTAACTAATCAAGCTTACGGTAATCGAAATGAATTAAAAATGGTTCATATAAACAAATCACATGTCAGAATAATTATAAAGAGTCGATAGTACAAAGACGATGATCAGCAAGGATTTTAAGGACAACGGAAAAGAACGATTCATAACAACGAAACACAAGTCGAATAAATATATATGTATACAAAAATAATCATAGACAATGTCGGATACACATGAGCCCACTCATTCATAATTCGTTATTTACATCCAAAAGCGTCCCAATCCATGTAAATAACGAATTAGAAACTTATGGTTGGGAATTTGTAACTTTCTTGTTCAAATGAAAAGGCGTCCCAATTCATTTTAACAAGTCGATTATAAATCATCCTACTCAGGTATTACCGTCTCAAAACATAATATTATAATCAAATTACATATTGTTTCAAGTAAAGGGTGTCAACAAGCCTATTTATTATTTCCGTATTCAAACATCCTCGATCTAAATAAGGAAACTATAAATAGTATAAGGTCAGGTGGTTTAAAATTTTCTTATTCAAACGTTCCAATCTATTTCAATAAGAAAATCCCAAACAACATATAGTTAGGTGACTTAAAATCTCTATATTTAAACGTCCCATTCCATTTAGATACGAGGTCTTAAGTTACTTAACTAAATGCCAACTACATCATATCTTTGTTGTACCCTAAATATATATAGTTGATTAGGACATATATATTTTGGGTCTAACATTGGCATCCTCTTTTCACCAATTAAACGAAATCATCCACACTCAAATTAAACGTTATATTAAGTATAATGTGTCCCCTTTGGGACATGATTTACCAAATCATAAGGAGCAACGAAAATAAGAATCATACGTCGATCAATTACGTTTCAAAACTAGATGTCTTAAAATGACACATCATGATGCGATGACAACATTCGAGCTAAAATTATTCAGTTTGTGATAGATTGCGAAACAATATATACGTACCCAAAGTATCAAACGAGTTTCATACTCTTATTCAAAGAATAAATTAATTATCGAGATAGGTGATTGGCGGTGAGGCCCAACTCTATATAAAACAGTATCATAAAATGTACGATAATCACGCAAGGACCATTTCTTCGCACGCAATACCTTTAAATACTATATAATGTACATACATATACATACAATAATTTATACATACACACAGGATCTCATTATCACAACCAAGCATTGGTTTCTAGGAAGCATGAGCGCGCGGATATTGTGTAAGGCAAAAAACAATTTTAACAAAGAGCTGTTATAGTCCAGGTTTCGAAAACTACCTAATTCTCTATAACAAGTGCTCTGATACCAATCTGTAACACCCGAAATATCACAAGGCAGCGAATATAAAAATTGTGTGTTACTTCATAGCACACCACACACATTCTTAGAAAACGAACTCAAAAGAGACGTTTTATAAAATAAATCATTCGACAATTTTATTAATATCAGAGTTCAATAAAAATAGTTCCCAATAATTATTTCAAACCTTGGTAAAAATAAAGATATGTTAAATATATCGAATGGAAATTGTTTATTTTGCCTTTACTTTATCTCACGCAGCTTCATGCTCCAGTTGATCTTAAACCTATACACCTGAGAATACATGCTAAAATGTCAACACAATGATTGAGTGAATTCATAGGTTTTTAAATAAACGATAAAGCATTTGAACACAAGAATCTCATCCACTAGCGATAATGTAGCACATACAATATCCATATTTCATAGTATTAAGCTAAGCTCATGAAAAGATTTGTATGAATCTATGTAAATACAAGTCTCGCCCATACAATACTTGTATCAAATAGATTCACACAAAAATTCCCATGACACAACATATGATTAAAAATAGTAACTTACCGTCAAAGACATTCGGTTAATCAATAAAATTCGTGCAATAAATATAGTGCCATGCACAAAAGCCCTACATAAATACTATGCAATTCCGGTAAACCAGGGAACGAGAGGTTAGCCGACCTCTAATAGCGTTATCCATAATATTTACATTCCATCACACAAGAGCGTACGAGCGGTACGTATAGATTGGGCTACGAACGGTGCCCAATGGGGGACTAAGAATGTGAGGAGTTCGAACGGTACAACCCATAGGATATGAACGGTATCCCACACATCCAACACTGACTATTTATGTACACACCGTCTCATATAGAATACGTGTAGTCTGGAATTCAACGTGTATTACTATAATACACAAAGTTTTAATTTAACCAAATCTGGCATATTACCAAATAATATGTGGAGTCTAACATTTAGTAACGTCATGCGTATATCAAATAATGCACAAAGTCAATCATGGAAATCATGGTAATTCATGGCAGACGACAGATTTTTAACCAAGTGAAATAAAGTATTCCATTATAATGTACCAAGTAAATAGTTATACGCACTTTCAGAAGATCAATACTATCAACGTGTCTACAAGTTCAATATGTTCAAGTATGTCTAAAAGTCTAGCACACTCAAAATGGTTGATACAATAGAATCATGTATTCTTTCTAAAACATATATATAAACGCATATGTTTATTTTACAGGCAGCATGTATTCCCCCTCGCAGGTTTTATAAATAACATATAAAGCAGTAAAAGCGAGGCTATGAACTCACCTTAGCGAAAACGATACCAAGCGATGATAAAAATCGACACAATAGTCACGGAAGCATAACGAAAAAATAAGATAACACGGGAAGCCGTGAACTTCTAAGGAAGACCTAAAATAAAACGATGCGTTTCAGATTATACAACATAGAATATTGTATTAAGTTTTATAATGTCTTCCTCGTTAATAAACGGTAATCGATTCGGGTTTAATTATTTAACAAAACTAGTTATTACAATTTAAAATATATTTTTACAATTTATATTTTTATATGTAATTATATTTACAATTTAGTACTTTTAGTTTCAAAAATGGCAGAATTAGTCCCTATAGTTTCAAAAATGGCAAGTTTAGTCCCTAAACATAGTTTTAAGAATTTACAAGTATAATCCATGATTAATGAGTATTAAAAATAGAATAAACAGACCCTTAAGTTTCCAAAGATTAAAACACTTGGATTTATTTTATAAAATTTCATGTTGTGGGACAACTTTGGTCTTTACTTTTAACTATGATAGATGTCGACCTAGAGGCTGAAACTCGGACATGTTCAAGCTTCTAAGATGGTGATTTACCAGATTTAAAGAGTTGTATTGGTTACGTTCAGAATTCTTGAGTTTTGATGGTGTGAAAAGTGTCCAGAATCATGTTGAAAATAAGCTTTATGCAGCCAATTTTTGGACAAATTTGAGGTTAACGTTTGAATGACTTAGAAAACGATTTAAGACCTGATATTTTGGGTTTTTGTAGCCTCTTATATGTTTATATAACATATCCAAAGAATCATGGTGGTCGTGTTTCAGAATTCTAAGTTGTGATGGTGAGAAACGGTGTCCATGCTGAAAATTAGCATACGTCTTTCTGTGGACAGATTTGAGGTTAACGTTTGAATGACTTAGAAAACGATTTAAGACCTGATATTTTGGGTTTTTGTACCCTCATATATGGTTATATAATAGATCCAAAGAAACATGGTGGTCGTGTTTCAGAATTTTGAGTTGTGATGGTGAGAAACAGTGTCCACAGCAATAGTCGCGAATGAACATGTGCAGTCATTTTTGGGATAGTTTTCGACGTGACTTTTCGATGAGCTAGACCACGACTTAGGGGCTGATATTACATGGTTATACAGTATCTTGGGTGGTGTTTAATATATCAAAAATTCTTCATAGATTGTTAAGGGAAATCAAAAGTTATATAGGTGTGAAAATGGCTCGTCGAAATGAATCTATGATTTTATGTGAAAATAGAAAATGAGTTTTAACAATATTTTTGTTAAGAAATAATCAAGACCAGATGTTAGGTGTTTTAAGGGCTCTAATAAAAGTGTATTGAACAAGGTTAGGACTTACGAGAACGTAGCATGGGATAATGGGGGTTAAACGAGTGAATATGAACCCGATATCCTTTATGCCATTGCTACAACTTCATTGCTTCCTCTCTTGGCATAAAATTCCTTCCTTTCTTCCATACATCTGCTATGCCTTCATTTAAAAGGGATTTAGGTATGTTCTCGCATCGAAGTGAGTTTGTGCGTTGTGTTTTGAGTATGCCTTTGAAGTAATCTTGGAGCTTAAGTTTGGCTAGAGACGTGGCTGAAGTTAGTGTAGCCACGACATTTACTTGGCCTCTAAGAATGATAAAAATATAGACATTTGTCTTTGGAATCGCCACATACTACAAGCCATTACCCTCACCCTAATTATTAGGGTTTCGTTTTTTATTATCATTATTAGGGTTTCAGGCTGGTTGTCGGCTGCTGGGGTTAAACATGGTGGAGTCGACTTTTGTTTGGTGATTTGTGGCGTATGGAGGAACCAAGAGACCCTAATTTATTTTAGGGTTTTATACTTACATGTAAATCGTTTGTGGTTTGTCGTATGCTGGTGATTCGATTATAGGGTTTGTTATGTTGAATTGTTATTGATTTCCTATTTGCTAGGTATCATTCTATGCAAACCTAGAATTCGTCCTTTGTTTTACAAGGGTCTTCATCGCGGCTGTTTTGATATTGTTATGATTACACATGGTGTAATTGGATCCGGTCCTCTTAGGGTTGTCGCAGGCGATGCGTGCGTTTGATCTTTCTTGACATATCAGCCCTTTTGGGGTTTGTTTGCCTATTGAATTGATCCTTTGATACAAGGACATTGAATTGGGAATGTGAAATGCAGCGATGGTTGCTTGGGTGATGGTTGTTACCAGGGAGTTGCTGTTCGTGGGTTAGAGAGATGAGGCACTTTGGAAACCCTAATACGTATTAGGGTAATTATGTCATGTGACTTTCACGTGAGTATGGTGTGCGTGAGCAGGTTATGGTGTGCGTGAGCAGGTCAACATGATTTGTTTGTTAAGCAATAATCACGACGTATTTTTTGCATGGAAGTTATTTGATTCCATATTTCTAGTGATTGATTGCTTTTGGATCACGTGGGTCAAGTATTGAAGTTGGACACGTACAAATTGGAAAAACAGCATTGTAATTTTTATTATTTATTGTTTTTCAATTTTTTTAGTAGTTATAAAAGTGGCATGTCACTTTTATATACGGGTTTGGTTTGTGCACATTGAGTATGTGTTGGTTGTTGCCCATGTAACGGGCCGTGATGTTAGGATTTCACCTACATCCGATTGAACTTCAACGTTTTTTGGTGTAATATCATTTACCGGGGTGTTGTCCCCTTTACCCAAAAAAATATGAGGTGAAACGTCATTTGTGGGTTGATGGCATGTGTAATTCATATGTAGATGTTGACATATAATAGTGATAGAGATAAGAAGGAAGTACATGTTTGGTTTATACACGAAAATGATAATTTCTTTTAGTATGTGGTATACTTGGCAAAAGAAAAAAAAAGAATTAATAGTTTAGCTTTTGTGAATTTTTGGATATAAGCGGGTATTATTGAAGCTCGATATTTTAAAAGTTATGTTCCGTGAAGATTAGACGTAAAACACGAAAAATAATCGCTTAATATGAAATAAAGACTACGACATTCTAGAACGTTTGATATTCGGATAAATAAATGAGGGCTTCTAATTTACTAAACGTTAACGCGTTACATAGATGAACGACGTTAAAGGTTATAAAAAATTTACAAAGAATCCTGTAAAGAGAAAATAAATTATAACAACGATATAAAAATATTTTTGTGCCACAAGCAGAATAATTTTTTTATATGTCTAATATAGACATTACCATGAAATAATAGAAGATAAGTTTTTAATATTTTAAATCCTTAACCTTGCCGGTTAGCCGAGAATTTAATATTATTCGTAAAAGCAAACATGGTAAATAAAAGTCGGGTAATAAATGTTGGTCCAAAAATTACGAATTTCTACATGAACTTTGAAGATGAATTTATCAGTGCTGTTTTCATGGATCTCTTGGTGAAGCTTGGGATATCCATGCCAAATCAATTCTTGCCACCAAAAGTCACAAGAATACATCCTTTGATGACATCTATAATCAGTTGAAGATTATGGAGCCAGAAGCAATGCTAAAGCATGGAAGTTCATCTACTTCAACACCTGGAAACATGGCTTTTGTTTCTAACCATGATTCTTCAGCCGCTGACAATACTTCACATGTCAGCGGATTGATTTCACCTGTCAGCGGATCGTCCTCATCCACTGACACATCCAACTTTGTTTCAGCAGGCCTCAAACCAGCTGAATAGACTTGGATACTATGTGTGCGTGTAGCACCCCCATTTTACCTTTACCCAGCGGAACATTGATCTGGGGTATTACTTCATAGAAGTGATTAAATCAACTTTCTTTATATATCATTAAAAATCAGAGTTTTACTATATGAGGTTCCCAAAATCTATATTAATAATTTCAAGCTTGTGCCTCTTTATGCCATCCTCTTGATGCTTCATGCTATTAGTCACAATTTCCTAAAATATATGCTTAAATTCAACACATAGGTTGAGACTCATAGGGTTTAAGCATATTTTGAATACAAGTATATCCTTCGAGATACATTGTTACACACCCACATAAAATAATCATCATGCTGCACTATGCTCATGACCTTGCTACTAGAAAATATCATAACCAACAAACTGCCCTTATAAGAAGGTAGTCTACCAACTAACCTTGGTTTAGCAAAATAAAGTGTATCTGTTTAGCCTAGGTAGGAACCTTCAGCTGCTGGCAAGCGCGACTTGCCCAGATAGGGGATGTCAACCCCCAAATAGTACTATTCACAATATTAGCGTTCATTTTCTAGAAATGATTAGCCGTCACAATTAAAAAGGGACTTAACGGCAGTAGTAAACATAGTGTCAATAATCATACCATACAACCTTTTAAAAGCACTTGTATTCCAGTTTTAGCATATATCCCCCTCACGGGATTTGATGAGACTACAATTATACATAGTCTCATCGTCCAAATCGGGCTTAAAACGGTTAAAAATGTCATAAAATACCCCAAAATATGCTTGTGTTTGTTCATTGTGTATTTTAGGTACGAATATCGTCAATTCACCAAAAGATTACAAGAATCAAGCAAAAATGAACACGGGAAATGAAGTCGCACAAACAACAAGACCCGAACGATGAATTTCCAAAGAAGTCCTTAAAGTTTGAAGATCTGTCAAGAATAGTCCCTCATCTTTTGAAGACTTGTCATATTATACCCTTGCAAATCTCATTTGTTGCATTTGGGTCCCTAATATTTCAGTAATATACCATATTAGCCCTTGAAGAATGTAAAAAATACATTAATGGTCCTTGGAAAAAGTTCTTGCAACAATTGTGCCAAAATTGACAACAAGGCCAAAGATTTAACAAAGGGAAATAGAGTTTGGAGCTGTTTATCTTATTATGAAGAAGTTTGGGAAATTGAAGGACTATTTTTGCCTAGACAAGGAAACCTATCCAGCCAACCAGAATCTGCCACATCACCCCACTACACCCCACCATCCAATCCCATCACTCTACATTACCACTACCCTCCACGTCCCATTTCCACTCACACTTGTTATTAACAGATTTTTTAAAATCTGTTTAAATAAACCAAACATGGAGGGGAACACTAATCCACCCCCAAAACATATTAAACCCTCAATATTCACCATTCCCTCTCACCCACGAACCCTAATCTAATTACCCTAGATAATCAAAGGGTTTTTGGTTAACACCTTTCAGAAACATGATTACCCATCCCATAAACCAAACCCACTCACCAAATCATCCACCACATGGCAGTGGACCCCTCCCCTACACCCCTGCTTGAACTAAAATGGCAAAGAGGGAATCTTCACAGTCCAATCAACGACCCAAAAGCAAAAATTGCTCCCAAAGGACCTAATGAACGTCCAAGATCAAGAAAGACAGCTTGCATATCACTTTCAGTTCACATGACTCCACTTTGATGATTTTGAAAATTATTGACCAAGGGCATTTCTAGATTTTCAAGCATGATTAGGTTTTTATGTTTGTATGCTTTCTATTAGCTTCTATCTATTTGTATAAATACCATTCAACCTGTGAATGGATTTCTTTGTTCCAGTTTTCATTTGTAAACTTTTGAATTAATGAATAGTTAAAGTTTTGTTTAAAACCTTGCAAATGATACTGAGTTCCACTCTTTTTTATGTTATTAGTTTAAAACTTTACCTTTTATAGAGTTAGTGTAAGATTTTATCAAACCTGTTTTTGTCCAAAAGATTTTTCCTAGTTCAAAAGTTTTGGCAGGAAAACGTTTTTAAGACCCAAGCTCTTTTTAGTTACTATATAATCTGGTTTGACATCTAGGTTTATGCAGGAAACTTTAAGCTCTTGTTATTTTTCTTTGTTGGCTTAACTTTGTTTACTTCATAAAGAGTTTTTGAAAGGCTTCTTTATCCAGTTTCTCCTAATTTTCATTTTTTCTATTTTGCTGTTCATTAAGCTAGTAACATAAGCCATCTTTTTGCAAGATTATCTGACAAATAATCTTGCAACAGTTGGTTCATGGTACTTTGAGTTTGCTATTCTTAAACAGGTTCATTGGAAGATATATAGGGGGTGTGTGCACTGCTGTAGTCGGTGGTGGGTACTACAAGTTTTGGGTGACAATAGACTTAGGTATAAACAGCCTTTACATGTTCAAATAGGTAATGGTAGGGTAATATAATGATTAGCTTTGAGTTTGATAGTTTAAAAAAGCAAAATTGCATATTAGACTAAAAATATGCTTATTAATCAGTAGGATATAACTAGGTTGTTTTAGTGATTTTTGTTATGAAGACTGTTCAACAGTTAGATCTTAGGCATATCTAGGGTTATGTGTATGTTAGTTGTTGATTAGGTGTGTTATGATTAAGTTTTGCCTGGTTAAAACTCACTAGATTGCCAATTGAACCAGAAATTGACCACCAGACCCCATAAACTACATCAGTAACTAGATTTGGCCTACATTAGTGCTTATTTGTTCTTGATCTGGTCGTTTTTTGCTATATCTTGACTCCCCACACTCCACTGAGTGTGGGGGTCCATTTGTTCCAACAAAAACCTATCAAACAAGCTCAAATCATCCATTTACGTTTTTCTGAGGAAGGTCAGTGGGAAGCAAGTTCCCACTTATAGCACAAGTTTGCCACTACTAGGGAATAGGACAAAAGTCCATAGCAAGTCACTTTTAGTTTCTTTCTTTTTTTGCCTTTAGTGACCTTTTTTTAGTTTTTTTAGTGATTTTAATTTTCCCATTTTTCTTTATTTATTTTAAGATTTTTAATAAGTTAGTTTTAATTTTCTGGTTATATTATTATTCTTTTAAGCATTTATTTAATTTAAATAGGTTTTAATTAATTCTGTTTTTGTCTTTTAGTGGTAAAAAGTTGTGTTTTTCTATTTTTCAAATTTTCCTATTTTCAGTTAAGTATTTTAAGATTTTTAGAGTAGAAATTTCATTTTTCCCTTTATTTAATTATTTTTTAGAATTAATTTAAGTTTAAATAGGTTTTTATTTAAACTGTTTTTGTCTTATTCGGTAAAAATTACTTTTTTCAAGTTTTTCCATTTTTCTACTGTTTAGCATACTAATTTAGCAACTTTCAAAAAGAAAATTTATTTTTCTCATTATTTAGTTATTTTTTATGATTATTTTAGTTTAAAAAGTGTTTTAGCCTTTAAAAAATAGAAAAATAGTTTTAAAAATTTAGGAAAAATTCTTTTTAGTGTTTAAATAATATAAGTAAGATATTTATTTGATAAAATAATATTTTGGGCTTTTTGTTAATTATATTTAATTTTAGGGATTTAATTAGCATTTAAAATTGAATATTTAATTAATAAAAGGTTTTAAAATTTATTTTGTTGAATTTTTATTCTTATTTATGTTATTTTAGACTTATTTTTAATATTTAGATTGTTTTTAGTTTTAAATTTTTAATTTCGTCACGTTTTACGTATTTACTTTCACGTTTTACGTCACTCGTCGTAGTTTAATCATAGTGTAGCTCGTCTTTTAATTTTCTTTCTCTAAACCCAAAAACGACACTAATCCAAACTTGATTTTTATATAATTGGCATCTAATACACATACACCTCCTTCGAGAACAAACTCGCACTTATTCTATTTGTCGGTTTTACTAAATCGTCGAGTTTAATACTTGCCACGGTTATTTGTTTTTCCTAAAACAAGTAACTAAAATACATACATCAATTTTGGCGCCGCCTCCAGGGAGGTGTTTTTAGTGCCATTATACATATCGTGTTTGTGCGAGTAGTGCGTTTTTTCTTTTCAATTTTGGAAAGCGTATATAACGTACATACTTATTTTTGTTATTTCTCTTATTATATTATAGATATCCAAATAAATCGTGTTTAGTTTTCCTAAGTTAAACACAAAATAATCTTTTACTATATTGTAGATATCCCATTATTCGTTTTCGTTTTTCTTTGTGAATATTATTAATATATTGTACTACGTATCACAATAAATTTACAATATCTCCAAAAAGCGTGAAAACGCAACCTTAATTAGGATTTCATCACTCAAATATTGTATTCGAATCTAAAGCAAAAACAAAAGACAAAATAGATAAATACTTTCGTGAGGCTTAATTTTGATTAACACAAACTATAAGGTGGGTATAAGGCGGTTGTATTTCACGACCTAAGGGAAAAAGGCTCTTAAGTGCTTAGCGCCTCCTCGTTTCCCCCGCTTGCTTGTGCGTGTTTTGAGAAAAAGGGTTAATCGAGGGTTTGCCAACCAAGGCATTATCTACGTATATTATATTTGCTTGTGTTTCAAAGATTAAACCCTCTTGAACGTTTTGGTGTTCCACCAACGTTCTAAAGTCATCGAATACATTCACTCAACGTGGTCGTTTTCATTCCTTGAGGCTCCTTTAATCGAGAAATTAATTCGAGGAGAGGTTTCTAGATTTGAGTCTACGTAATACACCAAAAATCCAAAAAAATTAACAAACCATCAAAAAACCAAAAAAATTGAAAAAACAAAAAACCCCAAGAAGAATATTCTTTGCTAACCCCCATTCTTTACGTTAGTGCATGCGCAATCGATCGAAGGATTATTCTAATTCTAGCGACGCTTCGAATCGACGCAATCGAAATCGAAGGAATCGACGACGTAGACGAGAATTAGAAACCGACGTTCCTAATATCGTTGTCGAAACCGAAGACGAGATGGCCGACAATAGTTCGATGGTGGAATTGCTCCAAGCGCCCACCGAGGGTTATGGAGACGCGATCGTAATTCCCGCTATCGAAGCAGAGAATTTTGAGATTAAGAGTGGAATGCTTTCGTTGATACAAGCTACGAAGTTTCGAAGTCGTGAGGCGGATAATCGTCACGATCACATTTGGAATTTTGATCGTCTTTTGGCCACAAGCAAGTTTAAGAACGTCGACACCGATGTCGTCAAGCTTATGCTTTTTCCGTACTCGCTCGATGGTGCCACCAAGGATTGGTACGAGAAAGAGCCAACTAATTCCATAATTTCGTGGAAGGATCTCGTTTCCAAGTTCGTTAATCATTTTTTTCCCACCGTCTAAAAAGACGTTTTTTAAAAACGAGATTACGAGATTTGAACAAAAGCCGAATGAATCGTTTAGAGACGCGTGGGATCGTTTTAAGGAATTGCTTAGGCAATGTCCTCACCATGTATTTTCCGAGTTACACCAAATCGACACGGTTTATAACGGTCTTAGTATTCAAGAACAAGATTCGTTGAACTCCGCCGCCGGTGGAAATTTTTTGTGTAAAACTCCAAAAGACGCTTTAATGATTATCGAGAATCGATCCAAGGTTTACCAACTCCGCAACACCCCGAGTGTTGCCAATGTCGCCAATGTTAGTAATTCTAATCGCGATATTGAGAGGGTTGATGCGAAAGTCGACAAGTTGACGAATGTGTTTACGTATTTTCTTATCGAAATGCAAAAGAAAGACGCTCCCGCTACGGTGAAAGCGGTTGAGGCATCGTGTACGTTGTATGGTGGACCTCATAATTATTACGAGTGTGCGGCTACGGATGGCCAAACGTCGAGTGTAAACGCGTTAAATAACAATTTTCAAAATCAAAATAACGTTGGTCTATCACAAGGAAATTATAACCAAGGCAACAATTTTTCAAATCATAACCGAAACAATTTTCAAGGAAATAATCAACAAGGAAAATTTTCAAATCAAGGTTATAGGTAGGAATTTAAGTTGGCAAAATCGAGATAACAACAAAAACTAAAACTCGAATTTTTCAAACAACGGTAATCAAGGAAACAGTTTTTCAAATGGTAATCAAGGGAATTTCCAAAGAAATAATCAAAACCAAGGGAACTTTAATGCAAATCAAAATAGTTCGTCAAACGATTTTCAAGAATATATAAAAAAGAATGTGTCTAATATGAGACGATTAGAGGGACAAATTGGTACTTTGAAAAACGACTTTTCCAATACTTTGAAAAATCAAAATACAAAGATCGAGCAAGGACAAATCGACATTAAAAAGATGTTTTCGGCCACTATGAACAAGACTTCGGGTGCGTCATCGAATTCGTTATCTAGTGACACCGTACCAAATCCGAAGGAACATGTTAAAGCCGCCTCGTCTCGTCAGAAAAGTCGTGTGATTACCCCTAACCTTGATGGATTTAGAGTTGTTCCTTCTTCTCAACCCTCGACTTCTAAGACTCCTACATGTTCCAAAGTCGATGGGGTGAACGTGGTGACCAAGGAAAAGAGTGCACACCCTCGTGTACCTCGAATTCCATCCACGGTTAAAAAAGAGAGCTTTATCGACCTCACCCATGTAACCCTTGAAGAAACTTGTGCTTCGATCCTTCTTAAAAAACCCAAAAGGCATATGTCGAGAAAGGAAGAGGATCCGGGCCAATTTCTACTACCTTGTGATTTTTCCGAGATTGAGGGATGTTTAGCACTTGCCGATTTAGGTGCTAGCATCAATCTCATGCCTCATTCTCTTTGGAAATTGATGATATTGCCTAGACTTACCCCCACGAACATGACTATCGAGCTAGAAAATTGTACACCACTTAAGCCAATCGGAATAGCCGAGGATGTCTATGTAAGAATTGGAAAGTTTGTTTTTCCCGTGGACTTCGTCATATCCGATTATTAGTGTGATCCTAAATGTCCTATTATTTTAGGTCGACCATTTTTATCGACGGCACGAGCCGTAATCGATGTCTACGGTAGGAAACTCACTATGAAATATGGGGAGGAGAAAATGGACTTTTTCACGAGTAGATCCCAAGTTTCAAATGATCATGATAAAACCAAGGTTTCAAATTCTAATGATTTCAAAATGTTAACTTTAGCGGAAAATATTAGGCTTGATGCATGTTTTGAAAGAATGAAAATGAACGGTTTTAAAGATGACGATTTTAATGATAAAGAATACGTTTACTTAATTCAAAAGGGTATTCGTAAATTTATGGATGAAAAATCATTTTGGGATATATTTGGCGAACAAAGTGAACAACCAATTCCGAAGGGCGACGTTAGTGGCCATCAAAACAATGACCAATATGGACTCGTCTTCACCACCTTCGAATGACCACGTCTTTAAGGCTTCAACTTCTAATTCCATTGAAGTGCCTCCATTTCCTAGCCCAACACCCGTTGAGGCTAAAGGTTTCATCGACATCGATCCACTCGTCATAGAAAAGTCACCTAAGCATAGTCATTCGACTTGTAAGACCATGGTTGTGAATGCTCACATCGACTCTCTCTTTGACGATGACGATGGCGATTTTGCCGAAATTGATCACGTGCTTCAAAATCCAAAATCCATTTTTGAGGATTCTCCTAAAAAGACCTCTTTACATGGGAAGTACGATGATTATGAGTTTGATCCCGGGATTGAGGAAATTATCGAATGAGAGCTATCTCTTTTGCCTCCACTTCCACCTACAAGTGAGGTTGATTTTTCCAAAATCGAGGATGAACTTGATGAGTTGGAACGTCTTATTTTCGATGACGAACCAACTCATGTGACCCAAAATCCCATTCTCGAGGAGTTACCTAATCAACAATCCTCAAATGAGAATGATGTATACCATATTCGTGAGGATCTAACTTATCAACGATCCCCACAAAGGAATGATGGTTTTGTGCTTGATCGTGATCTCTTCGAGAGAGTTTCTAAAATCTTAGATGAGGGGAATGAAAAACCTTGGTTTAACAAGCCTATCTACGATGAAGAAATCGATGAGATTCACGATCATGAGGATGGCGAATATGTTGACCCCGAGGGGGCGGTGTTCTTTGTTGATTATTTGAGAACTTATACAATCCACCACCCCCTAACCGCGACTTAAATGTGAGAATTTTTAGCGTGACTAATATTGATATTGAAACGCCAAATATTTTCGACATAATTCAATCGGGTTCTCATAAAGAGTTTTTAAACGATGAAGAAGGAAAATATTTTAAAATGGATTTAACAGATTTTTGTACAAGTTTAACTCCGTCATCACATTGTTATTTGAGTGCTACGAGCTCGTCTACTCCTTTTGATGATGCGTCGTGTGGATTTATTGTTGGGGAAGCCCCTTATGTTCCCTCACATTTCTCCACCGAGGACGAGATATTCGATCCTGGAATTGCTTGTAAGGGGAAATCTCGGTCTTCCACCGATGCAATAAATAGAAAATATATTCATTTGCTTGGTGTGAGTCTACCTCGAGTATCTCATTGTATTAGTGCCCCACCTAATGTCCTACCCTTGTATTTCTTCTCATCTATTTTCTTTGACCCTCTCGGGGTTTTGGTTAGAGTAGCGTTGTTTTGTCTTTCATCCGAAAACAAGGACGCCATCTTTAACCCCCGGTATATGTTTATCGGGTTTTTAAAGTAATCCATGTACTTTTGGGCATTGTTTATCATGTAAGCCCCACCAAAAATGACCAAACCATGATTATCTCTAAATGATCACATTTATAGGGATTCGAGTCGAGCTTTTGACTCGGTTATCAAAAACAAGGTGCCTCGTGGGGGATTCTCATGCTTATCCTTGTAAATATTATTGCTTTCTAATTATTTAACGAGGGGACTTGTGCTCTTCCAACCTTTGTTCCGTGGTTTTTTGTGATTGTGATTTATTAGGTTCATCGTCATCATTGAAGCCTCTCGTGTTCGTTTTACAGATCACTCGAGCTTCGATCATTTCCTTTGGAGATTCCGATATCCGATGATATCCTTTTATAAACTAACGTTTATCTTATTAGCATAATTCATAAACGGCTTTTAGGTTATTCGTTTTACCCTTTCCATGCTCGAACTTAAGCATTCGACTTTCGTCTCTAGTATGGGGGTGTTTCACCCCTAGACTCGAAACATTGAGGACAATGTTTAGTTTTAGTATGTGGGGGGTGAGTAGATACTGCACCTTGCTTACGTCATCACGCAATCCAATATTCATCTTTTTGTTATCGTTTTGTTGCAAAAAAAGGCTAAAAATGGCCAAATATTAAATTTTTTCTTGTTTTTCATAAGTGTTTAAGACACGAATGTAGGTTTTTTGATGGTGAGAATAAGAGTAATCTTTAACTCAACCGTGCGTGTTGAGCACTTAGCTTCGATTCCTTAACTATATTAGGCTATGTCTCTTAATTGAGGACAAGAAATGATAGAGTTAATTATAAGTTATGTAATCTTTCACAATCTCATGTGTGGTAAATATTAGTTTTTTCTCCCAACGCTTGTAAATAAATGCAATAAGTAAGGTCGTATGATTTAAAAGATTAATTAGCTTCTAGCCCAAGATCGTGTAAAAGTTGCTCGTGTTCAAATAGAGTTCATAGCCAAGGCATAACTTATTGAAGTGGGATGCGAAGATTGGCAAAGTTCCAAAAAGTCCCTAATAAGGCATGAAGACTCCATTTTGTTGCTAAAGATACAAGATGATGTGAAGTATCATTATTCCAAAATCAACATGAAGGATCAAGACACACGAAGAAAAGCAATATACTCCCCTAAAGATTATGGAGAAGTCTATCCAAAAAGACCCTAACAAGGTATGAGGATAAATATATCCAAGTCCGAAAAGGAGGCGGATCGTTGTATATATCAAAATCCCAAATACAGATTGAAAAAAAATGATGAAGTCGTGGTCCAAGTTTGAAGAATCTCTCAAAAACGTCAAGTGAAGAAATTCCATATATGAAGAGAATACCATTATTTCAAGAACTTCTTCCAAGATTCGAAGTATGAAGTAATCGGTCCGAGAAAGGTCTCAAATCGTGGAACGAGTTTTGCCAAGATATGAACTTAAGGAGATTATGAGAAGCTGTTTTAAAAAATCGTGTCCTTTAGCTAACTATTAATTAAATCGTCATACTTTATTTTTGGCCTTAATAAAATATCAAAATAAGTCAAATGCATCATCGTAATCATTAAGCCAAAATAAAATATAAGAGATACACCTTAGGAATAAGGGTGTCTAAGTACGTAATTAACGCTCATGAGTAATGATTGTTTTACTTACTTTACCTAAGGAGACCACTATGCTTTATTATAAAGCTTTGTGTGAACGCCATAAGAATTTAACTAGCAGCACTTCTTCACTCAGTTCAGGTGGTTCGAGTGTGCACTCTGCACAAATGGCTAAGGAAACAGACCTTGAAGCTAAGGCTGCTACCATTAATGGTATGCAATTGTGTAATCTACATGCGGTTTTGAAATTATTTGGTGTAACGCTTCGCACGTTTGCTGACGCGAGTGAATTTATGCATGAATTAAGTATGAAGAAACATCCGTTGTGGGAATTGATCTCACCTGATCGTGCTAAAGAAATTCTGATGTTACTTTGCAGATTTGAAGGTGATATGGTTACGTCTACTAATGGAGGTATTAATGCAGTCTCTTCTTCGTTTAATTCTGAAAATGTCTATGAAGGGGTTAATATCTCTATTCCTAGGAAGGTTATTGAAACAGTAAATGCTCGCTACCATAACACTTTATATGGTTACTTTCTTGGTAAAAGGATTGCATTCCCTGTGGTTGAGTATTTTGCTAAGAATAACTGGGCAAAACATGGTCTTAAGCGTATCATGATGAATGAGAAAGGTTTTTTCTTTTTTCAATTTGGATCTAGTGAGGGTCTTAATGCGGTTCTGGAAGGTGGTCCGTGGATGGTTCGTAATTCACCAATTTTTCTTAAGAAATGGACTATGAAAACGAATCTTCTAAAGGAGGAACTAACTCGTATTCCGGTATGGGTTAAGTTTCATGATGTCCCGCTACAGGTATTTGAAGAGGAAGGTATTAGTTTAATTGCTTCGTTTCTTGGTAAGCTTATTATGATGGATAATTATACTGATACTATGTGCAAAGAGTCTTGGGGTCGTTGTAGTTTTGCTCGTTGTCTTATTGAGATGAATGCTGATTCGGAGTTTATAGATAACGTTACTATTGGTGTCCCTGATCTTGAAGGCTCTGGTTGTACTAAGGAGTTAATTCGAGTTGAATACGAATGGAAACCGCCTAGATGTCATACTTGTAATATTTTTGGTCATTCCGGTGATTCTTGTCCGAAAAATGTTAAACCTATAACGGTTGAAAAAGTGACAACTCATGTTGATACAGATGGGTTCCAACAAGTGCAAAGCAAGAGGAAGAAGTACAAAGGTAATATTTAGGGAATCAAGTTCCGAGAGGTGTTCCATTGAGCAAGGGTTTCCAAGCAGGTAAGACGGTTGTTTTTCGCCCAAAAACTTACTTGGCTAATACAAGTACGAGTGCTGATAATAGTAGTAAGTTGCATACTAAATCTGGTCAGTTGCAGCAGTCCAGCAATCTTAATGGTCCGAACAAGGCTAAAGCTCAAATGAGCAGTGTTTCTACATCTAATAAATTTTCATCTTTGTCCATGCCTGGTATTGACGAAGGGGCTCAAGTAAGCGAGGAAGATAATGAGGAGGAGGAGGGAGTCGAGGTCGTCTTTGATGAATCGGTGAATCTTCTCAATACTCATATTGGGGCAAGCACTCCTACTGGCTGATCCCATGTTGATATTTTATTATTTTCCTCGTAACTTTATGTTATCGTCTTGGTTTTTGTCTAGTTTATATATTTCCAGCATTCTAGACTAGTTAATGTTTATGCCCTGTCGTAAACATTTTGTTTAACAAGCTGCCTGTAGCTTGCGGTTAATGTGGTATTTTAGCCACATTCCTTGTACTTCAACGCTTTTTTTGGTTCTATTTACCGGGGTCATTGCTACCCTTTTACCAAAAAAAAAAAGATTGTTTTACTTACTTATAATGACAATGATCTCTTTTCACGCTTAGCATGGAATTGGGTGAAAATCGAGGACGACGAAATTATTTCTAACGAAGCATTCACGTGTTCTTATTCTATGATCCTAAACGTCCCATTTTGCGATGAAAACAATACATTATGTTTAAAACATATGTAGTAGTTTGTTTAAATTTATGTTTTCAATAAATTTCACCTAAAAATGAATTTTGGATGTGCTACGATACTTAATTCTAGAATTGCGTGGGGACACGGCAATGGTTTAGTATGGGGGAGTGATGAGACTGCAATTATACATAGTCTCATCGTCCAAATCGGGCTTAAAACGGTTAAAAATGTCATAAAATACCCCAAGATATGTTTGTATTTGTTCATTGTGTATTTTAGGTACGAATATCGTGAATTCACCAAAAGATTACAAGAATCAAGCAAAACCGAACACGGGAAACGAAGCCGCACAAAGAACCGGACCCGAATGATGAATTTCCAAAGAAGTCCTTGAAGTTTAAAGATTTGTCAAGAATGGTCCCTCATCTTTTGAAGACTTGTCATATTATACCCTTGCAAATCTCAATTATTGCATTTGGGTCCTTAATATTTCAAGAATATACCATATTGGCCCTTGAAGAATGTCAAAAATACATTAATGGCCCTTAGAAAAAGTTCTTGCAACCATTGTGCCAAAATTGACAACAAGACCAAAGATTTAACAAAGGGAAATAGAGTTTGGAGCTGTTTATCTTATTATGAAGAAGTTAGGGAAATTGAAGGACTATTTTTGCCTAGACAAGGAAACCTATCCAACCAACCAGAATCTGCCACATCACCCCACTACACCCCACCATCCAATCCCATCACTCCACATCATCACTACCATCCACGTCCCCTTTCCACTCACACTTGTTATTAACAGATTTTTTAAAATATGTTTAAATAAACTAAACATAGAGGGAAACACTAATCCACCCCCAAAACAGATTAAACCCTCACTATTCACCCTCCCCTCTCACCCACGAATCCTAATCTAATTACCCTAGCTAATCAAAGGGTTTTTGGTTAACACCTTCCAGAAACATGATTACCCATGCCATAAACCAAACATACTCACCAAATCATCCACCACATAGCAGTGGACCCCTCCCCTGCACCCCTACTTGAACAAAAAATGGCAAAGAGGGAATCTTCACAGTCCAATCAACGACCCAAAAGCAAAACTTGCTCCCAAAGGACCTAATGAACGTCCAAGATCAAGAAAGACAGCTTGCATATCAGTTTCAGTTCACATGACTCCACTTTGACGATTTTGAAAATTATTGACCAAGGGCATTTCTGGATTTTCAAGCATGATTAGGGTTTATGTTTGTATGCTTTCTAGTAGCTTCTATCTATTTGTATAAATACCATTCAACCTGTGAATGGATTTCTTTGTTCCAGTTTTCATTTGTAAACTTTTGAATTAATGAATAGTTAAAGTTTTGTTTAAAACCTTGCAAATGATACTGAGTTCCATTCTTTTTTATGTTATTAGTTTAAAACTTTACCTTTTATAGAGTTAGTGTAAGATTTTATCAAACCTGTTTTTGTCCAAAAGATTTTTCCTAGTTCAAAAGTTTTGGCAGGAAAACGTTTTTAAGACCCAAGCTCTTTTTAGTTACTATATAATCTGGTTTGCCATCTAGGTTTATGCAGGAAAGTTTAAGCTCTTGTTATTTTTCTTTGTTGGCTTAACTTTGTTTACTTCATAAAGAGTTTTTGAAAGGCTTCTTTATCCAGTTTCTCCTACTTTTCATTTTTTCTATTTTACTGTTCATTAAGCTAGTAACATAAGCTATCTTTTTGCAATATTATCTCACAAATAATCTTGCGACAGTTGGTTCATGGTACTTTGAGTTTGCTACTCTTAAACAGGTTCATTGGAAGATATATATGGGTGTTTGGACTGTTGTAGTCCCACCTTCCCATATTTTCTCTACATCAGCAACTCCATAATCCCACAAGCTCACCTCTAGCTAATAACGAGATGGCCTTATCCATAGTGGGGCCTGGATGTGGGTCCCACAAGGTATATTTCTAGGGCTTGAACCCTCTTTGTTAACAGATAGGTGTATTTTTCTGGTGATCTTTGTGATTTGGTGATTGATTGATTGTTTAGATGTTATTTGGTGTTCTCTGAGTATTTTATGCATGTTAGACTAGGGTTGGTTAGTTTTTTAATTGATTTGAATGAGTTTTCCTGGTTAAATTTGTCATCAGCTAGTTTCAAGGGGTGTTTGGTTGTGGGTACTACAAGTCTTGGGTGACACTAGACTTAGGTATAAACAGCCTTAACATGTTCAATCAGGTAATGGTAGGGTAATATAGTGATTTTCTTTGAGTTTGATAGTTTAAAAAAGCAAAATTGCATATTAGACTAAAAATCTGCTTATTAATCAGTAGGATATAACTAGGTTGTTTTAGTGATTTTGTTATGAAAATTGTTCAACATTTAGATCTTAGGCATATCTAGGGTTGTGTGTATGTTCGTTATGGATTGGGTGTGTTATGATTAAGTTTTGCCTTGTTAAAACTCACCAAATTTCAAATTGAACTAGCAATTGACCACCAGACCCATAAACTGCATCAGTAACTAGATTTGGCCTATTTTAGTGCTTATTTGTTCTTGATTTGGTTGTTTTTTGCTATATCTTGACTCCCTGCGCTCCACTGAGTGTGGGGGTGCCATTTGTTCCAACAAAAACCCATCAAACAAGCTCAAATCATCCATTTACGTTTTTCTGAGGAAGGACATTGGGAAGCAAGTTCTCACTGATAGCACACGTTTGCTACTGCTGGGAAAAAGGACAAAAGTCCACAGCCAGTCAGTTTCAGTTTCTTTCTTTTTTTGTCTTTAGTGACCTTTTTTAGTGTTTTTTAGTGATTTAAATTTTCCCATTTTTCTTTATTTATTTAAGATTTTTGATAAGGTAGTTTTAATTTTCTGGTTATTTTATTATTTTATTAAGCATTTTTTAATTTAAATAGGTTTTAATTAATTCTATTTTTGTCTTTTAGTGGTAAAAAGTTGTGTTTTTCTATTTTTCCAATTTTCCTATTTTTAGTTAAGTATTTTAAGATTTTTAGAGAAGAAATTTCATTTTACACTTTATTTAATTATTTTTTAGAATTAATTTAAGTTTAAATAGGTTTTTATTTAAACTGTTTTTGTCTTATTAGGAAAAAATTACTTTTTTCAACTTTTTCCATTTATTTACTGTTTAGCATAGTAATTTAGGATTTTCCAAAAAGAAAATTTATTTTTCTTATTATTTAAATATTTTTACGATTATTTTAGTTTAAAAAGTGTTTTAGCCTTAAAAAATAGAAAAATAGTTTTAAAAATTTAGTAAAAATACTTTTTAGTGTTTAAATAATATAAGTAGGATATTTGTGTGATAAAATAATATTTTGGGCTTTCTGTTAATTATATTTAATTTTAGGGTTTTAATTAGCATTTAAAATTAAATATTTAATTAATAAAAGGTTTTAAAATTTATTTATTGAATTTTAATTCTTATTTATATTATTTTAGACTTAGTTTTAATTTTTAAAGTGTTTTTAGTTTTAAACTTTTAATTTCGTCACGTTTTACGTATTTACGTCACTCGTCGTAGTTTAATCGTAGTGTAGCACTTCTTTTAAATTTCTTTCTCTAAACCCGCAAACGACACTAACCAAACTTTATTTTTATATAATTGGCATCTAATACACATACACCTCCTTCTAGAATGAACTCGCACTTATTCGATTTGTCGGTTTTCCTAAATCGTCGAGTTTAATACTTGCCACGGTTATTTGTTTTTCCTAAAACAAGCGACTAAAATACATACACCAGGTTTTCAAATCATTTATAAAGCATTTAAAAGTGAGGCTATGAACTCACCTTATGTCCATATAATCCGAGCTATAATAAAATATATTTCATTCACAGATAAACAGCTTGGTCATACAAACCACAACTTGGTCTCACACAAACCAAGATTAACACATTGTGTATAGTATCAAGTCTTTAATCTTTTGTTCAATCTTTCTAAATATTGGTTATATATTCTTTATTTAATATTTGGTTGTAAATCTAGCATCATTATTCGGGCCATCATACTCGGAATCCATTCTATAACGTTTGAGGAGCGAGGGCACTTTAAATCGTAAACCCAACCACACAGTCAGAACGTAATATCAAGATGGAACATCTTTGTACAAAGCTCCATACTAAGATGATACTTTCATTACTTTCTAATATTTATAAATCTTCTCTAGTTTCAAAATTGGCATAAATATCCCTTTTGGTTATACTTTGGTATAATTACACTTTTAACCCCTAAAGTATATAGTTTCATTATTTACAATTTAAACCCTTAATATTTAACCTTAGGGTCTCAAACTTACCAATATTTATTATTATAGCTTTAACTATCATAAAATGACACTTTTGGCCCAAAATGTTAAATAGTTTCAAAAATGATAGTTTTAGTCCCTATACTTGTTAAAATCAGATAACAACCTAAAAAATAGACAAAATGATCTAGGATTTTAACAAAAAGTTTCAAAACATGTTTATAATCATAATAACAACATTTCTTCAGAATTATAGCTTTTGAAATAGGTTTTTGCTCATTATTTCATGTAAATTACAAAACTAGGGTTTTAAGACATCGTTAACTTATAACTTTCATTTAAAATAATCAAAAGCAATAATTTCTTTTATATTATCGTATAAAATTATTTTGGCATTATAAAAAGTCTATGAATTCATTATAACCAGATCAAAGCATAGCTAACATAGAGATTACCAAGGTAGCTCCAAAAGGGCTCCTTGTGGCTTCCTATGAACACTACTTGCTATCAAAGATTTATGAGCTTCAATGTCTTCCCTCTAGACCTGGTTTTTTGTCTTATGGGATGTCCTAGGACGCATATAGAAGTGAATATGAAGAATGGGTTGGGGATTATAAGAAAACGGGGTGTAAGTTTCTACTCTGTGTAGTTCACCCCTTTAATAGCTATTTCAACACTAAAGCTCCAAGTTTCTAGCCGGGACGTGTAAGATAGATAGGTTAGTGACTAAGGGATGCTAGGGAAGGTCTATGCATGTTTTAGGAGTGACTATACAAGCTAGATTCATTCCAATCTTCAACTTATGGTCTATCTTACTCACGACATGAATTAGGATGAGAACAAGGATGTGACAACTACAAGTAGGTGAATCACCTACTTAGAAATATTTCAAAATATATATTAGTACTGATCCTAAGTTTAAAAATGGGAGGGAAAGGTTTGAAATGGGTTTTTGCAGGGGAAAAAGTAAAACTGGGTGTAAATTAGGGCTTGTAACTTTATACATTGTAATTTTGGTGATTAAGGGTTTAGGAATGTGATTAGTGATGGATTAGGCTATAATTAGTGTATAAAAATTGTAATTAAGAAGTTTGGGTCTTTGGTTTGAAGTTTAACAAAGGTTTGAGGTGAAATTGGGAAGAAAACCTAGACGGGTAAGGGTTTCTAATGATTTATGGTTAAGTATTAGTAAAAGTATTTTCCTTCAATTAGCTACTGGTGTAAACTCAATTTATATATCCTACATTGTCCTTAATGTGTTCATGAAGTTCTTATATTGGTTTTACTAAGTTATTCTCAGTAAACGTGCCAAAAGAGTGAAAATACCCATTTTGACCTAATTTATAAGCCATGCATTGAAATCTTGTACCTTTTGCTTAAGGGTACTTGTACATTGTCTTAATATAATCTTATAACCTTAATGTAATGCTACAAGTGTTTGTAGACTTGTCCTAAAAGACTAGGTAGTGATTCTATGTATATTTCTTAATATAAGGGTTTTTAGGTCACCAATCCTAATAACTTTCTATCTTGGGTAATTAGGGTTTGTATTGTGATAACCCAAACCCGAGGTCAATATTTAATATTATTTTACGAATAATTTTGAAATTTTTAATGAGCTTAAATGATATGATGGTTGATGGTTTAATTTAAAACCGATGTTGGAAGTCTTATTTTTACCTTTTTACTAATTGCGAGGAATATTAGTGATTACGATATCGACGGATCCCCGAGATTTTACGTTTTATTATTCGTTGTTTCGATGTTTATATTTTTGGCATTTGTATCTTTAATTGCGTATTAAGTCGCGCCGGGACTATATTAATATCATATTTGAGTGCGTTTTAATTTTTGAGAAGTATTTTTACGAAACCCGAGACTCGTAAATATTTTCAAAAATGACAATATACATTTTCTACCCTTTAAACTATTTTTTAAATTTTGGTCCAAAACTATACCAAATTGGCAAAATTAGCCTTTCCACCACCATATAAATTCTTTTTTCTCTACCTAACTTCACACATAGGTCAAGTGTATGAAAATTTCTTCTCACCCCTTCCTCTCTCCTTTTCTTACCGTCACCAACACCACACCACGAACCAATTTTTGGTTTGATTTTTACTATGATCTAGACAAAACAAATCAAAGTCCTATTCATAGAATTTTAAGAGGAGTCTTATGGTACAAAAATTTACAGCATGTAACAATTTTTTGATTTTGGTCATGAACAAGGGTTGGTGTGAGTATGCATGTGTTTATCTAGTTATGATCTAGCTTAGATCATGTTGTTTTTGTGAAGAAACTTATTTTTAGTTTTTGAGTTTTTATTTTTATGATTGATACAAGTGATAGGGTTAAGATATGTTGATATTAGGGGTGTAGGATGATGAGAAAAGTTGTTAGAATTGATCAAAAGTATGATTTTGTAGGAGATTTTAGAGGGTAAATTAGATCAGTGACTTGTGGGCTGTTTTTGGATGCCTTCTGTTTGAATAATTGTTTAAATAATAGGATAAGGGTGTAGAGAATTCGATTAGCTTCAATATTGATATAAAGTAGAGCTTCTAACTCCAAACGAGTGTGAAGTTATGCTAGTTTGATTATTCGTGTACCGGGAGACGAGTATGGACACAATCCGAAGTTGTTGTCGATATTTGGATCGAATCTCGGGGACTATAGAATGAGTTGTAAAAATGTTCAAGGTCTGATGTTAAGTTCTAAACCTAGGATTGTGAGTCTATTTTCAAACTCAAGTGTCGATTTTGTAAATGAAATTGTTTAGAATGGTCAAAATGGTTGTATGAGTCGGTGACGTAAAACTATCCGGTTTTTGTAGTTCAAAGATGTGTCGGGCAGGGAACATTAATAGTAAAATCTTTTGATGGGATTTTAAGAGGAATTTCTATAGATAGTAAGTGAGATCTCTAAGTAGTATCATACATATTTGACGTGTTTAAGTGGGGTAAATGAGCTCGTACATTTGGTATGTACCAGCAGATTTTTATCGAGTGTATTGTCTAATAAAGTAAACATATAAAAGGAAGTAATAGTATCACTTGTATTGTTTTCTTTCGGGTTTGTCGTAATATTATGATTTTGAGTTTGATTTTATTATGCATGGGTTATATTCGAGTCTATTATTAATGAATGCGCCTTATTTGATAGGTTGTGGTTTTCGTGTTTATCGGGCATCAACAATCGTCGAAGGTCGTCTTGCGACTGCTATTACTCAAGGTGTGTCTATAGCCTCGCTTTGTACTTGTTTTGAATGATTTTAAAACCCGCGAGGGGGATACATGCTATTTGAAAATAAAATGAACACAAGTCATGATTGATTGTTTGGACCCGAATGTTGCCTTATGTTGCCTAATGTTGCCTTGAGTTGTATAAGTACCTAAGTTGTAAAAGTCCCTAAATTCATGAGCCGTTAACTATGTTTTGACTTGATGTTTTGAGTTGGGAATAGCCGCTTGTTCAAATAATAGTACTATTGGGTTGACGCCCCTATCTAAGACCAGGGCATTACGCTGAGTAACCTCTGGGAAGGATAATTCACGAGAACGAGAATCAGTGGTATATAAATTGCAACTAATACCCTAGTAGGGGCAGCGGAATTCATATAGTCATGCCGGCTTTAGGCGTGGGTGACAAAGTTAAGGGGTCGGTGTCATGAGCTTAATACAATTCTACAATTTGCCTGAATAATAGATTGTATGATCAACAATTCTATTAAATGATTATGATTGACTTTTTTCTTGTGTTCAAATGATGATTTGGAAAACCTATAGACTTGCTCAACCGTTGTGTTGATGATTTTAAGCATGTATTTCAGGTGATTGAAGTTGATGAATGGCGAGCTTGCTGGAGAAGGATTGCGTGTTGCTTTTGTGGCGATTGGGTCTAAAATTGATTTCTTTCCCTTTTGTCATAAAATTAATAATGTATGGTCATGTATTTTGGTAAAATGTTTATTGATTGGTTGAGATCTTTGGGGACCTAAATGTTACTCTGATATTTCTAAAATTGTTTTACTTGGGATCGAAGGTTTTATACAATGGTTAAATTATATCCTTTTATATTTCAAATGTACGATTTTGAGATCGTTTAAAGTGTTTTGTGTAATGAAGGTTAAGTTTAGAACCCAAATTTGTATTTCCACTGCGCAATGTAATTTAGGGGTGTTAAAGATTGGTAATCAGAGCTTTTAGTTATAGCGAATTAGGTCGATATTGAAAAATGTCCTAAACTATAACTTTGCTGTCGAACATATTTTACAAAAGCACGCAACTTCTCCGCAAGGCTCCGGTAAGATTTATTGTTTTGTATTGTTTTATAGATAGATGTATCCCTTAAAAATGAAATGATTTTTGGAGTATTTATTAAGTAAATACTATGATGATGTATTGAAATATGTCGCTAAAGCTAAAAACTGCAACTGTGAACACTATGATCGAGCGAACTATTGCTAGAGCACTTGAAGCAGATCATGCTGCAAGGAATCAAGATGCTGGAGTTAGTTGTGCTGGAGATAATGGTGATGAAGTTGATGCTACTAGGAATAATGATGATGCTGCTGGGAATAATGATGATGCTGCTGAGAATAATGATGATGATGTTGGTCTAGTTGTGAGTGTTGCTGTTGTTCCGTAAGTTTCAAAAGAATGTACGTATGCTAGTTTCATGAGATGCGGTCCTACTCAGTTTTGTGGTACTGGTGGTGCTTTAGAATGCATAGATGGATTGATAATATAGAAAGTACTTTTGAGATTAGCGGGTGTTCAGAAACTAATAAGGTGAAATTGTTGCTGCTACATTTCAGGGTGGTACACTAAGATGGTGGAATAACCCAGTGACTATTTTAGGATTGGTTGTGGCTAATGGTAGGACGTGGCCCGTGACTGAAGGACTATTAACTGCTAGGTTTTGCCCTGAGGAGGAACTAGGACATCTGGAATACGAACTGAGGCACTTAGTGTTAAGAAGCAATGATATTGTTGCTTATACTAGGAAGTTTTCTGAGCTGTGGTTGTTATGTCCTGATACTTTTGTAAATGACCGTAAGACAATGAAGCAGTACATTAAAGGATTGCCTAGTACTATCAAGGATGAGACTACTTCTTCAAGATCTAAATCTTTCGATGAGGCTATTCAAATGGTGCATGCTTTAATGGACATGAAAGTGCAAGATACGAAAGATAGCATTACTGGAAACAATAAGAGAAAGTGTGAATCTGCTCAGTCCAACCAGAATCATGGTCAGAATTATGGGGATTACCGTAATAACAATAACCAGAGACATAACCGAAACCTGTATTTAAACCATAGAAGGAATGAGGGAATTCGTGTTGCCACTATGTCTAGAAGTAACAAGATAAATCCCAAGTGTGTTTGATGTACATATACCATGTAGGTAATTATCCACATTTACGACTAGAGTTAGAACAACCTGGTCATAAAGCTGCTAAGTGTAGGACAAGAGGATTAGTCACTGGAATTAGTACCCCTGGAGTTGTGATATGTTTTTGCTATGGTGAAGAAGGACACATGCAAGGGAATTGTCCTAGGAAAGGAAATTGACAATATAGGAATGCTGCCGCTCCAGCTTACGTTTGAGTGATGCTGATAAAACTTAAGGTCCGAACGTTGTAAATGGTATGTTCTTATTTGACACTACTTATGTTAGTGTTTTTTTTTATTTTGGATTAGATAGAAGCTTTAGAAATGTAAATATCCAGTCACTTTATCAACAGAGAATTAGTAAGATTAATAACTAACTATGATGTGGAGTTAACCGATGGAAAGGTTGTTAGTATTAGTTCTATACTAAGAGTGTTCCTTGAATTTAGGTAAGTAGGTATTTAGTATCGACTTGATGCTCATAAATTTGGGATTCCTAGATGTATATTATTGGCATAAATTAGTTAGTTGTGAGTAGTGATGATGCTTGAGATTAAACCAATCTTCACCATAAATTGATAGCTGCTGGTTTAGATTTTGCTGCGAAGCTGAGTATTGACTGTGAAAGGTGATGAGTGAACTATCCATTTGAGAAGTGTCTTGTTTGTAAATGAGGAAGTATGTGGAAGAAGGATGTGATGTATTTCTAGCTCAGGTAATTAGTGATACGGTAGTTGAGGAGAAATTGGGAGATCTGTTAATGATTCGAGAGTATTTTGAGGTTTTTCCTGAAGTTTTGCAAAGTTGTTGCCGTCTTGTGAAGAGGAGTACGTGTCGATTGACTGTTGTAAGTGATAGGTGTGGTGCTCATGCGTTTCATTGTGTAGTGCTTCTGCATTTCATTGAGTAGTATTTGTACGACTTATCATTTGGCACCGTGAAAGTAGAAGGGGTTATACGATCATTTGCAAGAATAGTTGAGTAAGGGATGTGTTAGATTAGGTTTCGTTACAGTGGTGATCGCTTGTGTTGTTTGTCAAGAAGGATGGATCGTTTTGGAGGTGTATCCACTATTATGAGCTTAGCAAATTAACTGCCAATAATTGATATCCACTACCAATGATTGACGTTATTTGACCATTGTAAGGGTCCAGGGTGTACTCAAAGATCACTTTGAGGTCTGGTTACCATCAACTGGTAGTTAGGGAAGAATATAATCCTATAGTTGTTTTTCTTATTTGATGTGTGTACTTTAAGTTTTAAGTGATGTTTTTGGAATTGAGGAACGCGTTTGCCGTATTCATGAACTTGGTGAATTATGTATGAAAGTTGCATTTGGATGAGTTAGTCATTGTATTTATTGATGATATTCTATTTTATTCCAAGGGGAAAGAAGGAGCATATGTAGCATATGAGGATTAATTTTAGAATGGTTGGAGAAAGAGAAGCTGTATGTAAAGTTCACCATGTGTGAATGTTAGTTGAAATCAATGCATTTTCTAGGGCATGTGATTGACAACAAAGGTATTCGTGAAGATCTTGCCAAGATTGAAACGATTAAGGATTGGTCGGTACCAATGACGCCGACGAAAATATGTTAATTCCTTGGTCTAAGATGTGTATTATCAAAGGTTTATTGAAAGGTTTTCACTGATTGTTAAACCATTGATTTAGCTGACTAAGAAGAATTGGATGTTTGATTCCCACTTATACATTTAATTTGTAAGTTTCGAGATATGATCCTTATCAGATGAGGAAGCTACATTCTGAACTCTAAAGGGTAGGTTGTGTTATGCAATGATGTTGTCATTGTTGGAAGGATCTGAAGGATTTATAGTTTGTTGTGATGTATTTCATAAGGGTTATGGAGTTGTGAGGTTTGCTTTGAGATTGTAGGAAATAATACTTGTATGGAATTAAGTGTATAGTAATTACGGATCATAAGAGTTTGCTCCATATTTAATTTCTTGGGAAGACAAAGGAAATAAGTAGAGTATCACTAGTTATATATTTCAAGTATTTGAGTATGTTGGTGGTTATGACTGTGAGTGATTATGACTACGAGATTCGCTACCATCCGGGAAAGGCGAATGTGGTAGCTAATGCACTTATCAGGAAGAAAAAGGGAAAAAGCTTCTAAGGTTTGAGTTTTGGTAATGACAAGAAGAGTGAATTAGACAGAAAGGATATCGAAAGCTTAAGCTGATGGTTTGATAGGGATGGATGTCAAGGTAAGTGGTTTCAAAATTTTATCAAACTTATGGAACGGATTTTGTAGTAAGATAGATTGAGATGAAGTATTTTGGAGAATCGGATTTGATTGCAGTTATGTCCATCTGAGAAAGGTATGTTAGGAGAGTGAGACTTAGTGATGAAAGAATATCACAAGTCAAGTAATCGATACATTCTGGTTTGGGTAAAGGTGAAAGTTGAGTTGAGTACTACGTGATATATAGAGAATGATGGACAGAGTGAAAGGACGATTCGAGCATTGGACGATATACTTGTGCGTGTGTGATTGACTTAGGAATTGTTAGAATTCTTATACGACAATGGTTATCATGCTAGTAATGAGGTTTTACTGTTAAAGATCCATAAAGAACTTCAAATTGTGAAGGTTAAAGATCGTGAGTTATGGATGTAAGTTAGGTTTTCGGTGCATTGCATAAATGTAGGTGGAATTAAATGAATGAACTAGAACTGATGTTGGTAACTACTGATAAGATTGTGTAGGTTAAGGATCGTCTATTAGTAACAAGGAGTTGTCAGAAGAGTTATGTTGGCAATCGAAGGAAATCGATGGAGTTTGAAATTGGGAAACGTGATTAGGCTGAAGGTGTCGTTATGAGGGGTGAAATTTATTTTAGGAACAACAAGCAAAGAATTCAACTTGAAGATAAGTTGCTTTTCATAGAGAGAACTGTGAAGAGTTCTTAAGAGATTGAAGCATAGTAAGAGAACTGTGAAGAGGACAATGGTTATCATGCTAGTAATAACGTATAGTCCCCAGCTGGGTATTAAACCCGGCCCACGGGTACTACCCGCATCCGGCCTGTTACTAATGGGTTGGCTTAATATCATTGAAAGCTTATGGGCTTCGAATGAATAGTGGCCGCATACATGTGTGCGGCCCACGGCCCATCACGTCTGATACAGGGTTGGACATAATCATAATCTTATTATGATTAGGATTTGCCCCAAAGTGAAGGATATACACTAATAAGTGTGAAAACACTTATCCTTTTACCACTTAATTTTAATAATAACCAAGCCCAAACGTGTATTTATGTCGTAAATGTCAGAATTATGCGTGATTTGTATTTTTGTTGTGATTTAGGACCAAAATGTGAAAAGGGAAGAAAACATGGGCTTTCACGAACTTTTATCGAAGAAAAAGACAAAAGACGAAGTCAAAAGATCAAGAGTGCAAAAAGAACGGAAGTCCAAGGCCTATTCTGAAGATTTATCGAAGAAAAAGTCTAAAGACGTAAGTTTAATGAAGTCGAAGAACTCAAGTCTAATAAATGAAGAAATTATAAGACGAGTTCAAATAATCCTGAGACAAAGTCGAAAAAGTCGAAGAATTTATAAAGACGAAAAGACGAGAAAAGGAAGAAAAAATCAACACTTGCTAATCTCCCTATAGATACCCTCCTAATGACACATTAGGAGGTGTTGGCTATTTGACACATAGTTCTTCTATTTAATTACATGCACTTTCATATTGTTCATTTACTTAATTGTCATTTAAATTCTTGTCTTTAATTTCAAGTAAGTTTTTAATTTTGTTGTTGGATCTTTATCTTTAATCAAGTTTTTAATTAATCTCTCATTCTACTTTTCTTATTTTGGTTAATCTTTATGCTTATTTGCTTATTGTCATGCTTATTTAATTGTTTGTGATGATTTTATGTGTTTGATTGTGTTAACTTATTGATTTTATAGCTTATTGTGTGCTTTTCTTAAATATAATTAAGTGTTTTTTTTTAAAAAAAAGTTATTTTATAAAAAGTTGATTTTAAATATTTTTAGTTATTTAGTGTTTTTAAAAGTTTTTAAATTTTGGCTTATTTAGTTTTTCCTAAAATTAATTTGGTTAAAGTTTTAGTTAAGTGCTTATTAGATTTTTGCTTATTTTTAGTTTTGCTTATTTGCATTTTTTTCCTATCCGGGTTTTCTTTTAACCCTCTTTTCCCGGATAAGCTTTGTGATATTCCGGATAGTAGTCAATTTTCACATTCCGGATAGTTGGAAAAGTTCGTATTCCGGATAAGTCTTGAAAATGCATAACCCAGATAAGCCAACTAATATTCCGGATAAATTAAAATAAATATGAATTCCGGATAGTGAACTTAACTTGAATCCCGGATAGCACCAAAAGTTTATAATCCGGATAGAACTTTTCTTCAAAACCCGGATAAGGGTAAGAAAACATAACCCGGATAAGGGTAAGAAAACATAACCCGGATAACTATAAAAAACAGATTCCGTATAATTTGACCTACATGCCTTTGTGCTAGCTTCCCAGGTTTCCCTCCAACTTTGAGCAGCCTGGCTGCTTGCTTGAGCAGGGTGCCTGCCTGCTTGTTTATTAAATAATTTTGTTCCGTAATCGTTTAGTTTAATCTGAAAGTTGTTCTGATTTTAATTATGAAAGTCGCGTATTTTTGGTTGAATTTTTCGTCAATTTTCAGTATTAGTATTTTTTTTCCAAAAGTTTAAGTTTTATCTTTTATTTAGTGCCCGCTTTAGCTTTTACCCCGTTTAGTTTTAAAGTACCCTCTTAGTTTTATTTTCTCCTTTTTCATTAAGTAAACGTTATTTTCAAGTCGATAGTTAATTTCTTCTTTTAGTTTTATTTTTATTAATTGTTTTGTTTTAAATTTCGTTTTATTATTTGTTTCGCTCCTTTATTATAAGTTATTTGTTTTTGTCTTATTTTTATTACTTTTCGCATTTACCTTTCAAATAAAAAAGTAACCAAAACCTTCTTTTTGTTAACCAAAAATGACTGAGTCACACTTTTAACCGGAGATCAATTCGATTAGACACCGAGAAAATGAACTTTTTAACGAGTAAAAATCTTTGTATTATACACTCACCATAATTAGAAGATAACAATCAAACTAAATATGACACTTATCTTTTGCTTGGGGCCAAAGCATCGGTGACAGCCCATTAGGGTTTCACCGCCTATATACGGAACCGCCAAGGGTTCCACAAAGGTATTACATTCTCCAAACTCACATACGATTCTTAAACCCTAACCGATTACTTACTCTCACGCCGGAGTCTAATCGTGGGATACATTCCCACGGTAAGCCTAACGCGTGTTGCTTTAGTGTGCAGGATCTCAGCAAGATAATTCACTTGGTGCAAGAGCCGGAGCCCAGCCAACCCGAATTAAGCCTAATTCGGGTCTAGCAAGGATCATCCAACTTTTGTATCAACAAGTTGACGCCATCCGTGGGACCAATACACTAAGATAGAGAAAATTTCATCTTGATCTCTTTCAATGACGAAAGGACATCCGCAAGGAAATTCCAGGAACACGAATCCTGCGAATCGAAAGTCTACAGGGGACGGGATACTCATCCCCACTCAATCCCCTAGCCACCAAGCAGGAGGACCGAATAACCGAAGTGTTTTTCTGTCCACGGGTGGGACAGGCACGTCCGCTAATACCCCACCACCAACCATGACCATGGACAACCCTGACCCAGGGAGTGCGCCTAAGGCCCCTAACAAGGAGTCGCGTAGGCCATTAATTGAAGAAGAAGTGGAAGTCGAACCACTTAGTGAGGAAGACCTCGCTTGCGTTCTCATGCAGAACTTTGAGAGCATCATCCTGGGTATTGCGTCAAGGCTAAACCTAGGTAGGAATCTCCAATCTAGGCTTAACTTCGGCAGGGCCGTATCCGGCACCTCTCTTCAGAAGAAGAAGAGGGCACGACCCCAGGAACGAAACCTCTTTGAGGAGAATTCCCAACCTTGGAATGTGTTCGAACGTATAGGGGACCGTGTTATGCAGGAACTACTACAGTCTCGTGAAGAAGGAGATAGATCCGACGATTCAGCCGAACGACCGGACTTGGAATTAACCAGAACTAATCGCTGCACAAGCGTGTGGGATAGGGTGAATACCGGGAAGAAGGCTCCTAGCTCTTCTCGCAAGAGCGATCCTCAGCCGAGGAGTGAGGCACCGCCCCCTTCCACCGGTCCCTCAGGAGAAGATTTGGATGACCATCTACCCAAGCGTCGCCGACCTAGGCGTACTCCTCCACTGCCATCGGACGATGAGGGGTACTACGGTGGCCCCTATTATCGCGAGGCGGAAGAGGAAGATCTCTCCCGCCCATGGTGTGACCCTAATCTCACCCGCCCATGGTGTGATCCCAGGGAAGATCCTTTTACTCTCTGCTTACGGAGTTACTCCGAGGATAAGAAGCGTCGCATGCCAGCGTGCGTCAAGACTTATGATGGGTTTGGTGATCCGGATGATCACCTAAAGATATTTGACACGCAGGCGAAAATCGAACGATGGCCCATGCTCATATGGTGCCAAATGTTCAATTCAACCTTGATTGTCAACGGTGAACCACGCGAACTGGTTAGACGCGTGGGGCATGCCCGTGATTGGTTTGAGGGACTTCCTCCCCGAAGCATTGATAGCTTCACTGAGCTGCGCACTGTGTTCAAAAACAATTATACTCAGCGAAATAAGTATAATAGGGATCCGGTCTCATTGGTAACCGTCAAGTAACGGCCTGGAGAATCTACGGAGGCCTTCACAGAACGCTTTAATGACGAGTGCACGCGCACAAAGACAATGCCACAACTGCTAAAAATTTCTGATTACATGCATGTCATAACAGATAGGGAATTAATTAAGCGCCTCAATGACAAGCGACCGCAGAGGTATGACGACCTCATGGAAAGGGTCAGGAAATTTATAGAAGGAGAAACCGCAGTAGCCACGGCCTATTCTACAAAGGGAAACAACTATCGATCGAACGACCAGTCCAGGAGACAGTCGGGTGGTCAAAACAACCAAGGCAGTGGAAGGAGCTCTGACTACAAGAGCCAAAACAATTGAGGGCGGTCGGAGGACAAGTTCACCCCCTTAAAGATGTCTTACCGGGAGATCTTGTTGAAAGAAGGGGCGAACTTCCTGAGACCTCCCCCGATGACGACTCCGGTGGACCGTCTTCAATGAAATCGCTTTTTCGAATTCCACAACGACAAAGGTCACGGCACGGAGGAATGCATCCAGCTCAAGAAGCACATTAAGTCACTGATCAAGTCAGGCAAACTCAAACATCTGGTCAAGGATTGGAAGGACGGAAAGGATAACAAGAAGCACGATAAGAAGGATCCCCAAAAGGACAAACCTTCGACTATATACATGATCCACTCCTGGCAGCGCCGCATAAAGCAGAAAATTAGTCAAAAATTTTCACGCGGCAGAGAAATCTCATTCCCTCCCATCACGGCAAGTGACGTAGCCTATGCACCTCTCACGATTGAGGTAAGCATTAGAACACACAATGTTCGCCGTATGTATGTGGATGGAGGGTAATCGGTAGAAGTATTGTATGCACACTGCTTCGTACAGCTACGACCGGAAATAAGAAGCCAATTGGTACCGACCACATCACCGCTCATTGGCTTTGGTGGAGATACTATCTGGCCAATAGGACAGCTGCGTCTGCTAGTAACCATTGGGAATGAAGAGCATTCCACCACGGCGTGGATGAACTTTATGGTGATACACTCACACTCTCCATACAATGGGATCATCGGATGACCAGGCATCCTGGGCATACGGGCAGTCCCGTCCACAGCTCACGGAATGATTAAGTTCCCTGTGGAAGGGGGAATTGTTACCATCTACAACTCAGTCATACCAGTGTCCGAATGCCACGCCGTGGCAACACCAGTCCCACCTGTTCCCGTTAAGGCAGGGTCAACACCCCCCAACTGGAAAGTGGCAATCCATCCCGATTATCCGGAACAAGAGGTGTCCATAGGGGGGACGCTCTCGGATAGCGGCAAGAGGGCCATGTGCTCTCTTCTGAAAGCAAACCTGGATGTATTCGCATGGGAGACCAAGCATATGATAGGCGTGCCGCGTGCGATATAAGAACATAAACTTCAAATCCGCCAGGGATATCCTCCTGTTAAGCAAAAGAAGCGTGGTCAAGCACCAGAACACATCCAAGTAATACTTGATGAAGTACGGAAATTAGTAGACGCAGGAATTATGCGCGAGGTATACTACCACGAGTGGTTATCCAACCCGGTCATGGTCAAGAAGCATGACGGGAGCTGGCGCATGTGCGTGGACTTCACGGACCTGAACAAAGCTTGTCCACATGACTGCTATCCGTTACCAGAGATTGACTGGAAGGTGGAATCCCTATGTGGGTATCCTTTCAAATGCTTCTTAGATGCATACAATGGGTACCACCAGATCCAGATGGTGGAAGAAGATGAGGAGAAGACGACGTTTCATACTAGTCAAGGCGTGTACTGTTACACAAAAATGCCATTTGGACTAAAGAACGTCGGGGCAACATATCAGCGACTTGTTGATAAAGCCTTCGACTCACATATAGGCCGCAACCTTGAGGTCTACGTTGACGATCTAGTCATCAAAAGTCATACGGAGGAGGCACTCCTCCGTGACGTCCAGGAGACGTTTGACATATTGAGGAGAATCAATATGAAACTGAATAAAAAAATGCATGTTTGGGGCAACTGAAGGGATGTTCCTTGGATACATGATCGATCCAAACGGAATCAAGCCTTGCCCGGAAAAGACAGACGCGGTGATTTAGTTACCATCTCCTCAGACGCGAAAAGAGGCACAATCATTGAATGGAAAGCTGGCCGGGCTAAACAGGTTCTTGTCAAAGTCCGCGAAAAAATCACTACCTCTATTCAAAACACTCAAGAAGTGCATCAAGAATGGAGATTTCTGTTGGACAAAGGAAGGTGAGGAAGCTTTTAGTCAGCTTAAACAGCACCTCGCAGCTCTTCCCACGCTAGTGGCTCCCCGACCTAAGGAAGAGCTCATTATGTATCTGTCGGCTACACACGGAGCAATAAGTGCAGTACTTATGACGGATAGGGACACAGTCCAGACTCTGGTCTACTTCATAAGTAGAACACTACGAGGGCCGGAGTTGAATTATTCCTCTATGGAGAAGTTGGTTTTAGCATTAGTATTCGCTACAAAGCGGATACGCCGGTACTTTCAGGCGCACCCAATTGTGGTTATTACCGATCAACCAATAAAGCAAATCATCTCTAGACCAGACGTAGCCGGTAGGCTACAGAAGTGGACCATTCTGTTAGGAGAGCATAACATCTCCTATGGACCAAGGACAACGGTCAAAGGCCAAATCTTGGAAGATTCCTTAATAGAGAAGCCAGATGAGGACGGACCGGTCGTACAACGAGAGGAAACTCCAGCAGAACCATGGGTCTTGTTTACTGACGGATCCTCGTGCACAGACGGGTCAGGAGCTGGCCTCATCCTTACGAATCCGGAAGGAATGGAGTTTACCTACGCCTTGCGTTTTGAATTCACAGCCACTAATAATGAGGCAAAATATGAAGCGTTGATTGCGAAAATCGCCGCTAGAATGGGAGTCCACAACCTTGAGGCTTACGTGGACTCAAGGCTTGTCTCGAACCATATTCTAGGAGGTTACATAGCCAAGGAGGATAACATGGTTCGATACTTGGAGAAAGTCAAGTCACTCATAGCTACTTTCAACAAGTTTTCTGTCAAACAGGTACCAAGAGGTGAAAACAAGAAGGCGGATGCTCTCAGCAAAATTGCGTCTACAAGTTTCGCCCACTCATCCAAGCAAGTCTTGGTAGAAATACTAAAGGAAAATTCTATAACAGAAGGGGAAATCGCAGCTATAGTTGAGGAAGATGGGCCTACATGGATGACGCCGTCATCAGCTATTTAACGGATGAAACACTTCCGGATGATGAAAAGGCGGCACGGCGTATCAGAATGAAGTCGCAGCACTTCGAGCTTCGAGGAGGTATTCTGTACAAGCGGTGCTTCTTACAGCCGTGGTTGCGATGTGTCAGGCCACGACAGGCTGCCTATGTAATCAGTGAGATACATGAAGGGTCATGCGGCATGCACGCAGGACCCCGATCCGTAGTAGCACGAGCTTTACGTACAGGATATTATTGGCCCACTATGCATAGGGATGCACGCGACATGATTCGTAAGTGCAGTGATTCCCAAGTGCACATGCCGGTGCCACGACATCTGCAGCAAGAACTGACACCCATCACATCCCCATGGCCATTCTATAAATGGGAGATTGACATTGCAGATCCTTTTCCGATTGCTACAGGGGGAGTTAAGTTCTTGATTGTGGCAATGGACTACTTTACACGCTGGATAGAAGCTAAAGCGGTCAAATCCATTATAGGCAAGCAAGTTAAAAAGTTTGTTTGGGAAAATATTGTGTGCCGCTTTGGCTTACCAGGAGAAATCATCTCGGATAACGGGAAACAGTTTGCGGACAGTCCATTCAAGGATTGGTGCGCGACATTGAACATCACGCGGCGCTTTGCATCTGTTATGCACCTACAGACTAATGGTCTTGTAGAGCGGGAAAACAGAAGCTTAGGTGAAGGCATCAAGGCACGCTTGGACGAGCAAAGTGCCAAATGGGTAGACGAGTTACCGCATGTTCTATGGGCACAAAGGACTATGATAAAACAGCCAGTGGGGACACTCCATTCGCATTGGCCTATAGGACCGAGGCTGTTATACCAGCAGAAATTGGGATGCCAACCATCCGCACAACGGAGGTTAATGTTGTCACGAACGATGAGCAACTCTGGATTAATCTGGATTTGCTGGAGGAGAAAAGATAAATAGCGGCCATCAATGAGGCCAAGTCCAAGGCATGGATGAAGGCTTATTACGATGCCAAGGTTAAAGGTGTTTCCTTTCGACCAGGGGATTTTGTTTATCGTGCAAACGAGGCAAATCGCGCGGAGAATACAGGAAAGCTGGGCCCAAAGTGGGAAGGGCCGTATAAGCTTACGAAAGCCTTAGGACTGGGCGTGTACAAGTTGCGTGACATGGATGGCCGTGACCTGGAACGCACATGGAATATTAGCAATCTTAAAAAATACTATCTTTGAAAGGCTACGGCTTCCGCATGGACACTTCGCTACATAGTTGGCTTCAATAAGGATCCATGTATTCTCTTTTGTTTTGTTTCTTTCTAGGTTCTATTTTGTTTTAGGATTTTCCATTCTTGTCAAAAAACAAAAACCGTAAACGTTCTAATAAAATGTCGTGGTGCCTAGCTAGCTCCACGACTCATTCTTGTACAAATTATTGTCTTATAGATTTAGTTATTATTTCTGTTATGTGCTATCTCTTATTCATATGCATTCATTCAAAACCGTACATGTACTATTCGCCTCTAGGCATGGTAAGAGGATTAAGTGAACCTAATAATTCAACTTGTCACATAAGAGGGGTGCAACCCCGGTGACACGGATCATGTATCCTTACTAGACACCTTATTTACAAGACATTGTAATAAGTTTCCATATGCCGCACTTACATAGTGCTTTCCATGGTAAAGACGCACGCCGCACGTCTAGTAAAACATAGACTTGGTTTTATTCTATGTAAGACATGACACGTCATGCATCACAGGTATTTAATATCTAAAGGAATATAAGCAAGTTTCCAACTATCAAAATTGTCGTGACTACCACGGACTCATAAATACTATTCTAAATGATAAAATAATGTTACAAAAGATAAAGTGTCGTGGACATCCACGGACGAACGTTTTGTTACAGACCAAATTATTCAGAAATTGTATCAAATAAGGGAACGCCCTACATGGGAGGAGGAACTTACCTATCTCCCGCTGCTCTTCGGTTACTCAAGGCAATACATCATCATGCTCTTTTCTGTCGAAAGCCTGAGCCGCATTCACCTCCAGCACTTCACTTAATAGCTGTTCACCAACTACGATCCTGGTGATATCTTCATAGACGGGAAGAGTGAGTTGGCTGAGGGAGGGAGTGAAGTGAGTCCAGGAGTGCCCCTTGTCCTGCGAGAAGGAACCAAGGCTTAGCTTCTCCATGATATCCTTGTTGGACGTATCTTTTGTAGCCTCAAGCTCAGCCAAGAAGGGATAATCAAGATCTCGCATACCAGCCATAGAGGCGGTCATCTTCTCTGCAGCTCCAGTGTTAAAATAAGCATGTTTTGTGAAATTTTGCTTCTTACTTATTAACTCTGCGGCCATAACCATTCCCTCATGACGGCCGTGGTCGATGCCATCCGATACAAGATCTGCAAACTGTTGCACGAATTGAGGGGCCTCCAACACTTTTGTGACAGCCAGGCGCGTCCCATGACCCACCATCCACCTACGGCCGGCAATGGTTGCTAGTAGTTGGGGGTACAATACATATCACGCTCTGTGGTAAGGGCATTCAGCAATATATCTTTTTGTGTGGAAGCCTCCATCAATTGCTCCGCCATGGCCCTTTCATGGGCAAGCTCCTCTTTCAGTCTCTCCTCACCCTGGATCAATGCATGTGCGTCCTCAAGTTCCTTTGTAAAGGTGGACACTTGGTCAGATGAGGACTTGGCCAAGGCTTCTACCGCGGTTACCTGTGTGTGATACCTTAAGTATTAGAATGCAGAATAGTATGGCGTGGGCATGATACGGTATGGATACATACCTTAGCTGTTGTAGTCTCAAGTTGATTTTCAAGCTCGGCTACACGTTGATCATGGGTATTGGCATGTGCGGCTTGTTCCTTAATGGTAGCCTCGGCAGTAGAAAGTTGGGACTGGAGGGCGGCAATCTTGGATTCATTGTCTTCAATCATCTTCTCTCTCCGGCCATTCTTTCTCTTCAAGGAATCAACGTGGTCCAAGGCGGCCTTAAATCTTACCCTCATGGAAGTACCCATACCCGTCTGATGAACCAAGGCACCATTATATTCGTCCACCAAGTCTACATGACTTAGTGAATTTATATCTTAAACCAGGCCGGGTGGAATGTAGTTGTTCAGATAGTCACGACATTCTTCAGCTTGCCTCATTCTAGAAGCGGTGTCTATCTTCCAGTCAGGGTTGAATTGTGTATGGGGGCCGGACACTGGTATCTCTTGTGAAGTCGTGGGGGTACCCTCTTCAAAGGCTGGGCCAGAGTTGGTCGCTACAGCATGCAGGACAGGCTCCTTCTCCTTTCATGCCTCCTGGGTAGGTGCGGCACCAGCTTGTTCATCCCTACGATAACAATTGGAGTATACATTAAATATTGTTTATGGAAGGACGTACCTTTTACTTAGACAAAAGACATAATGACAAACATGTGCGGTAGACTTACATGTTGGTTTTTTCCAGTTCTAGCGTAGTGGGGGGGTACTTGAGTGACTGGCTCGACATCTGGTAACGGCACGTCCGGATCTACGGGTGCAGCCTGTGCCGTCCCTGAGGCTTGATTGGTGCTCTCACCAGATTGGTAGCGGGGGTGATCCTCGCGCAGTCTCTTCATGGGAGCGTTGTGTTCCCCGATCACGGCTTGGGCAACTCTTCTTACCCGCTTGTTCTTCCTACGGGTACGCTTGGGGACGGGCTGGGCTTCTTCTTCCTCCTCCTCTTCTACATGTTGCACTTCCTCCTCGTCATCGCCCAGCATTTGGCGGAGGCTGGAGGTGGTCCTCTCTATGTTATCACCCTGCTCCTCCTCGTGGGCAGGGGTGGCAGTCCTGGGCGGAGAGGAGGGCCCGACTTCATCCTCCAGCATCAGATTGTCCCCATCCTCGTTGTCAAAATCTACGGGGGTCATCATGAGTGTTGTATCTTCCTCGTCAGATTGGGGGTCTGGTACGGCTGCTAAGGCGATTGTCACGTTTCGGGTATGCTCGAGAAGGCGTAGTTCATTCTCACGTGTAGGACGGGCTCCCTCTGGTATAAGCTTTGGATCACCCTGGCGTAGGATCCCAAAGAAGTTCATTTCTGTTAAGAAAAAGTATGTTAGTTACGGACAACAGGTTTATGTATGTTTTGAAGTACGGATAATATACCTACCTTCACCACGCCTCCTCCAGAATACAGGATATCTGTTGGACGGGCCAAAGTAGTTGCGGCTAATTCCTAGCAGACAAAGGAATGACTCGGGTAGATTCCTATGAAACCCTGTTCTATTCCTATCTATTTCTTGGGAATGTTGGGTGTTATATGTACCAGCTCGTGGAGGCGGGATAGGAGATACTCTATGTTTAAACACAAAATCGGTCGGCCACACTATTGAGTCGATAAAAAAGTAATGGTCGTACCAATTTTTTAGTGATTCCATGGCTTTATTGTGGGTTGTGGGGCTGTTTGGGGATCGTTTATTGAAGGAAAGCCACCCATTCACTAAGTTGGGGGTATAGAACAGTCTAAATAACTCTACGGTAGGGGAGATGCTTCTTGCACGGCAATGGATTTCAAACTGGCTAATCTTACATGCGCCTATACAATGTAATTGGGTGATATGTACATCATAATAACCTAGGAGATCTACGAGGAATCGAGTAAATGGAATGCGGTAATTGGTCGCGTCAAAGAGACGAGTGTATAGGCCAATCTTCGCCTGGGGTGCCTCAGTTATGAGGTCCCCTGCACCAGGGAGAGAGGGATGAAGGTTGCTAGGAATGAAGAAATCAGAGCAAAAGTGCCCTAATTTCTCCTCCGTCATTACGTTTAGCACGGATCCGATAGACGGGTTGTTTCTTTGAGCCATTATTAATTAAAGAAAGATGAGGGCGTGGTATTCTAACCTGTTTCAAGAAGGATCCGTGCGAAAGAAGGTGGTAATAAGGAAGAAAGCGCTAATGGCAGAAATGAAGAAAAAGACTATGTGTCACACACAGCCGCAGGGGCGACTTATTTATAGGGTTGCCTTGATAGTCATGGTTCGTTGGATTCATGACACGTGTTTTCCACTCACCAAAATCGTATGGTTGGGAAGCAAGTGGCAAGTGAAAAGTCAGGTGGGACCCATGGGTCACTTCTGACTTAGAAGGTTGTGTCGCTCGAGGTTCTGACTGTTTGCACTTTGTCAGTCAAATGGCAGGTGAACAGTCAATTGTGCCAGGATATGCGGTCATACGTAAGACCATATTCAATGTTTCATTTAATTTGTCTCGGTCGTCATGTGCGGCTAAGGTACCATAGGAATAAATTCCTAATAAGGTTGCCACGTGCGGCCGAAACATATTTTTCAAAATACATCATTTCATAATGTTCTTTCTTGGTACGTCCGGGGAGCATCTTGTTAGTCTAGATATTCCGCCTACGGCTGTTACAACTAGACTGGGGGGACATGATGACGTATAGTCCCCAGTCGGGTATTAAACCCGGCCCACGAGTACTACCCGCATCCGGCCTGTTACTAATGGGTTGGTTTAATATCATTTAAAGCTTATGGGCTTCGAATGAATAGTGGCCGCATACATGTGTGCGGCCCACGGCCCGTCACGGCCGATACAGGGTTGGACAGAATCATAATCTTATTATGATTAGGATTTGCCCCAAAGTGAAGGATATACACTCACCATAATTAGAAGATAACAATCAAACTAATTATGGCACTTATCCTTTGCTTGGGGCCAAAGTATCGGTGACAGCCCATTAGGGTTTCACCGCCTATATATGAAACCCCCAAGGGTTCCACAAAGGTATTACATTCTCCAAACTCACATACGAATTCTTAAACCCTAACCGATTACTTAATCTCACGTTGGAGTCTAATCATGGGATACATTCCCACAGTAAGCCTAACGCGTGTTGCTTTAGTGTGTAGGATCTCAGCAAGATAATTCACTTGGTGCAAGAGCCGGAGCCCAGCCAACCCGAATTAAGCCTAATTCGGATCTAGCAAGGATCATCCAACTTTTGTATCAACAATTTTGTAGTAAGATAGATTGAGATGAAGTATTTTGGAGAGTCGGATTTGATTGTAGTTATGTCCATCTGAGAAAGGTATGTTAGGAGAGTGAGACTTAGTGATGAAGGAATCTCACAAGTCAAGTAATCGATACATTCTCGTTTGGGTAAAGGTGAAAATTGAGTTGAGTACTCCGTGTTATATAGAGAATAACGGACAGAGTGAAAGGACGATTCGATCATTGGACGATAAACTTGTGCGTGTGTGATTGACTTAGGAATTGTTAGAATTCTTACACGACAATGGTTATCATGCTAGTAATGAGGTTGTACTGTTAAAGATCCATAAAGAACTTCAAATTATGAAGGTTAAAGATCGTGAGTTATGGACGTAAGTTAGGTTTTTGGTGCATTGCAGAAATGTAGGTGGAATTAAATGAATGAACTAGAACTGATGTTGGTAACTACTGATAAGATTGTGTAGGTTAAGGATCGTCTTTTAGTAACAAGGAGTTGTCAGAAGAGTTATGTTAGCAGTCGAAGGAAATCGATGGAGTTTGAAATTGGGAAATGTGATTAGGTTGAAGGTGTCGTTATGAAGGGTGAAATTTATTTTAGGAACAACAAGGAAAGAATTCAACTTGAAGATAAGTTGCTTTTCATAGAGAGAACTGTGAAGAGTTCTTAAGAGATTGAAGCATAGTAAGAATTATATTGTGAGGATACAATAATTCTAGGTGTGGATCTGAATTTGTGAAGGAAGCATGAGGATTTCTTTGAGGAAAAGAGTTCTCTTTTGTTCTAGAGTTATGGAATGTGAGCATAAGAGGGGCCGAGCTCCGGGACGTCGCTCTCTTTTAGGAGGGTAGGATGTGATAACCCGAACTCGAGGTCATTATTTAATATTATTTTACGAATAATTTTGAAATTTTTAATGAGCTTGAATGATATGACGGTTGATGGTTTAATTTAAATCCGATGTTGCAAGTCTTATTTTTACCTTTTTACTAATTGCGAGGATTATTAGTGATTACGATATCGACGGATGCCCGAGATTTTACATTTTATTATTTGTTGTTTCGATGTTTATATTTTTGGCGTTTCTATCTTTAATTGCGTATTAAGTCGCGCCGGGACTATATTAATATCATATTTGAGTGTGTTTAAATTTTTGAGAAGTACTTTTACGAAACCCGAGTCTCGTAAATATTTTCAAAATTGGCAATATACATTTTCTACCGTTTAAACTATTTTATTGCATTTTGGTCCAAAACTATACCTAATTGGAAAAATTAGCCCTTCCACCACCATATAAATACTTTTTTCTCTACCTAACTTCACACATAGATAAAGTGTATGAAAAATTCTTCTCACCCCTTCCTCTCTCCTTTTCTTACCGCCACCAACACCACACCACAAACCAATTTTTGGTTTGATTTTTATCTAGCCAAAACAAATCAAAGTCCCATTCTTAGAATTTCAAGAGGATTCCTATGGTACAAAAATTTACAACATGCAACAAGTTTTTTATTTTGGTCATGAACAAGGGTTGGTGTGAGTATGTATGTGTTTATCTAGTTATTATCTAGCTTAGATCATGTTGTTTTTGTGAAGAAACTTATTTTTGATTTTTGGGTTTTTATTTTTATGATTGATACAAGTGATAAGGTTAAGATATGTTGATATTAGGGGTGTAGGATAATGAGAAAACTTGTTAGAATTGATCAAAAGTATGATTTTGTGGGAGATTTTAGAGGGTAAATTAGATCAGTGACTTGTTGGCTATTTTGGGATGCCTTATCTTTGAATAATTGTTTAACTAATCGGATAAGGCTGTAGAGAATTCGATTAGCTTCGATTTGATATAAAGTAGAGCTTCTAACTCCAAACGAGTGTGCTAGTTTGATTATTCGTATACCGGGAGACGAGTATCGACACAATCCGAAGTTGTTGTCGATATTTGGATCGAATCTCGGGGACTATAGAATGAGTTGTAAAAATGGTCAAGGTCTGATGTTAAGTTCTAAACCTAGGATTGTGAGTCTATTTTCAAACTCAAGTGTCGGTTTTGTAAATGAAATTGTTTAGAATGATCAAAATGGTTATATGAGTCGGTGACGTAAAATTGTCCGATTTTTGTAGTTCAAAGATGTGTCAGGCAGGGAACATTAATAGTAAAATCTTTTGATGGGATTTTAAGAGGACTTTCTATAGATAGTAAGTGAGATCTCTGAGTAGTATCTTACATATTTGACGTATTTAAGTGGGGTAAATGAGCTCATAGATTTGGTATCTACCGGCATCTTTTTATCGAGTGTATTGTCTAATAAAGTAAACATAGAAGGAAGTAATAGTATCACTTGTATTGTTTTCTTTCGGGTTTGTCGTAATATTATGATTTTCAGTTTGATGTTATTATGTATGGGTTATATTAGTGTCTATTATTAATGAACGCGCCTTATTTGATAGGTTGCGGTTTTCATGTTTATCGGGCATCAACAATCGTCGAAGGTCGTCTTGCTACTGCTATTATTCAAGGTGAGTCTATAGCCTCCCTTTGTACTTGTTTTGAATGATTTTAAAACCCGCGAGGCGGATACATGCTATTTGAAAATAAAATGAACACAAGTCATGATTGATTGTTTGGACCCGAATGTTGCCTTATGTTGCCTAATGTTGCCTTGAATTGTATAACTACCTATTTTTCAAATGTCCCTAAATTCATGAGCCGTTAACTATGTTTTGACTTGATGTTGTGAGTTGGGAATAGCCACTTGTTCAAATAATAGTACTATTGGGTTGACGCCCCTATCTGAGACCAGGGCATTACGCTAAGTAACCTATGGGAAGGATAATTTACGAGAACGAGAATCAGTGGTATATAAATTGCAACTAATACCCTAGTAGGGGCAGTGGAATTCATATAGTCATGTCGGCTTTAGGCGTGGGTGACTAAGTTAAGGGGTTGATGTCATGAGCTTAATACAATTCTTCAATTTACCTAAATAATAGATTGTATGATCAATAATTCTATTAAATGATTATGATTGACTTTTCTCTTGTGTTCAAATGATGATTTGGGAAACCTATAGACTTGCTCAACCGTTGTATTGATGATTTTAAGCATGTATTTCAGGTGATTGAAGTTGATGAATGGCGGAGCTTGCTGGAGAAGGATTGCCGGTTGCTTTTGTGGTGATTGGGTCTAAAATTGATTTCTTTCCCTTTTGTCACAAAATTAATAATGTATGGTCATGTATTTTGCTAAAAATGTTTGTTGATTGGTTGAGCGCGAATTATCGATCTGGGCTCTGTTTTAGGAGAGAGTCTCGGAGATCTTTGGGGGACCTAAATGTTACTCTGATATTTCTAAAATTGTTTTACTTAGGATCGAAGGTTTTAGACAGTGGTTAAATATCCTTTTATATTTCAAATGTACGATTTTGAGATCGTTTAAAGTGTTTTGTGTAATGAAGGTTGAGTTTAGCACCCAAATGTGTATTCCGCTGCGCAATGTAATTTGGGGGTGTTAAATCTATCATCATAAACACTTATTCTAAGTCTTATATGTTTTGTTTATGACTTCTATGGATTCTACATTCTTAGTTTCAGGGTTTGTATATGGTAATTATAATCTATGCATAATTATGGGAGCTTAAGATCCTATGCTTTGATAGCTTGTACCTTATGCTTTACTAACTTGTAACTTAACTTGAAATAAATGTATTACCTTATTATGATACTTAGTTTAGTTTTGTAATTATTTGCAAAAGATAAGACTCTAATTCAATGTAAAATGGATTTTATATGCTAATCTTGGTTACTAGGTCTTAACTTGTATTTAGCTTTGGATTAGTGAATATTTGTATTTTGTGATCAATTACCTTTCCTTTATATGATAGATTATAATTAGTATATTGTATTTGATACTTGTACATAGATATTAGGTAGTTATATTGTTTGAAACATTGTCTACTAAGGTTTTCTAGGTGGTGATCTAGACTATTATGTACATTTACTTATACTTAGCTTTGTATAGTTTGTTCTTACCATTCTTAAGTATTATTATGTATTCAAAGTATAGTTTACAACTATTTTATAATCCATAATGACTTATTGATATGTATTTTTCATTCAAACTTTACTATTCTTGAGTTTATAATTCACTTATATGGATTTTAGGGTTTCTAAGGGAATTTAGGGCATCATAGTTATATTTGAGATGTTCTTATTCATAATGTACTTGTTAAATTACTTTTAAATCTTAGACTTGATATATATACATTGTATTTCCAACATATAGGAATATGTTGAAGTGGCAGTTCAGGTTGTGAGAAACAATTCATCTTACAAAGTAAGGCATAAAAAGCAAAAATTTCTAATGGATTTTCCACTTCCATTAAACCATTGCATATAACACATATGTGAAATTTATGGGTTGTCATAGTCTCTCCCCCTTAAATAAATCCTATCTCGAGATTATAATGGCAACATAGCATATCAAAGGCAAACATTGCTCTTAGGTGCTCAAATTCTTTCTTAAAATCTTATTCACATATCAAGAAAACATCTTTATAGTTGGTCTTTGGTTTTAAATCAATCTCTTCTATCAGTATTTTCATCAAAATGGTTATACATGAAGTATCATTCATGTCTTAGTGATCAAAATTGTAATATTATCTCATAAGAATTTAGTTCATCACCAAACCGAATATACAAAACATACCATTTAATCACATAAATCTTCATTAGATTCGAAAATACGAAAGGATTGTGATTATTACCGAGTTCTTTGTGAAACTCAAGTCAATAAATCACAACTAAATTCAAAATCCTGAATTGGTTATCGCGTTCTTCAAAATCGGTTTGGGTAAGTGATGGTGAAAAGATCCTTCTCAAATAGATATTGTTTAATATGGTGTAGTTTCTCATTCATAGTGAGAAGTTTTTATCAAAATAATCTCTTGGATTATCTTAAATCACGATTATAATATAGCATATACTTAATCATCACAATTCAACGCTTTACGAAGCTCCATTCTAATATAATCTTTCCAATAGTTTGATGAACTATTTTGGGTCTTATAAGTTGAAAATCTCCAACTTTAGCCCAACATATACGTAAATGGCACTTCTTTCGATAGAGTGCTTCAAATAGTATTGCTTTAATTCTAACTTGATAACTACTATTATACGGGAAAGTTTTACCAATGATAACTGTCCTTACAAAATTTATAACACATACATGGAGTATGTAGTTTAGTATTTAGACAGTTCTTCCACTTAACACATTAATATACCTATTTAAGTATAACATATCAATTCTAAAACATTCATCACGATCTTAGATGATAGATATTGATACTCTATGTCGACAGATTATTTCACATATAATCTTGTCAGAGTTTCTATATTATCAATTTCCTTAATAAGAATAAATCTTATAGTTCTAGTAAGATAATTGACAATGATCCGGATGGCATCATGTCTACTTGAAGTAACAAAATCCGCATTGTTCTTTCCTATTTCCATGCAGGAAATTCAGGTTGAACTTTAAGTCAGATGACTTAATATTCTGCTTTAAAAGCATAATATAAGGATTTCAAAGTTTCTTCGAGTTGAATGGAATACTTCAGCTTCCAAGTATTTACAAATTCCAAATTTAAGACGAATATTGACGTATCTTCCAATATACTATATAGTAATATATGCAATCTCTCATTTAGTATTCTAACATGTTATTAGGTCTATACTTGTCTTATATTGAATATTCTTAAGTCCATCTATAAATTCTTAGTAACATAAAGATGCGTCCAATTTTATGTAAGGAAGAAATTATAAATTTGGTGATTTAAATTTATTCATTTGACTGAAGAAGCGTCCTAATTCAATGAAATAAAGAGAATGTAAATCATTGACTTAGAAATTTCCGTCATAATACGAATATAGACAAATAATATTTAATATATTTATTAGTCCTTTAAATTTCCTTTTTACGTTGGCGAATGTAAGACGTCCTGTATATAATACCTAAGAATACGATTTTCTAGAGTCGAACGACGTTAAAATAGAAGATGATATTTTATTCCTTACAACATGTATATAAGATACAAGATAATTCTATCGAACATATAACTTGTAAGGCCACTTGCCATTAAAATTCCAAACCCAACAACCTACTATGTTTAAAATATGACACCACATGGTGCAAAGTCCTGTGTGATGCAGAATGCATTTCTTATACAGAAGAAAATTTCCATCATAACCAGCTTAGGTTGAATTCTAGTTTACTTAAATTTATGATCGTTCTTTCATTGCTGAATTTACGCTTAATATTTTTCCGAATTTTGCACATGATTATGCTTAATTACCTTATTCATCAACTCTTTGGGTAGAGATAAAAGACTTTTTCCAATATATTGGGATTTTGGAAGTGGTAATCTCTCTTCAAAACCTTTGATAAAATTTCCTTAATAAATTTTTCTAACAAAATCTTTTGATGGAGTCTTCTTAATAGAATTTCAGATGAAATTCCATGACATAATTGCATGATAAAATCTTCTGATGAAATTTTATGATAAAATCTTCTGGTGAAGTTCTATGATAAAATCCTTCATCACTCTATATGATAAGATACAACTCATCTAACTCTTGAAACTTCCTCGTGCACGTCTCGAGGTTATTTCCTTTTATCATTAGATAGCAGAGTTCTTCTTTCATCTTCTCGATCATCTTTCTAAGAAATATTTGAAATTTAATCAAGCGATCTTATGAAATCCTTTTATCTCAATAGGTTGAGCATAAAGTATTTTCCAAGATAACTATCGAAGTGCTATCTTCTTATAGCAAGCTTCATTTTATAATTTCAAGTACGATTTATACGATAGAAAACTAAATTGGCTTTTTCAATCCAAAGGGTGATACTAATAGCATCTTTTCTTCCTTGGATATCAGAAACTAATCAGTCATAGAATGTTCTTTCGAATATTACTTTTTATTGATAATATGCACTTGTAGGATTGTAGCCAAATCAATGTTAATTCTTCGTCAAATACTTTTAGGGTGTAGAATGACAGATAGAATAGAAAGAATTTAGAATCCAAGGTATACTCATGTAAGAAAACATCTGTCATATATGTATATGGATACATATAAATGCTTATCGGACACAAGGTATATCTTTTTTCGGTTTATACAGGAAACTTACTATGTTGATTATCATTCATATCCGAGGATAATAAATCCAACTATGAAATAGGATTTCAAAGTTTACAACGAATTTATAAAGATATGACTCATACATAATCGTAACATATTTATCCATGATATGGAATGGAGGAATATAACAAAAAATGTAAAAGCTCGTCTTATAGAACAAGCTTCTCTTTTACATATCATATATTCTACAAAAAGAACCTTTTGATAGACAAAAGCCGAGAATATAATATTTTTATAAAACTTGGAATGTTTCCTTACTCTTTCTTCAAACTTGCGGGTTATATTCAATTGATATTTATCATTATCATGAAGATAACAGAAATTCCAAAAATATATACTTTATCAAGTATATGCTTTTCCCATAATTAACACAATTTCATTCATAATCATTTATGAGTAAACCAAGAAATAGGGATCTCTTACTTTTCAGAAATAAGTATGAAACTACAATATTTGATGAAAAACACAACTTTTATTTATTAACAACTTGTCTTTTTATACTTACAAGACAAGCTTCACTGTTAACATAAAAGTAAAGACATAAAGTTGAAAGTATTTACAACTTAATAGTCTAACGTCTTCATCTCTCCCTCTTAAGTTCTTTGATGACATCAAAAAGACTTCGTATGTCGGCTCGATGTTTAATTTGGATGTCCTCAATGACTAACTCTTGAGTAGAAATCTTCAGTCGAGCTTGAACAATTTCTTCATCGTGTATCATTTGTCTTCTCTACAACATAGCCTTAATTTATTCAAAATCTTCCTCTAACTTCTCAAAATCTCGTTGTATAATTCTTCGGCCTTTCCTAAGTCCTTCAACTTTATCTTCAAGATCTCAATACGCTTGGGAGAAAATTATTTTAAATAGGGTAGGACATCTTTAATTTGTTGTTCATAGGTATTTTTGGGTAAGTTTTTAGATATAGGTGATGGTACATTAATAGGGTAAGGTGATGGAAAATTTTGGTGTCGAGGTGTAGAATCTATTTCTTCGTTATATACTCGTATAACTTGCATATAGGGGTCGTCACCAAAGGGTAAAACGGTTTTGGGATTTTCTGATATTTTGGTGTATTTTCTGAACTATCATAAGGATTATTCATCAGGAGATTGGAAATATACTTTGGGAAATCATCGAGAATACTTGCAGAACGCTCATCTTAAGAATCCGATAAGATGATAATAGGATGAAGATAGGAATACATATTTCTGGAGACATCGATAAATCCTAAAGATTATCTATATTTAAACATAATTCTTGTAGGAGCACTAGCTTTTGGCACGGAGGACTTTCTTGAAATTATTTTAAAAGTAGTTATAGTCAAGATTTTATTTCTTGTTCTCTATAACCATGGCTCTGAGTACCAATCTGTAACACCCCCATTTTACCTTTACGCAGCGGAACATTGATCTGGGGTATTACTTCATAGAACACAAGTCAAAATAATAGAAAACAACTCAAAAGAGTGATTAAATCAACTTTCTTTATATATCATTAAAAATCATAGTTTTACAATATGAGGTTCCCAAAATCTATATTAATAATTTCAAGCTCGTGCCTCTTCATGCCATCCTCGTGCTGCTCCATGCTATCAGTCACAATTTCCTGAAATATATACTTAAAGTCAACACAAAGGTTGAGTGAATTCATAGGGCCCAAACATATTTTGAATACAAGTATATCCTCCGGGCTACATTGTTATACACCCACATAAAATAATCATCATACTTCACTATGCTCATGACCCCGCTGCTAGACAATATCATAACCAACAATCTGCCCTTATAAGAAGGTAGTCTGTCAACTAACCTTAGTTTAGCAAAATAAAGTGTATCTGTTTAGCCTAGGTAGGAACCTTCAGCTGCTGGCAAGCGCGACTTACCCAGATAAGGGATGTCAAACCCCAAATAGTACTATTCACAATATTATCGCTCATTTTCGAGAAATGATTAGCGGTTCACAATTAAAAAGGGACTTAACGGCAGTAGTAAACATAGTGTCAATAATCATACCATACAATCTTTCAAAAGCACTTGTATTCCAGTTTTAGCATATATCCCCCTTACGGGTTTTCAAATCATTTTATAAAGCATTTAGAAGTGAGGCTACGAACTCACCTTATGTCCATAGAATTCGAGCTATAATTAGATATATTTCATTCCCAGATAAACAACTTGGTCATACAAACCACAACTTGGTCTCACAAAAACCTGGATTAACACAATGTGTATAGTATCAAATCTTTAATCTTTTGTTCAATCTTTCTAAGTATTGGTTATATATTCTTTATTTAATATTTGGTTGTAAATCTAGCATCATTTTTCGGGCCATCATACTCGAAAGCCATTCTATAAACGTTTGAGGAACGAGGGCACTTTAAATCGTAAACCCAACCACTCAGTCATAACGTAATATCAAGATGGAACATCTTTGTAAAAAGCTCCCTACTAACATGATACTTTCATTACTTTCTCATATTTATAATTAGTCTTATTTAGTTTCAAAATTGTTAAAAATAGCCCTTTTGGTTATACTTTGGTATAATTACACTTTTAACCCCTAAAGTATATAGTTTCATAACAACCTCAAAAATGGACAGTTTTAGTCCCTATACTTGTAAAAATCACATAACAACCTCAAAAATGGACCAAATGATCTAGTAATTTAAAAAAAGTTTCAAAACATGTTTATAATTATAATAACAACATTTCTTCAGAATTATAGCTTTTTTTTGGGTAAAGGGGCAATCCCCGGTAAAATATATTAATCCCAAAAAACAATGAAGTACAATGGAATGTGACTGAGTGTCACATTAACCTCAAGCCAAGCTTGAACTACTATCTAATCATACGACAACTCATATGAAAATCCTAGCGTACAAAAACAATAACACCAATAGGAAAGAACCACTTAACAAACAACATTAAGAGATAAAAATAGAATCGGGCAGCTTCCAAAGTTGAGCGAACATAAGCGCATCCACCGAACGCTTAAACTTACAAGAAAGAAGCTTAAGCCGCACCTCGTTCCAAATGGATTGAAATAGCTCTGGCACTTGCCTCTTGACCTTGGTGAATAATCGAACATTGCGCTCTTGCCAAATGAAGTAGGCACACGCAGCTATGATCAGCTTAGAAACAATACTTTTAAATAACTTCCGCTTGGCAAATGGCTGAACAAATGAAGTAATATGACTAAAGACTGGATCAATAGAATCCATCCCAGCAAATTTCTTCAAACGGTTCCAAATCTGCCGAGAGAATGGACATTAAAAAAAAAGGTGATCATGGGAATCCGGGACCAATTCACACAACGAACATACTTGAACCATATTCTGATTAACTTCTGAAACGCGAATTCTGTCTTGCGTCTTCAATCTTCGCCAAAAAATTAGCCATAAATTAGTAGCATGTTTGGGAATACAAGCAGGAAACCAAACAATGTCACTCCATGGGACAATCTGACTCTTGTACCGAATTGTATTCCAGACCAAAGTAACCGAAAACTCCGAGCACTTACCATCAACATCACGCCAAACAACTTTATCCGGGACATCAGACAACGTAGGCATAATTAACGCAACAATAGAAGGATACTTCGCAATAATAGAATGCGGCCAGTTCCACGCATCATTCTGATATAAATCACGAATGCAAGAATTAGTATTCAAACCTGCAGCATGGATATCGCGAGAAGAGACCATGTTAGACAACGGGCATTCCACGTGCCAATTGTCTGCCCACAGAAACGTAGACGTACCATTGCCTACATTATTCCAAACAAAATTACGAATTAGGGGGCGAAGCTGAAGAACCTTGCGCCATCCCCAAGACATGTTACCACGAGACGGAATGTCCCAAAAGCTTATGCCTTTGAGCTTATAAGCTTGAACCCAGTGGACCCACAGCGAATTCTTCCCAGCCAACAGCTTCCATATATGCGAAATCATTAACGCTTGATTAAACACTTCAAGCCTACGGATGCCAAGACCACCTTCATTCTTAGGTAAACAAGCAATTTCCCAAGCAATTTTAGATTTCCTTTTCCGCATATCTTGGCTCCATAAAAACAATCGCATCATCTGTTCTAAATCATGAAGGACACGAGTAGGAAGAATAAACACGGACGCCCAATAAATATGCAAAGCACTAATCACCGATTTGATAAGTTGCAAACGACCAGCAAACGAAAGCGCTTTATGCTTCCATTTCAAGAGACGATCCTCAATTTTCTCCTTCAACTCCTTACAATCATTAAAAACAAGCCTTGTAGAAATTAAAGGAACTCCAAGGTATTTTACCGGAAATCTTCCTTCAGCGAAAGGAAGAATATCAAGAATAGCAAGCTTAACATTGTTAAGAACATTACAGAAGTAAGCGGTGCTCTTAGGGATACTCGGAGTTAATCCTGATGCTATTTTAAATTCCTCCAAAGAGTTTTTAATGACGGTCACAGAATGCACATCACCATGCGCAAAGAGGAAAAGGTCATCCGCAAAGCAAAGGTTAATCAAATCAAGCTTAGAACAATACCGATGATAAGTAAAGGAAGAACTCAACATCACCTTTCGCTTAAGCATGAGCGTCAGAATCTCCATAACCATAGTAAATAATTAAGGCGACAACGGGTCACCTTGACGAAGACCACGCTGCCCTTTAAAGAACCCATGAAGCTCACCATTTATACATATCGAGTATGACGCCGTAGAAACACACTCCATGATCCAATGAACCACACGAGAATGAAATCCAAAACCCACCAGAATTGTTCGTAAAAAGTTCCAATCAACCGTATCATAAGCCTTTTGAATGTCGACTTTAAACGCACACCTAGGAATGCCACGGTCCAAATGATAGTTATGCATTAATTCTTGAGTGAGGAGTATATTATCAGAAATACTTCGTTCGGGAACAAATGCAGATTGATTAGGACTAATGATTGTCTTCAAACTCTCCTTAATGCGATTAGCAATGATCTTGCTAATGCATTTAAAAAGAACATTGCAACATGAAATCGGCCGATAGTCATTGATACGAGCAGGATTTCGAACTTTAGGAATAAGCGTAATGATGGTGTGATTTAACTCTTTGAGGAGATTACCATTAGTGAAGAATTCCGAAATCGCTTTAGTAACATCATCCGCAATAATATCCCAAGCTTCTTTAAAAAACACCGCTGTATACCCATCCGGACCCGGAGCCTTATCATTGCCCATAGAAAAAATCGCCTCCTTTACTTCTTGTCTAGTGACCATACGAGACATATGGAGAGCATCTTCATCCGAAACAGATGATACAAATAAATTGCTAGTATCAAAAGTAATGGGATCACCTGCAAGACCAAGAAACTGTTCATAGTGCATGACAAATGCCTGAGGAACATTAGCATTTTCAAAAACGACACCCTCATTATTAGCAACAACATCAATACGGTTTCTGATAATTTGATTTTTAACCGCTTTGTGAAAATACGCCGAATTCGAATCACCATCACGAAGCCAATCCGTTTTGGCCTTTTGGCGAAGGAACTGTTCTTGTAAGAGAAGAGCATTATTATAAGCTTCAACAGCCACTACTTCATTCTCCCTAAACTTACTGTTAGAGGGATCCTTGTCCAAAACAGTTTGAGCATGGTCCAAATCCTCCCGCAGCTTGATAACATTCGCGTGAATATTACCTTTATCAAACAGAATCTTTCGAAAAGGCTTCTTCAGATACTTTAGTTTAGTAACAATCTTAAACATATCAAAACCACTGACCTGACGCGACCACTACTCCATAACAACATTTCTGAACTTATCACTTTGAGTGATTATATTAAAAAATTTAAAAGGCCTTGGTTTCGACTTCCCCAAATTGGGAATGCTAAGCACCGCCGGAGCATGATCAGAAATTCGATATGGCTTGAACACAGCAAAAGTACCAATAAATGTAGTAAAGAAACCAAGGTTCGCCATAACACGATCTATCTTTTTAAGAATACCATCCCTTCCTCTTGGTTTCTGATTCCACGTAAAATGCAAGCCCGAACTCTTAACATCAGACACTTGGATGGAGTTAACACAATCTTTGAACTCACGCATCGAGATATCAAAAGTTGACATACCTGGAGTTGTATCGTCCAAAAACAGTGCCGAATTAAAATCTCCAAGTAAGCACCACGGTCTATCATTAATGAAAGCATGATGGACTAATAAATTGTGCCATAACTCTCGCCTTTGCGTATACCTGTTATGCGCATACACAAAAGTACAAAACATCTCCTTTTGTTCCATTTTGAGCCATAACCGCGTGTGAATAGCCTGATCACTGTAGGAAATAACCATAGCATCAACAATATTACAATTCCAGCCCAAAATAATTCGAGTACCCCTCGAACATAAACTACCATTTAAAGACCAATCCCAATGTCGAAATACCGAAGAGCACACGCTGTGCAGATTGGACGTAATCACATGGGACTCTAAAATGGCACAAACTGAAAGATTATTCTCCGAAATGACATTCCTAACTTCATTCTGTTTATGGGAGAAGTTCAACCCCCGTATATTCCATGAGGCCGCATTAAACATGAGTACCCGGATTAGAAGGAGTGCTTGCCCCTAAGTTATGAGTCTCCGTTTGAACCGACCCTTCAATATCATCCGTATCGCTTTCATTAACAATATTCATCGTCTGTTTAATATTAAGGCCCGCAGCATCATCCCATTCCGAATCATCTCCAGCCAAACTAGCAAAAGCATTATTAACATTTACCTCCGGACCTGGTACAACACCAGATTCTGAGGCTATGTTAGGATCCACTTGAGACGATATAGATTGCACTTGAGCAGCATTAGTATTAGACTTAGATGATTGTCCCTTGTCAACCTTCTTATATTGAAGATTCACAGCTGGCTTAGTAAGTTTGATACCCGAAACTTGCTTAGCTTTGCCCTTATTCTTCTTTTTGGAAACTTCTTTGAAACCGTCATTATCAGCAACGACTACAATCGGAACCTCAATAGGACGTTTTGGACACTGTTCATCATTGTGATCAAATGTTTTACACGTAGTACATCGCGGGGGTTTCCACTCGTATTCTATTTCAACTTTGGCCAGCGAATGCCCCTCACCATTCGTAAGCGGGATAGCAATAACAATGGAATCTTTTAGCTCATTTTCAGAAGAAATTTCGACAAGGGCCCTTGCGTACTCCTTTTTTCCCCACGAACGGACACACATGTTACTCGTGTACGTATCCAGCATTATCGGTCGTCCAACCTGTGTCGTGATTAAACTCAGACCAACTTCCGAGTATACTACAATAGGCACATGCCTCATCTTAATCCACACTGGAGCGTTTTTGATTTCCTCCTTCTTCAAGCTAGTGTTAGGTGTCCAAACATTCAGAAATAATGGTGCAAGTCGAATCAACCAAGGACCATCTTTCATCACACTCTCCATCCCATGGTTAGTATCAAACTGAAACAAAAAAAATCCGTCATCCAGCATAACTCGCTTCAGGCCGTATTTCGCCCATGTGTTCTTAACGTAGTTTTCCACGAGTGGAAATGCTAGTCTTTTTCCCAGGAAGTACCCATACAGAGTATTCGAAAAGCGAGCTGTGATCTCCTCCATTGCTGCAGCAGGTAGTGCAACATGTGCCCCTTCCACAACCTCATCATTATGTAACTCTTGGATATGAACTGTTTTTTTGCATGGTTGTGAAGCAACAGCCGCAAAAGAACGACCAGCCGCCTCTGTCGTGTTAGTTATTGGTTGTACAACATCATTCAAGGGCGTAAACGTGACAGTCGCACCCGATGTTTGTACAGATCTAACCGCTTTCCGGACCAGACCCTCTTGACCTGGTTTACCATCAATGTTCCGAATCCTTGAGGCGAATGCCCCACGCGTATCCTTATTAATAGTAGTTTGTTCCATCTCTCAAAAAAACCGACACAAGATCCAAACCCTAATTAGGGTTTAGAAAACACCAGCCAATCAAATTCCTCTAGGTTGTTTCCATGATAGTAACATATAATAATAAAATAATAAATCAGAGTAACGAAACCCTACTATGACTATAACTACAAACCCTAAAAGCGCCGCACTAAAGAATTATAGCTTTTGAAATAGGTTTTTGCTCATTACTTCATGTAAATTACAAAACTAGGGTTTTAAGACATATTTAGCTTATAACTTTCATTTAAATTGATCAAAAGCTCTAATTTCTTTTAGATTATCTTTCTAACATTATTTTGGCATGTAATTAAGAAGTTTGGGTCTTTGGTTTGAAGTTTAACAAAGGTTTGAGGTGAAATTGGGAAGATAACCTAGGCGGGTTAGGGTTTAAAATGATTTACGGTTAAATCTCAGTAAAAGTGATTATCTTTTAATTAGCTACTGATGTAAACTTAGTTTTTACATCCTACATTTTTCTCAATGTGTTCATGAAGTCCCTACATTGGTTTTACTAAATTATTCTAAGTAAACATGTCCAAAGGGTGAAAATACCTATTTTTACCTAATTTACAAGCCATGCATTAAAATATTATACCTTGTGCTTTAGGGTACTTGTACATTGTCTAAATATAATATTATAACTTTAATATGATTCTACAAGTGTTTGTAGACTTGTCCTAAAAGACTAGGTAGTGATTCTATCTAGATTTCTTAATATAAGGGTTTTTAGGTCACTAATCCTAATAACTTTCTATCTTGGGTAATTATGGTTTGTATCATCATAAACACTTATTCTAAGTCTTATATGTTATGTTTATGACTTCTATGGATTCTACATTCTTAGTTTAAGGGTTTGTATATGGTAATTATAATCAACGTACAATTATGGGAGCTTAAGATCCTATGCTTTGATAGCTTGTACCTTATGCTTTACTAACTTATAACTTAACTTGAAATAAATGTATAACCTTAATATGATACTTAGTTTAGTTTTGTAATTATTTGCAAAAGATTACACACTAATTCAATGCAAAATGGATTTTATATGCTAATCTTGGTTACTAGGTCTTAACTTGTATTTAGCTTTGGATTAGTGAATATTATTATTTTGTGATCAATTACCTTTCCTTTATATGATAGATTATAATTAGTATATCGTATTTGATACTCGTACATAGATATTAGGTAGTTATATTGCTTGAAACATTGTCTACTAAGGATTTCTAGGTGGTGATCTAGACTATTATGTACATTTACTTATACTTAGCTTTGTATAGTTTGTTCTTACCATTCTTAGGTACTATTATGTATTCAAAGTATAGTTTACTACTAGTTTATAATCCATAATGACTTATTGATATGTATTTTTCATTCAAAGTTTACCATTCTTGAGTTTATAATTCATTTATAAGGATTCTAGGGTTTCTAAGAGAATTTAGGGCATCATAGTTATATTTGAGATGTTCTTATTCATAATGTACTTGTTAAATTACTTTTAAATCTTAGACTTGATATATATACATTGTATTTCCAACATATAGGAATATGCTGAAATGGCAGTTCAGGTTGTGAGAAACAATTTATCTTACCAAGTAAGGCATAAAAAGCAAAAATTTCTAATGGATTTTCCACTTCCTTAAATCATAGCATATAACACATATGTGAAATTTATTGGTTGTCAAAGTGCATACATTGCTTTTTTCCCAATGGATCTCAAACTGTCTATGAAGATCTTGAGCAAATAAGTGATGAAAATCTTGAAGAGATGGACATCAAGTGGAACATGGCACTTAGCAGCATAAGAGCTAACAAGTTTTACAAGAAGTTTGGAAAAGGCTTACATTCAATCAAGTTGAATGTGCTGTTTTTGATAAATCCAAGGTTTAGTGCTACAATTGTCATAGAATGGGATACTTTAGAAGAGAATGTAGATCTCTACTTAGGAATGATGGTGGAAGGGAATGGTACGTACTTCTGTCAAGATTGAGGATGTTGACTCAAAGGCTATGGTAGATATGTAGAATAGTGATGGAATTAGATGGGATTGGAGCTACTTGGTAAACGAGGTGACACAGAATCAAGATTTGGTTGCTGAAAAAGAAGAGAAGCATGTTCAATTTGCTCTTATGGTCAAATCTTCTTCTTCATCAGATAATGAGGTATATGATGATGCTTATTGTAGTAAAGGTTTTAGGCAAAACACTAAAAACCTTAAGAAGGAGGTTTCAAATTTAAATGAAAAACTCATAGATATAGATGCCTCACTAAGAAATTATAAGAGGGGACTTGTACAATCAGATGGGATGGTGCAAGATTATAGGAAAATGGAATTTGATCTTAACGATCAAATTACTGTCCTAGAAAGAGATCTAAGACTTAGTAATGAGTCTAAGGCTAATATGATGGAATCTAGAACTGAATTACAACTTAAGCTAGATGAGGCCATTAAATCTAATGAAAACGTAGGTCTTAAAATTGAAAATTTTGAAAAGGCTAGTATTATCTTAGATAAATGTGTAAGTGAGCAAAGAAACCCCAAAGACATGTTTGGGATTGGAATGAAAGCAAAGGAATTTGCTGCTGTTCCACCACCTCCAGGCAATTTCTATAGGGTATCTAAGAAACAAGACTTGTCTTTGACTGGTATTCTAGAATTCCAAGAGAAAGAATTTTCTCATCTGCCACGTGTGCTTAGTCCTATAGAGGAATATGAGAAGAAATTGGTTGACCTAGAACAATGGAAGGCTGCCAACCCCTTCCTCTTTGTTAAAGGAGGTTTGCTTTGTGATGAATCTGTTGATGTTAAGCCCGTAGTTGTGACTAACCCCACTACTGGTAAACTAGTTAACCTTGGTTCATCTCCTAAAAGCGTGTATAGTGTTAAATATGTTGAGATGTATAGGAGAACTAGATCACCTCAGAGCCAAGCCAGTGTAAATGGGACAAATTTTGTGTCTAAAAAGGCTTGTTTCACATGTGGGAGCTTCTCACACTTGGCCTATAACTGTGTCAGTGGATACACCCAATCCGCTGACAAAAGGTCAACTATGGTGAACCCTCGACCATTTTCTCACCCAAGTCCTCAGGCCACTAGACCAACTCCTTTCTTCTCTAAGGGAGCTAATACCCATGGACAAAGACCCTTTCAAAAGACCAACACTTGGTCCAACAGACAGTTGGTTCCTGTAGCAAACCTTAATGTAGCTGCTGACATGAACAATCTATACGCTGACAAGGCAAGACAAGTCGCTGACAAGGCAAGACAAGCCGCTAACAATCCTAGATTTGGTATGTCTATGCCAAAACTAGCCGCTGCCAGACCTTATGTTAGACCATATAAACATAGATACTTGGTTAATAAGGGACAAGGGTCTAAGGTATCATCCAAATTAACTTGGAAACCTAAACAAGAGCAAAAACTCTAATTTTAATGATGTTTTCATGACTTGAAACGGATTTAAATATCTTGAAAGGATCATTACTAAACCTATTGGAACTAATTAGGTGTTTAGGGCACAATGGGATGAACAGGAGGTTGTTTCAAGGAATAAATATATTCTTGTTGAACAACCAGTTGGATCCAAGCCTTACAAGGCTCTGGTCCCTAAAGAAAACTAATTTGCTTTCTTTATGTGAAGGGCATTCAAAAGCAGGTCAATGATCATGGATATTGGGATAGTGGATGTTCTAAGCACATGTCTGGAAAGGAGGATTACTTAAAAAAATTCACTCCTATCAGCAATGGTGATAAAGTATACTTTAGTTGCAGTTATGGAACCATCTTTGGCAAAGGAACTCTAATCACCAACAATTTGGAGTTTGAGGAACTCTTTCTGGTAAAAGAACTCGGTTATAATTTATTCAACGTGTCACAAGTATGTGACAACAAAAATAAAGTTCTTTTTACTGACACTAAATGTTTAGTATTAAGTAAAGACTTTGAGATACCCGCTGAAAAGTTCATTGGGTGCAGAACACTTAGACATAAGCACATTTGTAATGTTAATCTTAATGGGATTAAAATGAACACTAATCCTTATTGTCTTTATGCTAAGGTTTCAATGGATGAGAGTAATTTATGGTATAGAAGGTTAGGGAATATAAACTTTAAGAACGTGAATAGACTTGTTACGCATGATCTTGTCAGTGGATTACCCTCAATGGCTTTTCAAAATGATCATAGTTGTGTTGCATGTCTTAAAGGCAAGCAACATAAGGCCTCTTTTAAGTCTAAGAGTGTGCATTCTAGTTCTAAACCTTTACACTTGATTCATATGGACTTATTTGGACCTACTAATGTTGGGAGTCTTAATAATAAGTCTTACTGCTTTTTAATCACAGATGATCACTATAGATTCACATGGACCTTCTTTTTAGCTAACAAAAGTGATATTGTTAAAACTCTAATTAATTTCATCATTCAAATAGAAAAGAAAGCAGGTCATGAGGTTAACATCCTTAGGAGTGATAATGGTGGTGAGTTTAGAAATCATCTTTTAGATGCCTTCTGTGTCAAGAAGGGAATTACTAGGGAGTTTAGCACAACTAGAACTCCACATTAAAATGGTGTAGCTGAGAGAAGAAATAGAACTCTCATAGAAGCAGCTAGGACAATGTTAGCAGATGCTAAATTACCCATTGCTTTTTTGGTTGAGGTTGTCAATACGGCATGCTATGTTCAGAATAGAGCCTTAGCCAATAAGTTTCACAATAAGACCCCTTATGAACTGTTTTGGAATAGGAAGCCTTACATAGACTTCTTTAGACCCTTTGGATGTCATGTAGTTATTTTGAATATAGTGATAACAATGGAAAGTTTAATTCGAAAGGTGATGAGGGATATTTTGTAGGATATTCTATGAACAGCAAAGGGTATAGAGTTTATGACAAGAAGGATAGGAGAATCATAGAAAACATTCATGTTGACTTCTTGGAGAATAAACCTAGTGATCCTGAATCTTAACCAAATTGGATGTTTGATTTAGAGCCTTTGTCCAGATCCATGAATTATATGCATGTACCTAATCCAGAGGTCTTGGAAGCTCCCATTGTTGATAATGCAGGTATCCAAGCTCATAAGGTGACAGGATCATATGCAGCCGAGCTCACTCCTTCATTCAACATTCTTAACATACCTCTTTGGAGTGAAGAGTTCATTAGAGCATCTGCTGCTGAGAAAAGAAAGGAAAGAAAGGAACAAGAAGAGCCGAAGAATGACGATGGTGTCAGCAGCTCCAAAGACACTGATACGTTCATTCTAGCCACTAACACATTCATTCCAGCCGCTGACAAGATAGTGTCAGCCGTTGACAGCTCTTCTTCAGACTATGACAAATTCATTCATGATTTTATGAATAGTTCCATACCCGAAGGTGTTGTCAGTAGTTTCAATCCATTCACTAACAATGTTATTAATGATGAAGATGGGCATGAGAATAAGAATGAAGAGAATCATGATCTTACTAATTTAGAGACAACTTTCAATGATGATTCCTTATTTGGGGGAGGAATGAATTCTCGTATTACTAAAAAGCATCCTCCTTCTCAAATAATTGGACCCTTATCTTCTGCAATTCAGACCAGAGGTAAAAGTAATAAGCAAGGTGGATTCATTGCTAATATCCACAAGAAGGCTGATAATAAATGGATTCAAGAGTGTTTGTTTGCCTATTTTCTATCACAATTAGAACCCAAGAAGATATTTGACGCTCTTAAAGAAGAAAGATGGGTTGAAGCCATGTAAGATGAGCTTCATCTGTTTTCCATACAGGATGTTTGGGAGCTTGTAGATTATCCTAAACATGTCAAACCCATTGGAGCACGCTGGGCTCTAAGAAACAAGAAAGATGAAAGAGGTATTGTGATCAGAAACAAGGCAAGATTGGTTGCTCAGGGTTACACACAAGAAGAGGGTATTGGCTATGAAGAGGTTTTTGCACCTGTTGCTAGGAGTGAATCAATAAGGATTTTCCTAGCCTATGCTTCTTGCATGGGTTTCAAAGTATACCAGATGGGGGTGAAGAGTGCCATCCTGTATGGCACAATTAAAGAGGAAGTTTATGTTATGCAACCTCTTGGTTTGGAAGATCCAGAGCATCCAAACAGAGTCTACAGAGTTATAAAGGCAATGTATGGTCTTCATCAGGCCCCTAGAGCCTGGTATGGTACCCTTTCTACATACCTTGTGGAAAATAGCTTTAAGAGGGGCACCATAGATCAGACATTATTAACCAAGCAAAATGGAAGGAATTTTTTCTTGTACATGTCTATGTTGATGACATCATCTTTGCTTCTTCGAATCAAAAGATGAGTGATGATTTCTCCAAGTTGATGACTGATAAGTTTCAGATAAGTGCCATGGGTGAAATGAACTTCTTTCTAGGTCTTCAAGTTTAGCAAAGAGAAGATGGTATTTTTATCTCTCAAGATAAGTATGTAGCGGAAATATTGAAGAAGTTTGGCTTCTCACCTCATGAAAAACGGGCAAGTACACCCATGGACAGAGCACCCTTGGGGAAGGATTAGAGATGGTAAGGAAGTTGATGTCAGGCATTAAAGGTCAATGATTGGATCATTAATGTATCTTACAGCCTCTAGACCAGACTGTTGGGTCAAAAGTTGATGAGTCAAATCACCATGGAAACTAGAAGGACCAAATATGGTGTTATATGAAACTTCAAGCTGGTGGACAAAATATGGATTGGTTTCTCCTGTTAGTGAAACTTTCCACTGTTGTGAAGTTTCCCTGCCATATATTAAAAGTTGAAGATTTGGCCAGAATATGTGATAAGTATGAATAAGTCAGTTTTGATTTAGTCTTTATTACTTTATTTAGTTTTCATGTATTTCTGGTTTCCTTAAGTTATAAAAGGAACCACCAGACCGTAGGTTTATTCATATCTCTCATTCACAAATGTAACCTACAGAGTCTTTGATCTCTAGGCATGGGATTCAATGTATACATACCTATAGTGGTTTGTGTTCATTAATAATACAAACCCTTTGGGAATTATTCATCTTTGTCAAACATCTTGTTTCATGTTGGAGCATAGTTTGGCTAAGTCGGTTCGACGACTCTCCTGGGCCGTTCATCGTCTTCTCCGGTCCTAAGTAATGCTGCAAACAATAGAAAACCAGTTAGGAGTGGACCCGAGGCCGGAGCCCCGGGGTCCACCTCCGACGGTCAAGTTAGTATTGATCGATATATTGTATAAGATGTGTGGTTAAGAGAGAACCTGTTATTATGAGACCCCTACCCCTGTTTATATAGGCTTAGGGTTTTTGAAGGATAAGTTAGGTATGTGTGGGCCGCGGGCCTGTTGGGCCGGGCCGAATACTGACTATACGTCGACATGTCCCCCAGTCTAGTATGATATGGTTCATGATCATGTTATGCTAGACTCATTCATGTATCACGCTTACTAAACAACCGCGTGCGGCTTGATGCTAGGACATCCTCATGGGTCGTCCGTAACATATGGCTCCACTCGTAATGGGCTACTATTAGCGAAAAGATAATGGGCTGGGGTTACGAATAGTGAGCGTAGCCACTATACGTCATCATGTCCCCCCAGTCTAGTATGCGAGGTCACCACCAAGGTTACTAGACTTTACACCATATCCGTTACCTGTAAGCGTATTTACGTCGAAAGAAATGGGGAACCCGTGTACGTAAGACGGGTAGGTGCGCTCGAATGCTTGGTTTCCCACGATTAGACGGTAAGGACCCCGTAAGAAGAAAACGTGTTCTATAGCCGGGGTAACACTGGCATTGGCAAGGTATCATTCTTATTCATCTCTAACATGAGGACGATAAGAAGGTTTTTATGAAGGTGGAACCCGTATGTTGCATCGTGAACATTTGAAGGCGTATTTCATATACCCACTAATGATGCAGCATAGCGCGAATATTTCATTCGTCTTAAGACCAACAGAAGACGTACTTCTGTGGCATGTTTATGCGGAAATTATATCCGTCTTGTGGCCACAACATTTGACAATGATTTTCCAAAATTCTTTACGTCTTTTCCCGGATTAAACGATATAAATTTTGGAAATTCACTCTTAGCCAGGCCAAGTAATTCGTCGAGGAAGACGTACTTCCGCAACAAAGAAATGTGCCAACGGAAGACGTACTTCCGCGACAAAGAAATGTGCCAACGGAAGACGTACTTCCGCGACAAAGAAATGTGCCAACGGAAGACGTACTTCCGCGACAAAGAAATGTGCCAACGGAAGACGTACTTCCGCGACAAAGAAATGTGCCAACAGAAGACGTACTTCCGCGACAAGAATAAATGTGCCAACGGAAGAGATACTTACGTGGCAAAGGCATAAGCCAATGGAAGAAATACTTCCATGGCAAAGGAACAAACGCGCGGAAGGAGGACTTCCGTGGCAAAGGAAAAATCAAATGGAAGAGATACTTCCATGGCGCAATAACAAGCGCGCGGAAGGAGTACTTCCGCGGCGAAGGAGTGAGCCAATGGAAGAGATACTTCCATGGCGCAGAAACAAGCGCGCGGAAGAAGTACTTCCGCGGCGAAGGAATAATCCAACGGAAGAAATACTTCCATGGCGCAATAACAAGCGCGTGGAAGGAGTACTTCCGCGGCGAAGGAGTGAGCCAATGGAAGAGATACTTCCATGGCGCAGAAACAAGCGCGCGGAAGAAGTACTTCCGCGGCGAAGGAATAAGCCAATGGAAGAAATACTTCCATGGCGCAATAACAAGCGCGCGGAAGGAGTACTTCCGCGGCGAAGGAGTGAGCCAATGGAAGAGATACTTCCATGGCGCAGAAACAAGCGCGCGGAAGAAGTACTTCCGCGGCGAAGGAACAAGCCAATGGAAGAAATACTTCCATGGCGCAATAACAAGCGCGCGGAAGGAGTACTTCCGCGGCGAAGGAGTGAGCCAATGGAAGAGATACTTCCATGGCGCATAAACAAGCGCGCGGAAGAAGTACTTTCGCGGCGAAGGAGTGGGCAAATGGAAGAGATACTTCCATGGCGCAGAAACAAGCGCGCGGAAGAGGTACTTCCGCGGCGAAGGAATAAGCCAATGGAAGAAATACTTCCATGACGCAATAACAAGCGCGCGGAAGGAGTACTTCCGCGGCGAAGGAGTGAGCCAATGGAAGAGATACTTCCATGGCGCAGAAACAAGCGCGCGGAAGAAGTACTTCCGCGGCGAAGAAATAAGCCAATGGAAGAAATACTTCCATGGCAAAGGAATAAGCACGCGGAAGGAGTACTTCCGCGGAGAAGGAGTAAGCCAATGGAAGAGATACTTCCATGGCGCAGAAACAAGCGCGCGGAAGGAGTACTTCCGCGGCGAAGGAATAAGCCAATGGAAGAAATACTTCCATGGTAAAGGAATAAACCGGCAGAAGGCGGACTTCTGTGGCAAAGGAATAAACCGGCAGAAGGCGGACTTCTGCGGCAAAGGAATATATCCAAAGATATTTGCGTGTCACGCACGGAAATAATGGTATTAGTATACCCTGGTAGCCCCCCAAGTTTAATGGTGCTATACTCGATTAGCAGTATTAAACTTAATCAAGTATTCAAAAAATTACGGTCGTGTATACCAGCGCTAATGGACGTACCATAGCCGCGTATGAAAGATAGAAATTGGGTTCGAACGTGCGAACCAACGCGGATGGGTCGTGCCATAACCACGAATTGTCACATAGTATAAGACGTATCTTAACTAACTTATGGGATGACCTATGCCATTACGTGCGGCGTACCGCTACTACCATAAGGACGGTCAAAGTTTTGACAAAATATTGTTAGACGTGCACAGTGTGTCTTTTGCAAGTCCATCATGAGTCATGTGGTTTGCGTAACTTACTACAACGTCTCGATAGCAAGGTGTCTAACAAGGATACATGATCCGTGGTCGTTGGGTTTGCAACCCTCTTACACGACAAGTTTAATTAGTAGGCTCAACTTAATCCTCTTATTCCGCATGGGAACGATAAGTACATGTACGCCCGTAGGCTAAAGATGTCCGAGTGTACGGAGTAGCGCGGATATAAGTAACATAAACAATCACTCAATACTATATGTGTTGAAAGATGCGAACATTTATCGTAATAAAAGAAATTCGCATAAAGCTAAAAGATATATTAGATCTTGTTAACAAGTTAAGAGATATACGTAATATCGTTTATTAATATATATAAAATTTAGGTAATATCTTGTTACCTTATTGAAAAATAAATATGCATAATATTTTATATTTCAATAAAATATTAGAATATATCCTTACCAAATTTAAAAAATAAAATATTTTATAATTCACTAAAATATTAGCACGAATGGGCGCGGCTCATAACTCTAGATTTAAAAAAAAAATATATTCTAAAAACGTGCGGATGAGTGCGGCTGGGCATACCATGACCGAGGATAAAGAGGTCGGGTTGCGACATATGCGAAAAATTAAATTAAAAGATATATATAATATCTTCTTTACAATTTTAAAAGATATACGCAATATTTTATATTAATATGAAAAATATTAATAATATATTTTCTGAAATTTTAAAAGATATGGGTAATATTTTCTTACCTATTTAAGAATAAGATATTGAAAAATATCTTTATATAAATTTAAAAGATCACGTAATATTTTATTAATATAGACGATATATTCAGACTTGCGGACTAACACAAAAAGATGCGGCTCACAACCGCGGATAGTAAATAAAATATGTGTGAATGTACGAACTATCACGGATTAACAGGTCTATGTCCGCGCGGATATAAAATACGAAAATTTCGACTATAGCGTTTGCATCAAATAAAATATTGGAATATGATGTATCAACTTAGATATCAATATTTTGGAGCAAAGGATATATGACACATCAAAAAGCATTGTATTTTTGCTAAAATAAATTTCGTTCTATGCGATCATATAAATAAACGCCATATATACATAAAAAAGTGTTGCACTTATGGGTGTGATTCTTTTTTTTAACAAAGGTGATACTAAAAATCACACAATGCATATAATTCACTAATGGAAGATATTTGCCAAGTAATACTGCATATATAAAGTACAATATAGATTGACAAAAGATTTCCATGTTTTTAACCACTAGGACTTTTGTTTTAATCGGGTCACATGCAAAACAATTAGTGTGGTCTATCTACCTTTTAATCATAGACGTAGCAGTATATTGTTTTTTTTTATGCAGGAAAGTTTTACGATGAAAGAAACGCTTTGCACATGGCAGAATACCTTGCGCATAATATATAGGATGAAAAAGAAAAAAACAAAAATAACGTAGCAACCCAGTGATGCATAATAGATACAACCTGGTATATCCTTTAATACCATGCGATCCGCAGATTTGATGAACAATCTTCGTTGGATATAGTAAGAACACGAAGCATGTGTTGTTCATGGTCCCACGGATGGCGCCAACTTGTTGGAGCATAGTTTGGCTAAGCCGGTTTGACGACTCTCCTGGGCCGTTCATCGTCTTCTCCGGTCCTAAGTAGTGCTGCAAACAATAGAAAACCGGTTAGGAGTGGACCCGAGGCCGGAGCCCCAGGGTCCACCTCCGACGGTCAAGTTAGTATTGATCGATATATTGTATAAGATGTGTGGTTAAGAGAGAACCTGTTATTATGAGACCCCTACCCCTGTTTATATAGGCTTAGGGTTTTTGAAGGATAAGTTAGGTATGTGTGGGCCGCGGGCCTGTTGGGCCGGGCAGAATACTGACTATACGTCGATATTTCATGTTAATTGTATTATATTGCTGTGATTCATCACATATACAATTGACAGCCTAGATAAATGGTGTAAACCATTGAGTCTAACGATCCAATGGATTCCACAATTAGTATCAGAATGGATGGCTCTCGATATCTAGGAGAATCAAGATGTTTTTCATGTTCTTATTACTGTGAACATATTTTAAGGTTAATTCCTCAAAGCCCTAAAAATTATTGGTGATTATTGGAGCTGTTATTAAAAATAGCGATCTGGTGGAGTATCGTTGAGGCACGTCTATAATCCTCAAAACAGTATGATTCAAGAGATTTGAATCGATTTGTTTATGGCTATGGTCCCCACGTGAATACTATGTTTCATATATGTCTAGTCTGAGGTATATTTGTTTCTTTGATTACACATGTGGGCTCATCATGGTCACACTTTTCATGGTTTTACAAGAAAAAAATTATCACGTGTTATTGAAGAAGTATGTTCATTTTATGCAAACAAAAGTGAATGTAACGCTATTGTTTTTTTTTTCTGTGCACAAATAAATCAAGTGATTGACGTGTAGTATATGTGATCAGAATGGTCACGTGGGATAGAGAAGTACTAGTGGTACACGATTGTTTAATGTAAAAGAAAGGGATCAGACGTGGTCTAATTTGAGCAGCAAACAAGGACGTGGGATAGATGTATCTGTATAATTATTCCATGGAATCAACAAAATCGCTCCATGGTTAAAAATGGCTGCATTATATTTGACTCAAGTATCAATTGATTGGTCAAAAATTTGGGACTCACGTGGGAAAATGAGGTGTGGTCTCTATCTACGGTCAAGGCTTTATTGTATTCATTAAATGGTGCAATAAAAGTTTTGGACGAATCTAATACGAACTTGTTGATGATTTTATTAATAATAAAGAAAAACAGAAAACAAAGAGCAATAAACCCTAATCTAAAGATGTTTCAAGTTCGAAGACCGGTCCTATTCCCTTCACCCCTCAACTGATAGACTCCTAACCCTATATAAAGAGACTCAGTAATCTTCTTCAACAAGATAACTTAAAATATGGAAAGCACTTAATAACTAGAAAGTAAATAAACATATAAAACTAAATATTCCAGCAGATTTTATATTTATCTCTTAGACCCCTGAGTTCGTATCATTACTCCGGCCCCCAAAAACACCTTGTCCTCAAAGTGTTGCTCCAAAATCTTGCCTCACGTGATTCCGGGATCCCATGTTCTTCGTTGTATCCCCATTGCATGCTTCAAGAGCAAGCGGTAGTCTTGATATATTCTTTTGAGCTCTCTTACGCAAACTTGTAATTGTTCATGTGAATCCAATCTTTCAGATCCATTACCAAGCGAGGTAAATAGCTCTCTAGGTTTTCTAGTTTGGACACATGCAACCACAATTTTTTTCCAAAACAACCTTGCCTTCACCTTCCTGTTAGGACTTCGTTGATTTAGTTGGACCTTCATTGAATTCATTGAATGAACTTGTCCTTCATGGATTATCTCTTCCTTTACTGTCGCTTTTAATGATCTGTAAAACTTCTCAGTTGCCACTGAGATATCTTGGCGCGCCTGTCTAAATTCCTCCTTCATCTTTAACTAGAACAGAGCTAACCTTTCGTCTAATTTAGAAAATCTTTCCTTCCAATCAGAGTGAAACTGTTCCAGCATCTCTGCAACTTCAATTAGCCGGTCTTCACATATCATCTTGAGAATTTTAAGGTTACTGTCTTGTGAACAGTAACTTTCTAACCGATGAACAGTATCCGATGAATAGTAACATATCCGTGAACAGTAACCGTGAAAGAATGTTTTGGCCCAGATCTTGCTCTGATACCAATTTGATACGAACTTGCTGATGATTTTATTAATAATAAAGAAAAACAGAAAACAAAGAACAATAAACCCTAATCTAAAGAATTTCCAAGTCTGAAGACCGGTCCTATTCCCTTCCCCCCTCAACTGATAGACTCCTAACCCTATATAAAGAGACTCAATAATCTTCTTCAACAAGATAACTAATACATAGCTTTTGGCTAAGTACAAAATATTATCGTCCGTATCTCTTCGAATTGACTATTGGTAGAAAGTGTGACTCAATTGTTTTTGGTGGAATAATAAATGGTTTGGTTGATTATCTATTTTAAACTAATAGCAAATATGTAAATGTCGTTGAGTAAAATAAGAGCTTTAAAGATTAAACTAAAAGGACGAGTTAAAAATAAATGCTTGAAAACTTAAAGACAAGATTAGAAAAATACTTGAACACTTAATAAATCTAAAACTTGAAAACTTTGTAAAAAAACAAGAAATTAAACTCATTGGAATGCCCAATCGGAATATACTTAAAAATGCTTCAATCGGAATGTTGGAAAAAGCACTAATCGGAATATGGCAAACAAGACTCGTCGGAATACTGTTGTCGAAATAAGATCAAATCGGAATGCTTGAAAACAAAGCCAATCGGAATATCCAAAAAGTTCCTAGTCGGAATGTGTAGAGAGATAGCAATCGGAATCCACGATAGTAATCCAAATCGGAATCCAAGAAAAAGAGAGCAGTCGGAATATGTCTCAAACCACCCACGTCGGAATATAAAAGATTACCCACAATCGGAATGTTCAAAACCCTAATCCGATCAAACGATCGAAATACCAAGGGTGCAAATCGGAATACAAACTCCCTAATCCGATCAAAGTGATCGGAATACTAGAGGGACTAATCGGAATGCTCCAATCGGAAAAGGGTTTACCCTTTTCCGATTACCTTTTGATTCGAAAATAAGCTAAGTGATAAGCTAAGATGATAAGCTAACACCAAAACTTAACCAAACCAGTAATGAAATAAACCAAATAAGCACGAATAACAACTTATCCAACTTAAAATAAGCAATCTTTTAAATCAAACCATAAAAAATGAAACTTTTTAAGAAAGCTTTTAAAAAGTAATCAAGCTAAAAATGTGAATAAGCCAATAAGCACAATAATCCTAAAGCTTAACCATATGAAAGCTTAAGTATGAATAAAAAGATTAACTTTTTAAGCACGAAAAAATCAAGATCAACACGGATCAAATATATTTCGCACCAAAAGTAAACTAAAATCAAGAAAGGTACAAAGAGATTAAAGATTAAAAGCTTAAACTTAAACTTGATTAATGAAATCAAAAATACAAAAGGTTTAATCTTGAAAGATTAAAAGAAAGAAAAGATGAAAACTTAGTGAGAGAAAGTTTGGAACTTTCTCTCTCTAAAAACTAGAAAGGAAAAATGAAAATGAAACTAGCTAACTAAAACTAACCAACCCTCCTAATGTGTATTAGGAGGGTATTTATAGGGAAAATGGGAAGGTGTGCATGTGTTGCCTCTTCTTTCTTTCTTCTCGACTCGATTTAAATCCTTTGTCTTTCTCGACGTCGTCTCGGGATTTGTCGATGTATATTGAACTTGTCTTGTAATTTTCTTCTTCAATTAGACTTGAGTTCTTCGACTTCATTAAACTTCCGTCTTTAGACTTTTTCTTCGATAAATCTTCAGAATAGGCCTTGGACTTCCGTTCTTTTTGCACTCTTGATCTTTTGACTTCGTCTTTTCTCGTTTTCTTCGATAAAAGCCCGTGAAAGCCCGTGTTTTCTTCCTTTTTCATCATTTGGTCCTAAAACACAATAAAAACACAAACCACGCATAATTCTGACTTTTACGACATAAAATACACGTTTTGGTCTTGTTATTATTGGAAATAAGTGGTAAAAGGATAAGTGTTTTCACACTTATTAAATCCCCTACACTTGACCATTGCAATGCCCTCATGCAATGAATTAATTTTAAAGCACGGTTTACATTCTCCATCATAAATAACCCACCTTGGCCTTTATTAAATGCTAAACATAAAAAGATAGAAACAAGTAAAGAAATCAAAGACTTACATTGGGTTTTGGCTGCCATGAATGTTTATCATCCTCAAGTTTCACGTTCCCCATACCAAGCTTAAAAACGAGATCATTGTTATTATAAGTTAGCAAACTAACACGAATTCATGTGGGCCAATTATTTACTTAGACTCCCTTATTCCTAGGTGTATCTCTTATATTTTATTTTTGTCTTGAATGATCACGAGGATGCATTGTTTGACTTATTTCGATAGTTATTTAGGCCAAAAATAAAGTGGACGATTTAATCAATAGTTAGCTAAAGGACAAAATCTTTTAAAACTGCTTCTCGGGACCTCATAAAGTTCATATCTTGGCATAAATCGCTTCACGATTTGAGACCTTTCTCGGACCGATATTTGGCAGCGACTTCATACTTCGAATCTTTGAGAGACGTTCTTGAAATTATGGTCTTCTCTTCATAATAGGAATTTCTTCACTTGAAGTTTTGAGAGATTCTTCATCTTTGGACCACGACTTCTTCATTTTTCTCCAATCTTTATTTTGGACTTTGATATACAACGATCCGCCTCCTTTTAGGACTTGAATCTATTTATCCTCATACCTTGTTAGGGCCTTTTTGGATAGACTTCTCCATGATCTTTAGGGGAGTATTTGCTTTTCGTCGTGTGTCTTGATCCTTCATATTGATTTTCGATAAATGATTCTTCACATCACTTTTGGATCTTTAGCAACAAACTGCAACCCTCATGCCTTGTTAGGGCCTTTTCGGACTCGCCAATCTTCGCATCCCGCTTCAATAAGTTATGCCTTGGCTATGAACTCTAATTAATACCGAGCAACTTTTAAACGATCTTGGGCTAGAAGCTAAGTAACTTTTCAAATCGTACAACCTTATTTATTGCAGATAAATTTATTAACAAGCGATGGGAGAATAGGCTCATAATTAACTCACATAAATTCACGAAAGAATACCAAACTTATAATTGACTCTATCATCTCTCGTTCTCCACAGTTTAAAATCTCAAGGAATGAGACTCGTGGATGCTTAGCCTACTAAATCAAAGTTTTAGGTTTTCGAGTCGCCTATAGGATCTTGCAAATTCTTAGACTTTTTCAAGTTTAGAAATCGCATTTTAAAGTTCCCTTGATAAACAACTCTCTAGGATCAATTATATGAACTTGCAAAAAGTTCTTGTTCTTAACCCGTGAGAGTTAAGACTTTCGCGTTTTAAAGCTCCCTATATAAAAGCCTAGCAAAACTTGACTTAAACACGTTAAGAATACTAGCTAGAGTAAACTTAGATAAGTAAACTCGGGTTGAGTCAAAATATTCACGACTTTGAAAAATTTTAAAACCACTTTATTGAAAATTCATTCTAGCAATGGAAAGAAAATAAACATAACAAAGGAAAATACAACTATACAACTAGGCCAAAATAGATTAAAAATTTTGAAAAATGTCGAAAAATCAAATTTTCCGGTTAAAATGAGGGCAAATTCATGGAAAAGACCACTTACTTCGATAGAAGTCCCCCTACACTTGAGATAAACATTGTCCTCAATGTTTAAGCATGTGGGAGTAAACTCCCCTACACTTAGGACATTGTGCACGTTGTTTAAATCTTGCTAAGGAAAGGACAACTATAGTGATTTCAATGTGAACATATAAGATATGAAATATTGAATCACGAGAGTTTAGGATAGAACCGGGAAGATGGGAACACGGTTCGTCAAAAGTCATCGAGGTGCTCTTTGAAGCTTGAATCCCTGTAGAGAATAAGAAACAAGATAACAAACACATACGGGGCTCCCCCTACACTTATTATGAAAGCAGTAAAGGATAGATCACGGGTTGCCTCCCGAGAAGCGCTTGTTTTTGTTCACCGAGTCACGAGCCTGACTCGACCCAAAATTAGTTCATGGGAAACATGGTGAGGGATGGAATCATCTCATGAGAGATGTCCTCACCAAAGTACAGCTTCAAACGTTGGCCATTCACCTTGAAATTGGGCCCATTTGGCTGAGAAAACTCAATGGTGCCATATGGAAAGACTTTGGCGACGGTGAATGGACCAGACCAGCGGCTCTTCAACTTGCCCGACAAGATCTTCAACCGAGAGTTAAAAAGTAAGACTTGATCACCAACGTGGAACTCTCGGTTCTTAATTCTTGCATCATGGATGATCTTGGTCTTCTCTTTGTAGATCAGTGAGTTCTCGTAAGATTCATTCCTCAGTTCATTAAGCTCGTTGAGTTGAATCTTGCGAAGATCACCGGCTTTGTTGATGTCGAAGTTAGCCCACTTCAAGGCCCAGTACGCCTTGTGTTCCAGCTCGATGGGGAGGTGGCATGCTTTCCCGTACACAAGACGATAAGGTGTACAACCGATCGGCGTCTTATAAGCAGTACGGAAAGCCCAAAAGCATCATCTAACTTATCGGCCCACGTGGCGCGATGCTCTCCCACAGTACGTTCCAGAATTCGCTTCAATCCACGGTTGGAAATCTCGGCTTGACCATTGGTTTGGGGATGATAGGCGGTGGAAAGACGATGATTAACACCATACTTAGCCATGACTCTTGCAAATTGATCATTGCAAAAATGAGTCCCGCGGTCACTGATTATAGCACGAGGAACACCGAATCGAGCAAACAGCTGCTTCAAAAAGTTCACAACCACCCTCGCATCATTCGTAGGGAGAGCTAATACTCGGTTTTTGCAACCAAGTATAAAATCTTATCGTCCGAATCCTTTCGAATTGAATATTGGTTAAGAGTGCGACTCAATTTCCTTTTGGTGAACAAGAGAATGGTTTGGTTTAGTTATCTAATTTTCAAATTAAATGCAAGTAATTAAAGTTGTCGTTGAGTACAATGAAAATCTGAAAATTAAACTACAAATAAAAGCTTGCAACGTTGGAAACTAAAATGTAAATGATTCAAAATTAGAAAAGATGTTTAAACAACTATCTAAGACAAAAGGCGGGAAAAAGTAAAATTTGAAAACTTAGGAAAATGGAACAAAGACTAAAATAAGTGCACTGTGATCGCACTCAGATCGCAGCCACTCCATCGCAACATACCATCGTAACTCAATCGCAACATGCCATCGTGACTTACCATCGTACCCACCATCGCAACCTGATCGCAATGGGGGATCGTAACAAACCAATCGCAATCAATGCGATCAAAACAAGGAAGAGACTCAATCGTACTCACTTAGTACGATGGGAGGGCGATCTTACTACCAGATCGCAACCACGATCGCAATGAGTGATCATGGTTTTGGATCGTGGTTCCGGATCGTGCCAGGGAAGTAACAAACTGATCGCACCCTAAGCGATCGAAGCCAATGATCGTACAAAGCAAACCCTTATCAGATAAAAGTGGCGTCCAAAGGGGAATAAGCACAATCCAATAAGCAGTAACCAATAAGAGATTTTCAAACTTATGAAAGAGTAAATAAATGCAAGTTCTAAAACTTTTGAAACCTAAATCAATCAAACTCCTATAAGACGGATTTGAAATCAATAAGACTTTTTAGAAAACTTAAAGAGTAAATAAACCATTCAATCGAATAAGCCAATAAGCATGAAGAGCTTATAGCTTATTCGTTCAACAGCTTATGGAGAACAAGAAAATTTAACCTTTTAATCACGAAACACCACCACAATCAACACGAATCGAGAACCATTCGGATTAACCATGAATTTTCGGATTAGGAACAAGTAAATAAAGAAAGGTAGAGGAAGATTAAAGAACAAAAAAGCTTAACTTGAATTAGATAGATGAAATCCAAATACAAGAATGATGAAAGCTTAAAAGAAAGGAAGAATGAAAAAACTTAGTGAGTAGAACTTTCTCTCTCTAAAACTAGAAAGGAAACTTAAAAAACAAAAACTAGCTAACCCTCTCCTAATGTGATTAGGAGGGTATTTATAGGGAAGTGGGAAGTGCATGTGTGGTGCTTCCTTCTTTCTTTCTTTCTTTACGTCTTCTCGACTCGACTTTAATTCTTTGTCTTTTCTCGATGTCGTCTCGGGATTTGAACTTGTCTTTTATTTTTTCTTCTTCTATTAGAATTAAGTTCTTCGACTTCATTAAACTTCCGTCTTTAGACTTTTTCTTCGATAAATCTTCAGAATAGGTCTTGGACTTCCGTTCTTTTTGCACTCTTGATCTTTTGACTTCGTCTTTTCCCATTTTCTTCGATAAAAGCCCGTAAAAGCCCGTGTTTTCTTCCTTTTTCATCTTTTGGTCCTAAAACACAATAAAAACACAAACCACGCATAATTCCGACTTTTACGACATAAAATACACGTTTTGGTCTTGTTATTATTGGAAATAAGTGGTAAAAGGATAAGTGTTTTCACACTTATTAAATCCCCTACACTTGACCATTGCAATGCCCTCATGCAATGCATTAATTTTAAAGCACGGTTTTACATTTTCCATCATAAATAATCCACCTTGGCCTTTATTAAATACTAAACATAAAAAGATAAAACAAGTAAAGAAATTAAAAACTTACATTGGGTTTTCGCTGCCATGAACGTTTATCATCCTCAAGTTTCACGTTCCCCATACCAAGCTTAAAAACGAGATCATTGTTATTATAAGTTAGCACACTATCACGAACTCATGTGAGCCAATTATTCACTTAGACTCCCTTATTCCTAGGTGTATCTCTTATATTTTAATTTTTGTCTTGAATGATCACGAGGATGCATTGTTTGACTTATTTCGATAGTTATTTAGGCCGAAAATAAAGTGAACGATTTAATCAATAGTTAGCTAAAGGACCAAATCTTTTAAAACTACTTCTCGGGACCTCATAAAGTTCATATATTATATTTGGACCACAACTTCTTCATTTTTCTCCAATCTTTATTTTGGACTTTGATATACAACGATCCGCCTCCTTTTAGGACTTGGATCTATTTATCCTCATACCATGTTAGGGTCTTTTTGGATAGACTTCTCCATAATATTTTGGGGAGTATTTGCTTTTCGTCGTGTGTCTCGATCCTTCATATTGATTTTTGATAAATGATTCTTCACATCACTTTTGGATCTTTAGCAACAAACTGTAGCCCTCATGCCTTGTTAGGGCCTTTTCGGACTCGCCAATCTTCGCATCCCGCTTCAATAAGTTATGCCTTGGCTATCAACTCTAATCTGTACCGAGCAACTTTTAAACGATCTGGGGCTAGAAGCTAAGTAACCTTTTAAATCGTACAACGTTATTTATTGCAGATAAATTTATTAACAAGCGAAGGGAGAATAGGCTTATAATTAACTCACATAAATTCACGAAAGAATATCAAACTTATAATTGACTCTATCATCTCTCGTCCTCCACAGTTTAAAATCTCAAGGAATGAGACTCGTGGATGCTTAGCCTATTAAATCAAAGTTTTGGGTTTTCGAGTCATCTATAGGATCTTGCAAATTCTTAGACTTTTTCAAGTTTAGAAATCGTATTTTAAAGTTCCCTTGATAAACAACTCTCTAGGATCAATTATAGGAACTTGCGAAAAGTTCTTGTTCTTAACCCGTGAGAGTTAAGACTTTCGCGTTTTATAGCTCCCTATATAAAAGCCTAGCAAAACTTGACTTAAACATGTTAAGGATACTAGCTAGAGTAAACTTAGATAAGTAAACTCGGGTTGAGTCAAAATGTTCACGACTAAGAAAAATTTAAAACCACTTTATTGAAGATTTATTCTAGCAAGGAAAGAAAATAACCATAACAAAGGAAAATACAACTATACAACTAGGCCAAAATAGATTAAAAATTTTGAAAAATGTCGAAAAATCAAGTTTTCTGGTTAAAATGAGGGCAAATTCATGGAAAAGACCACTTACTTCGATAGAAGTCCCCCCTACACTTGAGATAAACATTGTCCTCAATGTTTAAGCATGTGGGAGTAAACTCCCCTACACTTATGACATTGTGCACTTTGTTTAAAATCTTGCTAAGGAAAGGACAGCTAAAGTGAATTCAATGTGAACATATAAGATATGAAATATTGAATCACAAGAGTTTAAGATAGAACCGGGAAGATGGGAACACGGTATCACGGTTCGGCAAAAGTCATCAAGATGCTCGTTGAAGCTTTAATCCCTGCACAGCACAAGAAACAAGACAACAAACACATACGGGGCTCCCCCCTACACTTATTATGAAAGCAGTAAAGGATAGATCACGGGTTGCCTCCCGAGAAGCGCTTGTTTTTGTTCACCGAGTCACGAGCCTGACTCGACCCAAATTTAGTTCATGGGAAACGTGGTGAGGGATGGAATCATCTCATGAGAGATGTCCTTACCAAAGTACATCTTCAAACGCTGTCCATTCACCTTGAAATTGGGCCCATTAGGCTGAGAAAGCTCAATGGTCCCATATGGAAAGACTTTGGCGACGGTGAATGGACCAGACCAGTGGCTCTTCAACTTGCCAGAGAAGATCTTCAACCGAGAGTTAAAAAGTAAGACTTGATCACCAACGTGGAACTCTCGGTTCTTAATCCTTGCGTCATGAATGATCTTGGTCTTCTCCTTGTAGATCAGTGAGTTCTCGTAAGCTTCATTCCTCAGTTCGTTGAGCTCGTTGAGTTGAATCTTGCGGTGATCACCGGCTTTGTTGATGTCGAAGTTAGGCCACTTCAAGGCCCAATGCGCCTTATGTTCCAGCTCGATGGGGAGGTGGCATGCTTTCCCGTACACAAGACGATAAGGCGTACAGCCGATCAGGGTCTTATAAGCAGTACGGAAAGCCCACAGAGCATCATCTAACTTATCGGCCCACGCGGCGCGATGCTCTCCCACAGTACGCTCCAAAATTCGCTTCAATCCACGGTTGGATATCTCGGCTTGCCCATTGGTTTGGGGATGATAAGCGGTTGAAAGACGGTGATTAACACCATACTTAGCCATGACTCTTGCAAATTGATCATTGCAAAAATGAGTCCCGCGGTCACTGATGATAGCACGAGGAACACCGAATGGAGCGAAAAGCTGCTTCAAAAAGTTCACAACCACCCTCGCATCATTCGTAGGTAGAGCCTTAGCTTCAACCCATTTAGAAACGTAGTCGACGGCTACGAGGATGTACTTGTTCCCTTTGGAGGATGGAAATGGCCCCATAAAGTCGATGCCCTATACGTCAAAGATTTCACATTCCTGTATGAAATTTTGAGGCATCTCATCTTTATGTGTGATCTTGCCTTGGCGTTGGCAAGCATCACAATGCTTAACCATTTCGTGAGAGTCACGATAAATGGTGGGCCAATAGAATCCAGAATCAAACACTTTCTTAGCGGTGTAGTTGGGACCAAAGTGACCACCGGTGGGTCCTTTGTGGCAAGCCTGGAGAATGTCAAAAGCTGCCGGTCCGTCAACACATCGACGAATGATCAGATCAGCACATTGTTTGAATAGATAAGGGTCATCCCAAAAGTAAGTCTTAACATCATTCAAGAACTTCTTCTTTTGTTGGGATGTTAACCCTTTGATGAGAATACCACCCGCTAAGTAGTTTACAATGTCCGCAAACCACGGGGTGTCATCAAGATTGAGATTTATAGACATTAAGGTTTCAAGGGGGAAAGAGTCATTGATCTCTTTGTTCGGATGATCCCCTTGATATGGATCCTCAAGTCGACTCAGATGATCCGCGGCTAGGTTTTCAGCACCCTTCTTGTCATGAATTTCAATGTTGAATTCTTGAAGGAGTAAAACCCAGCGAAGAAGTCTTGGTTTAGAATCATGCTTTGTCATCAAGTACTTCAACGCGGAATGGTCCGTGTATACAATGGTGGGGGATAAAACAAGATAGGGGCGGAATTTTTCAAAAGCATAGACAACAGCTAAAAGCTCTTTTTCGGTTGTCATATAATGCAATTGAGCCCCCGTCATTGTTTTGCTAGCATAGTGGATTGGTTGGAAGTGTTTATTCACTCTTTGGCCCAAAACCGCTCCAATAGCAAAGTCTCTAGCATCGCACATCAATTCAAAAGGCAGCTCCCAATTAGGGGTAACCAAGACCGGTGCCTTAGTTAACTTATCCTTAAGAAGATTGAAGGCTTCGATACACTCTTTAGAAAAGATAAAAGGAGTATCTTTTTCCAAGAGGTGGGTCATCGGGCGAGCGATTTCAGAGAAATCCTGAATGAATCGACGATAGAAGCCCGCATGACCTAGAAAACTTCTCACACCCTTCACGGTTGAAGGTGGAGGTAATTTGGCTATGACATCTACTTTAGCACGGTCGACTTCAAGACCGGCTTTAGAGATTTTGTGTCCTAGCACAATGCCTTCTTTTACCATAAAATGGCATTTTTCCCAATTCAGAACAAGGCGAGTGTCTTTGCACCGCTTAAGCATACGTTCCAAATTGGCAAGGCAGGAAGAGAAGGAATCCCCAAAGACCGAGAAATCATCCGTGAAGACTTCCATGGTTTGCTCAACCATGTCATGGAAGATAGCCAACATGCACCTTTGGAAAGTCCCGGGGGCATTGCATAAGCCAAAAGGCATCCTTTTGTAGGCAAATGTGCCATAGGGACAAGTGAATGTTGTCTTCTCTTGATCTTGGGGATCGATGGGTATTTGGAAATAACCCGAGAAACCATCAAGAACGCAGTAATATTCATTACCCGCTAAACGTTCAATGAGTTGGGTATGGGTTTCTTTGGTTGATTGAATGCCATCGGTTGATTGAGAGGTGGAGCTTGGTAAGCTTGAGAATTTCCTTGAGTTGGGTATGGGTTTCTTTGGGATTGATATTGATTGTTAGCACGAGGTTGGGATTGGTTGTTTCGGTTATAGCTTTGTTGTTGATTTTGGTTGGTAGGAGGGAAACCGGGTGGGGAAAGATAGTTATTTGAACGATAACTTAGCAAGCTACGGTCTCCTTGAGGGCGAGCTTGATAGCCTCCCTTGGGTAGAAGGACAATCATTGTAAGAATGAGGACCACCACATGTGTCACAAGAAATAGCAACGGCTTTAGCTTGTTGAAAGTGGTTTGTGGCCATGGTCATGAAATTCTTGTTCACCTCAGCGAGTTGTCGAGAAATTTCAGTCATCTCAGGATTGGAAGTAGTAGAAGAAACATTGACTCTCGAGTTAGATCTTGAGGATGCGGATGAATCCCAATTCTTGTGGTGAGTAGTCATGTTTTCAATCAACTCTCTACACTCCTCCGGTCTCCTTTTCATAAAAGTACCACCGGCGGCGGCGTTGATCGTGTCATGATCATGAAAAGTGAGACCATTGTAGAAGGTATCAATGAGAGTGACGGGGAGCATGTTGTGATTTGGACAGCGGTCGATTAAATCATTGTAACGTTCCCAAGCATCGAAGAGCGATTCATCATTGTCTTGCATGAATCCACTGATTTGGTTACGAAGGCTTGTGACCATGGATGGAGGGAAGTAGCGCGACAAAAAGCGTTGAGTCATGTCATTCCACGTATGAATAGAATTTTTGGGAAGACGGTCAAACCATTTTTCGGCATGGTGAGAAAGCGAATGGGAAAAAAGTTGAAGGCGAAGGTCATCCATAGAAACACCGGGGCACTTCATGCTTTGGGTGATGGTAATGAATTTGTCGAGGTGTTTGTTGGCATCATCATCCGGAATTCCGCGAAATGGGTTAGTTTGCACTTGTTGGATCATGTGATGCTTCAACGAAAACTCCTGAGCCGTGACGTGCATCGGCGCAATCGGGCCTCCGCGTTCGTTCATGGTGGGTTGACACAATTCCTCCATTGTTCGTAAATCAGGTAGGAGGACATTGTTGTTGTTGTTGTTGTTGTTGTTGTTGTTGTTGTTGTTGTTGTTGTTGTTGTTGTTGTTGTTATTCAAATTGGGTAGAGGTGGGTTATTATTGTTGTTATTAACACCAACCATATCTAAATCTTCACGAGTCTCGGGCTCAGAATAGTTCGAAGATCTAGTACGCATACACATGCAGAAGAAAAATATACACAGAGATTATGTATATAATCTTTTTGGTGCAAAACCTTTTGAAAAAGAATTGCTTTTTATGATTTTTCAATGTTTTTGTATTTTTGAAGAGTTTTATATTTTTTTAGGATTTTTGAAAATTTTTGAAGGGAGGAAAATAACGTTCAAAGAACGGATCCCAAAATTCAATGCGTCTCTCACTAGAAACCTTTAATCTTAACGAAAAGACCCGGCAGCGGCGCCATTTAATACTCGGTTTTTGCAACCAAGTATAAAATCTTATCGTCCGAATCCTTTCGAATTGAATATTGGTTAAGAGTGCGACTCAATTTCCTTTTGGTGAACAAGAGAATGGTTTGGTTTAGTTATCTAATTTTCAAACTAAATGCATGTAATTAAAGTTGTCGTTGAGTACAATGAAAATCTAAAAATTAAACTACAAATAAAAGCTTGCAACGTTGGAAACTAAAATGTAAATGATTCAAAATTAGAAAAGATGTTTAAACAAATATCTAAGACAAAAGGCGGGAAAAAGTAAAATTTGAAAACTTAGGAAAATGGAACAAAGACTAAAATAAGTGCACTGCGATCGCACTCAGATCGCAGCCACTCCATCGCAACATATCATCGTAACTCAATCGCAACATGCCATCGTGACTTACAATCGTACCCACCATCGCAACCTGATCGCAATGGGGGATCATAACAAACCAATCGCAATCAATGCGATCAAAACAAGGAAGAGACTCAATCGTACTCACTTAGTACGATGGGAGGGCGATCTTACTACCAGATCGCAACCACGATCGCAATGAGTGATCGTGGTTTTGGATCGTGCCAGGGAAGTAACAAACTGATCGCACCCTAAGCGATCGAAGCCAATGATCGTACCAAGCAAACCCTTATCAGATAAAAGTGGCGTCCAAAGGGGAATAAGCACAATCCAATAAGCAGTAACCAATAAGAGATTTTCAAACTTATGAAAGAGTAAATAAATGCAAGCTCTAAAACTTTTGAAACCTAAATCAATCAAACTCCCATAAGACGGATTTGAAATCAATAAGACTTTTTAGAAAACTTAAAGAGTAAATAAACCATTCAATCGAATAAGCCAATAAGCATGAAGAGCTTATAGCTTATTCGTTCAACAGCTTATGGAGAACAAGAAAATTTAACCTTTTAATCACGAAACACCACCACAATCAACACGAATCGAGAACCATTCGGATTAACCATGAATTTTCGGATTAGGAACAAGTAAATAAAGAAAGGTAGAGGAAGATTAAAGAACAAAAAAGCTTAACTTGAATTAGATAGATGAAATCCAAATACAAGAATGATGAAAGCTTAAAAGAAAGGAAGAATGAAAAAACTTAGTGAGAGAAAGTTTAGAACTTTCTCTCTCTAAAACTAGAAAGGAAACTTAAAAAATAAAAACTAGCAAACCCCCTCCTAATGTGATTAGGAGGGTATTTATAGGGAAGTGGGAAGTGCATGTGTGGTGCTTCCTTCTTTCTTTCTTTCTTTACGTCTTCTCGACTCGACTTTAATTCTTTGTCTTTTCTCGATGTCGTCTCGGGATTTGAACTTGTCTTTTAATTTTTCTTCTTCTATTAGACTTAAGTTCTTCGACTTCATTAAACTTCCGTCTTTAGACTTTTTCTTCGATAAATCTTCAGAATAGGTCTTGGACTTCCGTTCTTTTTTCACTCTTGATCTTTTGACTTCGTCTTTTCCTGTTTTCTTCGATAAAAGCCCGTGAAAGCCCGTGTTTTCTTCCTTTTTCATCTTTTGGTCCTAAAACACAATAAAAACACAAACCACGCATAATTCCGACTTTTACGACATAAAATACACGTTTTGGTCTTGTTATTATTGGAAATAAGTGGTAAAAGGATAAGTGTTTTCACACTTATTAAGAGCCTTAGCTTCAACCCATTTAGAAACGTAGTCAACGGTTACGAGGATGTACTTGTTCCCTTTAGATGATGGAAATGGCCCCATAAAGTCAATGCCCCATACATCAAAGATTTCACATTCTTGTATGAAATTTTGAGGCATCTCATCTTTATGTGTGATCTTGCCTTGTCTTTGGCAAGCATCACAATGTTTAACCATGTCGTGTGCGTCACGATAAATGGTGGGCCAATAGAATCCAGAGTCGAATACTTTCTTCGCGGTGTAATTGGGACCAAAGTGACCACCGATGGGTCCTTTATGGCAAGCATCAAGGATTTGTACCGCTGCCGGCCCATCAACACATCGACGAAGAATCAAACCAACACATTGTTTGAAAAGGTAAGGGTCGTCCCAGAAATAATGTTCAATATCCTTAAAGAACTTTTTCTTTTGTTGGGACGTTAACCCTTCCTTGAGAATTCCACCCGCTAAGTAGTTTGTAATGTCCGTAAACCACGGGGTGTCATCGAGATTTGGATTGATAGACATTAAGGCCTCAAGGGGAAAAGAGTCATTGATCTCTTTGTTCGGATGACCCCTTTGATAAGGATCCTCAAGTCTACGGAGATGATCCGCGGCTAGGTTTTAAGCTCCCTTTTTGTCATGAATTTCAATGTTGAATTCTTGAAGGAGCAAAACCCAACGAAGAAGTCTTGGCTTAGAATCTTGCTTAGTCATTAAGTACTTCTACGCGGAATGATCGGTATACACGATGGTGGTAGAAAGGACAAGATAGGGGCGGAACTTTTCAAAAGCATACACTACAGCTAAAAGCTCTTTTTCGGTAGTGGTATAATGCAATTGAGCCCCCGTCATTGTCTTGCTAGCATAATGGATTGGTTGGAAGTGTTTGTTCACTCTTTGGCCTAAAACCGCTCTAATAGCAAAGTCGCTAGCATCACACATCAACTCAAAAGGTAGCTCCCAATTAGGGGTAACCAAGACCGGTGCCTTAGTTAGCTTATCCTTAAGAAGATTGAAGGATTCAAGACACTCTTTGGAAAAGATGAAAGGGGTACCTTTTTCCAAGAGGTTGGTCATCGGGCGAGCGATTTTAGAGAAATCCTGAATGAATCGGCGATAGAAGCCCGCATGACCGAGGAAACTTCTCACACCCTTCACGGTTGAAGGTGGAGGCAATTTAGCAATAACATCGACTTTAGCACGGTCGACTTCAAGACCGGCTTTAGAGATTTTGTGTCCTAGCACGATGCCTTCTTTGACCATGAAATGGCATTTTTCCCAATTTAGAACAAGGCGAGTGTCTTCACACCGCTTAAGCATGCGTTCCAAATTGGCAAGGCAAGAAGAGAAAGAATCACCATAAACCGCGAAATCATCCATGAAGACTTCCATAGTTTCTTCAACCATGTCATGGAAGATAGCCATCATACACCTTTGGAATGTCCCAGGAGCATTGCATAAGCCGAAAGGCATTCTTTTGTAGGCAAATGTTCCATAAGTACAAGTGAATGTGGTTTTCTCTTGGTCTTTGGGATCGATGGGAATTTGAAAATACCCGGAGAAACCGTCTAAAAAGCAGTAATAGTCATTACCCGCTAGACGTTCAAGCATTTGGTCCATGAAAGGAAGGGGAAAATGATCCTTTCTCGTAGCATCATTGAGTTTACGATAATCTATACAAACTCTCCACCCTGTAACGAGACGAGTAGGAATCAACTCGTTGTTTTCATTGGGAACAACGGTGATTCCGCCTTTCTTAGGCACACAATGGACGGGACTAACCCACGATGAATCCGAAATTGGATAGATCATTCCCGCATCAAGAAGTTTGATAACCTCTTTTTTGATTACGTCATGGATCTGAGGATTCACCCTTCGTTGGTTTTGAATAGTAGGTTTAAAGTCGTCCTCCATGAGAATTTTATGTGTGCAGAAGTGAGGATCAATTCCACGAATATCGGAGATCTTCCAAGCAATCGCTTTCTTGTGATTCTTCAGCACGGCGATAAGTCGGGATTTTTCTTCTTCTTTCAAGTCCTTAGCGATGATGATGGGTAACTTCTTGTTGTATTCAAGGAAAACGTACTCGAGATGAGACGGTAGATCCTTAAGCTCTAAATCCGAAGGATTTTCGATGGAAGGCTTAATCAAATTCGGTTCATCGATAGAGATATCCTTAGGAGATGGTGGAGAAGTATGGTCCTCATTGAGAAGTTTCTCAATGGTACGAATGTCTTCATCCCAATTGGAGGGAGAATCGTCATATTTTAAGTCCACATTTCCCAAAGTTGCTTCAAATTCTTTCAAGATGAAATCACTTTCTCCAAATGGAGTCAGTGATGGAGCAATAGAGGCAACGGTCTCAACAATGGGTAGAGAAGAAGAACCACTTTTACAGGCGTCTTTGAAATGTTCTTCACAAGCCTCATCAAGAACATCAATGAAATTAACACTCTCGTTTTCCTAAGACTGCTTAGAAAGTTTACCCATGTTGAAGACGATTTTATCGTCACCAACTCTCATGATTAATTCGCCCGCGGCTACATCGATGAGAGTGCGACCGGTACCCAAGAACGGACGTCCAACGATTAATGGAACACGGGGGTCCATCTCGTAGTCAACGACAACAAAATCCGTCGGGAAGGTGAATTTGTCGACGCCAACGAAGACGTCTTCGGCTATCCCCACTAGATAAGCAACCGTACGGTTGGCTAATTCCAAAGTCATTCGTGTGGGGACTAGCTCGGGGAGAGATAATTGCTTCCAAACACTTAATGGCATTAAGTTAATACTAGCACCTAGATCGGCTAGGGCCATGCAATTCTCTACTCCCGGGAAGTTGCAAGGAATCAAGAAACGACCCGGATCACCAAGTTTGGTTGGCAATTTCCTTAAGAGCACTGCGGAGCAATTCTCATTAAGTTGGGTCTGAGCAATGTCAAGAAGCTTCTCTTTATCACTGAGAAGATCTTTAAACATTTTAGCGTATTTGGGCATGTGAGCGAGAGCCTCAGCAAAGGAGATACAGAAATTCAGTTGTTTGAACATTTTAAGAAAGATCGAAACCTGAATATCATCCTTGTTCTTCAATTTCTCTTTCCTCAACCTCGAAGGATAAGGTATATTGGGTTGAGATGAAGGCTTTGGGATAGAATTCGCACTCACATCCTTGGGTGGTGGAGGGGTAGAAGGTGGTGAAATTGGAGAAGTAGAAGTTGGAGGAATAGAAGATGGAGGATTCGGAGAAGGAGACTCGTTTTCCTTTGTCACAATCACCGGTGTAGGTGTAGGAAGCTCGGGTTCCTTTAAACCTTTTCCACTGTGAGTGGTGATTGCTTTCATCTCCCCTCTTGGATTAGCAACGGTGTTACTCGGAAGAGAACCCGATCCAGAGGCTAGATTACTAGGGAAGAAACTAGCCATCAAATTCCTCAAGTCATTTGTTTGACTTGCCAAAGTGTTTCGCATATCAGCTCAAAGATCATTCCCTTGCTTCACCATATCTGCTTTCATGTTGGCCATTTCCCGCTGAAGATTTTGCACGATCACATCATTAGTCCTCATGTAGGTTTCTACATCTTGGTGTAATGCGGTGGGTTGGTTGAGAGGAGGAGCATGGTAGGCGGGTGGTTGATAAGCAGGTTGTTGGTAAACTTGATTGTTTCTTAGAGGTGGATATGGATTTCTTTGGTTTTGATATGGAGTTGGAGCACGTGGTTGGTTTTGATTGTTGCGATTGAGGTTGTTCGGGTTTTGTGGGGGGAAACCGGGTGGTGAAAGAAAGTTGTTTGAGCGATAGCTGAGCAAGTTGCGGTCACCTTGAGGACGTGCTTGATAGCCTCCCGTAGAATAGGTACCGTTGGCGGCATACACATTTTCCGGATTGTCGTGAGTCGAAGGACAATTGGTGTATGAGTGAGATCCCCCGCATATATCACAAGATTGAGTCATAGCATTGGCTTGGGCAGTGATAGCTTTGGTGTTATTGGCAGTTTGGAGAGCAAGTGATTCAACTAGCGAAGTAAGCTTATCAAGTCTCTTGTCGCTCTCATTAGTGCTAGCACTAGCCACATTGGTCCGAAAACTCTTGGTTTGCACTCTAGACTTGTTCTCAATAATATCCCAAGCGGCATTAGAAGACTTAACCAAAAGATTACCCCCCCGAAGCACTATTTAGTGAATCTTGGTCATTCATGCTTAAACCATTGTAAAAAGTGTTAATTTGATGCACTTTGGTAAAACCATGTTGTGGGCACTTTCTTAAAAGTTCTTTAAAACGGTCCCAAGATTCACTAAAAGTCTCATCGTACTTTTATTCGAAAGTAATGATTTCATTCCGCAAAGCGGTAGTACGAGAGGGTGGGAAAAAGTAGTTTATGAATTTGGTCTCTAACTCCGTCCACGTAAGAATACTTTGTGGCGGTTCCTTATCAAGCCAATGCCGGGCTTGTCCCTCTAAGGAGAAAGGAAAAAGTTGCAAGCGAATTACCTCTTGTGAAACCCCATTAAATTTGACCGTATTCGTGAGTTGAAGGAACCTTTTGATGTGGTCATGAGGATCATCAATGGTACGTCCCAAGAATGGTTGAGCAGAGACCATTTGAATAAAGCCGGATTTGAGCTCAAAGTTGTTGGCTCCAATCGCGGGTATAACAATAGCATCGTGGTTGTCCTCTACATGGGCTTGCAAAAGTTCGATCATAGGGCGATTGTCCGGTAGAGGTTCATTATTGTTATTATTCATGTTGTTTTGAGGTGGATTATTATTGTTGTTGTGTACACCGGCCATGTCTAAGTTATCGAGAGTCTCGGGCTCTTGATAAGACGTTGATCGAGTGCGCATATACCTGCAAAAGAACGAACAAAGCAAGAAATATTTTTGGTTATTTATGTTTTTTTAATTTTTTTTTTTGTATTTTTGAAAATTTTATATTTTTTAGGATTTTTGAAAATTTTAAAGCAAGGAAAATAACGTACAAAGATGAACGGATCCAAAAATCCAACGAGTCTCTCACTTAAAACCCGTTAATCTTAACGAAAAGAGCCGGCAGCGGCGCCATTTAATACATAGCCTTTGGCTAAGTACAAAATATTATCGTCCGAATCTCTTCGAATTGACTATTGGTAGAAAGTGTGACTCAATTGTTTTTGGTGGAATAATAAATGGTTTGGTTGATTATCTATTTTAAACTAATAGCAAATATGTAAATGTCGTTGAGTAAAATAAGAGCTTTAAAGATTAATCTAAAAGGACGAGTTAAAAATAAATGCTTGAAAACTTAAAGACAAGATTAGAAAAATACTTGAACACTTAATAAATCTAAAACTTGAAAACTTTGTAAAAAAACAAGAAATTAAACTCATCGGAATGCCCAATCGGAATATACTTAAAAATGCTTCAATCGGAATGTTGGAAAAAGCACTAATCGGAATATGGCAAACAAGACTTGTCGGAATACTGTTGTCGGAATAAGGCCAAATCGGAATGCCTGAAAACAAAGCCAATCGGAATATCCAAAAAGTTCCTAGTCGGAATGTGTAGAGAGATAGCAATCGGAATCCACGATAGGAATCCAAATCGGAATCCAAGAAAAAGAGAGCAGTCGGAATATGTCTCAAACCACCCACGTCGGAATATAAAAGACTACCCACAATCGGAATGTTCAAAACCCTAATCCGATCAAACGATCGGAATACCAAGGGTGCAAATCGGAATACAAACTCCCTAATCCGATCAAAGAGATCGGAATACTAGAGGGACTAATCGGAATGCTCCAATCGGAAAAGGGTTTACCCTTTTCCGATTACCTTTTGATTCGAAAATAAGCTAAGTGATAAGCTAAGATGATAAGCTAACACCAAAACTTAACCAAACCAGTAATGAAATAAACCAAATTAGCACGAATAACAACTTATCCAACTTAAAATAAGCAATCTTTTAAATCAAACCATAGAAAAATGAAACTTTTTAAGAAAGCTTTTAAAAAGTAATCAAGCTAAAAATGCGAATAAGCCAATAAGCACAAGAATCCTAAAGCTTAACCGTATGAAAGCTTAAGTATGAATAAAAAGATTAACTTTTTAAGCACGAAAACATTAAGATCAACACGGATCAAATATATTTCGCACCAAAAGTAAACTAAAATCAAGAAAGGTACAAAGAGATTAAAGATTAAAAGCTTAAACTTAAACTTGATTAATGAAATCAAAAATACAAAAGGTTTAATCTTGAAAGATTAAAAGAAAGAAAAGATGAAAACTTAGTGAGAGAAACTTTGGAACTTTCTCTCTCTAAAAACTAGAAAGGAAAAATGAAAATGAAACTAGCTAACTAAAACTCACCAACCCTCCTAACGTGTATTAGGAGGGTATTTATAGGGAAAATGGGAAGGTGTGCATGTGTTGCCTCTTCTTTCTTTCTTCTCGACTCGATTTAAATCCTTTTTCTTTCTCGACGTCGTCTCGGGATTTGTCGATGTATATTGAACTTGTCTTGTAATTTTCTTCTTCAATTAGACTTGAGTTCTTCGACTTCATTAAACTTCCGTCTTTAGACTTTTTCTTCGATAAATCTTCAAAATAGGCCTTGGATTTCCGTTCTTTTTGCACTCTTGATCTTTTGTCTTTTCTCGTTTTCTTCGATAAAAGCCCGTGAAAGCCCGTGTTTTCTTCCTTTTTCATCATTTGGTCCTAAAACACAATAAAAACACAAACCACGCATAATTCTGACTTTTACGACATAAAATACACGTTTTGGTCTTGTTATTATTGGAAATAAGTGGTAAAATGATAAGTGTTTTCACACTTATTAATAACTTAAACTATGGAAAGCACTTAATAACTGGAAAGTAAATAAACATATAAAACTAAATATTCTAGCAGATTTTATATTTATCTCTTAGACCCCTGAGTTCGTATCAGAATCACAGGGCAGTTCATGGGTATGAGCAGCTGAGATGGAGTGGTTTGCACAGAAGGATGGTACTTTTCACAGTGGGGTATATTTTAGTTGCCTTTGTATTTGTTATTTATTCCACTGTTATACATTCATTCCCACTATGTGTGGGTTTGGCACAGTTAATAACCAAAACAGTGGCATTAAAAGTTCCCCTTCCTTTTGAAAAAGTTCCCCCTGCTTTCGTTAAAAGTTCCCCCTGCTACGATCCCCTGCCTTCGTTTCCACTGCTTTCATTAAAGGATTCCCACCGTTTTTGAAAGTTCCCCCTGCTGTCAGATATGAGTTTTTGGGAAAGCACTGTTTTGGAGTTTGGCATATTCACAGCAATTGGTTTAAAGGTATAAAGGCTCATTTTATTTTTATTGATTACGAAGAAAAGTTTTTATCATTTATTTGAAGATGAATGAGATTTTCGCGGGTACGAGTTTTATGCTTAAACGCTTAGTGACAAAGTGATACAAGATCTAGGGATGTGTGATTTTTCTTATGGTACTCTATGCACATATTTTCTATCACTTGAAGGAGTTACATTATCGTGCTCAATGTCTCATTTTCAGCAAAAATGAGGATTTTGTATATACCACCATTTTGTCATGTGGTTAGGGAAAGATATAAGACACAAGTTCAGGTTATTCTACTCATCATCAAATAAGTTATAATTAGCTTTCTTCATATGTCATCATTACATAAAGCCTACAGAATTTGAAGATTCAAGATTATTGACAAAAGTCGTTCTTATTTGCTCTATTCAACTATAATAAAGTTTTTTTTCAAAGTTTACTACCGCTTGGTTCATCTACTAGTGTGGTCATTTTTTTTAAAAGGTACTACATGCTAATTTCTGGTACTACTCTTCATGGATGGTACTACATAGTATTTGTTCTTCAAATGGTTAGTTCTTCGTTTGCTTCTTATGGTTGATACATCTACTTTTGGTCAAAATAAATGGTTAGCACACTTTAAGGGGAAGCTAATTTGTTAAAGTGTTAATCATTTGCATATGGCATTGAGGTAAAGATTTTTGCTACTACTCATTGGTATTCTCACAACTAATGTAAGTATCTACCGCTCAAAATCATTTTTATTAGGATCCATAGCCTATGTACTTCATGGATGGTATTTTGAAAAGTAGAATACTTGGGTTTGATGTATGATATTAATTAGTAGTAATTGAAAATCAAGGTTGTTTACATACAAGACCCCTATTTGATCATGCCAAAAAGGGGAAGAGTCTATAGAGAATGTTCAGCCTATTGATCTTTGGTGTTGTATGCTTAAGGGGAAGTGTTTTTACATCATCTACTAGGGGAAGATTATTGGGTCAAAATTTGATGAGTCAAATCACCATGGAAACTAGAAGGACCAAATATGGTGTTATGTGAAACTTTAAGCTGGTGGAAAAAATGTGGATTGGTTTCCCCTATTATTGAAACTTTTCACTGTTGTGAAGTTTCCCCTGCCATATATTAAAAGTTGAAGATTTGGTCAGAATATGTGATAAGTATGAATAAGTCAGTTTTGATTTAGTCTTTATTACTTTATTTAGTTTCCATGTATTTCTAGTTTCCTTAAGTTATAAAAGGAACCACCAGACGGTATAGGTTTATTCATATCTCTCATTCAGGAATGTAACCTACAGAGTCTTTGATCTCTAGGCATGGGATTTAGTGCATACATGCCTAGAGTGGTTTGTGTTCATCAATAAAAAAAACCCTTTGGGAATTATTCATCTTTGTCAAACATCTTGTTCTTGTCCATTGTATTATTCCACTATGTTCATCACATATACAATTGATAACCTAGATAAAACGGTTTTTACTGTTTGAGTCTAAAGATCTTAGATTCAACATGTGGTATCAGAGAATGAAAAATAAGTGGTACTGCCTAGTGGTCACTGATGACGACTCAAGGTTCACATGGACCTTCTTTTTGTTTGAAAAGAAGGATACAATAGGAGTACTCAAAGACTTCATCACTTAGATTAAGCTTCAAAAGAGTATGAAGGTGGTGATAATAAGGTCTGATAATGGTGGAGAGTTTAGGAACAAAGAGCTGGACACTTTTTGCACCAGCAAAGGAATCAAAAGGGAATACAGCATCGCCAAAACACCTCCACAAAATGGGTTTGCAGAGAGGAGAAACAGAACACTCATAGAAGCTACAAGGACCATGCTATCTGATTCCAAGATTCCAGTTATCTTTTGGGCTGAAGCTGTTGCCACTGCTTGTTATGTTCAGAACAGGGCCTTGGTGGTGAAGGCTCACAACAAGATCCCTTATCAGCTATTCAATGGAAGACCTCATTTGATTGAATTTTTCAGACCATTTGGGTATGATGTAGTCATACTCAACACTCTTGATCATTTGGGAAAGTTCAATGAGAAGGGGGATGATGGATACTTTGTTGGTTATTCACTAACAAGTAAGGGATAAAGGGTCTTCAACAAGAAGACAAGCAAGGTGACAGAGAACTTACATGTGGATTTTCTTGAAGATAAGCCTGAAGACATAAAAACTGGTCCCAAATAGTTCTTTGATATTGAAGTTCTTTCCAAATATATGAATTATATGCCTGTTACTTTGGAAAATACTAACATTTCAGGTACACAAGAACCAACTGTTGTGGAGAGTTTACCATTGAGGTACATGACTGTACCTTCATTGTTCCCCGCTGATGATGTTGCCAAGGAGATGGCTGAAGAAGAAGACCTTTCTCAAAAGAATGGACAACCAGTCTCTTCCCCTGCTAAGCCAAATCATGGAAGCAGTGGAATGACTGAAATCAATGGAATCATGGATTCCTCTGCTGGACCAAATGTTTCCCCTGCCGTTGAAGAACCAGTTGTGAATGATGTTAATGATGCAAAAAGAGAATCCCCACTCATTTCTTCATCTTCACCAATCACTTTATCAAGCAGTGGAAGTAGAGTTATTAGGCATGGAGGTCCAAGCTATTCAGAGCTCCACACAGCTCACAAACATCCATCTCTCAGCCATGCAATATCATTTGGGAACTCCTTTGAAGAGTTCTTTCCCAATCAAGATATTCCCATAGAGCCTGATTTGGGAAATGATGAAACTGAAGTCCTCATGAATATGCAGCCTACCTATAGAATCAATAAAGATCACTCCCAATCACAAATCATTGGTGATCTTGATACTCCCAGACAAACAAGGTATCAAGCAAAGGAACATAGCTTCATTGCCAACATCACAATGAAATTCAATCATGACAATATGAAATGTTGCCTATTTACTGTCTTTTTGTCACAAGAAGAGCCAAAGAAGATCTTTCAAGCTTTGAATGATCCAAGCTGGGTAGAGGCTATGCAAGAAGAATTATTGTAGTTTGGTACTCAAGAGGTCTGGATTTTGGTTGATTATTCAAAATGGGAAAGACCAATTAGGACCAAATGGGTGCTTAGAAACAAGAAGGATGAGAGGGGGATTGTGGTCAGAAACAAAGCCAGATTAGTAGCACAATGTTACACACATGAGGAAGGAATTGATTATGATGAGGTCTTTGCCCCAGTTGCTAGAATTGAAGCCATCAGACTGTTTCTGGCATATACTTCTTACATGGACTTTATTGTGTACCAAATGGATGTTAAGAGTACCTTCCACTATAGCACCATTGATGAGGAGGTATATGTTATGCAACCTCCAGGTTTTGAAGATCCAGAACATCCAGACAAGGTCTACAAGGTAAAGAAGGCAATGTATGGACTTCATCATGCTCCTAGGGCCTGGTATGGGACTCTATCTAAGTAGTTATTGGATAATGGCTTCAACAGGGGAAAGATTGACCAGACCCTGTTTATTAAGAAACAAAAAGGTGACTTTCTTTTAGTGCAAGTATATGTAGATGATATCATTTTTGGATCCACAAACTCCATGCTTAGCAAGGAGTTTGCCAAATTGATGCAAGACAAATTTCCAAATGAGTGCAATGGGAGAGCTCAACTTTTTCTTGGGGTTACAAGTTCAGTAGAGGAAAGATGGGATTTTTATTTCCCAAGACAAATATGTTGTAGAAATTGTGAAAGGTTTGGACAATGTGAAGGAAAGAAAGTCTCCACTCCTATGGACAAAGAGCATCCTTAAGGAAAAGAAGGCCAAGGAAAACCTATTGATGTCAGGACATATAGATCCATGATTGGATCTCTCATGTACCTTACTGCTTCAAGACCTGACATCATGTTTGCTGTGTGTGCAAGACACCAAGTGACACCAATGGAGTGTCACCTGTTTGCTGTGAAGAGAATCTTTAGATATCTCAAGTGTCATCCTACCTTAGGAGTCTGGTATCCTAAAGAGTCACCCTTTAAGCTGATAGCCTATTCAGATAGTGACTATGGAGGTGACAACAATGATAGGAAGTCCACAACAGGTGGATGTCAATTTTTGGGGAGCAGGCTTATATCTTGGCAGTGTAAAAAGCAAACTATTATGGTAACTTCCACTACTGAAGCTGAATATGTGGCTGCTGCTACATGTTGTGGACAAGTCCTTTGGATTCAGAATCAGTTGCTTGATTATGGGTAAAATTTTCTTAAAACCAAGATTTATATTGACAATAACAACACAATTTTCATAATTAAGAATCTTGTTTTTCACACCAAAACTAAACATATTTAAATCATACATCATTTTATTAGAGATTGTTTTGAAAAAGGGTTGATTTTCCTTGAGATAATTGATACAGAACTTAATGTCGCTGATCTTTTGACAAAACCTTTTGATATAGGGAGATTCTAGTACTTGGTTGCAAGTATTGGGATGGTCAATCCCTAAACAGATGTCTTTAGCTTTGTGTGTGTATTCAGGATTGTATTAGTGCTTATTGTTGTAAAATTGCTAGTCACTTTTTCCATCATTTTTAATGCCACTGCTTTTGAACAAAGTTTCCCCTACTTGGGTTAATTCCCCTGCTAGGGTAATTTCCCCTGCTTAGGGTTTGTTCTTTTTAAGTGCTTGCATATGGTTTTTAGACTAACAATGCAGAGTTTAATATGGAGTAGATACACCCTATGACAAATCTGGTATGTACTTTATGTTTCAGGGGAGGTTAGGTCACACCTTTAGGATTCAGGGTATCCTTAGGTACTCATGTATGATTCTAGATCATACCCATTGGTGAGTAAGGGCTTGGGACAATGACAACTTGCTGCAAAGCTTGTTGGAGTTCTGAGACCTTGAGGCACTGCAATATGTACTCAAAACTCTTGATTGGGCATCTTGCTGCACAAAATGGGAATTTTGGATGCATGTTGCCAAGACCACTTGACCTTAGGCAGGAAATGGTAGTGTTGGAGTCATGGGTATGCTTATTTTAATGGGTTGAACTGGTGCAGGGTTACTTATGTGTTAGATTTTTTTTAGGACTGGCTAAATGGAGGACTCTTGAGATTCTGTGTATCTAGCTTGCTTATGCAAGTGTGTGCACTAGAACAGAGCTGTTTAGCATTTCCCTATTCAAGATTAACCTAATACCCTTAGGAAAGTTTCCTGTGCTTTTGATTTTCATTCCCCTACTAGTATAACTTTCCCCTGCTTTACAAAACATTCCCTGTTTGACTGTTGACCGACAATAACGTTACCCTGTTTATAGCCGTTAGGCCTGCTTGATAACTTTTTGGTTAGGGAATATTTTATTAATTTCAAAAGATATTTAAGGCGCTTTCTTCGCTGATTGGTAACCTTTTTATTATTATTTCAAATAAATTACTTTCTTAGCAAGATTTATTTCTGATTTTATGCAAATTGATAATTTGGTCCAATCACAAGCCTTCAATTCGCCTATATAAACTCAATTCCCTTAGCCGACAAGCCTAACTAATTTAGTCGATCATATCGCACTTCTTTTTGCAAAATATAAACCTTTATTTCTTTCAAATTTTTTAATGGCTCTCAAAATCTCTCCTAACCATAACCAAATTGCAATTCTATCTGGAGAGACTGCTGAATTCATTGATGCAGTTGTTTATTTGAAATCTAGTTATTTCAGGTTAGCTCTTGTGATCAGTCCAAGGATTTACACCTCACACATCCAACAGTTTTGGTCTAATGCCACGATTGAAACAACGGATGAAGAGGTTACACTTAAAAGCTTGGTTGATGGCCACCCTAAGGTGATTACACTTGCCTCCATTCGAGACAAGTTAGTCTTGGATGATGAGGGAGGGGTGGTTACACTGCCTGAGGTTTAAATTTTTGAGGGTCTAAGAAACTTGGGGTACAACACTTCTGAAAATAAAAAATGTAAGTTTGCTAAAGGCCAGTTTGCACCCTATTGGAAGTATTTGATTCATACCATTTTGCAATGCTTATCATAAAAAACTACTGCTTTTAATGAATTTGGGAGTCAAGTTGCTTCTTCTCTGGTTTGTTTGGCAACAGGGCGAAAATATTGTATTTCTCAAATGATTTTTGAAGGTATGGTAAAAAATGTTAGAAGCAATTCAAAATTTTGTATGTATCCAAGGTTTATAGAACTTTTGTTAGATATGAGTCAACTTGGTCAAATTCGACACAAACATCATTTCACAACTAACCCCCATACTACCAAATTCTTCACCACTCTTGCAGCAGCCACCCCACAATTTTCTGGCAGGGCAGTTCCCCTCACTTAAACCATGATGAACCAGATCAGAAGAGAAGCTGCTTCACAACCAAGAGCAGCCCAAACCACTCTTACTGATCCCCCTGCTTCATTTGCTGATGCCCCTGTTAGTCAACTACCTCCTACCAACCCACAACAAGAATGGATGACAAAAACTAGGTTTGCTAGGTCTACCATGCCTAGTGATCCTTCACAAGCAACAGAGAGGAGAGTCTCCATGGGTATGGAGCAAATTGGGGATTTAGCTGCCATTATTGTCTCATCCCCAAGGGGTGAGCAGGATAGTGACACATAAGTAAGTCCACTTCCTTACTCAGTTATACCCAAAGAGGAGAGCAATATCCTCCTAGGGTTGAGAGCACACTAAAACTACTATCTTTATTGGAATTGACGAATATGTGTATGAGCTTGAAAATGCAGAATGCACAACTGGTACAAACAATGAAACAACAAGGTCTGGTTTTCAATAACTTGGAAACCAGGTTTGCTACACTTGAGGGGAGGAGAAGACCAAAGCTAATTCTATCCACAGATGAGGATGATTCCAAAGGGGAGGAAGTACCTCAAACAGATGAGTCAACTCAATGGTATGTCTTTCCAAATGAACAGGAACTTGGTAAAGACAAGATAATAATTGAAGAGAAGGGCAGTGATAAGGGGAGTGCAACAAAGGATGTAGCCCAGACATTTCTAAATATGGGTCAACAAGGAGAAGCCCCTGCTACAACAAAAGGTTCCCCTGCTGTTAGTATTCCCCCTGCTATTACAATTACAACATCAAAAGCAGCTTTCTCTCAGACATTTGCAAGGAAGAAGAAGAGACAGCCAGCTCAGAAGGGGATACAAATTGGAGAGACTACTCCTAAAGCTAAACCAACAGTAGATCCAAAAGACAAAGGTAAGGGGAAGATGATTGAACAGCCCAAGAGGAAGTACAAGCACAAAACACCAGAACAACTAAGGGCTCAGTCTGAACATGATGAACTTGTAGCTCAAAGGATGCATGAAGAAGAGCTACACATGCAAGAGGAGATAATACAAAAGAGGAGAAAAGAACTAGATCTCTCAGATTTGGAAAAGGTACATATGCAACCAAGAGAAATGCTCAAACTGATTGAGATTATGCATAGAGAGCTAGATGAAAAGGTACCTAATGTTGCAGAATTATTGGAGCAATAGAAGCAAGAACTTGTTAATGCTTTCTAGGAGGAAAGGTATAAATTGACTCTTTTGATCTTTAACTTTCAAAAGGACTTTTTGGAAAAGAGAGCAACGCACCTTCAAAAGGAAAAATATCTGAGGTCTAAAAAGGGGAGGTTGGAGCACTACAAAGTCATACTCAAGAGATACAAGAGGTATACTGATGCTCACTTCAGGAAAATGACCTTTGAAGAGATTGAACAAGCTGCCATTCCTGTTATGAAGGAAACTAGTGTGGACAACTTTCTAGGTATGGGCACAGCTGAGGAAGCTGAGTACATTTGAAAGAAGGATGAAATGATGAACAAGACCAGGGAGGTTAAGAAAAGAAAAGCAGAAGGGGAAGCATGTGAAACTACTAAGGCAGTGGAAACTTCTCAAGCAGGTGGATCTTCATTAGTAGGTGAAAGATTTGATCTTATCTTACAAAGAGCTGTCAAGAAGATTAAAAGAACAGAGAAGATTAGAGAAATAACTAAAGAAGATCAACATCATTCCAATGAGGAAATTGATAAACATTTAGTTTTGCAGGAATCTGATGAAATTCCACGAAGTGAGCTAGGAAAGAAGTACTCCATAGTAAAGTATGAGGTGTTTCAGTATAGAGGCATGTCTTGGTGGAAGCTTACCAGGGCAGATGATACAGCTGAGACATTCCAGAGTTTGAGTCTTCTCTTTCAAACTTTGGATAGAGAAGACCTAGATGATTTATGGAGAATCTTAAAAGGGATGTTTGCAGCAAATCCTCTTACTATGGAAGGAGTTAAGAAGGATTGGCTGATTTGGGAGAGTATGCATAGGATGTATGAGACAAGATTGAATGATCCTATTTTTGATGCACATAATGGAGCCCAAATGTTATATTGGAAGCTGTTCACAAAATCAGGAGTCTATGAGTTGGCCATGAAAGGAGTAATTGTTCATTTGCTCAACAATCGTTTATATCCTCTTTCCCAAGAGACAATGAAGAAGATGGTGTAGACTGACTTGATAGTAGATAGCAAGAATTATATTGCCTATGATCTTGTCAGATTTATCCACAGTCAGATTGGCCTAGAAGTTTGTAAGCATCCTCATCAACTAGCATTTATTCAGAAACTTGTCATTTTGGTGAAAGTACAAGTTTAGGGGAGGATTGTTGGGAATAAATGCATAAGTATAAGTTCCCCTGCTGGTTGGACAAAGTTCCCCCTGCTAGAGTAAGTTGCCCCTGCTGATTAATGAAGTCAGGGGGATTGGAACTCCTGCTAGAAGTCAAAGACCCTGCTGCATGGATAAACTAGGAAGAGATATTAACGCGTTTCGGTTACTACTCCAGAATAGTGTCCTAGTTTGTTAGTAGCTATCTTGTACATGAGTCCTTGTACTATAAAATGACTCATTAGGCTTTCATGTTTGATATATCTTTTCTGTCAATTCATTTCATAGCTTTAAGGTTGTAAAACCCTAAAATCATCATTGGGTATTCGTATATCTTCAATATATTAAAGCTAAACGTTTGGTTCATTGTTTGTTCTTGTGCTAAACATTAGTTTACGCATCTTGTTTAGTTACTTTGTGTATTGCAAAGTTTCTCTCATAGTAGTTTGAATTCTTTCTCACTATTATAACCCTTAAGCAAGCTAATGTTTAAGATCTGAGTTTGGGATCAACAAGTAAGTCTACAGAGAATGTTCAGCCTGTTGATCTTTGGTGTTGTATGCTTAAGGGGAAGTGTTTTGACATCATCAACTAGGGGAAAATTGTTGTGTCAAAAGTTGATGAGTCAAATCACCATGGATACTAGAAGGACCAAATATGATGTTATGTGAAACTTCAAGATGGTGGACAAAATATTGATTGGTTTCCTCTGTTAGTGAAACTTTCCACTGTTGTGAAGTTTCCCCTGCCATATATTAAAAGTCAAAGATTTGGTCAGAATATGTGATAAGTATGAATAAGTCAGTTTTGATTTAGTCTTTATTACTTTATTTAGTTTCCATGTATTTTTGGTTTCCTTAAGTTATAAAAGGATCCACCAAACCGTAGGTTTATTCATATCTCTCATTCACAAATGTAACCTACAGAGTCTTTGATCTCTAGGCATGGGATTCAATGTATAAATGCCTAGAGTGGTTTGTGTTCATCAATAATACAAACCCTTTGGGAATTATTCATCTTTGTCAAACATCTTGTTTCATGTTAATTGTATTATTCTGCTATGATTCATCACATATACAATTGAAATCCCAGATAAATGGTGTAAACCATTGAGTCTAACGATCCAATAGATTCCACACAGACATCATGTTTGTAGTATGTGCATGCGCACGTCACCAGGTGACTCCCAAGGAATGTCACCTTCATGCTGTCAAAAGGATTTTTATGTATCTTAGGTGTTATCCTAGTATGGGATTATGGTACCCTAAGGATTCTCCCTTGGAGCTTGTTGGCTATTTAGATAGTGACTATGGTAGTGATAATAGTGATAGAAAATCCACAACTAGTGGATTTCAATTCCTTGGAAGTCGTGTGGTCTCTTGGCAATGCAAGAAACAGACTGTTGTGGATAATTCAAACTGAAGCTGAGTATGTAGCTGTTACTGCATGTTGTGGGCATGTCCTATGGATTCAAAATCAGGTGTTGGACTATGGGTACAATTTTATGCATACCAGGATTTTTGTAGATACTAACAGTACATTTTTGTATAATTAAGAATCATGTACATCATTCTAAACCAAGCACATAGAAATTATGCATCATTTTATTAGGGATTGTTTTGAAAAAAGGTTAATACTTCAAGACAAAATTGACACAAATGACAATGTGTCTGATCTTTTAACTAAACCTTTTGATGTTGGGAGGTTCCAGTACTTGGTCACAAGTATTGGAATGATCAATCCTTAAAAATATGGTTTTTAAAATTGATGTAAAGTATGTACATAATATGCACTGTTATTATTCTTTGTAAAGTTAGATGTTTCCACTATATTTTCTATCCCCTGACAGAGGTTTTCTATCCGTTGACAAGTGGAAAGAAGTCGTTGACAGCTTATGTGTTAGTTTTTGTGGTTTTTATCTAACAATGCAGGAATGTGGAGCAAGTCGACCTGACAACTCGTTTAAGATTTTTTTCCTTATATTAAAAATGATTAATATTTTACCATACGTGTTAACTAGGTTATTCATACAGAACCTAAACGCATTTAACATGTTTAACACGTGTAATGTGTCTACTTATATATATATATAACTTGTTAAGAGGGTCAACCTGAAACCCGTTTAACCTATTCAACCTATGTAACATATTTAATGCCATCCCAAATAAATATATGGGTTAAATGAGTTAGGTTCGGGTTATGCGTAAACGGGTTAGGGTTGACATAGCTGACCCGATTATTTAAATGGGTTAGGTGTGGGTTTTGACCCGTCAACCTGACAACCATAACCCGCTAACCCGAACCCGACCCGAATTTCCACCCTTAGATACAGGTTGCTTATCGACCGAAGGGATGTGCCAAAAATTTATTTATGATGGTTAGAATGTTTACATTCCTATCTTGAAATAAAAATTTGCCATATACATTTTTAAACGCATTGTAAGCATAGTTTTAGGGGAGATTTTAGGAAATCCTTTAGGATTTGGGGTACTCTTAGAGTGCTCTTATCACAATTCTAGATTGTGTCCACTGGTGAGTGGGTGTTAGAAATAGTGAAGGCTTTTTCTTTATGAAATTGTTAGAATTTCTAAACCTTGAGGCACTGTAGCATGCACGTTTTTCTTTTAAGCATGCATGCTGCCAAGACATTTTTGACCTAGAATTATATTTGGTTGGATCGGTGACTTGGCTTATACATTTTTTAGTTTACCTGGGAGTTTCAAAGATATTATATGGGTTAACTTCATTCTTAAGGACTCTATAAGAAAAGGACACTAGAGGAAAATCACATCTATCTTGTATATGCAGGTGTGTATGATTGGATAGTGCTTGCAACATTCTGTCATTTTTTAGTAAAGTTAACCTCTTTAGGATTAATTTCTTTGTTAGTGTCTTCTATTTTTATTTTTCTTATTTTTATTTTAGCCTCTAACCAAAGAATTTGATCCGCTAACAAAAACATTTTAGCCCCCGACACAACCATTTTTAAACGCTAACAAATAGAGCCGTTACCGCTGACAAAATTTTTGACCTTTGAAAAATATTGGGTCCCACCTAGTTGTTTTTGGGCTGTAATTTTAGTCGAGTAGGTATTTTCTTTACTTGATAAGAAATAAGTTATCTTTTTTCAAATATTTGCATAATTAAGTTCTGAAAATAATTATCTTTTTACCTCTTTTTCAACCAATAGTATCTCTACATTTTCTACTATATTAGGCTTACTATACGTTAAAATAGGGTAACTTGCCTATTTGTCGATCATTCTCCATAACCAAAACCTTACACCTTTCTTTCATTCTAAGCTTTTAAAGATCAACAATGGTGACCAAGTTTAAACCTGCTGATGCCATTCTTGAGTTTAAGGATCAGCATAATATGATAACATTTTTTTATGGCTGATAATACTCACCACCCACAGTACACAGAGATGATAGAGTTTTTGATGGCTTCCAACTTAAGGTATGCTCTTACACACGCTCCTATCATTCCTATTTCACATATCAAATAGTTTTGGAATATTGTTAGTTCCAAAACAGTTGATGAGGTGATAACAATTGAAGGCTCCATTCATGGAAGAAAATGGGTGGTCACTGAAGCTTTAAATCGTCAAGCCTTACATCTTGACAATGCAGATGGTGTGGTTACCCTTCCCATTGATGATCTACATCAAGGGCTTCAAGGCTTGGGCTACGCTCTTCCTCCTACGGGGCGTATTGTTATCACCTCATCAGCTGTTTATCATTCTTAGTCACAAATGCTCATCATTCAATGAAATAAACCGTTCAATCGAGAGTGCTCTTGTCTGTATAGCAACTGGGCAACAATATAATTTTTCAAAAATGATTTTTGAAGGCATGTTACATAACAAGGGAAGCAAGATGACCCTTGCTTACCCTAGGTTTTTATAAATGGTTTTTGCATTGTAAGGGGACTGTGGCAGGGATCATGATTACTTTTATGAGATCCCTATTAAAAAGAAAAAGCTTTTTATCATCCTGAATACTACACCTTATGAACCTTTGCCATTGACAGCCCTCATGCTTGTTGTTATACAAGCAGCTGTGGCCCCACCACCCTAACCAGAACCACAACCACAACCACAACAGGATCAACCACCACCTTCCTTATAACATGGTGAATATATGCATATTGGCCCTCAACCCTCAGCCGCTGACATTCTCATGTCAGCCGTTGACACATCTGTTGTACACGCTGACACTTCCCAAGTAGACCCAAACACCTCTTAAGAATCTCCACCCCATGAATTTAGGTTTGTAAAACGCCAAAGGACTGATGGGGTGTTATCCCCTGGTGGCCCTAGCAATGAAGCAGATAGGATCACTACCACTAGGGTGGCTAGTGATATGGATGTGGCTAGGCCTATTGACACTATCTTAGATGTCGGTCAAGACATGCCCAATTTCAATAAGTCCACATCCATGCCCCATGATTTTACACCGAGGATTCATTTCTCGAGTATAGGAGAGGGTAGTATGCAACCTTTATCTTATATTGAATTTATGAATATCTGTATTAGCTTGCAAAAGTAAAATACAGAACTTGTACAAGTTGTCACAACCCAAGGTATTGAACTCAAATCATGAGGGAGAGGATAGGTAAGTTGGAGCAGAGAAGGAGGTTTGTTGTTTAGTCCTCTCGAGACGCTAGAGAGGATTCTTTCAAAGGGGAGGATGCACCTACTGAACCTTTGAATTTGAGTGACAAGAGCTCTAAAGAAGGCTCTTTTGGTACTAAGGAGGTTGCTGATGCTCTTACAGGTTTGAAGGAGAATGTGAAGTGTAATCCTTCTATGATGACACCTTCACCGAGTTGTTGCATGAAGAAGAACAAGCAAATAATTCAGCCGCTAACACGAACATTTTATATGTTGACACTCCTTCTTCAGCCGTTGATAAGTCTTTAATTGCTTCGGGTGTATCCAACCACCATTGAGCATTAAAGAAATGTCTATTCAGGAACCAATTACTTTACCGAACATTGATCCACTAGATAAGGGTAAAGGAATATTGGTAGAAGCACATGTTCCCAAGGATGCAACACATGTCAAGTTTGATACATCGTTGGCTCAACAACTACATGAGCAAAAGCTGAGGGGACTAAAGAAAGGAGATATAGAGGCTCAGATTCTTAGTTCTGAGTCAGATAAAGGGAAATCTAATTATAGTGATGATAATGATGATGGAAGTTCACAAAGTTCAAATGCTGATGTGGACTATGAGGAGGAACCAGAAAAGCTAGAGTACGGTGAGGATGAGGCAACCAAAGAGAGATTAAGGCAACTGAAAATACAGCTTGATTTGGATGTGCCTCACGTTGCCAATATGTTTCACAGGTATGAAGAAACATCAATGGATGACCCATCCATTACACTCTCTATGAAAATCAGGGCATTGGAAACATTGTTGCGAGTTCAGCATGATATAAAGGTGATTTTAGAAAATAAGGCAAACAATGTTTTTGCTTAGTCAAAGACAGCAAAAAGAGAGTTGTAGAAAATGCTTCTTAGATTTCATCAGACAGGATGGACTCATAGGAAGTTACAAGCACTATCATTTGATCAAATGGAGTCTCTTGGATATCCGATTTGGAATAATGTGTGTGAACGTAACACATTTCTAATGTTGTCTGCTGATAGACAAGAAGAGTTGGAAGAGGAGATAAAAATAAAGAAGGCATCAATAGTGCCCAGACCAGTTAAGAAGGGAGCAAAGATGAACTTTCCAGAGTTTGATCCATTGAATCCAAAGTTCAATGAAGGACTTTTAAAGAAGAATTTGGAACTTTCACCTCCAGAGGTTGCTGATTTTGCTGCAGTAGTGCCTCTTGATTTCAGAAACCCAGTGGTATAATAAGAAGAAGATTCGTCTACAGGTTTTTGCAAGGTTACCAGATATGGTGACAAGGTATATGTGATGTAGTAAAATCGTACACGTTTTAGGAAAAACGCGTATATGTGGCAAGTATTAAATGTTCACGTTTAGGAAAACGCGAATGCTCGATAAATGCGAGTTCGTTATCGAAGGAGGTTTGTGTATTATGTGTCAATATTATAAAATCAAGCTTGGATTAGTGACGTTTTTGGGTTTGAAGAGAGAAAATTAAAAGACGAGTTACACTACGATTAAACTACGACGTAAAACGTAAAACGTATACGTAATGACGTAAAACGCGACGAAAAAATGAAAAATATTTTTACTTTTTGAAAAATCCTAAATTACTTATCTAAACAGTAGAAAAATGAAAAAAGTTGAAAAAAGTAACTTTTATCCTAATAAGACAAAAACAGAAACATTAAAAACATATTTTAACTTAATATAACGCTAAATAATAATTAAATAATGGAAAAACAAAATTTCTTTTTTCAAAAATTCTAAAATAAAATAAATAACAGGGGAAAAATTAAAAACCAAGAAAAAGATGAAAATTTAGCACTAAAAACAAGAAAGATGGAAACTGATAGTGACTAGTGCTTGACTTTTTGTCTTTAGCCCAGTAGTGGGAACTTAACACTATCAGTGGGAACTTCTTCCCACTGTTGGACCTCAGAAACAAGAAAATGGGCGATTTAGAGCTTGTTTGTGTATGGTTTTTGGAGACAAAGGCACCCCCACACTCAGTGGAGTGTGGGGAGTCAATATAAAGCAAAAAACAAACAATACAAACACAAATAGGCAACAAATCAAGGCAATATCAATCACTGATGAACAAATAGAAGGTCTGGGGATCTATTGCTGATATAGTTGGTTACTTTGTGAACTTTGGACTAACTAATCATGACTTCTAACCATACCAAAGCTAAATCTAACACATAAGCCTCAAGATGAACCTACAAGCTAACTAATAGCCAATTTCCAAATATCAAGACACTAAACTAGCTTAAATTAAGCCTATTGTTTTCCTAGTTGTTTGGTAGAATATTATTATGCTAACACTAGAAAAATGATATTAACCTTAAACCAAATGAACAAAACCTAAAGTGTATTAATCTCAAACCATATCAAAGATGTACAGGCCAAAGTAAGTAGCTTTTATGTCACTCAAAAGTTTTATTACCCTGAACCAAACACTCTTTAATATGCTGATAAAATTTTTTTAACTAAATGAATTCAAAATTCAAGCAAGAACAAATACCAAGCTATCAAATAATTAAACCTAAGCAGAAATATACTAGATTAAGTAAAAAAATAGCAAGATGAGCAGTCAACATGCAAATCACCATGAAGCACAATTTAGATAGAAAAATCAGTAAGGGGGTTCAAGCCAACTTACTTGGTTTACATTCACACCAAGAATGAGATGATGCCTTCAGCTTACTAAGCTTATCTGCTTATGAGCTTATGGGTGACTGAGTGTAGTAGGACAACAGCTGTCCTTCCCCCAAAAGACTAAAAGAGTCAAATTTGGGGGAAAATATCTTGCACCCGTTTATCACAACACCCAAAAAAAGAAAGAGTTACAAATGCAAAAAACTTGCCAAAAGCTATTTTCAAACAGCTTTTGGTGAGCTTATGGTATGATTAACAAAAAAATGAAAAGAAAAGATTTCTAAAAAATCTTCAAGATTGACCATTGAGATCAAACTTGTAATCCACACTATTGCAATAAACTGAAATATAACTCTAACATATAACTTCACGACAATTTGGGAGTCAACCAGATTGTTATGATCAGTTATATGCCAAAGGGTCTCAAAACTTTCCTCAAAACTTTTTGAATAAAAACTTTGTTAAGGAAATCACTTCCACTATATTAACCAAAACATGAAATGTAAATAACAAAAATAGAATTGGAACTCAAAAAATTCTCATTGCAAGGTTAATAAAACACTATAACTATTCATTTTAAAAAGTTTACAATAGAGAAAAAAATCTTGAACAAGGAAACATTCACATGTCGAATGTCCTTAAATACTACTAACTGACCTATCTAGAATATAGAAACCCTAATAGCTAAAAACCCAGATATGCCCTTGGTCTTCTCAGTTTGAAAATTGGTCAAATATAGTCCCATGTGATCTCTGATATCCAGCTGTGTTGACTGATCTTGGCCTTCAGAAACTGCCTTTGGGACCAAGAAATGGATTTGGGACGTTGGATGTCTGTAGGATTCGAATATTGCCATAAGAAGTGAGGCAAGGGACCAATGTGGGGACCCACTATGGTTATGGGGTTGTGTTTTGGAGGTGGGGTTTTGTTAAGGGTGGGTATAATTGAGGATCTGGAAAGTTTTAGCGGAAAATCCCTTGGTTTGATTGGGTTTATAGATTAGGGTTTGTAGGGTATTAGGGGTGATGAATAGTGGTGTTTAATATGATTAGGGGTTAATAAATATGTTTCCCTCATTTAAAAATATATAATAAATGGTTTGAAAAAGTGTAAGTGGGGTTTGATTTGGGTTTGACATGGGTGATGTGGCCTGAGTGAGGTGGCAGCAAGGGTGAGGTGGTGGGCTGAGATTGGTAGATGGAGTTTGGCTGTATTGACACATTTAGTCCCCCATGTTGCAAAATGTCTGCATATTAAGTTTAAGTAACATATCTCTCCCATTTCCTTGTATTCAACTTTGGTTCAATTGTCAAATATGGCATATTGTTTTTGCCATACTTTTATCAAGGACCACTTATGCAATTTTGGCATTCTTCAAGGGGTTCTTTTGACATGTCTTCAATCTTTAAGGACTAATCTTGTACAAACGAATAACGAAGGGTCATTTGTGACAAGTCTTCAAATTTGAGGGACCAATCTTGACAATCTTCAAAACTTCAAGGGTATTTTTGGAAAATCCACATTCGGGTCTGGTTCTTTGTGCGTCTTCGTTTCCCGTGTTCTTTTTTGCTTGATTCTTGTATCTTTTGTTGATTTTACGATATCCGTACCTAAAATACACAATGAACAGACACACGCATATTTTGGGGTATTTTATGACATTTTTAAGCGTTTTAAGCCCGATTTGGGCGATGAGACTACGTATAAATGCAGTTTCATCACTCTCCCATACTAAACCATTTCCGTGCCCTCACGCAATGCTAAAATTAAGTATTGTAGCACTTCCAAAATTCATTTTTAGGTGACATTTATTGGAAACGTAAATTTAAATAAACTACTACACGTGTTTTAGACATAATGTATTGTTTTCATCGCAAAATGGGACGTTTAGGATCATAGAATAAGAACACGTGAATGCTTCGTTAGAAATAATTCCGTCATCCTCGATTTTCACCCAATTCCATGCTAAGCGTGAAACAAGATCATTGTCATTATAAGTTAGTAATGCTAACACTACTCATATGCTCTAATCACGTACTTAGACTCCCTTATTCATAAGGTGTATCTCTTATATTTTATTTTTGTCTTAATGATCACGGGGATACATCATTGACTTATGCGTGAATAGAGATTAGGTCCAAAAATAGAGTCTTAACGGTGTAACCAAAATCATCGAAATAATAATTCATCCTAATAGACAACGATATCAAAAAATTAAGTCAACAAGAAGGATCGATAAACACGGTTTTATAACGGTTTTGAACATGAGACTTATTACCAATTTTGAATTGGTTTACCGCCACCTTTTATTTAACTTCACCATGAAGTGTTTATTATGGCTTTGGTCTTGCCCTTGTCTTTTATTTAACCTCGCCATGAGGTGTTTATTATGACTTGACGTCTATCCTCACACTAAGGCGAATTTTGGATCTTTAAGGCTTCAAGATTTAAGACATTCACTTTCAATTTTCGCATAGATTTTTCGGCCTTGTGAGCTTTGAATTTTTGCTTGATTTAGGTGAAGAGGAACTTAAAAATTATTATTGGGGAAGCCTTTGATTATTCGGGTTTCCAATACTTCAAAACCGTGACGCTTGCGATACCTTAATGTTTTCCCAATTTAATTACATGGAAGCTACTAAAACAAATTAGAAACCAACAATAGAGACTAAAACGCTAAATCAATATTTATTAACAATTTATTATAAAAGCGTAAGTAGAACAAGCAAATAATTAGGACACATGAGTTTTTGAAAGAATATGAATACTCTACGTTTAGCATAGTAACTTATAATTAACGCTATCATTTCTCGTCCTCATTTAAGAGACTTAGCCTAAAAAGTTAAGGAATCGAAGCTAAGTGCTCAACATGCACGGTCGAGTCAAAGTTACTCTCATTCCCACCATCGGAAAACCTACATTCGTGTCTTAAACACTTATGAAAAACTAGAAAAATTTTAAAATTTGGCCATTTTTAGCCTTATTTTGCATAAAACAATAACAAAAAGATAAAAATTGGATTGCGTGATGACGTAAGCAAGGTGAAGTATCTATTCACCCCCATACTAAAACTAAACATTGTCATCAATGTTTCGAGTCTAGGGTTGAAACACCCCCATACTAGAGACGAAAGTCAAACGCTTAATCTCGAGCATGGAAAGGGTAAAACGAATAACCTAAAAGCCGTTTATGAATTATGCTAATAAGATAAACATTAGAACATAAAAGGATATCATCGGATATCGGAATCTCCAAAGGCAACGATCGAAGCTCGAGTGATCCGTAAAACGAACACGAGAGGCTTCAATGATGACGATGAACCTACTAAATCACAATCACAAACAACCACGAAACAAAGGTTGGAAGAGCATAAGTCCCCGCGTTAACTAATTAGAAAGTAATAATATTGACAAGGATAAGCATGAGAATCCCCCACGAGGCACCTTGTTTTTATAACCGAGTCAAAAGCTCGACTCGAATCCCCATAAATGTGATCATTTAGGGATTATCATGGTATGGTCATTTTTGGTGGGGCTTAGATGATAAACAATGCCCAAAAGTACGTGTAGTACCTTAAAAACCCGATAAACGTATACCGGGGTAAAAGATAGCGTCTTCGTTTTTGGATGAAAGACGAAACAACGCTACTCCAACGCATGCTAAAACCCCAAAGGGGTTGAAGAAAAGAGATGAGAAATAGAAGGGTGGGACAATGGGCGGGGCACTAAAACAATGAGATACTCGAGGTAGACTCACACCAAGCAAATAGATAAGATTTCCATTTATTACATCGGTGGAAGACCGAGATTTCCTTTTACAAGCAATTCCGGGATCGAATATCTCGTCCACGATGGAGAAATGTGAGGGAACATAAGGGGCTTCCCCCATACTTAAACCACACGACGCATCGTCAAAAGGAGTAGACGAGCTCGTAGCACTCAACAAAACATGGTGATGACGGAGTTAAACTTGTAGAAAAATCATTTAAACCAATTTTAAAATCTTTTCCTTTTCATCGTTCAAAAACTCTTTATGAAAATCCGATTGAATTATGTCAGAAATATTTGGCGTTTCTAAGTCGATGTTAGGCACACTAAAAATTCTCACATTTAAGCCGCGGTTAGGGGGTGGTGGATTGTATAAGTTCCTAAAATTTTTATCAACAAAGAACACCGCCCCCTCGGGGTCAACATATTCGTCATCCTCGTGAACGTCGATCTCTTTGATTTCTTCATCATAGATAGGCTTGTCAAACCATGGTTTGTCATTCCCCTCAATGAGGATTTTAGAAACTCTCTCGAAAAGATGACATTCAAGCACAAAACCATCATTCTTTTGTGGGGATCGCTGATAAGTTAGATCCTCACGAATGTGGTAAACGTCATTCTCATTTGAAGAGTGTTGATTAGGTAACTCCTCGAGAATGGGATTTTTGGTCACGTGAGTTGGTTCGTCATCGAAAATAAGACGTTCCAACTCATCAAGTTCTTCTTTGATATTGGAAAAATCAACCTCACTCGGAGGTGGAAGTGGAGGCAAAAGAGCTAGCTCTCGTTCGATAATTTCCTCAATCTTGGGATCAAACTCGTAATCATCATACTTCCCATGTAAAGACGTCTTTTTAGGAGAATCCTCAAAAATGGCTTTTGGATTTTCAAGCATGTGATCATATTCGGTAAAATCGCCATCGTCATCATCAAAGAAAGAGTCGATGTGAGCACTTACAACCATGGTCTTACAAGTCAAATGAATATGCATAGGTGACTTTTCAATGACGAGTGGATAGATGTCGATAAAAACTTTAGCCTCAATAGGTATTGGGTTAGGTAATGGAGGCACTTCAATGGAATTAGAAGTTGATGCCTCAAAGACGTGGTCCTTCGAAGGTGGTGAAGACGAGTCCATTTAGGTCATTGTCGTGATGGCACTAACGTCGCCCTTCGGAATTGGTTGTTCACTTGTTTCGCCGAATATATCCCAAAATGATTTTTCATCCATAAATCTACGAATACCCTTTTGAATTACATAAACGTATTCTTTATCGTTAAAATCTTCATCTTTAAAACCGTTCATTTTCATTCTTTCAAAACATGCATCAAGCCTCATATTTTCCGCTAAAGTTAGCATTTTCAAATCATTAGAATTTGAAACCTTGGTTTTATCATTGATCATTTGAAACTTGGGATCTATTCGCGAAAAATTCTGTTTTCCTCCCCATATTTCATAGTTAATTTCCCACCATGGACGTCGATTATGGCTCGAGCCGTCGTTAAAAAGGGTCGATCTAAAATAATGGGACATTTAGGATCACACTCATAATCGGAAATAACGAAGTCCGCGAGAAAAACAAACTTTCCAATTCTAAAATTGACATCCTCGGCTATTCCAATTGGTTCTAAAGGTGTACAATTTGCTAGCTCGATTGTCATGTTCGTGGGGGTAAGTCTAGGCAATCTCATCAATTTCCAAAGAGAATGAGGCATGAGATTGATTCTAGCACCTAAATCAGAAAGGGCTAAACATCCCTCAATCTCGTAAAAATCACAAGGTAGTAGAAATTGGCCCGGATCCTCTTCCATTATCGGCATATGCCTTTTGGGTTTTTTAAGAAGGATCGAAGCACAAGTTTCTTCAGGGGTTACTTGGGTAAGGTCGATAAAACTCCCTTTTTGAACCGTGGTTGGAATTTGAGGTACACGAGGGTGTGCACTCTTTTCCTTGGTCACCACGTTCACCCCATCGACTTTAGAACATGAAGGCGTCTTAGAAGTCGAGGGTTGAGAATAAGGAACAACTCTAAATCCATCAAGGTTTGGGGTAACCACACGACTTTTTCCATGAGACGAGGCGGCTTTAACGTGTTCCTTCGGATTAGCAACGGTGTCACTAGGTAACGAACTTGATGACGCACCCAAAGACTTGTTCATAATGGCCGAAAACATCTTTTTAATGTTGATTTGTCCTTTCTCGATCTTTGTATTTTGATTTTTCAAAGTATTGGAAAAGTCATTTTTCAAAGTACCAATTTGTCCCTCTAATCGTCTCATATTAGCCTCATTCGTTTTAATATATTCTTGAAACTCGTTTGACGAACTATTTTGATTAGAATTAAAGTTCCCTTGGTTTTGATTATTTCTTTGAAAATTTCCTTGATTACCACTCAAAAAATTGTTTCCTTGATTAGCGTTTTTTGAAAACTTCGAGTTTTGATTGTTATATCGATTTTGTCAATTTAAATTCCGACCTTGATTATAACCTCCTTGATTCGAAAAATTCCCTTGTTGATTATTTTCTTTAAAATTGTTACGATTTTGAAAATTATTCCCTAGATTAAATTGTGATGGACCCGCGTTATTTCGATTTTGAAAATTATTGTTTCCATTTAACGCGTTAACACTCGATGTTTGGCCATCCGTAGCCGCACACTCGTAATAATTATGAGGTCCACCACACAACGTACACGATGCCTCAACCGCTTTCACCGTAGCGGGAGCGTCTTTCTTTTGCATCTCGATTAAGAACGACGTAAACACATTAGTCAACTTATCGACTTTCGCATCAACTCTCTCAATATCGCGATTAGAATTACTAACATTGGCGATATTGGCAACAATCGGTGTGTTACGGAGTTGGTAAAATTTGGATCGATTTTCGATAATCATTAAAGCGTCTTTCGGAGTTTTACACAAAAAATTGCCACCGACGGCGGAATTTAACGAATCTTGTTCTTGAAAACTAAGATCATTATAAAACATGTCGATTTGGTGTAACTCGGAAAATCTATGGTGAGGACATTGCCTAAGAAATTCCTTAAAACGATCCCATGCGTCTCTAAACCATTCATTCGGCTTTTGTTCGAACCTCGTGATCTCGTTTTTGAAAAACGTGGTCTTTGACGGCGGAAAGAAATGATTAACGAACTTGGAAACGAGATCCATCCACGTAATTATGGAATTAGGTGGCTCTTTCTCGTACCAATCCTTGGCGGTACCATCGAGCGAGTACGGAAAAAGCATAAGATTAACGACATCGGTGTCGACGTTTTTAAACTTGCTCGTGGCCAAAAGACGATCAAAATTCCGAATGTGATCGTGAGGATTATCCGCCTTACGACCTCGAAACTTCATAGCTTGAATCAACGACAGCATTCCGCTCTTTATCTCAAAATTCTCCGCTTCGATAGTGGGAATTACAATCGCGTCTCCATAACCCTCGGTGGGCACTTGAAGCGATTCCATCATCGAACGATTGTCGGCCATCTCGTCTTCGGTTTCGACAACGATATTAGGAACGTCGGTTCTAAATCACGTCTTCGTTGTCGATTCCTTCGATTTCGATTGCGTCGATTCGAAGCATTGCTAGAATTCGAATAATCTTTAGATCGAGTGCGCATGCACTAACGTAGAGAATGGGGCATAGCAAAGAAGATTCTTTTTTGGGATTTTTCGTTTTTTCAATTTTTTTGGTTTTTGATAGTTTTTTTTAATTTTTTTTGGATTTTTGGTTTATTACGTAGACTCAAATCTACAAATCTCTCTAATACTAGATATTTCACTAGGGTTCTAAATTCTCTCTCGATATCCTCTCGAATTGATCTTGGTTCTAAGTGGAATGATTGTTCTTGGATACTAAAAAGGGGAGTGGTTTTCTATTCTACTAAAGGTTTAAATGCACGAAAATGTAAACTTAAATTTAAAAGCAATTAAATTAATAACAATTAATAAAATCTTGAATTAAAATATAAAATAAAAATGAAGAAACAGTAAGAAACAGTAACACTTAAAAATACTCAAAGAAAATTGATTCGGAAGTCACCTTGATTCGGAAGTTCACCCGGAACTTGGTTCGGAACCTTCACTCGGAAGTTTATCCGGAACTTTCTTCGGAGGTTGATTCGGAAGTTGGTTCGGAAGTTCACTCGGAACTTTCACTCGGAAGTTGACTCGGAAGATTGATCCGGAAGTTTATCCGGAAGTTTATCCGGAACTTCACTCGGAACTTTCGTTCGGAAGTTCACTCGGAACTCTCGTCCGGAAGTTCACTCGGAACTTTTAAAAAGAAAATTTATTCGGAACTTTTCAAACTCATTCGGAACTTTTTACCATAAAACTTATTCGGAACTTTTGAAAACTACATTCATTCGGAACTTCCTGTTCATCCGGAACTTTTGGTTCATCCGGAACTTTTAGTTCATCCGGAACTTTTGGTTCATCCGGAACCTGGGAAACTCAAGAACAGTAAGATACCGAAGAAACAGGGGAACTCGAATTCGATCCAAAAATCACCAAGTTTTTCACCAAAAACTTAAACAAAACTAACACGAATCATTTACTAACCAATAACAACAAATCCCATCAATAAAAACATAAAACCCAACAACTTTTGAAGATCAAATCAACCAAATAAGAACTTAAACTTTTAACCAAATAGATGAAGATGAACAAGATGAAATGGAAAGATTGATGTATTGAATGATTAAGGTTTTAACAAACAAAAGATAAAGATTAAATTACAAGATTGAAAAACAAGAATCAAAATCACCAAACACCCTAGTGGTGTTGGTGATGTCTACGAACAGAAAGGGAGAAAAAGAAGGAGAATGAAAAACTAAAAACTGAATGAAAAGTGTGAAGGGTGGACTTTATATAGGCTTGTCTTTTGGTTGGTGAGTGGGCTTTCTCCCGTTCTTCTTGTCTTCTCGTCTTTTCAGAAAAGTTGACGTTTTCGCTTCTGATTCGGGATTTGTCGTCGATTAAATTCAACTCGTCTTTTAATTTCTTCATTTAATAGACTTGAGTTTCTTCGACTTATATAAATCTTCCATCTTTGGTCCTTTTCTTCGATAAATCTTCGAATAGGCCCAGTGACTTCAAATCTTTTGCATCTCTTGGACAATAGACTTCATCTTGAGTCTTTTTCTTCGGTAAAAACCCGTGCAATCCCATGTTTTCTTCAATAATCATCCGGTTGGCTCTGAAAACACAATAAACACAAAAACCACGCATAATTCCAAACAAATGATATTAAATACGCGTTTTGGTCTCGTTTTAGCCAGAATTAAGTGGTAAAAGGATGGGTGTTTACACACCTATCAAATCCCCTACACTTAACCATTGCCATGCCCTCATGCAATGCTTAGTGATAAAGCAATTTTACACTTTTCTCATAATTAATCAACCTTGGCCTTATTCAAATACTGCTAAACAAAAATTAAAGTACTAAAAGAAATTAAACTTTAAAGGAAAAAAAAGGATAGAAAACCATTTTCACTTGAAAATAGCTACATGGAAATAACTTGCAAAGAGATCAAGGACTTACATTAGGGCTTTGGTGTTGCGAAGATTTATCATCCTCAAGTTTCACGTTCCCCAAACTAAGCTTAAAAACGAGATCATTGTTATTATAAGTTAGCAAATCAAACACTTACACATATGGCTTAATTATATGCTTAAACTCCCTTATTCCTAGGTGTATCTCTTATATTTTATTTTTGTCTTAGAATGATCATGAAGATGCATTTTTGGACTTATTTCGATAGTTTATTTAGGCTGAAAGCAAAGTAGGACGATTTGATCAATAGTTAGCTAAAGGACAAAATCTCTTAAAACTGCTTCTCGGGATATCAAAAAGGTCCCTATCTTGGCATAACTCGGTTCACGATTTGAGACCTTTCTCGGGCCGATATTTGGCATGTACTTCATACTTCATATCCTGAGAGACGTGCTTGAGATAATGGTCTTCTCATCGTTAATAGAGTTTCTTCACTTGGAGACTTTTGAGGGGTACTCCAACTTTGTTGACCACGACTTCATGATTATTTCTTCAATCTCTAATTGGAATTTTGAGATACAACGATCCGCCTCCTTTTCGGACTTGGATCTATTTATCCTCATACCTTGTTAGGGTCTTTTCGGATAGACTTCTCCATGATCTTTATGGGAGTTGATTGCTTTTCGTCGTGAGTCTTGATCCTTCATATTGAATTTGGGAATAATGCTTTTCACATCACTTTTGATCTTTAGCAATAAAATGGAATCCTCATGCCTTGTTAGGGCCTTTTCGGACTCGCCAATCTTCGCGCCCCGCTTCATAAGTTATGCCTTGGCTATGAACTCTTATCATTACCGAGCAACTTTTAAACGATCTTGGGCTAGAAGCTAAGTAACCTTTCAAATCGTACGACCTTACTTATTGCAGATAATTTATTAGCAAGTGATGGGAGGATAGGCAAATAATTACACCAAGTGAGCTTGCGCAAGAATACCGACTTATAATTTTTTTTTGGTAAAAGGGTAGCAATGACCCCGGTAAATAGAACCAAAAAAAGCGTTGAAGTACAAGGAATGTGGCTGAAATACCACATTAACCGCAAGCTACAGGCAGCTTGTTAAACAAAATGTTTACGACAGGCCATAAACATTAACTAGTCTAGAATACTGGAAATATATAAACTAGACAAAAACCAAGACGATAACATAAAGTTACGAGGAAAATAATAAAAAATCAACATGGGATCAGCCAGTAGGAGTGCTTGCCCCAATATGAGTATTGAGAAGATTCACCGATTCATCAAAGACGACCTCGACTCCCTCCTCCTCCTCATTATCTTCCTCGCTTACTTGAGCCCCTTCATCAATACCAGGCATGGACAAAGATGAAAATTTATTAGATGTAGAAACACTGCTCAATTGAGCTTTAGCCTTGTTCGGACCATTAAGATTGCTAGACTGCTGCAACTGACCAGATTTAGTATTCAACTTACTACTATTATCAGCACTCGTACTTGTAGTATCCAAGTGAGTTTTTGGGCGAAAAACAACCGTCTTACCTGCTTGGACACCCTTGCTCAATGGAACACCTCTCGGACCTTGATTCCCTAAATTACCTTTGTACTTCTTCCTCTTGCTTTGCACTTGTTGGAACCCATCATTATCAACATGAGTTGTCACTTTTTCAACCGTTATAGGTTTAACATTTTTCGGACAAGAATCCACAGAATGACCAAAAATATTACAAGTATGACATCTAGGCGGTTTCCATTCGTATTCAACTCGAATTAACTCCTTAGTACAACCAGAGCCTTCAAGATCAGGGACACCAATAGTAACGTTATCTATAAACTCCGAATCAGCATTCATCTCAATAAGACAACGAGCAAAACTACAACGACCCCAAGACTCTTTGCACATATTATCAGTATAATTATCCATCATAATAAGCTTACCAAGAAACGAAGCAATTAAACTAATACCTTCCTCTTCAAATACCTGTAGCGGGACATCATGAAACTTAACCCATACCGGAATACGAGTTATTTCCTCCTTTAGAAGATTCGTTTTCATAGTCCATTTCTTAAGAAAAATTGGTGAATTACGAACCATCCACGGACCACCTTCCAGAACCGCATTAAGACCCTCACTAGATCCAAATTGAAAAAAGAAGAAACCTTTCTCATTCATCATGATACGCTTAAGACCATGTTTTGCCCAGTTATTCTTAGCAAAATACTCAACCACAGGGAATGCAATCCTTTTACCAAGAAAGTAACCATATAAAGTGTTGTGGTAGCGAGCATTTACTGTTTCAACAACCTTCCTAGGAATAGAGATATTAACCCCTTCATAAACATTTTCAGAATTAAACGAAGAAGAGACTGCATTAATACCTCCATTAGTAGACGTAACCATATCACCTTCAAATCTGCAAAGTAACATCAGAATTTCTTTAGCACGATCAGGTGAAATCAATTCCCACAACGGATGTTTCTTCATACTTAATTCATGCATAAATTCACTCATGTCACTAAACGTGCGAATCGTTACACCAAATAATTTCAAAACCGCATGTAGATTACACGATTGCAAACCATTAATGGTAGCAGCCTTAGCTTCAAGGTCTGTTTCCTTAGCCAATTGTGCAGAGTGCACACTCGAACCACCTGAACTGAGTGAAGAAGTGCTGCTAGTTAAATTCTTATGGCGTTCACACAAAGCGACTCTATCATTTCTCGTTCTCCACAATTTAAAATCTCAAGTAATGAGATTCGTGGATACTTAGCCTAACAAACCAATTAAGGTCTACATGGTTAAGGATACTAGCTAGAATAAACTTGGATAAGTCTATTCGGGTTGAGTCAAAATAAACGCAACGGGCCTAATATGTCAAAGATTTCTAAACCAGCTACACCACTTTATTAATATTTTTGACTTTATTGCGGGATATATACATATGAAAGCAACGATAAAAATTTAAAAATTACTACTAAGTGGCCAAAGTTAATTAAAAATTTGAAAAATGTTGAAAAATATGATTTTCCGGTTAAATGAAGGCATTTTCATGGAAAAGTCCACTTAAAACTTCGATAGAAGTCCCCCCTACACTTAAGATAAACATTGTCCTCAATGTTTAAGCATGTGGGAAAAGTCTCCCCTACACTTATGACATTGTGCACGTTGGTTAAATCGAGTTAAGGAAGAGACGACTAAAGTGATCAATTTCAAATGTGAGTATGAAGAAAATTGAATCACGATAGTTGAGAGATAGAACCGGATTTCGGATAACACGGGAGCACGGTTCTTTAAAGGTTCCAAGAGTGCATTCATCCCTGTAATCACTGCACCACACAAAAACAAACAGCGATAGAAGTCCCCCTACACTTAGGAGGTTAAACGGAAAAGGATAGATACTCGGGCTGCCTCCCGAGGAGCGCTTGTTTTTGATAACCGAGTCACGAGCCTGACTCGACCCAAAATTAGTTCATGGAAACGTGGTGAGGGATGGAATCATCTCCTGAGAGATGTCCTCACCAAAGTACAACTTCACTCGTTGGCCATTCACCTTAAAATTAGGTCCATTAGGGTGAGCGAGCTCGAGAGTACCATATGGAAAAATTTGGGCAATGGTGAATGGGCCGGACCAACGAGATTTCAGCTTGCCCGAAAAGATTTTCAACCGAGAGTTAAAGAGTAAAACTTTGTCTCCAACTTGGAACTCTCGGTTTTTAATCTTGGAGTCGTGAATGAGCTTAGTCTTTTCCTTATAGATCAAAGAATTTTCATAAGCCTCATTACGGAGTTCATTCAGCTCATTGAGTTGGATCTTGCGTAGGTCACCGACTTTGTTGATATCAAAATTAGCCCACTTCAAGGCCCAGTAAGCCTTGTGCTCCAACTCAATGGGGAGGTGGCACACTTTCCCGTACACGAGACGATATGGTGTACAACCAATCAGAGTCTTGTATGTAGTACGAAAAGCCCACAAAGCATCATCAAGTTTATCAGCCCATGAGGCACGATGCTCTCCCACGGTTCTTTCATGAATTCGCTTTAATCCTCGGTTGGATATTTCAGCCTGGCCATTAGTTTGTGGGTGGTAGGCTGTGGAAAGACGATGATTTACACCGTACTTAGCCATGACTCTAGCAAATTGGTCATTGCAAAAATGAGTCCCACGATCACTAATAATGGCACGAGGCACACCGAATCTAGCGAATAGAGATTTCAAAAAGTTACAAACCACCCTTGCGTCATTAGTAGGTAAGCTTTGGCTTCAACCCATTTGGAGACGTAGTCAACGGCTACGAGGATGTATTTGTTTCCTTTAGAAGAAGGGAATGGCCCCATAAAGTCGATACCCCAAACATCAAAGATTTCACACTCTTGAATGAAATTCTGAGGCATCTCGTCTTTATGTGTGATCTTGCCTTGTTTTTGGCAAGCATCACAACGTTTAACCATATTGTGAGCGTCACGATATATGGTGGGCCAATAAAATCCCGAATCAAACACTTTTTTGGCGGTGTAGTTGGGACCAAAGTGACCACCGGTGGGTCCTTTGTGGCAAGCGTCAAGGATTTCTAAAGCTACCGATCCATCAACACATCGGCGAATAATCAAGTCGGCACATTGTTTGAATAGGTAAGGGTCATCCCAAAAGTAAGTCTTAATGTCGTTGAAGAATTTTTTCTTTTGTTGGGATGTTAACCCTTCCTTGAGAATTCCACCCGCTAGGTAGTTTGCAATGTCCGCAAACCATGGGGTTTCATCAGAATTCGAATTGATAGACATTAAGGTCTCCAAGGGAAAAGAATCATTGATTTCTTTGTTCGAATGATCCCCCTGGTAAGGATCCTCAAGTCTACTGAGATGATCCGCGGCTAGGTTTTCCGCTCCTTTTTTATCGCGAATTTCGATTTTAAATTCTTGGAGAAGCAAAACCCAGCGAAGAAGTCTTGGTTTGGAATCTTGCTTTGTCAACAAGTACTTCAACGCGGAATGGTCGGTATACACAATTTTTGTAGAAAGGACAAGATAGGGGCGGAACTTTTCAAAAGCATAGACAACAGCTAAAAGCTCTTTTTCGGTTGTCGTGTAATGCAATTGAGCCCCAGTCATTGTCTTGCTAGCGTAATGGATCGGTTGGAAGTGTTTTTCACTCTTTGTCCCAGAACCGCTCCAATAGCAAAATCACTAGCATCGCACATCAACTCAAAGGGAAGCTCCCAATTAGGGGTAACCAAGACGGGTGCCTTAGTTAGCTTATCCTTAAGCGAGTTGAAGGCTTCAAGACACTCTTTGGAAAAGATAAAAGGAGTATCTTTTTCCAAAAGGTGGGTCATCGGGCGAGCGATTTGAGAAAAATATTTGATGAATCGACGGTAGAAGCCCGCATGACCCAGAAAACTTCTCACACCCTTCACTGTTGAAGGTGGAGGCAACTTAGCGATAACATCGACTTTAGCACGGTCTACTTCAAGACCGGCTTTGGAGATCTTGTGTCCTAGCACAATGCCTTCTTTTACCATAAAATGGCACTTTTCCCAATTCAGAACAAGGCGAGTGTCTTCGCACCGCTTAAGCATACGTTCCAAATTGGCAAGGCAAGAAGAGAAGGAATCCCCGAAGACCGAGAAATCATCCATGAAGAATTCCATGGTTTGTTCAACCATGTCATGGAAGATAGCTAACATGCACCTTTGGAAAGTCCCGGGGGCATTGCATAAGCCAAAAGGCATTCTTTTGTAAGCAAATGTGCCATAGGGACAAGTGAATGTTGTCTTCTCTTGATCTTGGGGATTGATGGGTATTTGGAAATAACCCGAGAAACCATCAAGAAAGCAGTAATATTCATTACCCGCTAAACGTTCAAGCATTTGGTCCATAAAAGGTAGAGGGAAATGATCCTTTCTCGTGGCATCATTGAGTTTGCGGTAGTCTATACAAACTCTCCACCCAGTAACGAGACGAGTGGACATCAACTCGTTGTGTTCATTGGGAACAACGGTTATTCCGCCCTTCTTGGGCACACAATGGACTGGACTAACCCATGGTGAATCCGAAATAGGGTAAATCATACCCGCATCAAGAAGTTTGATAACCTCCGTTTTGATGACTTCATGGATTTTTGGATTCACCCTTCGTTGGCTTTGAATTGTGGGCTTAAAGTCGTCCTCCATGAGAATTTTGTGTGTGCAGAAGTGAGGATCAATTCCGCGAATATCAGAAATTTTCCAAGCAATAGCCTTCTTATGATCTTTAAGCACGGCGATGAGGCGAGTTTTCTCTTCATCTTTCAAGTCCTTAGCAATGATGACTGGCGACTTCTTCTCTTCTTCAAGGAACACATACTCGAGATGGGGCGGCAACTCCTTAAGTTCTAAATCCGGAGGATTTTCGATGGGAGTCGTTTTCAAAATCGGAGTATCGATAGCAATAACCGTGGGAGATGGTGGGGAAAGATTGTCTTCGTTGAGAAGGTTTTCAAAGAAATGCATGTCTTCATCCCCATCTGTGGGAGAATCATCATTAGCTAAGTTCACATCTCCCATGGTGGCTTCAAGATTGTTCCAAAACAAATCACTTTCTCCAAATAGAGACAGTGATGAATCAATAGAGGCAACGGTTTCAACATTGGGAAGAGAGGTAGGAATATTTTTACAGGCATCATTAAAGTGTTCTTCACAAGCCTCATCCAGAACGTCAATACAATTAACACTCTCGTATGAATAAGGTTGTTTAGACAACTTTCCCATGTTGAAGACGATTTTATCGTCACCCACTCTCATGATAAGCTCACCGGCTTCAACATCGATGAGAGTGCGACCGGTCCTCAGGAATGGACGACCAACAATCAGTGGCACACGAGGGTCCATCTCGTAGTCGACGACGACGAAATCGGCAGGAAAAGTGAATTTGTCGACTCCTACAAAGACGTCTTCGGCTATCCCCACTGGATAAGCAACCGTACGGTTAGCTAATTCCAAATTCATTTTGGTGGGGACTAGCTCAGGGAGAGATAATTGCTTCCAAACGCTTAGAGGAATTAGATTAATGCTGGCACCTAGATCGGCTAGGGCCATGCAATTCTCTACTCCCGGGAAGTTGCAAGGGATTAAGAAACGACCCGGATTACCAAGCTTGGTTGGCAATTTCCTTAAGAGCACTGCAGAGCAATTCTCATTAAGTTGGGTGTTGGCAATATCAAGAAGCTTTTCCTTGTCGCTGAGAAGATCTTTAAACATTTTTGTGTACTTAGGCATGTGAGCGAGAGCCTCAGCGAAGGAGATATTGAAATTCAGTTGTTTAAACATTTTAAGAAAGTTTGAAACCTGAATATCATCCTTGCTTTTGAGCTTCTCTTTCCTCAACCTATATGGATAAGGTATATTGGAAGAAGAGGAAGGCTTCGGGAGAATAGGATCAATCACATCCTTGGGTGGAGGAGGGGTAGAAGTAAGAGGCGGAGAAATTGGGGATGGAGAAGGATGAGGAATAGGAGCAGGTGACTCGTTCTCCTTAGTCACAATCACCGGAGGAGGTATAGGAAGCTCGGGTTCCTTGGTACCTTTGCCACTGCGAGTAGTGACTGCTTTCATCTCCCCTCTTGGATTCGCAACGGTGTTACTCGGAAGAGTACCCGAAGAAGAGGGTTGATTACCTTGGAATATACTAGCCATCATGTTCTTTAAGTCATTCGTTTGACTATCCAACGTGTTTCTCATATCATCTCTCAGATCGTTCCCTTGTTTCACCAGGTCTGCTTTCAGGTTGAGCACTTCCCGCTGAAGATTTCCCACTATCACATCGTTAGTCGTCATGTAGGTTTCCACTTCTTGGTGTAAAGCGGTGGGTTGGTTGGGAGGAGCATTGTATGCGGGTGGTTGATAAGCAGGTTGCTGGTAAACTTGGTTGTTTCGTTGAGGTGGTTGTTGCTGTTGTGAGGTGGTATGTATGGTGTACGAGGTGGTTGTTGTTGTTGAGGAGGGCGATTGAGGTTTTGTTGTTGGTTTGGGTTGTTTGGAGGAAAACCGGGTGGTGAGAGGTAGTTGTTGGAGCGGTAGCTAAGCAAATTACGGTCACCTTGAGGTCGAGCTTGATAAGCAGGTTGAGGATAGGTGCCGTATGCTGCATTTACATTTTTAGAAGGGTAGTCTTGGGTGGCAGTACAAGTGGTGTAAGAGTGAGGACCCCCGCATATCTCGCATGGTTGGCTAACAGCATTGACTTGAGCGTCTTTAGCGTTTCTAGCGTTGATGCTGTTGGTGTTGCTGGCGGTTTGGGTAGCAAGCGATTCAAGAAGCGTAGTGATTTTGTCAAGTCGCTTATCGCTGTGACTAGTACTAGCACTAGCAACATTGGTCCGAACACTCTTGGTTTGCACACGAGACTTATTCTCAATGATATCCCAAGCAGCATTGGAAGTCTTAGCCAAAAGATTACCCCCTGAGGCACTGTTTAGTGAATCTTGGTCATTCATGTTTAAACCATTGTAAAAAGTGTTAATTTGGTGCACTTTGGTAAAACCATGTTGTGGGCATTTTCTTAAAAGATCTTTAAAACGATCCCAAGATTCACTAAACGACTCATCGTACTTTTGTTCAAAATTTATGATTTCATTCCGCAAAGCGGTAGTACGAGAGGGTGGGAAAAAGTAATTGATAAACTTGGTCTCCAAATCCGTCCACGAAAGAATACTCTGTGGAGGTTCCTTAGCAAGCCAATGCTGGTCTTGTCCCTCTAAAGAAAAGGGAAAAAGTTGTAAACGGATTACCTCTTGTGGAACACCATTGAATTTGACCGTATTGGTGAGTTGCAAGAATCTCTTGATGTGGTCATGCGGATCATCAATGGTACGCCCCAAGAATGGTTGAGCAGAGACCATCTGGATAAAGCCGGATTTGAGCTCAAAATTGTTGGCTGCAAATGCGGGTATAACAATTAGATCAGTGTTTCCATCTACATGGGCTTGCAGCAGTTCAATCATCGGGCGATTGTCTGGTAGAGGCTCATGGTTGTTGTTATTATTCATGTTGTTGAACGGTGGGTTGTTGTTGTTATTATTATTGTTTTGAGGTGGGTTATTGTTGTTGTTTTGTACACCGGCCATGTTTAAGTTGTCGAGAGTCTCGGGCTCGGGATAAAACGTGGAACGTGTACGCGTGCACCTGCAAAAGAACTAACAAAGCAAAAACAAAGCAAAAATATTTTTGGTTTTTATGTTTTTTAGTTTTTAGGATTTTTGAAAATTTTATATTTTTTTTTGTGTTTTTGAAAATTTTATGAAAAAGTAACGTTCACGGGGAACGGATCCCAAAATCCAAGTTCTCACAAAAAACTTTTGATCTTAACGAGAAGAGCCGGCAGCGGCGCCATTTGATACTAGATATTTCACTGGGGTTCTAAATTCTCTCTCGATATCCTCTCGAATTGATCTTGGTTCTAAGTGGAATGATTGTTCTTGGTTACTAAAAAGGGGAGTGGTTTTCTATTCTACTAAAGGTTTAAATGCACGAAAATGTAAACTTAAATTTAAAAGCAATTAAATTAATAACAATTAATAAAAACTTGAATTAAAATATAAAATAAAAATGAAGAAACAGTAAGAAACAGTAACACTTAAAAATACTCAAAGAAAATTGATTCGGAAGTCACCTTGATTCGGAAGTTCACTCGGAACTTGGTTCGGAACCTTCACTCGGAAGTTTATCCGGAACTTTCTTCGGAAGTTGATTCGGAAGTTGGTTCGGAAGTTCACTCGGAACTTTCACTCGGAAGTTGACTCGGAAGATTGATCCGGAAGTTTATCCGGAACTTCACTCGGAACTTTCGTTCGGAAGTTCACTCGGAACTTTCGTCCAGAAGTTCACTCGGAACTTTTAAAAAGTAAATTTATTCGGAACTTTTCAAACTCATTCGGAACTTTTTACCATAAAACTTATTCGGAACTTTTGAAAACTACATTCATTCGGAACTTCCTGTTCATCTGGAACTTTTGGTTCATCCGGAACTTTTAGTTCATCCGGAACTTTTGGTTCATCCGGAACCTGGGAAACTCAAGAACAGTAAGATACCGAAGAAACAGGGGAACTCGAATTCGATCCAAAAATCACCAAGTTTTTCACCAAAAACTTAAACAAAACTAACACGAATCATTTACTAACCAATAACAACAAATCCCATCAATAAAAACATAAAACCCAACAACTTTTGAAGATCAAATCAACCAAATAAGAACTTAAACTTTTAACCAAATAGATGAAGATGAACAAGATGAAATGGAAAGATTGATGTATTGAATGATTAAGGTTTTAACAAACAAAAGATAAAGATTAAATTACAAGATTGAAAAACAAGAATCAAAATCACCAAACACCCTAGTGGTGTTGGTGATGTCTACGAACAGAAAGGGAGAAAAAGAAGGAGAATGAAAAACTAAAAACTGAATGAAAAGTGTGAAGGATGGACTTTATATAGGCTTGTCTTTTGGTTGGTGAGTGGGCTTTCTCCCGTTATTCTTGTCTTCTCGTCTTTTCAGAAAATTTGACGTTTTCGCTTCTGATTCGGGATTTGTCGTCGATTAAATTCAACTCGTCTTTTAATTTCTTCATTTAATAGACTTGAGTTTCTTCGACTTATATAAATCTTCCATCTTTGGTCCTTTTCTTTGATAAATCTTCGAATAGGCCCAGTGACTTCAAATCTTTTGCATCTCTTGGACAATAGACTTCATCTTGAGTCTTTTTCTTCGGTAAAAACCCGTGCAATCCCATGTTTTCTTCAATAATCATCCGGTTGGCTCTGAAAACACAATAAACACAAAAACCACGCATAATTCCAAACAAATGATATTAAATACGCGTTTTGGTCTCGTTTTAGTCAGAATTAAGTGGTAAAAGGATGGGTGTTTACACACCTATCACTCTCCTCGAATCAATTTCTCGATTAAAGGAGTCTCAAGGAATGAAAACGATCACGTTGAGTGAACGTCTTCGATGACTTTAGAACGTTGGTGGAACACCAAAACGTTCAAGAGGGTTTAATCTTCGAAAATGAAGCAAATATATATGATACGTAGATAATACTTTAGTTGGCAAACCCTCGATTAGCCATTTTTCTCAAAACACGCACAAGCAAGCGGAGGAAACGAGGCGACGCTAAGCACTTAAGAGCCTTTTTCCCTTAGGCCGTGAAATACAACCCCCTTATACCCACCTTATAGTTTGTGTTAATCAAAATTAAGCCTTTCGAAAGTAATTATCTATTTTGCCTTTTCTTTTTGCTTTGGATTCGAATACAATAATTGAGTGATGAAATCCCAATTAAGGTTGCGTTTTCACGCTTTTGGAGATATTGTAAATTTATTGTGATACGTAATACAATATATTAATAATATTCACAAAGAAAACAAAAACGAATACTAGGATATCTACAATATAGTAAAAGATTATTGTGTGTTTAGTTAAGGATAACTAAACACGATTTATTTAGATATTTATAATATAATAGAAAAAATAACAAACGAGTATGTACGATATTTACGCTTTTCAAAAATGAAAAGCAAAAACGCACTACTTACACAAACACGATATATATATAAGGCACTAAACACCTCCCCGGCAGCGGCGCCAAAATTGATATAGTATAATCGTACACGTTTTAGGAAAAACGCATATATGTGGCAAGTATTAAACGTTCACGTTTAGGAAAACGCGAATGCTCGATAAATGCGAGTTCGTTCTCGAAGGAGGTGTGTGTATTATGTGCCAATATTATAAAATCAAGCTTGGATTAGTGACGTTTTTGGGTTTGAAGAGAGAAAAATAAAAGACGAGTTACACTACGATTAAACTACGACGTAAAAGGTAAAACGTATACGTAATAACGTAAAACGTATACGTAATGACGTAAAACGCGACGAAATTAAAATTTTAAACTTAAAATCAATTAAAAATTAAAACAAAGTCTAAAATAATATAAATAAGAATAAAAATTCAATAAATAAATCTTAAAACTTATTATTAATTAAATATTCAATTTTAAATGCTAATTAAAGCCCTAAAATTAAATATAATTGACAAAAAGCCCGAAATTATATTTTATCAAACTAAAATCTTACGTATATTAATTAAAAGCTAAAAAGTATTTTTCTTAAATTTTTAATACTATTTTTCTTTTTTTAAAAGGCTAAAAACTAATTTTAAACTAAAATAATGATAAAAAATAATAAAATAATGAGAAAATATTTTTACTTTCTGAAAAATCCTAAATTACTTATCTAAACAGTAGAAAATAAAAAAAATTGAAAAAGTAACTTTTATCCTAATAAGACAAAAACAGAAACATTAAAAACCTATTTTAACTTAAAATAATGCTAAAAATAATTAAATAATGGAAAAATAAAATTTCTTTTTTCAAAAATTTTAAAATAAAATAAATAACAGGGAAAAATTAAAAACCAAGAAAAAGTGAAAATTTAGCACTAAAGACAAGAAAGATAGAAACAGATAGTGACTAGTGCTTGGCTTTTTGTCTTTTAGCCCAGCAGTAGGAACTTCTTCCCACTGATGGACCTCAGAAACTAGAAAATGGGCAATTTAGAGCTTGTTTGTGGATGGTTTTTGGAGACAAAGGCATCCCACACTCAGTGGAATGTGAGGAGTCAATATAAAGCAAAAAAACAAACAATAGAAACACAAATAGGCAACAAATCAAGGCAATATCAATCACTGATGAACAAATAGAAGGTCTGGGGATCTATTGCCGATATAGTTGGTTACTTGGTGAACTTTGGACTAACTAATCATGACTTCTAACCATACCAAAGCTAAATCTAACACATAAGCCTCAAGATGAACCTACAAGCTAACTAATAGCCAATTTCCAAATATCAATACACTATAAACTAGCTTAAATTAAGCCTACTGTTTTCCTAGTTGTTTGGCAGAATATTATTGTGCTAACACTAGAAAAATGATATTAACCTCAAACCAAATGAACAAAACCTAAAGTGTATTAATCTCAAACCATATCAAAGATGTACAGGCCAAAGTAAGTAGCTTTTGTGTCACTCAAAAGTTTTATTACCCTGAACCAAACACTCCTTAATATGCTGATAACAAAAATTTTAACTAAGTGAATTCAAAATTCAAGCAAGAACAAATACCAAGCTATCAAATAATTAAACCTAAGCAGAAATATACTAGATTAAGTAAAAAAATAGCAAGATGAGCAGTCAACATGCAAATCACCATGAAGCACAATTTAGACAGAAAAATTAGTAAGGGGGTTCAAGCCAACTTACTTGGTTTACATTCACACCAAGAAAGAGCTGATGCCTTCAGCTTACTAAGCTTATCTGCTTATGAGCTTATGGGTGACTTAGTGTAGAGGGGACAACAGCTGTCCTTCCCCCAAAAGACTACAACAGTCAAATTTGGGGAAAATATCTTGCACCTGTTTAGAAAGAGTTCCAAATGCCAAAAGCTTGCCAAAAGCTGTTTATCAAATAGCTTTTGGTGAGCTTATGGTATGGTTAACAAAAAAATGAAAAGAAAAGATTTCTGAAAAATCTTCGAGATTGACCACATTGATCAAACTTGTAATCCACACTATTGCAATAAACTGAAATATAACTCCAACATATAACTTCATGACAATTTGGGTGTCAACCAAATTGTTAGGATCAGTTATATGCCAAAGGGTCTAAAAAATTTCCTCAAAACTTTTTGAATAAAAACTTTGGTAAGAAAATCACTTCCACTATATTAACCAAAACATGAAATGTAAATAACAAAAATAGAATTGGAACTCAGAAAATTCTCATTGCAAGGTTATAAAAACACTATAACTATTCATTTTAAAAAGTTTACAATAGAGAAAAAAAATCTTGAACAAGGAAACATTCACATGTCGAATAGAATATAGAAACCCTAATAGCTAAAAACCCATATATGCCCTTGATCTTCTCAGTTTGAAAATTGGTCAAATATAGTACCATGTGATCTCTGATATCCAGCTGTGTTGTTGACTGATCTTGGCCTTCAAAAATTTCCTTTGGTACCAAGAAATGGATTTGGGACGTTGGATGTCTGTAGGATTCGAATATTGCCATAGGAATTGAGGTAAGGGACCATCGTGGGACCCACTATGGTCACGGGGTTGTGCTTTTTAGGTGGGATTTGGTTAAGGGTGGGTATAATTAAGGATCTGGGAGGTTTTAGGGGAAAACCCCTTGTTTTGATTGGTTTATAGATTAGGGTTTATAGATTAGGGTTTATAGGGGATTAGGGGTGATGAATAGTTGTGTTTAATTTGATTAGGGGTTAAGAAATATGTTTCCCTCGTTTAAAAATATATAATAAAGTTTGAAAAATTATAAGTGGGGTTTGACTTGGGTTTGACCTGGGTGATGTGGCGTGAGTGAGGTGGCAGCAAGGGTGAGGTGGTGGACTGAGATTGGTAGATGGAGTTTGGCGGTCTTGACACATTTAGTCCCCCATGTTGCAAAATGTCTACATATTAAGTTTAAACAACATATCTCTCCCATTCCCTTGTATTCAACTTTCAATTATCAAATATGGCACATTGTTTTTGCCATACTTTTATCAAGGACCACTTATGCAGTTTTGGCATTCTTCAAGGGGTTCTTTTGACATGTCTTCTATCTTTAAGGACCAGTCTTGTAAAAATGAATAATGATGGGTCATTTGTGACAAGTCTTCAAATTTGAGGGAACAATCTTGACAATCTTCAAAACTTCAAGGGTATTTTTGGGAAATCCACATCCGGGTCCAGTTCTTTGTGCGGCTTCGTTTTCTGTGTTCGATTTTGCTTGATTCTTGTAATCCTTTGTTGATTTCATGACATCCGTACCTAAAATACACAATGAACAAACACAAGCATATTTTGGGGTATTTTATTACATTTTTAAGCGTTTTAAGCCCGATTTGGGCGATGAGACTATGTATAAATGCAGTATTATGTCTTAACTTCTTTGGTTTCTTTGTTTGCCAATATGGACAGAGAAGACTTGGAACCTCTTTGGAGTTTGTTGAAGGAAAAGTATGAGGCAGAACTTCCTTCAACTCATGGTAGAATAAAGATATGTTCAACATTCAGAAGAATGTTTGATCATAATGAAGATGATCCAGTTTGGCTAGATCTTGATGATGTGACAGGTATGTAGTGGATATTGTATTCAGCTGTTGGTGTGTATCATCTTTGCACCACCAAGTTTTCAGAGTACTTATTAGTGGATAGAATTTATCCATTAACACAAGACATATTAAAGAAGATGGTGAGCATAAAGCTGAAGGTCGATTATACTAGTGGTGTGGGTGTTGATCTTATGAGATTTATTCACTCTCAAATTAAAGAATAAGTTTATTTGTAAGAATCCTCTTTGTATTTGTTTCTATTCAGAAACTTGATGATTAGGGTAAATATAAAGTTTAGGGGAGGATTTTTGCGAATAAAATTAACTAAGTCACTAGACGCTGACAAAGGTATTCTAGCCACTGACAAGAGTAATCAAGGCGTTGACAATCAAGAAGCTGCCAAAGAGAATCCAAGCTACTATCAAAGTGTATTAACTATTAGGTCAACACATTATTTTGTTTAGAAAAGATATGTTCGAATATTGTATTTGCTATATTTATGTTTTCCTTTATTAGTTGATACTTAGCTTTTTGTTCAAGACTCCTTCATCTATAAAAGGAGGTCTTAGGGTTTGTTATACGTACAATTTCATTACCTTTGTACGCCGTGATCATTATTGATCAAATTTGAAAGTTTGGTAATCGTTTGTTCTATGTTCTAAGTATTAATTCTGCGTAGTACTTAGATTGTTTTGAACACAAAGTTTCTCTACGTATTATACTTGATCTAATCTCGTTAATAAAAAGCTAAACCGATCTAAGTTTGGTATCAACAGAGGATGATGATGACGATGAGGAAGAGAATAACGATGATGATGAAGAAGATGATTACAAAGAGAAAGACGATGGTGCAAATGACAACGATGATTAGGATAAAGGAGATAATGCTAAAATGATGATGCTAAGGATGCTGATACTCCAGCCGATAAGAACATTCCAGTTCAACAACGCAAGAGGGAGATCCGTAGCAAAAAGTTCCATGACAAAGTCATTACTCTAGCAACAACATTAGATTCATCAATCAAATCTACTCTTGCACCCACATCTATAAAGAAAGGTATGTTTTCTGAACACCAAAAGGTTCACGATTCCTCTCAACATTCTGAATAGGTTCACGAAGATGACCCACCAATCATTGAAGAGCAACACTCATCAATCTTGGAACACGATCAGGCAGCACCTCATGATATTCTTGAGCCTGAACCAATTATGGTTTCAGCACTGGCAATTTCTACTTCAATAAGAGTTGCTACGACCAGTGGATTTCAAATAGAAGTACAAGACATGAGAATACCTTATCCGGAGTGGGTTGATTTAATCGATATAGATGTGACTGTACCTGAGCAACCTGGGTCACGGAAGCTGCACTTCTTCATCAAATCACTGATAAAGATGAAGTTGGTTTCACTCAACCCCTCAACAATCACATCGATTTCTCAGGGTTCATGATGTACAAGTATGGAACCCCTCATATGACTCTTGATTTACTCAAGAAGGCATCCAAAGATCAAAACTTCTTTGCCAACACGAAGATCAGCAAAGATGAATGTGAGTATCATTCAAATGAACTCTTCAAAGCACTGAACACATCGATCGAATGTCTCCATAAAACCAACAAGACTCCATTGACTACCAAAGATATTTCCGGGTTTAAAAACATTCAAATTGAATACTTTGTCAGTCATGATCTTGATTATTTAACCGACGATGACACAAAATATGCTACTTCATTAACCTTGGTTAAAGCGGTACTTTTGGATGATACAATCACCCCGAATACAACAAATATGCTAAATTGAGCGTTTCACACTAGTGTCCAAGAAAAAGACTAGCCTAAAACTTCATCTATTGTGCAAAATCCAGCGCCAAAGACTATTCTAAGAATCACATTAAAAGTATTCTGGGAGCGAACATTGACCCTCGGTTTGGTTATCTTATCTTTCGGTAATCAAACTTAAATGAATGACAACCAAACTTACACCATTTGTGAAGGAGATTTATCGCTACTTCGTCTTGAAGATATTGAAGATCTATTAATTCTGATGGTTCAACAAAAGCTAGATCATTTGGAGCCTGATGTCATTATCGTATTAAATTCAGCTATTTGACTGTTCCCACACAAGGTTGTGATCAAGAAACGAGTTAAAGATCTGCAACTTAGCATAGAAAGCTACCAAAGAAAGCTAAATATCACAAAACCATACACCAAAATTCTTTGTCAGCATCGTGATAAATATTGTTACATGAGTACATCAGACCTGTTTACATGAACGATAATAGGACGATGAAATTTATGAGAATCGTTGAACATCACAAATTCAGTGACGGGACTCTCAAACATGTGCGAGATAAACTGTTATATCTTAATACTGGTAACAAGCTAGACAAAGTGGAGGTAGAATGGAAACCATGGTACCAACAAAGTGCTCGATTCATGATCAACAAGATCGAAGCCAAGTTGAGGGAAAGACGGTTGATAAGGAGCATAGATCGGTTCGTTGGTGGCAGACCTTATGGAGTTCACCACAAGTTATTTGAACGATCCACTTGACGTGGTGTTCGTATTTTCTCTGGTCAACTCCATACATTTTTTGTGAATATGTACATCTAGGCGAATAATACGCTTTTGTGGCGTGGTGTAGTGCAAGAGTATGAAATTTTTCAAGAATTTCTAACGAGATTTAAAATGTTTCACAATATATCGTACTTATACACTACAACTAACCCTTATTAATTTGAGGGGGAGCATTAAAATGTTCTATGGCCAAACCATAATTTCATCTTTTAACCTAAGACAGGTCAATCCATTGCTATCCAAAATATTATCGTTTAACATTTTGGATAAGGGAAGAAACGGGATTAAGGAGACTTGTAAATATATGTGGCTAAGGGTAAAAGGACTTAATGTACAAACCAACTTAATATGTGTTATGCACATCTTAAGGGGGGGAGTTTTTTTATAACAAAAACACTTAAGGTATAAAAACTTTGATATTTATATCAGAAGTACCTGAAGTGATTTTTCAAGGAATTTTCATGGTGACAAGTACTTACCTAAAACACACTTAATTCACGACGATTGTGGTAACAAAAGGGTGGTAGGATTAGGTATATGTCCAATGATTCTTCCAGAACCAGAGGAATCTTCCCAAGGACAATTTCATAGCTAGAAGTAGTAGTCCTCAAGAAATATGGGGAATGATTGTGAACATAGCAGAATGTTGATGATGAGACTGCAATTATACATGGTCTCATCATCAAAACGGGCTTTAAATGTACAAAAATGTCGTAAAATAGCGTGAAATATACTTGTGTTTGTTGTTTGTGTATTTTAGGTACGGATATCGTGAAAAAGATAAAAGATCTCAAGAAACAAGAAAAAACGAACATGAGATGAAGCCGCACAATGAACCGGGCTCAAGTTATGAAATTCCAAAGAAAAGTCCTTGAAGATTTGAAGATGTACAAGAAAGGTCCTTCAACTTTGAAGAAATGACACTTTATACCCTTGTAAATCTCATAATTACAAGTTTGGTCCCTAAAGTATGTCAAATATCTAAGAAAGACCCTTGAAGTTCAAGAAGATTACACATTTAGTCCTTATTTCATGATTATAAACACAAAAGGACTAAAAGTGTAAATATGGAAAAGTGTTGCAAGCCCTAAATTAAAGTTTTGGTGGCTAAAGTATAAAGAATGAAACTTTATTATCAAAGGGATTCATTTTTTAGGCTGAATAAACTTGTTTTACAAACTTTGCCAAAGAACTAGGACTAAAGCTGCCATATGAAACTTTCAAATCCTATAACACGCACCAAACACTTCCCTTCCCCTCTTTTCGGATCAAAGGGGACCATTGTTCACGTTCATCCCACCCAGAATTACTTTTACCAAAAGAGAGGGTTAATCTAAATTACCTACACCCAAAAGCAATTAACCTTCACACGCATCCATCCCACACTTCACATCAACCACCCCATCACCCATGGACCCCTCCCAAGCCTCCCCTACACCAATAGCATGTTGACTTAACCTCCAAGGAAAGCTACATGGCCAAATCAATAGCCCACACTTCATACTTGCTCCCTACGTTCTAAATAAATAATCAAGATCATTTGGGACAGCTCACAACATCAAAATCCATCTAGAAGACTCAAGGGCATTTTTGAGAACTCATAGCTAGGTTTTATGTATTTTCAGCTTTCTAGAATAGTCTTAGACCTCTATATAAAGAGACCTCAACCAGTGAGAGTCCCTTGTTCCATCTATTGGCTTTGTCATTTTTAATTCCTTTGTTTTGAATGAAAGTTTGGTATTTTATGTTCATACATTTGTAATCCCTTTTCATTCAAACAAGTTGGTATAATAGAAGCTAAAATTTGTGTTTCATTGTCTTATAATCTTGTTTGTAAAGTTTGGTTTCAATACGTTTTGATTTGGTTAAGGTTTCATGTTTTGAAAAGTTTTTAAAAGGCTTTACTATTTTGTTATTATTCTGTGTACTAACCCTTTCCAAAATCTATAAGCTCTCATAAGCTTGTTCACAGCAAGCTTGTGGAAGGTTTTTAACCTTTGGACTGGACTGTGTGTTGCTTGTGTTGAAGATCCAAGCCCTTGGTTTAGCCGTTGAACCATCAACAAGGGTCTTGTATTCATTCCTTGACCAAGACACCCTATGCTTGTGCTAGTTGTTGCACAAGCTTTAGGGAGCTTAGCTGACTCTCCTTTGGAAGTTAAGGAAGAGAGGTTCACTCATTTAAACCCTCTCTTTAAATTATGTAAAAATTTCATGCTAAGTGATTTGCCATATTATTTTTAGTTCTAGTGTTTGTGGTACTTTGTTTATTATTTGCATCTGCTATTAGTCATCTAGTAGAAGTATTTGAATCATAAAATCAACAAGTTGTTTGTAAAAATCATAAATTCATTTGTAAAAGGGTGTTAAAAGGACTGTTTGGGAATTTTGGGTGCATAAGGCCATAAGGCCTTGTGCCCTTGGTTTTTAGGGTTGGAAAAAAATTGTCAAGTGTTTTTAAGTAAGATTTGGTACCTGGTTCAGTTTCATATGGTTTGGAAAAGTATTTTGCAAGTTTGCCTAAAATCAAGTCATAAGTGTTCAAATTTCGTCAAACACGTTAAAAGCCTACAAATATTTGTTTGTTGGATTGAGAAGCTGAAATTTGGTTTGTAAGTTGCCTTTGTTGGTTTGCATCTGTATTGTACTTGGTTTCTTGAATTGGTGGCTTATTGTGCAATTATAGCTTATGGAAGTTGGCTGAAGTGGTCATTTGCATCAAGAAAGTGACCACTTGAGTTTAGGTTGCATTTGATTAGCTAGTGGATGCCCTGCTCATTGGTTGTTTGATATTGCTTTACTTGTTGTTTGTTGTCATATTTTTAGTGTTGGTTTGCTATTTGCTCAGCTCATAAGCCAACTAGCTTATTGAGCTTTTGTGCTAAATCAAAGGCTAAGTTAAACCACTGTCTAGACTTTTTCATTGGTCTTGACCTCAAGACTTGATCCAAAAGTGATTAAACATAGCTTATAAACATCACACAAACAAGCTTGAAGCATCAAACCTGGTTTGACTTTTGTTGACTTTGGTTAAATAAGCCTAAATTGGCTTATCATTTCTGTTTGGCTTATTGTTGCATGCAACAACTTTTTTTTGTAATAGGTGTCATATTTCTCGGCTTATTATCAATACTGGAAGGTTTCAGCTTATTTGGTTAAGCTTTTACTAGAAAACAAACTTATTGGACTTATTCAGCTAGCTTATTGGTTCCTACAGCTTATTCCATTTGACTTTTTGGTGATTTTCTTGTTGATTATTCTTAGTTAAGCTACTTAGGAGCTTTTGCTAAAAGAATCCGCTTTTGAAACACCCTAGAACTCTAAGTCGACAATTTTGTATTTTAGTGAAAAAGTTCATTTCTAGTTTCTAGCTTATTACTTGGTCTTTTTCAGAATTTCTTTTTGCAGATAAGCTTAAAAACTCATAAGAAGGTTGTGTGTTTAAGCAGAGCTTATGGCATTGCTTATAGCTTAATGGGCTTATTGGCCCATTAAGGATTAGCTTATTGACATTTAAGCTGTGATACGCTTACTTTCAGCTTTTCAGCCTTTATAATTTTGTGCTTAAAATTAAATTTTGAGTCAAACTGTGCTTTTCCAGCTTATTTGGTTGACTTTTTGCTTATTGGGCTAAAAAGCCCATTAAGACTTGATGTTTTGGTATTTAGCCCATTTGGGGGCCCAATAGGGATATTTTGGTAATTTCAACTTAATTATTGGATTATTCAGGTGAAAATACACTAGTTTGCAAGTTTTTAGAATTTGTTATAAATTTTGGATTTTTAAGTATTATTTTAATATTTTATTTTATTTAAAAATTGTTTTTAGGGAGTTTAAGTAGTTTTAAAAGGTTTAAAATTTTGGAAATTTTTTTTAGCTTAGTTAAGATATTTTTGAGGTTTACAAGTTAAAAAAAATCTTTGTTTGGGCTTTTTGTTAATTTATTTGATTTTTAGGGCTTTAATTAGCATCTAAAATTTAAATATTAATTAATTTAAAAAGTTTCAAGAAGTTTTGATTATTTGTAAACCTTAGATTTATTTATAGAAATTTATTGTAATTTTTTGGGAATTTTTTAGAATAAGTTTAATTTTTGCCTCGTTTTGCTTGAAATGTGTTTTTCGTCTTAGTTTAATTTTATGGTAATCCGTCATCTTCTTTCCCATTTTCTCTCAATACAAATCAAGAACAACGAATTTAACACACATAATTAACCACCTTGGAGAACGATCTCATTAAGGGTCATAAGTGTTTGATTTTCCTAAATCGAATACTTAATACTTACCGCTTTTACGTTGTTTTTCCTAAAACACGTAGTTTTACCACAATCATTTTGGCATCGCTGTCGGGGAGGTGTGTTGTGTTTAAATTTGGAAATTTGTTTTTAATATTAACAAAAAATAGTATTTGTGTGATTAGAACTCCTATCATACGTATTATTGTTTTTCGTTTTTTTGTGAATATTATTACTATATTGTATACATATCACAATAAATTCAAAGTATCTCCAAATACACGAGAAATTGAACCTCATTAGTAAGCCTTCCGGTTGTTAGTGAGTGTATCGAATTCAAACAACAAAAAGGGAAAAATAGATAAATACTTTTAAGAAGCTTAAACTCGATAAGTGCAAACTATAAGGTGGGTATAAAGCGGTTGTATTTAACGACCTAAAGGAAAAAGGCTCTTAAGTGCTTCGCCGCCTTGTTTCCTCCGCTTGTTGGTTTTTAAGTAAAATGTGAGGGCTAATTTAAAATTTTCCAACCAAAGTATTATCTACGTATCATATATATTTGGTTGGTTTGAATTATTGAACCCTCCTAAGCATTTTGGTGTTCCACCAACGTTTTCAAGTCATCGAAATCTTTCACATCACGTGATCGTTTTTCATTCCTTGAGCCTTCTCTAATCATAGGGTTTGATTCGAGGAGAGATTTTGTAGATTTTTATCTACGAATACACAAGAAAATCCAAAAAAAATTAGAAACAATCAAAAACACAAAAAATTTGAAAATTCACAAAAACCCCAAAAAGAATCTTTTTTGCTCACCCCACGTTTATGCTAACTCGTTCTCAAGAAAAACATGCACGAAAACGTCAAAATCAAAAGGAATGAAACCAAAATCCTCCTATTGTTGAAGATACTCCAATTGTCAAACCCGTTGTAGAACCAATAGTCACCATGGCTAATCGTACTATGATGGAGTTGCTACAAGCACCCGCCGAGGGTTTTGGAGAAGCGATTGTGATTCCCGCTATCCTTGCAGAGAATTTTGAGATAAAGACAGCTTTAATGTCGATGCTACAAGCTAACAAGTTTCGCGGATATGAAAAAAACGACCCTCATTATCACATATAGAATTTTAAACGTCTCACCGCCACAAGCAAGTTTAAGGATTTTCACACGACGCCATTAAGATGATGTTATTTCCGTACTCTTTAGATGGGCCCGCCAAAATTTGGCTCGAGAAAGAACCACCAAATTCGATATTGACGTGGAACGATCTCGTGTCTAAATTTGTGAACCAATTTTTCCCGCCATCAAAGACTACACATTTGAAAAACAAGATTTCAAGATTTACACAAAGACCTAATGAATGTTTTTCAATGGCATGGGAACGATTTAAGGAGATGTTACATGAATGTCCACACCATGATTTTTCGGAATTGCATCAAATTGATACGTTTTATAATGGACTTAATGATCATGAGAGAGATTATCTCAATGCCGCCATGGGTGGTAATTTTTTGTGCAAAACGACTAATGAGGCTTTAACCATCATCGAGAATAGGTCCAAGGTTTATAACCCTCGTAACATACCGAGGGTTGCCACTATGGGTTTGTCATAATCGTCTCGTGATATGAATGTTTTGAAAGATGAAGCTAATGAGGAGAATAGTTTTTTCGATAGATTTTCATCTCTTATGAGTCATTGGAAAGCACAATATGCTTTAGGCTCCGCTTCAGTTAAAGCGGTTAAGAAAATTTGTATATCTTGTGGTAGAGCTCATGATTTTTCCGAGTGCATTACCGCCGTTGGTAACACTTCGAGTGCTTATGTAGCAACAAGAACTTATAACCAAAACGGCCAAGGTTCTCGCCCAAAACAAGCTCCACAAAATTAAAATGCTAACAACTATCGAAACAACAATCAAAGTGGTAATTATCAAGGAAACCAACGAAATTACAACAAGGGTAATTATGGGAACAATGGGTTAGTGCAAAACCAAAATCAAACCCCTGATTTTCAAAACACTAATAAAGGTTTACAAAATACAAAAGATCTTCCATGTGAATTTTTGAATTATACAAAGGCAAATGATGATAGGTCTGACAACATACAAAGGGAGATAATTAGCCTAAGATCTAAGTTGAAAAACGAGTTAAAAACGAACTTGCTAATGAACTTAAGACTCATGCTAATAAAATGGAAAGTAATGTGTAAAGGCTACAAAAAAATAAACAAAAGATGGAACAAGGCCAATATGAAATCAAGTAAGAGATGCTTAAGGCGGATAAAAGGCAATCAAAATTTGAAGATAAAATGGCTAGTATGTTTGAGGCTATAATGTGTAAAACCTCTTCTTCGGGTGGTCTTCCAAGTGAAACCATTGCAAACCCGAAGGGAGAAATTAAGGTCATTACTACACGAAGTGGTAAGACTTTCAAAGAGCCAATATCTCGTCCAAGTACTTCTAAGGAGAAGGAAATCGAGAAAGAACCTGAGGTGATGGTCGAAAAGGAGCATATCACAAGCCCACAAAGTACCGCTCAAACCACCTAAAGTCGAATCTATACCAATTTTGGAACCCGAGATTCCAAGGCCTTTGCCTATGCCCCAACCCACACCACCCTTATCCTACCCATCAAGACGAAACAAGGATAAATTGCATGATCTTAACAATCAACAAATCGAGCTTTTTATTAAAATGTTTCGTAAGGTTTATTTCGACATAATTTTAGGCGACGCGTTGTTGTATATGCCTCATTTTGCCTCCAATTTTAAGGGTATTATGAATGATAAAGAGAAGCTTTTAAAGCTATCTAATTGTTCTTCGGTTTTTCTTAACCGAATACCCAAAAAAGTTGATGATATCGACAAGTTTCTCATTCCATGTGATATTCAAGAGATGGAAGGATACCTCGCCTTGGACGATCTTGGCGCGAGCATTAATTTGATGCCTTTTTCCATGTGGAAATCGTTATCACTTCCGGATCTTACTCCTTTGAAAATGCCTATCGAGATGGCCGATCATTCTACGATTCTTGCATGTGGAGTGGCCGAAGACATTTTTGTGAAAGTGGGGAAGTTCTACTATCCCGTTGATTTTATTATGGTAGACATTCCCATGGATCCTCAAGTTCCTTTAATTTTAGGTCATCCATTTTTAGATACCTCGAAATCGATCATTCATGTGCATGCTAGAAAAATTAATTTGCGATTCAACGAGGAGGAACTTGTTATAAACGCTACTAAAAACTCTACACCTTCTTATGTTTATGCAATCGCTACCATCAACCACATTGAATTGGTTGATGTAGTTTGCGATGAGTTTACACAAGAAGTGTTAGGTTTTTCTGATAGTTCGACTATTGGCAGTCCCACTATTATTGATCCAATCCTTGCTAATTCTACACCAAATCTCACTCCATTCCAAGGAGGTAATTTTATTCTCAATGAAATCGACAATGAAGATGAGATGACAATTAGTGAGGATATTCTCAATCGAATACCACCATATTTTCTGCCGATGGAAATTATGAGTGTTGAACCAAAATCTTCAATCGAGGATTCACCAATCCTTGAACTGAAAGATCTTACACCTCACCTTGAATACGCATTCTTGGAAGGTGATGACAAGTTGCCGTTTATTATTATGAAATACCTTTCCAATGCTAGAAAAACCACACTTTGGACAATCTTGAAAGCTCACAAAGGCGCGATTGCGTGGAAAATTTCTGACATTAAGGGTATCGACCTAAAATTTGTACTCACAAGATTTTAATGGAGGAGGACTACAAACCCGAAATTCAATTTCAAAGAAGGGTAAATCCCAAAATTCACGATGTCATCAAAAAGAAAGTCTTAAAAATTCTTGACGGGGGAATTATTTAACCCATATCCGATAGCCCTTGGGTGAGCCCAATCCATTGTGTCCCTAAGAAGGGAGGAATGACCGTTGTACCTAATGATGACAACGAGTTAATTCCAACTCGTGTTGTGAGCGGTTGGAGGATGTGTATTGACAATTGTAAGTTAAATGACGCCACTCGTAAAGACCATTTTCCATTGCCCTTCATGGATTAAATGTTGGAGAGACTTGCGGGAAATGACTTCTATTTCTCTTTAGATGGTTTTTCGGTTACTTTCAAATCCCTATCGACCCTCGTGATCAAGAGAAAACTACGTTTACGTGTCCATAGGGAACGTTTGCTTATCGTAGAATGCCATTCGGACTTTGTAATGCATCGGGAACCTTTCAAAGGTGCATGATGGCTATTTTTCTTGATATGATCGAGAAGTCGATGAAAGTCTTCATGGATGACTTTTCGTTGTTTGGTGATTCGTTCAAGTCGTGTTTATACAACTTGAGAAAATGTTAAAACGTTGTGAAGAAACCAACCTTGTGCTTAATTGGGAAAAAAGTCATTTTATGTGTAAACAAGGAATCGTCTTAGGGCATAAGGTCTCGAAAGCAGGGATTGAGGTAGATAAAGCTAAGATAGACATCATCGCCAAATTACCTTATCCCAAAACCGTTAAGGGGGTTAGGAGTTTCCAAGGCCACACGGGCTTTTATCGTTGATTCATCAAAGACTTTCCGAAAACATCTTGACCTATGACACACCTTCTTGAGAAAGATGCCCCCTTTCATCTTCAATGAGGATTATGTTGGAGCTTTTGAAACTCTTAAGAGGAAACTTACCGAAGCTCCCATTCTTGTTGCTCCTAATTGGGAATTACCCTTTGAAATCATGTGCGATACAAGTTATTATGCAATTGGGGCCGTTTTGGAGCAACGTCATGAGAAAAACTTCTTGCCTATCCACTATGCTAGTAAGACGATGACTGAGGCTCAAATGAAATATACCACAACGGAAAAAGAATTACTTGTCGTGGTGTATGCTTTTGAGAAATTCCGACCTTATCTCATCTTAACAAAAAGCATAGTGTATACGGATCCTTCGGCTATCAAGTATCTCTTCTCTAAGCTTGATGCAAAGCCGAGATTACTTCGTTAGATTCTACTCCTACAAGAATTTGATGTCACCATACTTGACAAAAAAGGAGCCGAGAATCTAGCGGCCGATCATCTCTCTCGTTTAGAAGATACTCACAAAAATGAGTTCGAGAACAAGGAAATCACCGAAACATTTCCTCTTGAGACTCTTGGTGTAGTGAATTCTAAGGACGACACCCCATGGTTTGCCGACATTGCAATTTACCATGCGATCAATTTCATAATTAAGGGTATGACGACACAACAAAAACAGAAATTCTTTCGTGACGTCAAGTTCAATTTTTGGGACGACCCTTATCTCTTTCGGGTTTGTACGGATCAACTCGTTCGACGTTGTGTATTTGGCACCGAAGCTTCTAATATCCTTAGAGATTGTCACAAGGGACCCACGGGTGGTCACCATGGTGCTAATCTCACGGCTAAGAAAGTTTTTGATGCTGGCTTCTTTTGGCCTACGATCTATTGTGATGCACACGCACTTGTTAAGTCGTGTGATTCTTGCCAACGTCAACGAAAATCCTCTCAAAAGGATGAAATTCCACAAAACATAATTTAAGTTTGTGAGATTTCTAACGTTTGGGGCATTGACTTTATGGGGTCGTTCCCATCGTCTCATGGAAACAAGTATATCCTTGTCGCCGTCGACTACTTATCTAAGTGGGTGGAAGCTAAGGCTTTGCCTACAAATGATGCTCGTGTGGTAGTCAAGTTCTTGAAGCAAATATTCTTTCGGTTTGGAACCCCTTGTGCGATTATAAGCGATCGTGGAACCCATTTTTGTAATGACCAATTCGAAAAGGTTCTAAAGAAATATGGGGTTACACATCGTCTTTTTACGGCTTATCACTCGCAAATGAGTGAGAAAGTTGAGGTTTCAAACCAAGCTTTGATGAGGAAATTAGAGAGGTCAATTGGAGGAAACCGTGCATCGTGGTCCGATAAACTCGATGATGCTTTATGGGCCTTTCGCACCGCTTATAAGACCCCAATTGGGTGCACTCCTTATAAGTTGGTGTATGGGAAGAATTGCCATTTGCTAACTGAATTAGAACACAAGGCATACTAGGACCTTAAGCATTCAAATTTTGACTTAAAGACCACGGGAGATCACCGGAAAATACAACTTAATGAATTTGATGAATTAAGAGATAATGCTTATGAAAATTCATTTATTTTTAAAGAAAAGACTAAAAAGTTTCATGATTTAAAGATTAAAAACCGGATTTTTAATATTGGTGATCAAGTGTTACTTTTTAATTCATGTTTGAAGATATTTTCTGGAAAGTTGAAATCCCGTTGGTCGGGTCCATTCACCGTCACACAAGTTTTTCCTTATGGTACCATCGAGCTAGCTCAAAATGATGGACCTAAATTTAAGGCGAATGGACATACGCTTAAGCACTACTTCGGTGGGGAAGTCCCTTCTTTGGACGACCTCGACCAAGTCACCTTCCCCAATGATAATTAGCATTGGGGGGATCAGGTCGAGCTCTTGACTCGGTAATAAAAAACGAGGTGCTTCGTGGGGGCAATCCCATGATTATCCATGTACATATTATCACTTTCTAATGTAGTTAATGTGAGGGGATTTGTGCCCTTCCAACTCGTTGTCTCGTGGTTGTTTGTGAATGTGTTATCTAGATCATCATCATCGCCACGATTGAAGCTTCTCGTGTTCGTTTACGCGAGCCTCGATCGTTTGCTAGAAGAAGTTTTCACGAATCCACGACATATCCTTTGAATGTTCTAATGATAATCTATTAGCATAATTCATAAACGACTTTAGATTGATTGTTGATCACCCTCTCCATGCTAGATCCTAAGCATTCGACTCTTCGTCTCTAGTATGGGGGTGCTCCACTTTTAGACTCGAAACATTGAGGATAATGTTTAATTTTAGTATGGAGGTGCATAGATACTCACCTTGCTAAGGCCTCATGCTTTCTAACTTTCATCATTGTTATATGTTTTGTTGCAAATAAGGCAAAAATGGCCAAATTTTAAAGTTTTCCTTAGTTTTCGTAAGTGTTTTTAAGACACGAATGTATATTTTTCAGTTGGGTAGAATAAGAGTTATTTTTTATTTGATGGGAATTTGGAGCCCCTAACATTCATTAACCCGCTTAAATCAAGTTTTGCTAGACTTTTATATAGGGAACTTTAAAACGCAAAAGTCTTAACTCAAAAGGGATTAAGACCAAGAACTTTTCGCAAGTTCCTATAATTGATCCTAGAAAGTTACTTATCAAGGGAACTTTAAAACGCATTCTCTAAAACTTGAAAAAGTCTAAGAAATTGCAAGATCCTATAGGTGACTTGAAAACCCAAAACTTCGATTTAATATAGTCATAATGAAGCTAATCCAAATTTAGCCTAATTTTGACTTGCATGGCTAAGTATTCATTAATCTCTTTAATTAGAGGTCTTTAAAATAGTGAAGAACGAGAAGTGATAGAGTTAGACAAGTGATCATGCTAAACGTAGAACATGAAAATGTTCTTTCAAAAACTCATATGTTTTAATTGTGGCTTTTTCTCCCATAAGATCAATGTATTAGGATAAATAAATTGCAATAAATAAAGGACATATGGTTATAAGGTATTTAGCTTCTAGAAAAAGATCGTTTGAAAGTTAATTATGATTACATAAAGTACATTTTCAAGACATAACTTATCAAAATGGGACGCGAAGATTGGCGAATCCAAAAAGGCCCTTACAAGGCATGAGGATTACCTTTTGTTGTTAAATAAAAAAAGATGTGAAGTTTACGAATCCAAATCCAAAATGAAGGATGAAGACACACGACGAAAAGCAAAATACCCCAAGAGGTTGCAGACAAGTCTATGAATCCAATAAGGCCCACAAGAAATGAGGAAGAACTTATGAACCCAAGTCCGAAAAGGAGGCGGATCGTTGCATAATTTAAGTCCCACAAATGAGGAGAAAGACAAGTGAATGATGTCGTGGTCAAAGATGAAGCATCTCTAAATCAAGAAGAAGATGTATGCCATAAATAAAGAGAACACCATAACTAAGATCGTCTGTCAAGATGAAGTGCGGAACACATGCCAAATATCGGTCCGAGAAAGATCCCACATCGTGATCAAAGCTATGTCGAGATATGGACTTTTTATGATTATAAGAAACGTTTTAAAAATCGTGTCCTCTAGCTACTTATTAAATAAACCGTGTCAACTTTATTTTCGGCTTAATAAATACCAAAATAAGTCAATATGAATCCTCGTGATCCATGACAAAAACAGTTAAAAAATTCTAGATACATTTCCATTTCTTAATAATTAGGATTGCTGTAACACCCTCATTTTACCTTTACGCAGCAGAACATTGATCTGGGGTATTACTTCATAAAATACAAGTCATAATAATAGAAAACAACTCAAAAGAGTGATGAAATCAAATTTCTTATTGAAAAATCAGAGTTTTACAATATGAGGTTCCCAAAATCTAGAATAATTTCAGTCTTGTGCCTCTTCATGCCATCCTCGTGCTGCTCCATGCTATCAATCATCAGTTATCTAAAATATATGCTTAAAGTCAACACAAAGGTTGAGTGAATTCATAGGTTTGTAATTACAGTTTTGAATACAAGTATATCCTCTAGGCTACGTTGTTATACACCCACATAAAATATTTATCATACTACACTATGCTCATGCATCGTTACTTGAGAAACAAAATCCAACAAATTTCCCTTATGCAGGCAGTTTTCCAAACTCCTAAGTTAAGCAAAATAAAGTGTATATGTTTAGCCTAGGTAGGAACCTTCAGCTGCTAGCAAGCGCGACTTACCCAGATAGGGGATGTCAAACTCCAAATAGTACTATTCACGATATTAGCGCTCATTTTTAAAAATGATTAGCGGTTCATGATTAAAAAAGGACTTAATGGGAGTAGTAAACATGGCGTCAATAATCATACCATGCAATTTTAAAAGCACTTGTATACCATTTTTGGCATATATCCCCTCACGGGTTTTGAAATCATTAAGAAAGCATTTAAAAGTAAGGATATGAACTCACCTTATGTCCATAGAATCCGAGCTATAATCAGATATGTTTCATTCACAGATAAACAACTTGATCATACAAACCACTACTTGGTCTCATAAACAACACCTTGATCTTACACAAACCTGGACTAATACATTATGTTTAGTATCAAGTCTTCGATTATTGGTTCAATGTTGTTAAGTGTTGGTTATATATTCTTTCATTATTATTGGATGGTAATTCTAGCACCATTGTTTGGGCCATCATACTCAGAAGCCATTCTATAAACGTTTGAGGAGCGAGGGCACTTTAAATCTTAAACCCAAGCACTCAGTCAGAACGTAATATCGAGATGGAACATCTTTGTAAAAGGCTCCCTACTAACATGATACATTCATTACCTCCTCATATTCATGATTAATCCTCTTTGTTCAAAATTGGCAAAATTAGTCCTTTTGGTTATACTTTGGTATAATTGTACTTTTAACCCCTAAAGTATATAGTTTTAGTATTTGTATTTTAAACCTTCAAAATTTAACCTTAGGACCTCAAACTTTCCAACATTTATTCTTATAGCTTATACTTTCATAAAATTATACTTTTGACCCAAAATGTTAAATAGTTTCAAAAATGACAGTTTTAGTCCTTATACTTGTAAAAATCACATAACAACCTCAAAAATGGACAAATTGATCTAGGATTTGAAAACAAAGTATCTATACATGTTTATAATCATAATAAAAACATTTCTTCGGAATTATAGATTTTGAAATGGGTTTTTGCTTGTTATTTCATGTAGATTACAAAACTAGGGTTTTAAGACATCTTTAACTTATAACTTCCATTTAAAATGATGAAATGACTTAGTTTCTTTTAGATTATCTTTCTAACATCTTATTAACAGTATAAAAACTCTAATAAAGTATTATAACAAGATCAAAGTATAACTAACAAAATGATTACCTAGGATGCTCCAAAATGGCTCCTAATGGGGTATATGGACTACATCTTCCTCATAACTCTTCAAGAACTCCTAGAAATTCTTCCAAAGCTTGATACTGATCTTAGGGACTTCTTAGAGCTTCGATGGTGGTGTGAGAACAGAATGTATCTGTGTTTAGGTAAGAAATGGAAGGATGATTCTAAAATGAACCTAAAGGCTCCTATTTATACTATTTCTAAGACTTAGCCTCCAATTTTTGCCCCAAAACGTGTAAGCACCAGGGATTGATGACTAATGAAGCCTAGGAAAGATCTATGCAAGTGTAAGAATGAGTCATGAGGTCTAGGATCAAAAATATCTATGTATGTGGTCTATAGGAAGTCACGACATCATTTAGATAGGAACAAGGATGTGGAAACTTCAAGAAGGTGCATCAGCTACTTAAAAATATCTCAAATTATCTATTAGTACTGATCCTAAGTTTAAATTTGTAGGGAAAGGTTTGAAATGGGTTTTTGGAGGGAAAAAGTAAAACTGGGTTTAATTCTAGGGCTTGTAACTTGTAACTTTGTAATTTTGGTGATTAACGGTTTAGGAATGTGATTAGTGATGGATTAGAGTTTAATTAGGGTATATAAAATGTAATTAAGAAGTTTGGGTCTTTGGTTTGAAGTTTAACAAAGGTTTGATGTGAAAATGGGAAGAAAACTTAGGCGGGTTAGGGTTTTCTAATGATCTAGGGTTTAATCTTAGTAAATGTGATTATCGTTCAACTAACTACTGATGTAAACTCAATTTATACATCCTAAATTGTCCTCAATGTGTTCCTAAAGTCCCTACATTGGTTTTATTAAGTTATTCTAAGTAAACATGTCCAAAGGGTGAAAATACTCATTTTGACCTAATTTACAAGCCATGCATTAAAATCTTGTACCTTGTGCATTAGGGTACTTGTACATTGTCTTAACATAATCTTATGTTGATCCATTTGATTGGATCTATATTCTGTTAAGAACTAGTATAGTAGTTTGTAATCAAATTAAAACACTTTGAGAACTCTTACTCAACTAAATAAGTTATGCAGAATCTAACTTATAAAGCATAGAAGAACAGAATTACTTTTAAATATTAGGTTCTCTTATTAATCGACTTGAATGAGGTACATGAATGTCATCGTACCTATGTTCCTTTTATAGAGTAAGGAAACCTAGAAACCTTAGAATATTCTATAAAGATAAGTATATATCATAAACGATATATTATCAATATTCTAACTATTAAGTATATCACATAAGATATACTCTATCTATAACTATGACATATATTATACAAAGATATATTCATCCTAATCAATATAGCAGTACTTGTACTTAACACTAACAGTACTTGCTATGTACCGCGTTAACACTATCGGTACTTGCTAACACTAACAGTACTTACACTTACACTAACAGTACTTGGTAATTTACAAATAATTCCCAACAATCCTCCCCTAAACAAGAATGACAACTTTTTTTCTTCTTGTTTCTATTTGTACTAAATGTAGTAGAATACATGTCTTCAGTCTTCTTTTCAAACTTGGATTGAACTTGGTAATTTGTGCTTGTATCCAACTGAATGTAGCCAAACACTTTTATGTAGATCTTCTTCTGATAAGATAACCTTAAAGTCTCATGAATATCATCTTTGTCTTCAAATTATGATCTTCTTATGTCTTGTGAACATTCATTTTGTTCTGTAGCAACAGTAATTGTCTTCTTTGAGTTAAATTTGTGAACTCTTGATCATGAACTTCTGTCTTGATTTATGAGACAAACCTTCTAAGTATTATTTCTTTGAAACTAATACTCCTTTGCTTGCAGCTTCATACCTGAAATAAAACAGTTAACAACAAAAACCAATATGTATTGGCTTGATGATTTTTAGCAAATCATCAGCTATCAACGGATTTGGTTTATTCTTTACCAGTTAGCCCTACACTCTTGAATAGCCAATACTTTATTCATAAAGAATAAGGTGTCCTGATAACCCTACAATTTTTGGTAAACTATTAACCATCAACAGATTTGATAATGTCTTTGCCTAGTACCGTTTGTCTAGGACTAGCCAAATCTTTGTCTTGAAACATGGTGAGTTAGAACCATATAGTTTTTATCAAACTACCAGCTGTCAACGGATTCGAGAAGTCTTTACCATAAACCGTTTGCTTATGGACTAGCCAATTCTTATGTGTGTTAGACATGGTGAACTGAGAACCATTTATGAAGTGTGATTGTAAATCAAACACTTATGGCTCTTTCTCAGCTTCTTCCTCTTGCTCCAAATCCTTGATTTGTTGTTTAACCATTCTGATCAACTCCAAAGCACTAGAAGATTCTTTTGAAACTTCTATTTGTTTCTCTAACATTCTTTCCAACAATCTTCTTCCAAAGGGATATCTCTTTTCTTGAAGCATGTACTAGCTTACATCATCTATATCCAATGTATGTATAACACATGGTCTATAATATCTCCAGTAAGTAGGAACCTGATTCTCTAAGTCCTTCAATATTCTTTGATCACAAGTATGTGGCTCATACATAAACTTCAGTTCATTCCTAAATAATGTGACTTCTACTTGACCTTCACTTCCACCTCCAACAAATCTGTTGAGATCTTGAATGTCTTGTCTGTCAAGGATGTGTAGAATCTCTTCTAGTAGTTTGAACATCCTAAATGTTCTATCTGACCTAGTGATTCCATGAATTTATAATCCATCCTTCATAGCACTTGTCCATCTTATGATATCTGACTTCTTTCCAAAGATCTCTATGTCAATGCACTGATCTTCAAAGTTCACTATTTTAAGTGCTTTTTGCAGCTTTCATCATCATCACTATCTTGTTCAGTAGACTTCACCTTTTTCTTAGCTTCTTGCTTTTTCTTTGTTGATCTTTTCCTTTTAATAACCTTGGAGGTTCCTTCAAACTCTATTGAACCCCCTCCAAACCAGTATGTACTGTTTCCTTATGTACTGTCGACTGTGTATGTACTGCTAGTACATTTTCAGTCTTCTTGCTAGCATCTTGAGTTGTATTCCCCTCATCCATTCCTTGATTAATCTTTGCTCCCTTTGAAACTTCTATCACCCTTTTCTTCTTCCTACCATAGGTAGTCTTGATAGGTGGAGATGCTTCCTTTTGTCCAGTAGTACTTGCATCAAGCTTGGGGGTACTTCCAAATTGTCTTTGTTGTTGAAGATGCTTCCTTACATCTTCAATGTCTTGCTTGTCCTTTCTGAACCAATCTCAACAAAATTCAACTTGGTCCTCTTGTGATGTTCATACAAAGCCTTGATTTCTTCAAAAGTCTTTCTGACCAACTGAGCATGGGTATAATGCTTGACTTTCTTGAGGTAGGACATCATTTGATTTCTGATTTTCATAGTGGTTGGAGGCTTAACCCTTTCTTTTCTTCTCTTTTATACAAAGAATCTTTGTTGCTCCCTCACTAAATCATTAATTAGTTTATCTTTCTCCTCTTCATCATAAGCATCCCTTTCTTCAGCTAGCAATGATTCTACAAGAAGCTCACTTGCTTTATGTTCAGCCTGTATTCTATCATACTCTTCAATGTTCCATTCTTGTTGTACTCTTTGGGCTTCAAGCATTTGTTTCTTTGCTTCAAGGTCTTCTTGTAGCTTTACTTCATGCATTTGTGCTTGTCATCTGAAAGCTAACTCTTCATCATGCTCCAGTTGGTTGAATCTATTCATGACTTTGCTAATGTCATCATCATCTAAATCACTTTCTTCCTCAGATTCAGATTGTAACACCTTTTTGCCCTTATCCTTTGGATTGATTTTAGGTGGTTTCTTCTTTAACTTTGAAGATTTTCTCTCTTCATCTTCATTTGATTGCTGTTGAATAATAACACCTTTAGTGGGCTATGAAGCTTGAATATTCTTGCCTTTAGCTTTTTCTTTCTTAGCAAGAATTTATTGTTGTGTCTTTAACTCTACTTCTGCCTGTCTTGCTTTTTTAGGTGAGCTCTTCTCCCTTAGATCAAGCAGTACTTGTGCTAAAGTCTCATCCTCTCCAAAAGGAGTTTGACTTTATGTAGAAGAATGTAGTGAAAGTTGTTCACCAGCGGTACTTGCAGTCGGCTTAGTTGGCTTAGCAGTACTTGGCTCTTCAACAGTGTTTACTTCACCAGTGTAAGACACACTTGTTTCTTGAATTGCCAAGGTATCTCCAGATAACTTTTCTTCTTCTGAAGTTGTCTTCTCAATTTGTAACTCCTCAGTCTTGTCTGATCCATAACTTATTCTTGATCTTGACATTACATGGAAAGAGTGTTTCTTGTGAAACCAAAATTACCTTTGAGGTGGAGTTGAAGACACAGGAAATTGAACATTGATTTCCTCTAGCTTCTCATAGAAACTACTCTAGTTCACTTGTAGTTATGGTGATTGAGGTTGTGGCTGTGGCTGAGTCACCAAAATCTCTTCATTTTATGGTTCCTCATGAGTAGGTTGTGGTTCTTCTTGTTGAAGCTCCATGTTTGTAGGCTCCAAGTTATCTTTTTCCACAATAGTCTCTATGCCATTACCATCTTCAAAATTTCCAATGGCATCATCAGCTTCAAAATTGATGTCATTTCCAGAGACCCTTGTATGAATGTCAGAAGAAGGTCCTTGTTCTTCATAATTCCTCCCCTGTTTTGGTTGCATTCAGTTGCCTTTTCTTGAGGTTCCTGAATCTTTGCTTCTTAAGAGCAGCTTTTTGAATTGATCTGTTCCGCCTCATCCAAGGAGATACTTATTCCTTAACTTGATGAAACTGGATTCTAATTCAGCAATCCTCTTATCTTGAGCAAGCTTCTCCTTTTGCAATACCTATACCTGTTTAGACAAGCTAGTGCACAAAGCAGTTAAAGTGGCAACATCCACCAACTCTGTTGCTTGTGCTTGTGGTGAACCACTAGCAGCAATTGAAGCAGCAGGTGTGTGGATCATCTCATTTGAATTTGGTTGATTACCAACATTGTGAGAAGAAAATTGAGTATCTTCATAATAATGGGGACTCTGGTGAGAAGGAGTTTGCTGAGAAGCACTAGCTGAGCTAGGTTCCTCACCTTCTGGGTTGGCTGGTTGGGGTAACATGTTTGCAAATAAGGGGGTGACAGTTACTGTAAAGGCATTGGCTTGTTTGGTTAAGAAAGAGAAAGTTCTCTTTGTAAATGTAGGAACATCCCATGTATTTGTCAACTCTGGTAGGTTAGGGATTTGGTCATTAACTAAAGTTTGAATGAATCTAGGATACATTAAAAACTTTTTAACTCCTTCCAAATTCCTAGTCATGCCTTCAAAAATTAATCTTGAAAAATTAAAAACTCTGTCATTTTCTAGACAAATAACAGTTGATGCCAATGCAGCAGGGATTTGATCAAAAGAATTACTTTTAGAGCTCATACAGTGAATAATGGCATGAAAAAGCAATTTCCATTATGGCGAAAATAAAGCTTTAAAAAAATTAAGACTTACCCTACCACCCTGATAACCCATGGCTGTAAGGCCATCATCTATCTCTGTATTATTTAACATACTTAGTCCATTTTCATCATTTAGTCTTAAGCTAGCCCTTAGCAGTACTTTAGTCACATAAATATTCCTATTATTCACCCTAGCCCTAATGAAAGGTTGATTATGACGAGTACCTAAGACAACAGTATTCCAAAATTGTGTAACAATAGGAATAGAGACAATAGGACTTACAGTATGCGCAAAATGAATATGACTTCGAGATAAAATCTAAGTATCTCATGGAAACCAATAGAATCATCATTCTAAGAAAGGTTCGCAACTAGGTTGTGCTTAGAGATCACTTGTAAAGCATCCATTTGTATTTTTGATGATCGAAAAAGTAGAGAGAAGGTTATAGAATTAAGAGATAAGAATAAAAGATTAGGTGAATCAATTTTGTAATTGGAATAAGTATTTATGTAAATAACAAACCCAAGCGCGAAGAAACCGCCAAATTTACAAAAGAGACCCTCAACGGTACAACGGATATGTAGCGGTATATGGAACATACTCGGTACTTAGATTTGTGCTAGCGGTACTTGGATCCATAACGGTACCTCACACATTTTACCAGTTCATGCATTCCACTATCATTATATCCTCTTTTATCTTATTCTATTAACCTGCAATCACAGTAAAAACATAAAACAAACACTATACATTAAAATTAGCATAAAAATTGTACAGCTATTACCTCCCCTTAACATATGCAGCAGTTTATTGGTTGAGCATACCAGTATGTGTTACCAAGAATTCAAATCTCTTTGCATCAAATGCCTTGGTCAAAAAATCAGCTACATTGTTGTCTGTATGAATCTTCAAGACTTGAATAAGCTTCTTGTCATAGGCATCTCTTATGAAGTGATGTCTTATCTCAATATGCTTGGTCTTGGAGTGAAAGACTGGATTCTTGACAATGCATATAGTACTTTCATTATCAATATAGATCTTGGTGTTCATGAAGTTGAACCCATAGTCTAACAACTGATTTTGAATCCAAAGTACTTGTCCACAACAATGAGCAGCAGCTACATATTCAGCTTCAATTGTAGAAGTAGCAACAATGGTTTGCTTCTTACACTGCCATGATATGATTCTTCTGCCTAGTTATTGACAACCTCTTATTGTGGATTTTCTATCATGATTGGCTCCAGCATAATCACTATCTGAGTAAGCTTCCAAATCAAATGTTGAGTCTTTAGGATACCATAATCCTAAATTAGGTTGACTTTTAAGATACTTAATTTTTTTTCACAACATGGAGGTGTGACACCTTTGGATTGACTTGGAACCTTGAACAGGCACACACAGCAAACATAATATCTGGTCTTGAAGCAGTAAGATACATTAATGAACCAATCATTGACCTATATAGGTGAATATCAACATTTTGCCATGTTCATCTTTTGACAAAGATTTCTTAGCTTCAAAAGGTGTTCTTGTAGTCCTTGTATCCATACATGAAAATTTCTTCAAGATTTCAGCAACATATTTATCTTGGCTGATAAATATTCCATCCTTCCTCTGTTTGACTTTTAGTCCTAAAAAGAGGGTATGTTCTCCTATAGAACTCATCTGAAATCTTCCTTTCATCAAAGATTCAAACTCTTTACACCATGATTTCTTGGTTGAACCAAAAATAATGTCATCAACATAGACTTGTACTAGAATAATATCCTTAGCATTCTTTTTGATGAATAGAGTTTTGTTAATGGTTCCTCTGCTATATCCATGTTCTAACAGAAAAGTGGATAAAGTTGCATACCATGCCCTTGGAGCTTGATGTAAACCATAAAGTGCTTTGATAACCTTGTAGACTCTGCTGGGGAATTTAGGATCTACAAAACCTGGAGGTTGTGAAACATATACCTTCTCTGAAATAGTACCATAAAGAAAGGCACTTTTCACATCCATCTGATAGACTATAAAACCCATATATGATGCAAAGGCCAAAAATAACCTAATGGCTTCTATTCTTACCACTGGTGTAAAAACCTCATCATAGTCTATCCCTTCTTCCTGTCTATAGCCTTGAGCAACAAGCCGTGCCTTGTTCCCCACAACAACTCCTCTTTCATCCTTCTTATTTTTGAAAACACATCTGGTACAAATAACTCTTTTCCTTGAGGGAAGATCCACAAGAATCCAAACATTTTGTAGTTTAAATTGCGTTAATTCTTCTTGCATGGCATCTACCCAACTTTCTTCATCAAGAGCTTGAGAATTTTCTTAGGCTCTACTTATGATAAGAAACATGCAAACAAACAATGCTGAGTATCCTTATGATTTGTTCTTTGCTGTTGTTTGACATAACTCATCAGTGCATGAGTTTTAATATTGGCTTGAAGTTGTCTTTTGGTTTGCACAACAGACTTAGGATTTCCTATAATTTGAGCAGTATGATGGTTGTTGTTGAATTTATGAATGGGAATAGAAGTGACTGGAATTTCAGTTTCCAAATTATCGAAATCAGTTACTACACCCTGCTAATCATAGGAATCTTTGGATAAGATTCCTTCATTTGGACTAACATAAGAATCTTCATCATCCATAGCTTGTAGAATATCTTCTAATGAATCAATAGACTTTGCAGAATTTGACTTAGCAGTACTTGTAGATGAGGTACCGCTAGGTGTAATATGTACTACTAAGTGTTGTGATTCCAAAGATTCTTCTCCTGAATGCTTAAGTAGCAGATGTAGCATTCTTTTCTTGATCTTGAAGCCTCTTAAGCTCTTAGGAGGCTTGATCATCAACTGATGGCATTGTTTGCTTCTAGGGAGTAGCATCCATAGAAGAAACATTAGGCATACTTGGTACATAGATGTGAACATCATCATCCTAAGAATCTGATGAAGAAGGTTCTCCTTGAGTACCTAACTTTGTTGTACCAATCTCTTCACCTGCATTGTTAGTTTGGAAATCCTTTTGCACAAAATAGTAATCCATGGAGTTAGTTAGATATTCTAAATCAAACATCCAAGCATAACCTATTCCTTGGACATTGGGTTTATTCTCTAAGAAATTAACATGGGCATTTTCTTCAACTTTCTTAGATGCCAAGTTATAAACCCTATATGCTTTACTTTGCAATGAATTTCCTACAAGATATCCTGGATCAGATTTTCCATCAAACTTCCCCAAATGATCAAGAATATATAAAATAGACACATGACATCCAAAATGTCTTAAATGACTTATGGTTGGCTTAATACCAGTCAAAAGTTCAGAAGGTGTCTTGTTTTGAGGCTTGGTCACTAAGACTCTATTTATCACATAACATGCAGTATTGATTGCTTCTGCCCAAAATGTATTTAGAGAATCAACTAGCATAGTTCTAGCAGCCTCAATTAGTGTCCTATTTTTTTGTAAAATCCATGATTTTACCATAAATAAATATAATAAAATTCCACCCAATAATCCTAGAACACTTTCTTATGTGTTATGTTTCTACAAGTTGTGTGTGAACTTGTCCAAATGAATATACATATATACTTATATTTTTACATTCATACTTGTTGTAATAATTTTTATAACTTAAAACCATGAACTCATAACTAGAAGAACAAGTAATAAAAATGTAGAACCAACATTTGAGTATTCAACACTTAAAAAACTGGAGAAAAATGTTACACCATGCATACTTAGCCGTTTATACATATGTATACATCATATGCATACTACACATACCTTGGACTAGCCCAAGATATTTTCTTCTATGTTAAGCCCAATATAACCCATGACAAGTCCACCCTTTCTCTTTTTGGGTGGAGATACACGGCATCCCCCATGTGGAAGAGGAAGAGTTGCCTTGGAAAGGCAAGGGATGACACTTGGCACAATTTATCTTACCAAGGTGTATGTGGAAGGAGAAGAGATGCATGGGAAACATAAAAGCCTACACTTGGCACAAGTGTTCTTACCAAGGCATGCCTTTTTCCTTGCCCTTTCTCTTTCTTATTTAAACCGAAAACACACACACACACACACACTTTTCATAGACACATGCAAATCTAATCTCATTTTTCTCTCATCTTCTTTCTCTCTCAAATCATACGAATGCATCCAAGAACACATAAACTTTACTAGTTATTGTCTTATTCTTCATTACTACTAATCATTTAGTAGTATCACCATCTTTAGAATCATACTATCAAGCCTAGCCGAATCTATAAGCCACGACTTGGCTTATGTTTAGGATTTTCTTCATCAACTAGATTAGATCTCTAATCTCCAAGTGCATATAGATATTCCTTGATAACATTTAGGCAAGAAAGGTATACTCCTTATGTTTCTTCATTTTCACTTGCATGCATCATCATCCATCTATAAACACAAGTAAACAACATGTTAAAACCAAGATTTGATTAAGCCATGATCATATTAGGTGACGGCATATTTATAAAAATCATCTTCATGATTTAAAACCTTTTAATAAGAAACCTATGACTTGTATTCTATGTTTTAAACTTGATTTAAAAACCATATGAGACGTTTTGTAAATCTAAATGTTGCATAGATCACAAATCTTGTTTTATGGGACTATGGTTAAACTAATAGTCATAGATCTCATGAAATGAATTTGTGTAACTTAAAAATCATGAAGACCATGACCTTAAAGGTCACGACATACATGGTTAATGTATATGTGATTTATGTGTTAAGTTTAAATGATGGAATATGAAAAGATACATGTTAAATGGACTATTAAAATTCACAAAAATAACTTATGGAATATACGTAGCCGTGGGTTACATATGACCCTAAATGGGTTAGATGTACATGCATGTCATTATAAAACCTAGATCTAGTGGTAAGTGTTAACTTAACATGATAAACATGAAATAAGCTAATAGATATTATTGGAGTATTGGGAGAAAACAATATAGCCGTGGGCTATATGTTGTTTTCTTGGAATGATAATAACCTTGGGAACATGCATGTAACTTAGATAATCATGATGTATTTTTTTTAACATTTACAAGATTTAAAACTAGCTAATATGTTCATCTTGGAAATACCAAGATTTAGAAATATGGCCTGGACTATATATGAGTAAACATGGATCTATGATTGATTTTTAGGTCTAGACATAATTTAGATCTCATTTTGGACTTATGACTTGTTTACTTGATTTGTACATAGATAGATCTAATTTAGAACATCACATAAAACAAGTATAAGTTTTATTCTTTTGTTTTAGATTTAAAACTAAATATGAATATGATCATAATACACTTATAATAATATCCTAAGCTAAAACTTACATAAAATGTAAAGTAGTGGTAATGGACTATTTAAGCCCATGAAATATTAATCCGAAACTTAATGGACCCAATACGCCCATTTAATAAATCCTAGTAACTTAATGGACTTAAGATTACACTTAGGCCCATTTAACAAATTAAAGGACTTAAAAATGTATTTAAGCCCAATAAATGATTTAAAGGCCCATTTAAATAAATTAGTGGACTTGAGATATATATTTAAGCTCACTAAAATAGCCCATTAGATGTTTAGCCCATTTAATGAGCCCATATAAAGTTTGAATGTTAAAATAAAAGTTTTTACAATAAAATATAACTTATAAAAACTTTTTGGATGAAAATGACAATTTATAAAATTTAAGGACTAAAACCGTAACTTATGAAACTTGTTTTGATAAATTAGTAAACACAAGGACTGAAAATGAAAACATCCAAAAGTCTAGGGTTTAATAAATAATATCCGTGGCAAATTAAACTCTAGGGACCATTTTGGGAAGTTTCTAAAAGTTATTTTGTCATTTTATAACCCTAAGGACTAGTCTTGTAAATTGTCGAAACTTAAAGAAGCCCTAGGGGCTGTTTTGTAATTTTAGTAAAGTTACAAAACCTAGATATAACTAGGGGTACTAAATCTGCCATAAGCCAAAACATTAACAAGCCCTAGGTACTAAATATGTAAAATCCGAAAGTTATACTTGTTTAAAAATATAGAGGGACTAGTTTTGCCATATTCCGAAACATAAACAAGCCCTAACCCTCAAATCTATTTTAATTATAATAAAACATAACTAAAATAATTAGACCATAAGAATTAAGGTATAAATTCTTAAGTTTAGATTACTTTTATTAAAATAATTTATGTAAACTTTAAAGTCAAATAAAATATTATATTTATTTTTCAAAATTAAATATTTATAATTACTTTAGGATATAATTGTATAAACAATTATGAATATGTATTAGTCAAACATAAACTCATATACTTTTTGAAAATAAAATTTATATGAACGTTGGATAAATTGAATGCTAATATGTAAGTAAAACATCTTACGTTTACTTAAAGCATGAATCTTAATAATAAGTTTAAATGAGTGATTATAATACATGAACTACGAACGTGAACTAATATTAAGTAGAATTTTTATGTTTACTTAATAATGAAACTTAGTAGTAAATGAATGATTATAATGCATGAACGGAGAACGCAAACTAATATTTTATGTAAGACATTATATGTCTACTTAAATAAAGAAACTTAATTGTAAGTTGAATGATTACTATAAATACATGTATGCTAATTGATATTAATAGTTAAACATTTTGTGTTAGAGATGGAACTTATATAAATAAGTTTAATGAATATTGATAATACTTGAACTACGGTTATTTAAATAAATAACGTAGCATAAATGAACTGACTAAAATCTGTATAAGCATACATATATGTTCTTTGTACTATCTATTAAGACTATACTATCTGATTAGGCATAACTTTTGTATGAGCATTAATTGGATATCCGTGTTAAACAAGCAATTACCTACTCCCAGGTGAGTTTACAGCCCCATATAAACTTTTGATAAACCTTTCCCTTTTGGGAAAGAAAATATGCAAACATATAATAGACACAACTGGATTGTATAAACTTGATTATGATTGATTATTATTGAAACTTTTAAATTATTGTAAATCGCCCGAATGTTATAAATAGATCTATTAGGGATTGACCATCCCCGTCTGGGTGAGTCATGCTCACTGTGCCTTGGCCGGGACAACAGACGTATTCCATGTTGGAACTGGAATGGGTGTCCTTTTTTAAGACACTACACCCTCATCTGTTTGAGGACTATGGAGGTTAAGCTTCAGTTTCTAATAATAAACAAATGTTATCTACATTTTTGTAAGAATGCTTTGTGCATTATTACTTCTATGATTATTGTATGTCCAAACTAATTAAATGTTAAAATCTGTAAATTCACCAACTTTATGTTGACCCCGTTAGTATGTTTTACACAGGAATATGAAGTTAGTACATGGTGTGTGCATGGTCTCCAGCATCTTAGTATTCTGCATTGTAGGACTCGTCTGGGGTTCTATTTGGGAAACTCAAACAATCACTCTTCACCATGTTTAAGACAATTTTTATTTCTTTGTTTAAATAAACATGTAATCTGATTTGACTAACTCTTTATCTTATGCTCTATGGACTATATGCTATCAATCCACCCTTGTGACATCTCCGTGGATATAATCCGCATATTTTGACCCTACCCGGGGTGTCACAGAGAATGGTATCTGAGCATTAGTTATAGAGAACTAGATAAATTTTTAAATAAAATAAAAATAAAATGATTTTTCTTTTATTTAAAACTGGAATATAACTTATAAAAATCATTTTGAGATTTTATTTGGGACCGTATTAGTTAAGCATATAGATCTTAGGGCATATTATGCTATGTGAACTAAGTGTATATATATTGATTACTAAACTTGATTATTAATATTGTTTAGTGAGATATTGCTATGGAAAATGTTAGACGTGCTAAACTTGAAAATTTTACACTACATAGTAGAATACTGAAATGAGAATATAGGCTATATTAAACCAAACCTTGCACTTACGAATTGTTGAATGAACTGCTTAAATGATAATACATATATGTATATATAAGTATTAATCTTTGTAACCTTAAAACATTATAATACTTGTTTAAAAGGGATATATTTCATAAAGCATGTAATCTAAAATAATATTGTTCTTTGTTTGTAAGCTTATACTCACTTCAAACTTAAAATAATACTATTTCAGAGCATCATGACTCCGCCTACTGCCTCCTCGACTCTTCTACCCGTAGTAGCACCTACTCCAGTTGTTTGTTCATCTCCACGATCGACGCAGTATGGATGGTTGTCAGCCTCGGATTTAGAGGATGACCCAACTATCGTTCGAGCGCTCGAAAATAATATTCCAAAGCGAAGCTGTACTCCCAGAGGACCCATTTCCTACCTCCGCATCAGCTATACTGGCCCCAACCTCTATGGAGGAGGACCAGGTTCTTCCTAGCCTAACACCTTCCGTGCCTCCATTCTTATCATCGGGCTATTTCTCCGGGTCCGTACCCGTCTCCACTTATGAGACCGGCGAAGGCTCCGGAGCGAGACGTGTCGATTCCGTTCAGGCCCAGATTGCCGCACTGGCTGCACGCCAGGAGAAGGAGATATCGGACCTCCGCAGCCTAGTGATAGTTGGTCGACAAGGCCACACCCTCATCCATGATCGTATTGACACTTTCTCCCGCACTATGAGGAGAGAAGCCCAGGCCATTAAGGATGTCCAGGCCAAGACTGATAAAGCATTGAAGTGGCTCATAGAGGAGAACCGTCGTCTTCACCAACGTATTCAGGTCATGGAGGGTCCTCAGCATCAGACCCATACTTCCCTATCTGCTCAGGAGCAATCGTTGTCTATCTTTTGTGATCTTGCCACCGTCTGACATGACGGGATTACTGCAGAGATGACTCATCTCCGAGGAGCCACCAACAGACTCCGGACACATTTGCTGATAGCATTCCATGTGCTCAAGGAGACCCGAGCAACAATTCGGACATTGCAGGGTTCCCGAAGAGCATCTACAGCTCCACCAGCTCCATCAGCACCAGCTTTATCTAGTAGACCATCTAGGCAGAACTAGTATAGATGTACCGAACCTCTTGTACATCATGACAAGCTTACGGGTTGTATCCCGGCTATTATGATATAAGACCTTCGTACTTTTATTCTTTTTCAAGCTTTTGGTGATGTATCCTGGTGCTGTACTTCTCTTTTTCTGGCATTTATTTTTGGATTTGATGTACTTAAGACAATGTATACCACTACCCAGGACAAGGCTCGCTAAGTCTTTGTCCCGGATTTGCTATGCTCGATGAATGTTTAATTCCTTACGGAAATTTGCATGTAATCATTCTCTTATGTTATATCTGTTGCGCAATGTATTATATTATGAGATCTGAGAGGTTATCTAATTTGTTATGAAATCAATGCATGAAGTTTCCCCGTGCAAATAATATAAAAACTGTACTAACGTTTGAACAAATAATCTCATTTTGTGTATGATTATAGACAAATGGTGATTACGCGATCAAACCCCAATAATGTGACTGCTTCCAATACTGCTAATGCCGAAGCTCCTAAAGCTACACATAATATCACCGCTGCTCAACTCAGAGAGATGATTGGTGAAAGCATCACGACAGCTATGGCAGCCAGAGAAGCAAATCCAAATATGAACAATGATCCAAACCTCAACATACACAGAAACAATGCAAAAAGGGGGTTGTTCTTACCCCGACTTCTTGAAATGCAAACCCTCATACTACCGAGGAAAAGAAGGAGTTGTTGAATTGATGCAATGGTTTGAAAGGCTAGAGACAGTCTTCCGCATCAGTGGTTGTGCTTACGAGAACAGAGCCAAGTTTTCCACATGCACACTACTTGAGAGCGCCTTTACTTGGTGGAACTCTGTCGTCGCTACCCTTGGACATGACACTGCTTATACTCTTACTTGGACCAACCTCAAGGAGAGAATGACTGAGAAATACTGTCCTAAAGGAGAAATGAAGAAGTTGGAAGTCGAACTGTGGGATCTCAAGTGTAAGAACAATGATATCCTTTAGTACAACCAAAGATTTCAAGAGTTAAGCTTGATGTGCACCAGAATGTTTCCTCTAAGGAGTGACAAGATTGAAAAGTATGTCAGCGGACTCCCTGACAACATTCATGAGAGTGTGCTAGCTTCACGACCCACTACCGTTGAAGGTGCTATGGAATTTGCGACTGAGCTGATCAACAAGCGAGCCCGCAATCTGTCCGAGAGGCAAACAGACTACAAGAGGAAATCCGATGTAAACTCTCGTAGCCAGCACCAGCAGCCTTCCAAAAAGCAAAATGTTGGGCAAGCGGATGACACTACTCCCACAACCCGCACCAAGAACTACTCAGGGACCAAGCCTAAGTGTTCAAAGTGCAACTACCATCATGTTGCTGGAGGACAATGCCAAGGGTGCTACAAGTGTGGCCAACAAGGCCATTTTGCTCGCAATTGTCAAACCCATGTTGCTACCCCAGGTCGACCCAATACCAATCCCGGGAACAACAACAAGGGCAAGTCCAACACACGCGGAAGTGGAAGTGGGTAGCAGGGAAACCAAAACCCCGCACGTGGAAGTAGTAGTGCACCGAAGAAAGTTGTGGTATGTTACGAGTGTGGAACCCCTGGGCATGTGAGACCTAATTGTCCCAAGTTGGCCAACCAGAGGAAGAACAACAAGGGAACTCCTTCTCAAGTGTACATGGCCGACAATGCTCAAACTAATCCAGGCTCCAACATCGTACCTGATACGTTCTTACTAAACCAATTATATGCACCTATCTTGTTTGATACATGAGTAGACTAAAGCATTACAATTGCTAAATTTAATAAGGTATTGGAAATCCCTCCGATAGTTCTAGGCTCCCATTATACCGTGGAATAGTCGACGGAAAAGTTATGATAGTTAAACACCATTATTCGAGGTTGTTCCTTAAAACTTTCCGATCACCCGTTTTACATCAATCGGATCCTAGAAAGTCTTGATAGCTTTGACGTCGTCATTAGCATGAATTGACTAGCAAGTATCGTACAATTATCCTATATGACCCAAAATTTGGTTTGTGTACCTTGGGGAGATGAAACCTTGATTATACTGGGGAGCCATAACCACGATATAGTTAACACTAGATTTAGTGTCATCTCTAGCACCAACAGGCCAGATAGTACTTGGTCCGGGAATACTCCATTTCCCTAACCTGTTTCTCCCCTGCCTAAACCTGAAAGACACATCCAACTCACAATGGGTGTATTTTGTAGGGTTATATCCGCCACTTAGGCAACCCTAAACCTGAAAGGCACATCCAACTCACAATAGGTGTACTTTGTAGGGCTATGTCCGACATCCCTCGTAAGGAGATGTTGAATGTCCCATGTTTTTGGACATTCCTCCTTCCTCTTCGGGTCCAATTAGTTCGACAATACCATCACCCACTAGAATTTGGGAGATGTGAGTTCCTCTCTTTAGAAGTCAGAATTTGTACAAATTTTGAACCAGTAATAGTGAATGCATGACCCTTGTTACAGCACCCCGCAAGGCGCGTACTTCTTTATTCTTGGTATCATCTTCATTTCCACCATTTGAGGTACTTCTTTTCTGCACTCCTCTCGCTCAACCCCGCGGCGAATGAAGCAGATTCTTTGCAACTTCTTACGCGATCGCCATCAACAACAATCTTAACCTCTTTATTGGGTAGAAACTTTAGTACTATTAACTAATTGTTTGTATCCCGCCAACTTGAGGTATAATCGTAAGTCTTTTCTTAAAGCTGTTGATATAGGAGGGGTTATAGTTAGAATGTTTTGTTTTACATTTAACCCCCAATTTTTCATCCTCGGGTGTGGAAGTATAACCTGTATCTCACCCGTGAAAAGGGTGTAGATATAGTACATCCCCAGCTTCCCCAGTGTATAAAACATGCTGGCGTGTCCTCCTCATATCAGAAACCATTTGCAGTGGATTTGCCATCCTAACCAAATCCACAACACCATTGGTCCTCTCCCAGCTCTTGGAAGCACGTAACTGTAGCCCCTATTAGCAAGGCTCGCGCCTATCCATCTACAGCAGCAGTCTCCTTTACTGCTCAATCGGATGAATAGTGCGACTTGGATACAAGATCTCTTTGCATTCCCTTCTATCCATCCACAACAGCGGTCTCCTTTACTGCTCAATCGGATGAATAGTGTAACTCGGATACAAGATCTCTTTGCATTCCCTTCTATCCATCCACAGCAGCAGTCTCCTTTACTGCTCAATTGGATGAATAGTGCAACTCGGATACAAGATCTCTTTGCATTCCCTTCTATCCATCCACAGCAGCAGTCTCCTTTACTGCTCAATCGGATGAATAATGCAACTCGGATACAAGATCTCTTTGCATTCCCTTCTATCCATCCACAACAGCAGCCTCCTTTACTGCTCAATCGGATGAATAGTGCAACTCGGATACAAGATCTCTTTGCATTCCCTTCTATCCATCCACAACAACAGTCTCCTTTACTGCTCAATCGGATGAATAGTGCGACCCGGATAAAGATCTCTTTACATCACGCCTATCCATCCACAACAGCAGTCTCCTTTACTACTCAATAGGATGAGTAGTGCAACTCGGACAAAGATTTCTTTGCAATCCTTTCTATCCAACCATAGTAGTAGCAGCATCCATTACTGCTCAATCGGATGTATAGTGCGACCCGGATAAGGATCTCTTTGCATCACCCTCTGTCCACCCGTAGTAGCAGAAGCCCTCATTACTGCTCAACCGGACGTATAAGGGTAACCTAGGTGTAGACCGCTCCGCATTAACGTCACCATCCGTTCCTGAGAGAGTTCCCAAAATGAACCATATACTTAGAACATCTTTCACTTAAGAGATAACTACGTTTTTAGTAGCTTTGAGGACAAAGCTAAAATAACGGGGTGGTGCTGTAAAATCCATAATTTTACCATAAATAAATATAATAAAATTCCACCCAATAATCCTAGAACACTTTCTTATGTGTTATGTTTCTATAAGTTGTGTGTGAACTTGTCCAAATGAATTTACATATATACTTATATTTTTACATTCATACTTGTTGTAATAAGTTTTATAACTTAAAACCATGAACTCATAACTAGAAGAACAAGTAATAAAAATGTAGAACCAATATTTGAGTATTCAACACTTAACAAACTGGAGAAAAAAGTTACACCATGCATACTTAGCCGTTTATACATATGTATACATCATATGCATACTACACATCCCTTGGACTAGCCCAAGATCATTTCTTCTATGTTAAGCCCAATATAAGCCCATGACAAGCCCACCCTTTCTCTTTTTGGGTGGAGATACACGACATCCCCCATGTGGAAGAGGAAGAGTTGCCTTGGAAAGGCAAGGGATGACACTTGGCACAATTTATCTTACCAAGATGTATGTGGAAGGAGAAGAGATGCATGGGAAACATAAAAGCCTATACTTGACACAAGTGTTACCAAGGCATGCCTTTTGCCTTGCCCTTTATCTTTATTCTTTAAGCCGAAAACACACACACACACACACACACTTCTCATACACACATGCAAATCTAATCTCATTTTTCTCTCATCTTCTTTCTCTCTCAAATCATACGAATGCATCCAAGAACGCATAAACTTTACTAGTTATTGTCTTCTTCTTCATTACTACTAATCATTTAGTGGTGTCACCATCTTTGGAATCATACTATCAAGCCCTAACCGAATCTATAGGCCACGACTTAGCTTATGTTTAGGATTTTCTTCATCAACTAGATTAGATCTCTAATCACCTAGTGCATATAGATCTTCCTTGATAACATTTAGGCAAGAAAGGTATACTCCTTATGTTTCTTCATTTTCACTTGCATGCATCATCATCCATCTATAAACACAAGTAAACAACATGTTAAAACCAAGATTTCATTAAGCCATGATCATATTAGGTCACGGCATATTTATAAAAATCATGTTCATGATTTATAACCTTTTAGTAAGAAACCTATGACTTGTATTCTATGTTTTAAACTTGATTTAAAAACCATATGAGGCTTTTTGTAAATCTAAATGTTGCATGGATCACAAATCTTGTTTTATGGGACTATGGTTAAACTAATAGTCATAGATCTCATGAAATGAATTTGTGTAACTTAAAAATCATGAAGACCATGACCTTAAAGGTCACAGCCTACATGGTTAATGTATATGTATTTTTGTATTAAGTTTAAATGATGGAATATGAAATGATACATGTTAAATGGACTATTAAAATTCACAAAAATAACTTATGGAATATATGTAGCCGTGGGTTACATATGACCCTAAATGGGTTAGATGTACATGCATGTCATTATAAAACCTAGATCTAGTGGTAAGTGTTAACTTAACATGATAAACATGAAATAAGCTTATAGATCTTACGGGAATATTGGGAGAAAACAATATAGCCGTGGGCTATATGTTGTTTTCTTGGAATGATAATAACCTTGGGAACATGCATGTAACTTAGATAATCATGATGTTTTTTTTTAACATTTACAAGATTTAAAACTAGCTAATATGTTCATCTTGGAAATACCAAGATTTAGAAATATGGCCGTGGACTATATATGAGTAAACATGGATCTATGATTGATTTTTAGGTCTAGACATAATTTAGATCTCATTTGGGACTTATGACTTGTTTACTTGATTTGTACATAGATAGATCTAATTTGGAACATCACATAAAACAAGTATAAGTTTTATTCTTTTATTTTAGATTTAAGACAAAATATGAATGAGCTCATAATAAACTTATAAGAATATCCTAAGCTAAAACTTACATAAAATGTAAAGTAGTGGTAATGGACTATTTAAGCCTATGAAATATTAATCCAAAACTTAATGGACCCAATAAGCCCATTTAATAAATCCTAGTAACTTAATGGACTTAAGATTACACTTAGGACCATTTAACAAATTAAAGGACTTAAAAATGTATATAAGCCCAATAAATGATTTAAAGGCCCATTTAAATAAATTAGTGGACTTGAGATATATATTTAAGCTCACTAAAATAGCCCATTAGATGTTTAGCCCATTTAATGAGCCCATATAAAGTTTGAATGTTAAAATAAAAGTTTTTACAATAAAATATAACTTATAAAAACTTTTTGGATGAAAATGACAATTTATAAAACTTAAGGACTAAAACCGTAAATTATGAAACTTGTTTTGATAAACTAGTAAACACAAGGACTGAAAATGTAAATATCCCAAAGTCTAGGGTTTAATAAATTCTATCTGTGGCAAATTAAACTCTAGGGACCATTTTGGGAAGTTTCTAAAAGTTATTTTGTCATTTTATAACCTTAAGGACTATTCTTGTAAATTACCAAAACTTAAAGAAGCCCTAGGGGCTGTTTTGTAATTTTAGTAAAGTTACAAAACCTAGATATAACTAGGGGGACTAAATCTGCCATAAGCCAAAACATTAACAAGCCCTAGGTACTAAATATGTAAAATCCGAAAGTTATACTTGTTTAAAAATATAGAGGGACTAGTTTTGCCATATTCCAAAACATAAACATGCCCTAACCCTCAAATCTATTTTAATTATAATAAAGCATAATTAAAATACTTAGACCATAAGAATTAAGGTAAAAATTCTTAAGTTTAAATTATTTTTATTAAAATAATTTATGGAAACTTTAAAGTTAAATAAAATATTATATTATTTTTCAAAATAAAATATTTATAATTACTTTAGGAAATAATTGTATAAACAATTATGAATATGTATTACTCAAATATAAACTCATGTACTTTTGGAAAATAAAATTTATAGGAACGTTGGATAAATTGAATGCTAATATGTAAGTAAAACATCTTACGTTTACTTAAAACGTGAAACTTAATAATAAGTTTAAATGAGTGATTATAATACATGAACTACGAATGTGAACTAATATTAAGTAGAATTTTTATGTTTACTTAATAATGAAACTTAGTAGTAAATGAATGATTATAATGCATGAACGAAGAACGTAAGGTTTTCTTTGGTAAGGTTTTTTAAGGAGGCAGACTCATTTGGATTCATCCTGCTCCTATCATGGTGGTGTTGGATGTTGAAGAGTGAGCGCGGTTTCATGTTCACATCTTGGTTTTTATCTAGTTTACCTTTGTTTTCTAGATTCGGTTAGGGCTTTTGATGTTTCATAGTCTTTGTTAACAAGCTGCATGTAGCTTGAGGTTAATGTGGTATCTCAGCCACATTCCTTTGTACTTAAACGATTTTTTGGTTAATATATTTACCGGGGTAACCCATTACCAAAAAAAGAACGTAAACTAATATTTTAAGTAAGACATTATATGTCTACTTAAATAAAGAAACTTAATTGTAAGTTGAATGATTACTATAAATACCTGTATGCTAACTGATATTAATAGTTAAACATTTTTTGTTTACTTAGAGATGGAACTTATATAAATAAGTTTAATGAATATTGATAATACTTGAACTACGGTAATTTAAATAAATATCGTAGCATAAATGAACTAACTAAAATCCGTATAAGCATACATATATGTTCTTTGTACTATATATTAAGATTGTACTATCTGAATAGGCATAACTTTGGTGTGAGCATTAATTGGATATCCGTGTTAAACAAGCAATTGCCTACTCCCAGGTGAGTTTCAGCCCCATATAAACTTTTGATAAACCTTTCCCTTTTGGGAAAGAAAATATGCAAACATATAATGGACACAACTGGATTGTATAAACTTGGTTATGATTGATTATTATTGAAACTGTTAAATTGTTGTAAATCGCTCGAATGTTATAAATAGATCGATTAGGGATTGACCATCCCCGTCCGGGTGAGTCATGCTCCATGTGCCTTGGCCGGGACAACAGACGTATACCATGTTGGAACTGGAATGGGTGTCTTTTTGTAAGACACTACATCCTCATCTATTGAGGACTATGGAGGTTAAGCTTCAGTTTCTAATAATAAACAAATTTTATCTACATTTTAGTAAGAATGCTTTGTGCATTATTACTTCTATGATTATTGTATGTCCAAACTAATTAAATGTTAAAATCTGTAAATTCACCAACTTTATGTTGACCCCGTTAGTATGTTTTGCACAGGAATATGAAGTTAGTAGGTGGTGTGTGCATGGTCTCCAGCATCTTAGTATTCTGTATTGTAGGACTCGTCCAGGGTTCTATTTGGGAAACTCAAACAATCACTCTTCACCATGTTTAAGACAATTTTTATTTATTTGTTTAAATAAACATGTAATCTGATTTGACTAACTCTTTATCTTATGCTCTATGGACTATATGCTATCAATCCACCCTTGTGACATCTCCGTGGATATATTCCGCATATTTTGACCCTACCCGGGGTGTCACATTTTTCCTTTCAGCTACTCCATTTTGTTGTGGAGTCCTACGATTACTAAATTGTCTCTTGATGCCTTTAGACCAACATAATTCATCAAATTCAGCATTCTTGAATTATGTCCCATTATCTGTCCTAATGATTAAGACTTGTTTAGTGAACTGCTTTTCAGCTAAAGTGATAAAATCCTTAAGTAATCTATTGGTTTCACTCTTAAGTGCTAAAAAGAAAACCCAACTGAATCTACTATAATCATCAGTATAACTAGGCAAAAGGTCTTATGACTAATACTCCTAACAGAAACTGGACCAAACAAATCCATATGCAAAAGTTACAAAGGCTTAGTCACAGAATTGACAATCTTGGTCTTACAAGAGGCTCTATGTTGTTTACCTTTTCGACAAGCAGTACATGTGAAATCATTCTAAAAAGATTTGTTAGGTAACCCTCTAACCAAATTTTTATTCACCAATCTATAAGATTCTTGAAATTCATATGACCTAACCTCCTATGCCATAAATTAGACTCATCATCAAAAGCCTTAGCCAGCAAACATGTAATACCACCTGTTGGAGTAATAGTATGAAGATTAAAGGTGTACATGTTTTCTTTCCTGGGTACCTTTAGCAGTACTTGAGATTCTTTAGGCATCTTGAAGTCTTTGGAGAGCACCAAGCAGTCTGTATCTGTAAAAAGCACCTTGTTCTTTTTATCACACATTCATGATACATAAAAGATATTGAATTCATTCAATTCTTTTACAAAGAACACATCTTCAAATTCCAACTTCCCTGTATTAATTTTCCCTTTGCCAGTAATTCTACCTTTGCTACCTCCAAAGGCTACTGGTCCACCTCTGAATTCTTCAAATTCAGCAAGGAAATATTTATTCCATGTCATGTGTCTTGAGCATCCACTATCTACAATACCTTTGTCTTTCAATTTTTCAACTAGATGCCCCTCAGTATCTTCATGAGAGAGAGCCATCAAACCAATCTCTTCTTCTTCCTCATCTTCAGCCTAGTTCACCACTCCATCTACAGTTACCAATGCTTTGGTTCCTTTGGAACTCCTGCTGTTCCTTTTTGAAAGGTTTCAGAGATTCTTGGACTCGTTCTATAGCACTTCTTGGACTTTTGGCTGCTACTTTCAGCCTTGTCTCTAGTGCACTCCCTTACAAAATGTCAATTCCTTCCACAGTTATAGCATTCAACTTTAGACTTGTCATAGCCTAATGGTTCATTAGGATCAACAGTCATCTTCCTTCCAGTCTTCTTAAAGAACCTATTAGATCTCACAGAGATCATAGCAGCTTGCCATTTGAGGTCCATCTCCTTAATATCAGCATCATCCATTTGGAACAAGTCATTAAGAGTCAATCTTGGTTTGTTGTCTTGTCCAGCAAAGAATGAGAAGGCATCACTGTCACTAAACAATGGTGAAGATCTTCCTTGTGGATTTTGAGATACAATAGGACTGCCTTCAGTACCTTGAGAGTAAGTACTGCTTGTAAGTCCTCCAACGGTATTTTGGAAGTAAGTATCGCTACTTGATCCACTAGCGGTATTTTAAAAGTAAGTACCCGCCATTACCTTCTGATATGAGAAAAATCTCATATCAATAAGTCAACAAATCACCCAAAAACACAAAGAAAACACCTAACTTTTGTGCTATAAAGCAGTATTATGTGGTATGTTTTGTGTTTGTGCTTAAATAGGTAACAAGGATACAATTTCAAGCAAACAAGTGAAAATCAAGCTCATTTATAATGAAAAGACAAGATAAGGATCAAAGATGACAAGCAATTTGAAGAAAAGGACCTATCTTGACAATGTTCAAAAGTTGAGAGACTTAAATGCAATTTTAGAAAAAGTCAAGATCAAAGTCAAACTTGGTCAACCTTCAAGTCAAGGGACTTAAATAATCAAGAATGCAAGTCAAAGGACCTAATTTGCCAAAGGAATGAAGAAAGGAGCTCAAATAAAGAATCTGTTAAAGTCCAAGGGCTGAAAGTGACAAAATTATACAAACTTTGGTCTTGATCCATGTTTACACCATTTCCACCAATCAAAATACTAGAAAAGTGGTATCCGGATTGCCAAACGAGATGACAGCTGGCCACTTACTCAAGTTGGCATTTATTAACCAAGTCTGAACAGTGGGCGCACTTACTTCTTCTTAACCAATCACAATGCACCAGCCAATATTCATTTTATCCAAATTTGGATAATGATTCGTGTGCTCAGCTATAACCCAATCAAATCACGCCACGTGTTATCTTCTTCAAGCAACGAGCCCAGATCATGGATTGAGCTACAATGCATTTCAGATAAAGTGTAAAACATGAAACTTACTCTCAATCCAACAAGGAATCCATTTCTCATAACCAATTACACTGAAAGTCAATGGATCAAAAAGCCCCTTTTGTGTTCTTGAAGACGAATTTGCGATTAAGAAGATAAAGAAACTTGGCACTCTCCCATTGGCCAAGACACGTCATCCACTCCAACAACTTCTCATTTCTTGCTCTATAAATTGGAATAGATCATCTCATTTGTAACATGTAGCTTAAAGTGTGAAAAACACACACTTTCATTTTCTCTCTTAATCCTAGCTTACCTTTTCAGTTACAACAGCTCTTATGTGTTTGAACACACTTAAGAGCTTGTTAGTTAGGCAGTTAGCTATTGTAACAAACTTTCACTCCAAATAAATAAAGCAAAAAATATTCAGTTCATATCTTCATCTTACTTCACTCAATCCTGCATTATAGTTGATCTCATGTGATTCTATTGATTTCCATTGATCAATAGAGTTTGTGTTGTGATTTGGAAGCCTATCAAGTATTCTTAGCCAGTTCAGCTCATTTCTAGTTCCTGAGTAGCAGTTTGAAGCAGATTTTGTTGATTAGATCAGAGATGGCTTTTGGAGGTGAATTGGTTGTAGATTTTAGTTGATTTAGGTTGAAGGAAGTGTGAATTAGAGAGCTCAACGCTCCTCTACTCCATCAGAGGAGGCTTATTGCTAAAAGGTGTCAAGAATTATGTTTTTGGTTCCTCTGAATCAGTTTTGCATGCTAAATTCCTAAATAGCCATTAATTGTTGAACTGTAATGTGTTTAGCTTGTTTCTAGTATAATTGTGTTGGTTTGATAAGTGTTTAGTAATCTTACAGCTTTTATCTTAGTTCACTTGATTTCTGATAAGCATTTTCATTAGTTTTAAGTCACATGTCTCATCTTGAATTTTAGTCTGTTTACCTGCCTGATATCAGTCTAAACATACTTCATTTGGTCATTCAAACATGTCTTGACAAGAGTAATAACCAGCTTAAGTCTTGTGATCAGATTTCATTTGCTAAAGTCTTAAACAGATTCATAAAGTAGTGTTTGGATTTTATGAATTTTGGTTGTTAGAGTTTGTTTAACTGGTAGAATTGTGATCATTTACATTTGGATAACTAGTGTAAACAATTTGGTTCAGGTTTGTTGTCAAAAGATCAGTCAAAGAGGCAATTGGTACATAAAAAGTTTGGGTTAAAAATCCGTTTACTTGATAATCAGAAAACATACTAACTTCAATCCATTGTCATTTCTTCATTACTTGATCATTTTGATTCAAACTAGTTGCTACTTGTAGTTAAACATCCAAAGAATTAGTGTGTAAAAGGAAATTCTACAATATCCATTTTTCAATGAGAAATAAGCTCTTTGATAAGCCATTGAGCATTTGCAAGTTTCTAAGATAAAGTCAATACTGTTTTCTCATATCTCAATTTCCACTTCATAAATTTGCCATTTTTCTTTCACAAAACGTTTTGCTAACATGTCTTGAGCATATTTGGAAATTTTCAGCTTTTTGGAATTTTTGGTCAACGCTTGGTCAAATAAGCTCTCTTTTGCTTAATTTCAGATTCTGGCTTATCTAGTGAACCATTTTCAGTTTTAAAAGACATTCCAGTCTTCTTGTTAGCTGATTAATCATATTTTACAATAAAATCAAAGTGTGGAAGTCTGAATTTCATTTTAGCTTATACTTGGCTTATTAGAATAAGCTAGTTTGTGATTTACAAGTTTTTAAGCTGATTCCTTGCACAAGTCTAGCTCATTTTGGATTTTAAGCACTTTAAAACAAACCAGACTCAATTTGGTCCAGTAATAAGCTCAAACCAGCTTATTGAATGTGTTATACTCGTTTTTGTTAAACATTTTATGTTAATTGCATTTTGGTCCTTGTTGTTTGTAACTGTTTTCATTTGGTGCTAAACTTCCTTGTTTTTAGGGTTTGCAATTAATCAGTCTTTGTAGTTTCAGTTTTTGATAAAAATCAGTTAGCAAGTTTGTTAGTTTGGTTAAAAGTTGTTACTAGTTGGTTAAATTTTACACATTTGGTCCTTTTAGTTTCTGAAATTTACATTTTAGCCCTTATACTTTCATTTAGCTTACATTTCAAGCAAATTTACTTTTTATGCATTTTACATTTTTACTTGGTGAATAGTAATTGGTATTTGCAAGGTGTTTTATGGATACGTAGCCTATTATTTTCCACTTTTTTTACGTGTTGATTGAATTAGACATAGATTTTCAAATACCCTTAACAACCAAGAACAATTAAAGGCTTGATATTTATTGGACTTTCAATTTGTCAAGAATCGAGAATAAACGAACTTCAAAATACTCAATTACAAATGGCGTCGTTGCCGGTTCGTGACATTACGAGAGACTATTGATTGACGGTTTTGATTGGATTTTGGGATCCGTTCACCTCGTGAACGTAATTTTTACGTATCATAAATCAAAACATAAAAAAATAAAAAATATAAAAATATAAAAACTAAAAAATAACAATCAGTTCTTTTCCTAAAGAATTGACCAAAAAAGTAAAAAATTCAAAAAGCAATCTTTTTCCTAAGAGATTGCAACCAAAAATATATATTATTGGAATTCATCGGTTTTTACGTACATATAGTATTTTCTTTAAAAACCCAATAAATACAAAAGTAGTTTCTCAATATTATTATATGTAGATACGTATACGTATACGAACACTCAATACACATACTTCCATAAGTATTGCTTTTGCAATACACCGTGTTCGGGAGCGTTCCGGTCCTTGACACATGTATCGATCAAATTTAATTAAGCAAGAATAGATAAATACTTCCAATGGGCAAGAATTCCAAGAATACAAACTACAAAGTGAATAGAAAGGCGACGTGCTATAAAATGCCGTCTAAGGGTTAATATGTACTTAAGTGATTCGTGTCACCTAACCCCCTGTTCACTAGTGCGTATTCTAAGAAGGAAAGCTTGATTGGGGGTCTTACACCCAAGTAGTACTTACGTATATTATACTTTCTTGTGGATATTACTTATTGAATCTCGAAGAGGATAATGCCTTTTTCTTCAAAGTCGAACGAGAGCTTCTTTCTCACTCCGTGATTTGAGTTGCATGCTCACCCGCGGGCGTGCACAAATACCATTTGGTTTACAACCCCTTCCTCCGAAAAGGAAGAAAAAGAGAAAGAGTAAAAACAACACCGTCCATCAAGCCGATCCCAAGAATCGTGATTTGATCATTACACAAGAAGCCATGGCCGCCGTTGACAATCGACCTTTTATGGAGCACTTACAATCCAATGTGCAAGGATATGCCGATGCTATTGTGATACCCGAGATTCCCGCAAATACCTTTGAGCTTAAGACATCTATGATTAGCTTGGTTTCAAAGAGACCATTTTTGGGGAGACCTAGTGATAATCCACACGATCATATTAAGAAGTTTCTATCTCTTTGCAACACCATTAAGTACATTGGAGTTCCCCATGATGCCATTAAGTTGATCTTGATCCAATTTTCACTAGAGGGCAATGCCAAGTATTGGCTAGATACACAGCCACCTAAGAGCATTACTACTTGGGATGATTTCACTAAGAAGTTTTTGAACAAGTCCTTCCCCCATCTAAGACCACGACTTTGAGAAACCTAATTATTGGATTTCAACAAAAACCTAGCCAAACCTTTAGTGATGCATGGGAAGAGTTCAAAGAGTTATTGAGAAAATGCCCCAATCATGGATTCAACGAGGTTCACCAAATCAACACTTTCTATAATGGATTAAGACCACATCATCAAGATTCCCTAAACTCCTCCGCGGGTGGGAATATTCTTTCTAAATCCATTCAAGAGGCATGGGACATTATTGAGACTAAATCCATGGTGCAAACTAACATACAATTTGATGAAAGAGTCCATGTGGTGCAAGAGAGTGTTCCTTCATAATTAGAAAAGATTATCTCTCAAAAGCTTGATACTATGACCAACACACTCATGAAATTTTGTGAAATCTCCTTGAACAAGAATTCCACCAATGATGTGAATGTTATTGCTCTTTCATGTGAGACTTGTGGAGGTCCTCATTCTTACCGACAATGTGACAAGGTTCAAGGTTACCAAGGCGAATGTTATGCTTACCAAGAAGAACATAGAGAGCATTTCAAACCAAATATCAATCAAAACAATCTCTCTTACAAGTCAAATAACTACCTTGCTCCACCCGGCTTTCCACCCCAACCACCCACCCAAACTCAAAACAATCCTCCTCAATTTCTACAAAGAAGTTAAGGGCCTAGGCCAAGTTACCAAGGACAAAACACCTTTTAGAGCACCCAATACCTTTCACAATTAAGGAAATAACTTTCAAGGCAACAACCAAGGGTTTTACAATCAACCTCCACCTTTCCAACCCCAAGGTTTTCAAGGGAATGTGCCACATGATTTTAACACCATTGAGCTTCTTCACAAAAAGAATCAAGAGAATGAAAGGAGGTTCCATGCTAATGAGAAACGAATGAGGGAAATGCATGAGGAAACAAACAAAAATTTATGATGCTTCTTAATCAAAGGCCACAAGGGGCTGTACCTTCAAACACACAAACAAACCCACGGGTTAATGTCAATGCTATCACAACAAGAAGTGGAAAGAAAAATCATGATCCTTCACCACCTAAACCTACTTTGGTAAAGCCTACTATGGTTCCACCTTGTGATAAGCCATCAACATCAACACCTTCATGTTCTACAACCTTAACACGTACACCTCCTACTCCTTTAACTTCCACACCCATCAATGAAGAACACAACAAAGAAAATCCTTTATCAACCACTCACCCTCAACAAAAATTAAGTCTCCCATACCCATCAAGATTAAGAAAGGAGAAATTGAAAAACAAGGATGATATACAAGTCTCAAACTTTTTGAGGATGTTCAAGCAACTCAACATAAACATCTCCTTTGCGGAAGCCTTAGCCAATATGCCTAAGTTTGCTAAGATGATCAAGAACCTTCTTTCTAACAAGGAGAAATTGGTGGATTTTCCTAATGCTTCCTTAAATGAAAATTGTTCCGCGGTTTTGATTATGAAGTTGCCTACTAAGCTTAGAGATCCGGGGAGGTTTTTGATTCCTTGAATTCCCGGGGGTGGAAAATTGCATGGCATTAGCGGATTTAGGGGAAAGCATAAATCTCATGCCATTATCGGTGTGGAAAAGACTTACCCTTCCCGAGCTCACTCCTACCAGGATGACTCTTGAGTTGGCCAACCGTACTATAGCTTATCCGGTGGGAATTGCGGAGCATGTTTTTGTTGGGGTTGATAGATTTACCTTTCTTGCGGATTTTGTGGTGGTTGATTATGATATGGATCCAAGAGTTCCTTTGATTATTGGTAGGCCATTTTTGAGAACGGGTCGGAATCTTATAGATGTGGTGGAAGGCGAACTTACAATGAGGGTAGGAGATAAAAGAGTTGTGTTTAACATGGGCAAGTTGTCAAAGAAATCTAATGAGCCCAAAACGGTGAAGCATATTGATGTTGTTAATAAGGAGGAAACTCAAGATGATATCCTTGATGAAGTTTGTGATGAATATTTTTATGAAGCTTGCTCAAGTGGAGATTATGATCTACCTTATGTTGAGACCATTCCCTCCATTACCTCATCCTTGGATTTTCATGAACCTCAAGAGCTTATCTTTGGTGATTTTGTGATTCATTCTAATCCTCTCTTTGAAACATCATTTGATAACCCACTTTTCCACTATGATGATGAAACCAATGAGGATTTTAGTGATGATGAATCTCTTCCTTGTGACACACCAATATATGATGATAGTGATGATGAGGTCTCCACTTGTGACTCTCCATTCTTTGATGATCACACTTCTTTGATTTTTAAGGAGTCACCAATCTTTGATATACCAATCTATGATGTTTATGGTGATGAGGAGGATTCTATCATGGATGAGAGTGATGATTTTTTAGAGGTTGATATACCTTTTGAGTACACTCTTGGATATATTGATGAGGAAGGGGACATACTCTTTCTAGATTCTCTATTCCATGAAGATCCTCTACCTTCTTCCTTGTCCACCTCAACCTTTCAAAGTGAAAAAGGAAAACAAGTCATGATGGTTTCTTCAAAGAGCTTGTTGTTACCTATTATTCCACAACGTTTCTCTCACCATCTGACCTACAAGGGGGAATCTTCTAAGGCAACCACCACTTGTTGTTTTCCCATCAAGGAACGGATTTTTGATCCTAGCATAGAGCTTTCTAAACCATCTCACTATCCGCCTGATGTATCAAAAGGAAAACTTGTGAGAGATTTAAGAGTATCACCTTATCACCTTTTGAAGAACATATGGGCAACTATTTTTTAGAAAAACACCTCACCCTTTTCACCATTGCTTGGGAAGTTAGTTGTTGGATTATGTTATAAGTGGGATGGTAATTATGTATTTGATTTGGGGGGATATTTATGGAGTTTTGATAATTGAAAACTTGCTTTACCTCATCATGGAGATTTTTATTAAAAAGGGGCAAAACTTTTCTACTCCATGATAGGTTTTAGACACTTTTAAGTGTGGGATGAGTCGAGCTAGAGAATCCATAAATCAAGCTTGAATAACTAGGTTTAGAGTTTTTAGAATTAGAGTGTGGTAGGATAGAAATAAGGATATAGAGTTGATGAGAAGTTTAGGGGAGACTTTCCTTTTGTCTTCATGTTGTTTGTAGGGTTGCTCACTCATCACGTGCTTTGGAGCTTATGGAGGAGGCCCTTTTATCCGGTTCACTTTGTTACTATTGTGATTCTTCATAGACACATTGTGCTTAAAAAATGAATTCACTATAGTTGATCTTTCCTTAGCTTGGATTAAGCATAGTCTATTCATTGTCATAAGTGTAGGGGAGTTTATACTCCCATGCTCTTAAACATTAAGGACAATGTTTAGCTTAAGTGTAGGGGGTCTTCTATCAAAGTGACCTTACCTAGACTTTGTCATTGACATTCATGATAACTTGGAAAATTAATTTTTCAAACATTTTTCAAATTTTTGATCTACTTTGGCCACCAAAAATATGCATTCATAATTTTTGTATTAATCATTTTTTATTTGCATAACACATTTGCATTGTATATATTTCTTCTTTTATTTTTCATCAAATATATAAAAAGAAATATATATATATATATATATATATATATATATATATATATATATATATATATATATATATATATATATAATAAGGACATGGTTTAACAAGTTTAGACTTCTTTGACATATTAGGCCCGCCATGGATACTTTGACTCAACCCGAGTTTGCTTAGCTAAGCTTACTCTAGCTAGTATCCTTAACCATGTAGTCCTTCATTGGTCTATTAGCCTAAGCATCCACGACTCTCATTATTTGAGATTTTAAATTTGTGGAGAACGGGAGATGATAGAGTAGAAGCAAGTATAAAAGGGCTAGATAAACTTCATGATAATTACTTATGGCTAAACCCTTCTCTTTCTTTGCCTTTAATTTCTTCGCATGTATATATGTTAATAAATAATCAAGAACGGTTTTAATCGGTTTGTAGTCTCTTATGCATTTTTGACTAATCATTCATGGTTGGTATAAGTACGTCTTAAGATTCTAAGTTAGAACGTTTTATGTGTACTAGACTTATGTCATGCTTAATACTTAGAGGGTGTTTTTTCCTTTTATTCTTTTCAACTTTCTTTGTGAGGAATAGAGAAAAATAAGAGCGGCTTATGAAAAAAAAAATGAGTGGCTAGAAAAAAAAAGAAAAAAAAAGAAAAAAAATAATTATACAAGACTCCTAAGAGGGGCAGTGAAGTGTTAATTATAGTAACTATTGAATTCCAATATTACCTTGACGGGTTGCAGGGATTTAATAGTTTTTCCAATCCAATATTACCTTGACGGGTTGCGGGATTGAATATCCAAGGTCTCAAAAAGGCGGCGGATGTAAATTATTACGTGAGTTTTATTTTTCTTTCCTTAGCGAGTGTGTAGCTACTTATTAATGCATGACATAAGGATTTTACACATAAGGCGAATGACTTATTACTCTTGAGTTAGACTTATATTAATTGTGAGCGGTTTTTCGAGTAATGGATGAGAGGATTACTTAGGATTAAAACCGTGCTTCCTTATTTTTGGATTTAGTGTTTCTTATATTTCACGCTTTAAATAATGACAAATTTGCTCTCAAGCAATTTGCTCAAATAATAACCGGTTCCACATTTAATTGTCATGGATAAGTTGATGCACTTTTTACTTGTGAATGCAATGATCCCATTTATAAGCTTGGTATGGGGAAAGTGAAACTTGAGGGTGATAAGTGTTCATGGTACCAAAGCCCTAATCTAAGTAATTGATTTCTTTATGAGTTTCTCCATCAAAATCATTTATGAAAAATCAAAAATAAATAAATAGAATTGTTCTTCTTTGCATTGCATGAAATCAAAATCATGCATCATATAGTGTAGAGTAGTGTAAATGCAATCCATATTGGCCAAGGTGGGTTAATTATAAGAAAAATGTAAATTTGTGCTTTAAAACATAGCATTGCATGAGGTCATGTAACATCCCATTTTGGAAATGGAAATATCACAGTAATTATGGCGTGTCATCAAAGCATACAAGGTAAAATGTCTAAACATTACTTGACCATAAAAAGGAAAATACCGGAATCAAACATCGGTAGTCCAAAAGTAAAGCTCATCACACACAAACATAGCATAGTAAAGGAAAAAGGACGAAACAATGTCCAAAGCATAAGTATCATAAAGAAAAGAAATACATAATGTAAAGAAGGCTAGACAGCTTCCAGTCCATATGCACGTACTCTTAGTGTCTACGAGCGTCCCTGAGTACCTGCCGTTTTGGGAACATAGAAAAGGAAAACTGCTGAGCAATACGCTCAGTGCACGGATGTACAATAAAGCATGAATAGGATAAACATATCACATAATAACAGCGGAAGAAACTAAGTCCCGAGTAACCTGGTTAAGTCTTAATAAAACTGGTTTTATAGTTTGAAAGTCTTATGTTTATATTATAAAAACTGTTTGTCATATTTTACCATTAGCCAATATAGGTCATGAATATCCACCGTGCATGAATAATTGGAGGGGGTGACCTCATCATGCAAATTAGAGGGGTGCCTCTAATTTAATATACTGGTTTATGGGTAGGAGGGATCAGCTCCTTGTGAAGGATGCAAGGTACACACCACATTCACCATGTAATCCTGAATAAAAACGTGTAACTAGGATGCACCCATACGCCCCACATGATAAATATAAATAAATGGCCAAAAGCTGAAGGGACGCCACGAGCAATCACTCCGCCGTGGTGAAGTCATAACATCAGTGCCTCTAATGTTATGGTTATGGTACCTCCATAACTAGGTGAAACTGGTCATGCATGTATATGGCTATAGGTAATCATATTTAAACACAAGCAATCAAACTCATACTTATACTACGGGAAAACAGTTGGCTGCATACGGGGAAATCCTAATAAGGAAAGAATGTCCATACTGAAAGGACGGGAATTCGTACCTTATGTCCAGTGAACGAGAACGATGAACCGCGAGAATCCTACTTCCGAAACACTAGTGCTACATAAATACGTACATGAAATAAGTATCTGCTTACTAACTACATAGCTGGTTTTATGTCATGTCTTAGCTTATTTTATGTGTTCTTACTATATTTTACTGTTTAAAGCCTTAAACTGTGTTAAATCCTATATTCTGCTTAATCTGATTAAGTATTTCTGGTATTTCATGTGTTATTATACTTACTGTGTAATAATAAGTAACTTTCCAAAAATAGCAGGTTTCCTAAAATAGAAAGTTTCCAAAAATAGAAAGTTACCAAAATAGAAAGTTTCCAAAAATAGAAAGTTTCCAAAAATAGAAAGTTTCCAAAAATAGAAAGTTTCCAAAAATAGAAAGTTTCCAAAAATAGAAAGTTTCCAAAAATAGATTTACTGCTTAAAATAGATAAGTTTCTAAAAATAGAAAGTTTCCATAAATAGATTAGCTGCCATAAATAAATAAGTTTCCATAAATAGATTAGCTGCCATAAATAAATAAGTTTCTAAAAATAGCTGGTTTCCATAAATAAAATAGCTGCCTTATTTAATTAAGTTTCTAAAAATAGAAAGTTTCCATAATTAGAAATAAGCTGGATAAATAAGCTAAATAATTAAGCCTAAATCTTTTCATGATTATTTTCTAAGTCATATGATATATTATATAGTTTAATAATTATTTCATGTAATTTAATTAAACGATAGGTTATAATATTTAATTAAAGTATGACATGTTTTTAATTAAATATATTAAATACTTAGGTTAAAATATGTATTATTAAATATTAATAATATAACCTAAGTCATGTTAATTAATTAATTATATCCATGGTTTTTAAAATAATTAATTAATTATAAGTCTTAATATTATAAATACTTAGGTTAAAATAATTTCATGATTATTAATAGTTAATTAACCTAAGTCATGTTATTAAATTAATTACATATTTATTAATTTAATTCTTAACATAAGTTCATAACATAAAAAAAACTAACATAACCATGATCCGGATCTAAGCTTAAAAACATAAACCGGACATGAATCGACACCGTACCCCGACCCAAATCGGGGTACCCCTTGCTACCGTGGGACCCACACGCACCAACCAAGACCAAAAGGTCTTGGTGGTGGTCGGCTAAAACAAACCGAACCCCCCTTGGGGTCGGTTGTACCTTACGGCCCAAAACAAACACCCCTTAATCGACCCTCTGATTTAATTAATGATCAAAACATGTTATATCTATGTTTAATTAATGTGTTTTTATAAAAAAACATCACGTGTTCATAATTAAATAAAAGATTAATTAAAAGAAAAGGTTTAAAAAAGGTTTTACCGTATTCGTGGATCAAGAGGGTGAAGAACAAACACGAACAAACAATAAAACTACAAGATCTAAGATCAAGAATCACCTTGTTTGGTGATTTGAAGGTGGCGGCACAAAGAGAGGAGAAAGAGAGATTTTAGGTTTTCTTGAAATCTTTTGTAAAAGTGATTTTTGAGTAGTAAAAATCTATTTAACCCCCTCTTAGTAAATTTGGTAATGGGCTTGGCCCATTACCTTGTTTTGGCCGCGGGTAGGGACTCCCCCGTGGGGTTCCCGTACCTCGTTTCGTATCTTGTTATTTCGTACACGTTTATGTTTAATTATGTTCGTGTTTTAAATGTTCTCGTTACGTAAATACCATACTCTTATATATTTAATTACGCTCGTATTAAATATATATACGTAATTAATAATAGTTCGTGTTTTAATTACGCTCGTGATTTCGTGATCGTAAGTTCGTGATTAATTATTGCTAAATAATTATTTCATGATCGTGCAAATAAAATACTTATCGTGTTCTAACACGTACGTAATACATAAACTCCTAACACGTAATTGTAATCATGCTATATTAGGAAAGTTTTTAACTAGTACGTACGATCCTAAGGGTACTATGCATGGTAAAAGCATGCGGGTTTTACAACTCTTCCCCCCTAAAAAGAATAATTCGTCCCCGAATTATAGATAAAGTAAACTGGAAAAGAAGAACATACCCGAATTCAAAATATGAAATGAGGGTAAGAAGCCCGGATAGACTCCTTCGTTTCCCAAGTGGCTTCCCGCTCGGTATGATCCCTCCATAGAATTTTGACGAATAGAATCGTCTTCTTTCTCATGACTCGTTCTTGCCTGTCAAGAACTCGTTCGGGTTCTTCTATAAAAGTGAGAGCTTCACGTATCTGTTCCAGTGGATACTGAACCATGTGAAGGGGATGATATTGGTACCCTCTGAGTAAGGACACATGAAACACATTGTGCACATGCGAAAGCTGTGGAGGTAGCGCCAATCGGTAAGATACTTCACCGACTCGTTCAATGATATCAAACGGTCCGATGAAACGAGGACTGAGCTTCCCTTTAATCCCGAAGCGTCTAACACCACGTGCCGGCGAAACCTAAGGAAGACGTGATCTCCTACGTTAAAGTGTAAATCCCTACGATGCTTATCGGCGTAACTCTTCTGACGTGACCGTGCCTCCTGAATCTTCTGCCTAGCTACTGCGATCTTCTCGTTTGTCATCTCTATGATTTCTGGTCCTTCGAGTGTTCGCTCGCCAACCTGATCCCAGCAGATTGGGGCGCGACCCTTTCTGCCATACAACATCTCAAACGGAGCACACTTGATGCTCGCGTGCCAGCTGTTGTTGTACGCAAACTCCACCAAACAGATGTATTCGTCCCAATCACCCGTCCATTCCAACGCACATGACCTCAACATATCCTCCAATGTCTGAATGGTTCGCTCCGACTGTCCGTCCGTTTAAGGATGAAAAGACGTGCTAAGCTTAAGTTGTGTACCCCAAGCTTTCTGCAGACTTTTCCAAAAGCGCGAAGTGAATCGAGGATCTCTGTCTGAGACGATGCTGGATGGTGCACCGTGGAGTCTCATGATCTCTCGTCTGTACTTATCTGTGAGTTTACTTACCGGATCTTCCTTGCGGATCGGTAAGAAATGAGCTGATTTGGTAAGTCGATCAACGATAACCCAAATTGCATCGTGCTTCCTTTTGGTAGGCGGAAGACCGGTAACAAAATCCATGGTGATTTTATCCCACTTCCACTCTGGAATATCTAACGGTTGAAGGAGACCGCCAGATCGCTGATGCTCGATCTTAACCTGCTGGCAGGTAAGACATTTGGAGACGTAAGTGGCGACATCCTGTTTCATACCACTCCACCAAAAGTACTGCTTGATGTCATGGTACATTTTAGTTGAACCAGGATGTATCGAGAATGGGGAGCTATGAGCTTCTGCTAGCAAAGCTTCCCGGAGTTCTTGGTCGTCAGGAACACAAAGTCTAGTGCCCTGCCATACGATACCATCTGCATCTACTTTGAATTCTGTCTGCTTCTCCAAATTCTGTATTATCGCCCATATTTCTCCGTCATCCTTTTGAGCTTCCTTGATCTTAGATAGTAACTCGGGTTCTACTCTAAGATTAGCCCAGTAACCTTGTTGTCCACGTACCATGATCTCGATGTCTAGTCGCTCCAAGTCTCTTATGATTTCCTCTTCGACTCTAATGCTGTTGATCATTCCGGACTTCCTGCTAAGGGCATCTGCTACTACATTTGCCTTTCCGGGATGATATTGTAGATTAATGTCATAATCCTTCAACAACTCTAACCATCTCCTCTGTCTCATGTTCAATTCACGCTGAGTGAAGATATACTTCAAGCTCTTGTGGTCCGTGAAAATGTCACATGATTCTCCATATAAGTAGTGTCTCCATATCTCCAATACAAACACGACTGCAGCAAGTTCCAGATCGTGCGTGGGGTAATTCTCTTCATAAGGCTTAAGCTGCCGTGAAGCGTACGCGATCACTTTCCCATGTTGCATGAGAACACAGCCAAGTCCCTTCCCCGATGCATCGCTGTAGATTTGAAATCCACCCGTACCAGATGGTAGAGTAAGAATAGGTGCAGATACTAGCTTCTGCTTCAGGTATTCAAAGCTCTTCTCTCGATCTTCAGTCCAGACGAATTTCTCCCCTTTCCGCATCAGTTTGGTCAATGGTTGTGCTAGGCGGGAAAAGTTCTCCACGAACCTACGGTAATAGCCAGCTAAGCCTAAGAAACTGCGGACTTCCGTCGCTGATGTCGGCCTCGGCCACTTAGTGATGGCCTCAACCTTTGCTGGATCCATAGTGATTCCTTATGCTGATACAATGTTACCTAAGAATGCCACTTTGTCTAACCAGAACTCACACTTGGAGAATTTAGCATACAGCTGCTTCTGGCGAAGAATCTGTAGTACTGTACGAAGATGGTCTTCGTGTTCCTCCTTGGACTTAGAGAAAATCAGGATGTCATCGATGAAAACAATGACGAACTTGTCCAGAAATTCATGGAAGAATCTGTTCATCAGATCCATGAACACTGTTGGGGCATTTGTCAGGCCAAATGGCATAACTACAAACTCGTAGTGGCCATAACGAGTACGAAAGGCAGTCTTAGCAATATCCTGCTCTTTGACTCGTAACTGGTGATAGCCTGACCTAAGATCGATCTTGGAGAAGTGTTTAGCCCCTTGGAGTTGGTCAAACAGATCGTCAATGCGTGGCAGCGGATACCTATTCCGAATGGTAATCTTGTTGAGCTCGCGATAGTCTATGCAAAGACGCATACTGCCGTCCTTCTTCTTAACAAACAAGACCGGTGCGCCCCATGGAGATGCGCTCGGTCGAATGAAACCTCGCTCAAGAAGTTCTTGCAGTTGATCCTTTAGCTCCTTCAGCTCTATGGGAGCCATGCGGTAAGGAACCTTGGAGATTGGTTCAGCTCCTGGAACCAGTTCGATACTGAATTCCACTTCTCGTGTAGGTGGTATGCCCGGAAGTTCTGCTGGAAACACGTCTTGGAATTCTGACACTATTGGTTGATCCTGAATCGATGGGGATTCAGCATCCATGTCGTGAACCGTAGCTAGATAACCCTCACAGCCATGTGACAGTTATGCACGCGCTTGCAGGGTGGATATGACCTGTACAGACCGTCCGGGTATGAACCCGTTATGAATGTACTCTGGTGCGTTGACATCACCGAAGATAACTCGATATGAATGGCAGTCTATGGTAGCATGATATTTGGATAGCCAATCCATGCCCGAAATCATGTCGAAGTCATTCATGTCCAGCGGAAGTGCGTCGACAGGTCGAACCTTATCATCAAATTCTAGGGGAAGACTCTTGTATACATGGGTGATTAATACAGAGTCCCTCAAAGGCGTGGAGATAGTAAGCCTATTTTCTAGTGGCAAGGGAGGCATCCTAATGTTCTTAGCATAAGCAGTAGAAATAACCGAGTGAGTAGCACCCGTATCAAAAAGAACACATGCAGCGCGACCATACATATACAAGATTCCAGTGATGGTACCTGTAGACTTGTTGGCCTGGTCTCGAGATGTCGTGTAGACACGCCCGGCAGTAGGAGGCGGCTTGGTATCAGCATGTCCCGATGTACCCTCCATCTCGCCCTTACGGCAATCCTTCATAATATGGCCAGGAAGACCACACTTGAAGCATGCATCAGTATTACGACAACATGGTCCTGGGTGCCTACGGTGGCAAGTAGAGCAGAGAGGATGAGTGTATCCTCCAGCAGGTGCTCTGGCTGGCTGAGGACCTGATAAAACATTTTACATGAGACATAATAGTTGGGTACAAAGGACAAAGCGGATAATCGTAAGATTGAATACCAGTGATAGCTGGACGGCTAGGCTGCGAACCTCTCTGGTTCTGGTCCCTACCGTTTCCATGGTTCCTGGTAGAAGTTAGCTTAAAGTGTCAGAATATGAGTCATAACATAAAACATAAGGAATTTCGTAAGTATTAGGACCTGCTGTTGCTGGATTTCCTGGCGTTGTTACGGTAATTATCATTACCGCCACGCCTATCCGTAGCAGATCGGTCATTAGTCTGACCGTTTCCCTTGGGCTGATGAGGCTGCTGCTGAGTAGCTGGCTGAGACCGGTCCCCAGTTTTCTGCCTGAAAGATACAGTTAAAGAGATGAATAATTGACATATGGAAAGTATACGGATTTGTCACCGCTTGAATACGAAGGTTTACCTCTTGTCGGGTCTTTCAGCTTCCCCGAACTCATCCCTCTCCTGCAGCATCTCCAGTTTCCGTGCTGCATCGGCCACTTGTGCTACAGTATTGAACGTAGCACACACCAGATTGTTTGCGACCGATGTGCGAAGAGCCCATCTGAAGTGATGCGCCTGCTCTTCTGGAGTACCTGCTGCCGCACCAAGGAAATCAGCCAAGCGAATAAAGCGCTGCATAAACTCGTTGCTATTCTCCCCAACTCTCTGACGGATCCCATGGTACTCTCTCTTGAGCTTGTCCTGCTCAGCCTTGGGAAAGAACTGCTCCATCACCTTGTCCTTGAACTGAGCCCAAGTCAAACCAGCAACCCACTCATCACCACCTTCAGATTGCATCAAAGCTAACCACCAGTTGAGTACATCGCCTTCGAACCGATTGTATGCCAACCTCGCCTTGTATGCGGGGTCACAGCCCATAGCGTTGAAGATCTTCTCGATGTGAGCCAACCAGCTTTCAGCATCGATGGGGCTATCTGTCTTCTCAAAAGCTCGAGGGCGCAGCTTGTTGAATCTCTCCAGCCATACTGCTAATGTCACTGGAGGAGGAGGAGGAAGTGGCTGATTGTGCTGCTGCTGATTGTTGGCAGCTTGAACTTCAGCCCGGATGTCATTCCTCAGTTGAGGAAGCAAGGCTTGCATGGCAGCCTGAATTGCAGCATTGAGCTGCTCCTGTTCGCGTGTGAGAACCATCTGACAGTATAACATAAAACGTATGATTAAACAGTTCAAAACATAAAATATATAATATATACATGAAAAAAAAATATACTAAAAAAATTTCACGAGAAAAATTTTATGCCAGAAAATTTTTGTATGAATGCATGATGCAGTTTTATGAAAACTTTGTATGCTCGAGAGTGAACGCCTCTGGTCAGTTCACTCAAAACAAAAGACATATCGAGGGGACGCCTATGGGTCGGTCCCAAATCTAAAAGTTTCGATAAAACACATGCGACTAAATAAGGCCAGTCCTGTACCAACCATTACTTAGTCAAAAATCCTGTAACAATGACATATATGTATGCTTAAAAATGATGAATGCATGAAAACAACAGTCAGTTCTAGGAAGACCGTAGTGACTACCCACTAATCACAGGTCATATTTGAGAGCCTACAGGTCGAAGCCTTGGCTCTGATACCATAATTGTAACACCCCATTTTGGAAATGGAAATATCACAGTAATTATGGCGTGTCATCAAAGCATACAAGGTAAAATGTCTAAACATTACTTGACCATAAAAAGGAAAATACCGAAATCAAACATCGGTAGTCCAAAAGTAAAGCTCATCACACACAAACATAGCATAGTAAAGGAAAAGGACGAAACAATGTCCAAAGCATAAGTATCATAAAGAAAAGAAATGCATAATGTAAAGAAGGCTAGACAGCTTCCAGTCCATATGTACGTACTCTTAGTGTCTACGAGCGTCCCTGAGTACCTGCCGTTTTGGGAACATAGAAAAGGAAAACGGCTGAGCAATACGCTCAGTGCACGGATGTACAATAAAGCATGAATAGGATAAACATATCACATAATAACAGCGGAAGAAACTAAGTCCCGAGTTACCTGGTTAAGTCCTAATAAAACTGGTTTTATAGTTTGAAAGTCTTATGTTTATCTTATAAAAACTGTTTGTCATATTTTACCATTAGCCAATATAGGTCATGAATATCCACCGTGCATGAATAATTGGAGGGGTGACCTCATCATGCAAATTAGAGGGGCTGCCTCTAACTTAATATACTGGTTTATGGGTAGGAGGGATCAGCTCCTTGTGAAGGATGCAAGGCACACACAACATTCACCATGTAATCCTGAATAAAAACGTGTAACTAGGATGCACCCATACGCCCCACATGATAAATATAAATAAATGGCCAAAAGCTGAAGGGACGCCACGAGCAATCACTCCGCCGTGGTGAAGTCATAACATCAGTGCCTCTAATGTTATGGTTATGGTACCTCCATAACTAGGTGAAACTGGTCATGCATGTATATGGCTATAGGTAATAATATTTAAACATAAGCAATCAAACTCATACTTATACTACGGGAAAACAGTTGGCTGCATACGGGGAAATCCTAATAAGGAAAGAATGTCCATACTGAAAGGACGGGAATCCGTACCTTATGTCCAGTGAACGAGAACGATGAACCGCGAGAATCCTACTTCCGAAACACTAGTGCTACATAAATACGTACATGAAATAAGTATCTGCTTACTAACTACATAGCTGGTTTTATGTCATGTCTTAGCTTATTTTATGTGTTCTTACTATATTTTACTGTTTAAAGCCTTAAACTGTGTTAAATCCTATATCCTGCTTAATCTGATTAAGTATTTCTGGTATTTCATGTGTTATTATACTTACTGTATAATAATAAGTAACTTTCCAAAAATAGCAGGTTTCCTAAAATAAAAAGTTTCCAAAAATAGAAAGTTACCAAAATAGAAAGTTTCCAAAAATAGAAAGTTTCCAAAAATAGGAAGTTTCCAAAAATAGAAAGTTTCCAAAAATAGAAAGTTTCCAAAAATAGAAAGTTTCCAAAAATAGATTTACTGCTTAAAATAGATAAGTTTCTAAAAATAGAAAGTTTCCATAAATAGATTAGCTGCCATAAATAAATAAGTTTCCATAAATAGATTAGCTGCCATAAATAAATAAGTTTCTAAAAGTAGCTGGTTTCCATAAATAAAATAGCTGCCTTATTTAATTAAGTTTCTAAAAATAGAAAGTTTCCATAATTAGAAATAAGCTGGTTAAATAAGCTAAATAATTAAGCCTAAGTGTTTTCATGATTATTTTCTAAGTCATATGATATATTATATAGTTTAATAATTATTTCATGTAATTTAATTAAACTATAGGTTATAATATTTAATTAAAGTATGACATGTTTTTAATTAAATATATTAAATACTTAGGTTAAAATATGTATTATTAAATATTATTAATATAACCTAAGTCATGTTAATTAATTAATTATATCCATGGTTTTTAAAATAATTAATTAATTATAAGTCTTAATAATATAAATACTTAGGTTAAAATAATTTCATGATTATTAATAATTAATTAACCTAAGTTATGTTATTAAATTAATTACATATTTATTAATTTAATTCTTAACATAAGTTCATAACATAAAAAAAACTAACATAACCATGATCCGGATCTAAGCTTAAAAACATAAACCGTACATGAATCGACACCGTACCCCGACCCAAATCGGGGTACCCCTTGCTGCCGTGGGACCCACACGCACCAACCAAGGCTAAAACAAACCGAACCCCCCTTGGGGTCGGTTGTACCTTGCGGCCCAAAACAAACACCCCTTAATCGACCCTCTGATTTAATTAATGATCAAAACATGTTAGATCTATGTTTAATTAATGTGTTTTTATAAAAAAAACATCACGTGTTCATAATTAAATAAAAGATTAATTAAAAGAAAAGGTTTAAAAAAGGTTTTACCGTATTCGTGGATCAAGAGGGTGAAGAACAAACACGAACAAACAATAAAACTACAAGATCCAAGATCAAGAATCACCTTGTTTGGTGATTTGAAGGTGGCGGCACAAAGAGAGGAGAAAGAGAGATTTTAGGTTTTCTTGAAATCTTCTGTAAATGTGATTTTTGAGTAGTAAAAATCTATTTAACCCCCTCTTAGTAAATTTGGTAATGGGCTTGGCCCATTACCTTGTTTTGGCCGCGGGTAGGGACTCCCCCGTGGGGTTCCCGTACCTCGTTTCGTGTCTTGTTATTTCATACACGTTTATGTTTAATTATGTTCGTGTTTTAAATGTTCTCGTTACGTAAATACCATACTCTTATATATTTAATTACGCTCGTATTAAATATATATACGTAATTAATAATAGTTCGTGTTTTAATTACGCTCGTGATTTCATGATCGTAAGTTCGTGATTAATTATTGCTAAATAATTATTTCATGATCGTTCAAATAAAATACTTATCGTGTTCTAACACGTACGTAATACATAAACTCCTAACACGTAATCGTAATCATGCTATATTAGAAAGTTTTTAACTAGTACGTACGATCCTAAGGGTACTATGCATGGTAAAAGCATGCGGGTTTTACAGGTCATGGAAATGATCAAGTGTAGGGGATTTGATATGAGCAAAATCTCATATCAATAAGTCAACAAATCACCCTAAACACATAGAAAATACCAAACTTTTGTGCTATAAAGCAGTATTATGTGGTATGTTTTGTGTTTGTGCTTAAATAGTAACAAGGATACAATTTCAAGCAAACAAGTGAAAATCAAGCTCATTTATGATGAAAAGACAAGAGAAGGATCAAAGATGACAAGCCATTTGAAGAAAAGGACCTATCTTGACAATGTTTAAAAGTTAAGGGACTTAAATGCAATTTTGGAAAAAGTCAAGATCAAATTCAAACTTGGTCAACCTTCAAGTCAACCAAGTCAAGGGACTTACATAATCAAGAATGCAAGTCAAAGGATCAAATTTGCCTAAGGAATGAAGAAAAGAGCTCAAATGAAGAATCTGTTAAAGTCCAAGGGATAAAAGTGACAAAATTATACAAACTTTGGTCTTGATCCATGTTTACACCATTTCCACCAATCAAAATACTAGAAAAGTGGTATCCGGATTGCCAAACGAGATGACAGCTGGCCACTTACTCAAGTTGGCATTTATTAACCAAATCTAAACAGTGGGCGCACTTACTTCTTCTCAACCAATCACAATGCACCAACCAATATTCATTTTATCCAGATTTGGATAATGATCCGTGTGCTCAGCTATAACCCAATCAAATCACACCACGTGTTATCTTCTTCAAGCAACGAGCCCAGATCATGGATTGAGCTACAATGCATTTCAGATAAAGTGTAAAACATGAAACTTACTCGCAATCCAACAAGGAATCCAGTTCTCATAACCAATTACACTGAAAGTCAATGGATCAAAAATCCCCTTTTGTGTTCTTGAAGACGAATTTGCGATTAAGAAGATAATGACACCTGGCACTCTCCCATTGGCCAAGACACGTCATCCACTCCAACAACTTCTCATTTCTAGCTCTATAAATAGGAATAAAACATCTCATTTGTAACATGTAGCTTAAAGTGTGAAAAACACACACTTTCATTTTCTCTCTTAATCCTAGCTTACCTTTTCAGTTACAACAACTCTTAAGTGTTTGACACACACTTAAGAGCTTGTTAGTTAGGCAGTTAGCTATTGTAACAAACTTTCCCTCCAAATAAATAAAACAAAAAATATTCAGTTCATATCTTCATCTTACTTCACTCAATCCTGCATTATAGTTGATCTCTTGTGATTCTATTGATTTCCATTGATCAATTGAGTTTGTGTTGTGATTTGGAAGCCTATCAAGTATTCTTAGCCAGTTCAGCTCATTTCCAGTTCCTAAGTAGTAGTTTGAAGCAGATTTTGTTGATTAGATAAGAGATGGCTTTTGGAGGTGAATTGGTTGTAGATTTTAATTGATTTAGGTTGAAGGAAGTGTGAATTAGAGAGCTCGGCGCTCCTCTACTCCATCAGAGGAGGCTTATTGCTAAAAGGTGTCAAGAATTCTGTTTTTGGTTCCTCTGAATCAGTTTTGCATGCTAAATTCCTTGATAGCCATTAATTGTTGAACTGATAAAGTGTGTATCTTGTTTCTCATATAAAGGTGTTGGTTTGAGAAGTGTATAGTGATCTTACAGCTTTTATCTTAGTTCACTTGATTTCTAATAAGCATTTTCATCAGTTTTAAGTCACAAGTCTCATCTTGAATTTTAGTCTGTTTACCTGCCTGATTTCAGTCTAAACATACTTCATTTGGTCATTCAAACATGTCTTGACAAGAGTCATAACCAGCTTAAGTCTTGTGATCAGATTTCATTTGCTAAAGTCTTAAACAGATTCATAAAGTAGTGTTTGGATTTTATGAATTTTGGTTGTTAGAGTTTGTTTAACTGGTAGAATTGTGATCATTTACATTTGGATAACTAGTGTAAACAATTTGGTTCAGGTTTGTTGTCAAAAGATCAGTCAAAGAGGCAATTGGTACATAAAAATTTTGGGTTAAAAATCTGTTTACTTGATAATCAGAAAACATACTAACTTTAATCCATTGTCATTTCTTCATTACTTGATCATTTTGATTCAAACTAGTTGCTACTTGTAGCTAAACATCCAAAGAATTAGTGTGTAAAAGGAAATTCTACAATATCCATTTTTCAATGAGAAATAAGCTCTTTGATAAGCCATTGAGCATTTGCAAGTTTCTAAGATAAAGTCAATACTGTTTTCTCATATCTCAATTTCCACTTCATAAATTTGCCATTTTTCTTTCACAAAACGTTTTGCTAGCATGTCTTGAGCATATTTGGAAATTTTCAGCTTTTTGGAATTTTTGGTCAACGCTTGGTCAAATAAGCTCTCTTTTTCTTAATTTCAGATTCTGGCTTATCTAGTGAAATATTTTCAGTTTTAAAAGACATTCCAATCTTCTTGTTACCTAATTAATCATATTTTATAATAAAATCAAAGTGTGGAAGTCTGGATTTCATTTTAGCTTATACTTAGGGCTTATTAGAATACGCTAGTTTGTGATTTACAAGTTTTTAAGCTGATTCCTTGCACAAGTCTAGGTCATTTTGGATTTTAAGAACTTTAAAACCAACCAGACTCAATTTGGTCCAGTAATAAGCTCAAACCAGCTTATTGAATGTGTTATACCCGTTTTTGTTAAACATTTTATGTTAATTGCATTTTGGTCCTTGTTGTTTGTAACTGTTTTCATTTGGTGCTAAACTTCCTTGTTTTTAGGGTTTGTAATTAATCAGTCCTTGTAGTTTCAGTTTTTGATAAAATCAGTTAGTAAGTTTGTTAGTTTGGTTAAAAGTTGTTACTATTTGGTTAAATTTTTAACATTTGGTCCTTTTAGTCTCTGAAATTTACATTTTAGCCCTTATACTTTCATTTAGCTTACATTTCAAGCAAATTTACTTTTTATGCATTTTACATTTTTACTTGGTGAATAGTAATTGGTATTTGCAAGGTGTTTTATGGATACGTAGCCTATTATTTTCCACTTTTTTACGTGTTGATTAAATTAGACATAGATTTCCAAATATCCTTAACAACCAAGAACAATTAAAGGCTTGATATTTTTAGGACATTCAATTTGTCAAGAATCGAGAATAAACGAACTTCAAAATACTCAATTTCACCTTCTGACACAAAAGCCAAGTTAGACTTTGTTGTTGTTGCCGCATTGGTCACCTCAACGCCTTTAACATCCATCTCATAAGCTCTAAGATTGTTGTAGAGATAATCAAAAGGAATTATATCTAGACCATCCCTTGTGATGAAGTGCATAGCCATGCCAATTAAATGAGCAGCTTGCTGAACCTTCCATAGCCACCATGGATTCCTTCTATACTGGAAATTGAGAAGTTATCAAATTCTTGTTTCAGAAAAATCTTCTTCATCTTCTTAGATTTGTCATTACCTCCAAATCTAAGTTTGATGTCATCCCACATAGCCTTTGCATCCTTGTAGTGATGGAAGCAAGGTAGGATGTCTTCTGAAAGTGCCATAGCCAAATCAGTTCTGGACATGCATTCTCTGATCTCTGCTAGTACCTCCTCAGCAGTCACAACAGGTAAAGCATAGCATGTACCATCAGGTAACCAGTGCAACTTCTTAGGTGTATTCCCATTCTTGATGACCTGCCACAGAGTATGATCTGTGTGATCCAAGTAATGTTCCATCTGCATAGCACATGACGCATAGTTATCACCTTTGAGAAGTGGGAGTTTAACAACAGAGAGAGTATGGGAAGGTATTGTAGTTGTAGAAGTAACTACAACATCTAAGGCTTGAACACCTTGTGGTGGTGCAGGGTGCACAACCTGAGGCTGTCCCTGTGGTATTGGATGAGGATCTAGAATGTCTTCCAAGTGAGGGTCATCACCAAGTTGAGACATTGAATTTTGGTGTGAGTGGGGATTTTAGGGTTGTGTTCTACTTTTTCAGATTTTCTCAACAAGCTCTAATGCCACTTGTTGATCCCTTTGATTGGATCTATATTCTGTTAAGAACTAGTGTAGTAGTTTGTAATAAAACTAAAACACTTTGAGAACTCTTACTCAACTAAATAAGTTATGCGGAATCTAACTTATAAAGTAGAGAAGAACATAATTACATTTAACTATTCGATTCTCTTATTAAACGAGTTGAATGAGGTAAATGAATGTCATCGTACCTATGTTCCTTTTATAGAGTAAGGAACCCTAGAAACCTTAGAATATTCTACAAAGATAAGTATATCACAAACGATATATTATCAATATTCTAACTATTAAGTATATTACATAAGATATACTCTATCTATAACTATGACATATATTATACAAAGATATATTCGTCCTAATCAATATAGCAGTACTTGTACTTAACACTGACAGTACTTGCTATGTACCGCGTTAACACTAACGGTACTTGCTAACACTAATAGTACTTACACTTACACTAACAGTACTTGGTTCGTTATAAATAATTCCCAACATCTTATAACCTTAATTAAGTCCTATAAATATTTATAGACTTGTCAAAAAAGAACTAGGTGATGATTCCATGTAGTTCTTAATATTAGGGTTTTAACGTTATTAATCCTAATGACTTTTTATCTTGTGTAATTAGTGCTTGTACATTTATAAACACTTATTCTAGGGCTTATATAGTATGTTTATGACTTCTAGAGATTCTACATTTTTAGTTTAAAGGTTTGTATAGGTTGATCATATTCTAAGGACTATTATGGGAGCTTAAGATCCTATGCTTTTATAACTTGTACCTTATGCTTTACCAACTTGTAACTTGACTTGAAATAAATGTATAATCTTAATATGATATGTAGTTGAGTTTTATAATTTATGGCAAAAGATTAGACTCTAATTCAATGTGAAATGGATTTTATATGCTAATCTTGGTTACTAGGTCTTAACTTGTAATTAGCCTTGGATTAGTGAATATTAGCATTTTGTGATCAATTAACTTTCCTTTATTTGATAGATTGTAATTAGTATATTGTTTTTGACAATGCATAGATTTTATGTAGTTACATTGTTTGAAATATTGTTTATCAAGGGTTTCTAGGTGGTGATCTAGACTATTATGTACAATTACTTGTACTTAGCTTTGTATGGTTTGTTCTTGCCATCCTTAAGTATTATTATGTCTTCAAAGTATAGTTTACAACTTGTTTATAATCCTTAATGACTTATTCATATGTGTTTTCCATTCATAGTTTACCATTCTTGAGTTTACAACTCATTTATAGGGATTCTAGGTTTTCTAAGAGAATTTAGGGCATCATGGTAACAATTGAGATGTTCTTATTAATATTGAACTTATTAGATCACTTTTAGATCTTAAACTTGTATATACATTGTATTGGCAACATATAGGAATATGTTGTAATGGCAGTTCAGGTTGTGAGAAGCAGTTCATCTTACCAAGTAAGGTACAGAAAGCAAAAATTTCTAGCAAAAAATTTCATATTGAGACAGTTATAGCTTATAACACATAAGTGAAATTTGAGGATTTTCACAGTCTCTCCCCCTTAAAGAAATCGCGTCCCGAGATTATAAGGGTAACATAGCATATCAAGGGTAAACATAGTTTTTACGGTTGGTATTTAGTTTCAAATCGATCATTATCATCAAAATGGTTATACATGAAATATCATTCATGTCTTAGTGATCAAAATCATTTTATTACCTCATAAGAATTTAGTTTAATACCAAATGGAGTATTGAAAACATACCAGTTAATCACATAAATCGTCCTTCGATTCCAAAATACGAAAAGGATTGTGATTATTACTGAGTTATTTGGGAAACTCAAGTTAATATGTCACTGCTCAATTCAAAATCTTGAATTGATTATCGCATTTTTCAAAATCAGTTTGGGTAATTGATAAAAAAAAGATCCTTTTCAACTATATAATGCTTAATATGGTGTAGTTTCTCATTCACGGTGAGAAATCTTTATCAAAATAGTCTTTCCAATTTACCATTTAAATCTAGCAGTTACCTAACGGTCACTATTCAACGTTCTACGAAGCTCTATTCTCATATAAGCTTCTCAAATAGTTTCATGAACTACCTTGGGATTCATAAGTTGAAAATCTCCAACTTGAACCCAACAGATACGTAAATGGCACTTCTTTCGATAGAGTGTTCCAAATAGTATTGCTTTTATTCTAGCATGAAAAGTATTGTTACACGGGAAAATTTTTCCAATGGTAAGTGTTCTTTCTAAAACTTATAACACATACATGGAGTATATAGTTTAGTATTTGGGTAGTTCTTCCACTTAACACATTAGTACACACAAATTTTGAGTATACTTTTAGGATCAAGATGTGAAACACTCGTCGCGATCTTAGATGATAGATATTGATTCTCTATGTCGACAGATTATTTCTTGTATAATCTCGTCAGAGTTTCCATATTATCATTTTCCTAGATAGGAATAGATCATACAGCTCTAATAAGATAATTGACAATGATCCGGATGGCTTCATGTCTACCACTTTTAGCTACGTTACTATTCGTTCACATAAAGCTATGTTTTGTTATACTAAGTTCATGACCTCAAAACTAACAAAATTCACCGAAGTGACTGTCATGACAGATTGTCATGCCAAGTAATCTATAGGCACATATTACCCATTAGTTCTTAATAAAGTATGCCCGATTACCCCATGTACAGGTAACACAAACAGGATTTGTTAAACCCAATAGATCTTTTTAGCGCACGCGTAAGTGTTTAATGACTCATGAAATTTGGGTAGCAAGTAACAGTTTGGGCACTCTATGTAATAACATATTTCAGTAAAAGTATACAGTTTAAGAACATAAATTCCAGTTTTATCAGGTCAATAGTTGTCTTATATCGAATCTCTTTAAGTCCATTTATAAATTCTTACTAACATAAAGATGCGTCCAACTTTATGCAAGGAAGAAATAATAAATTTGGTGATTTAAATTTATTCATTTGACTGAAGAAGCGTCCTAATTCAATCAAATAAACAGAATGTAAATCATTGACTTAGAAATTACCGACATAACACGAATATAAACAAATATTCTACCCTTAAGTTTCCTTTCTACGTTGGTATGTGTAAGACGTCTTGTATATAAAATCTAAGAATACGGTCTTCTAGAGACGAACTACGTTGACAAATAGAAGATGGTATTTTATTCCCTATAAAATACAGAATAATCTTACCAAGAATATGATTTATAAGGCCACTTGCCCTTACAAATCCTAGTCCAATGATCCACTATGTTGAAAATCTGACACCAGATGGTGTAAATTTCTGTGTGATGCATGGTGCATTTCTTACACAGAAGAAAATTTCCATCATATTGACCATAGGTTGGATTTATGATTCTATGTTCTGGTTTACTAGACTCTACGGACGTTCATTCATTGCCGAGTTTACGCTTGAGATTTTTCCGATTTTTGCATAGGATTGTGCTTAATTACCTTGTCCGTTAACTCTTTTGGTAGAGGTAAATGAATTTTTCCAATATATTGGATTTTTGGAAGTGTTAATCTTTCTTCAATATCTTCGATAAAATTTCTTTATAAACTTTTCTAACAAAATCTTTTGATGGGGTCATCTTAATAGAATTTCAGATGAAATTCCATGATAAAATGTTCTGGTGAAAGCTTTTCTCATTTTACGGAATAGGATTTAACTCTACTAACTCTTGAAATTTCCTCGTGTATGTCTCGAGGTTTATTCCTTTTAACATTAGATAGCGGAGTTCTTCTTTTATCTTCACGATCATCTTTATAAAAGATAATTGAAATTTAATCAAGCAATCTTATGTATTTCTTTTATCTCAATGGGTTGAGTATAAAGAATTTACCAAGATAACTGACGAAGTGCTATCTTCTTATAGCAAGCTTCGTTTTATAATTTCAAATACGATAGGAAACAGAACTGGCTCTTTCAATCCAACTGGTGATACTAATAGCATCTTTTCTTTCTTGGATATAAAAAAGTAATTATTCATCGAATCTTGTTCCGGGTAATACTTCTTATTGAAAATTTGTAATTGCAGGATTGCAGCCACATTATTGTCAATTCTTTGTCAAATACTTTTTAGGGTTTAGAATGAAGGGAAATAATAGAAATAATTCAGAATCCAAGGTATACTCATATCAGAAAACATTTGTCACATATGTATATGGATACATATAAATGCTTATCGAGCACAAGGTATATCTTTTGGGTTTATTTGGTAGGGTGTTTGGGTAATTTAATATGTTGATTATCATTCATATCTGAGGATAATAAATCCAACTATGAAACATAGTTACAACGGGTTTATAAAGATATGACTCATGCATAATCGTAACATAATTTTCCATGATATGGAATGGAGAAATATAATGGAAAATATAAAAACTCGTCTTATAAAACAAGCTTCTCTTTTGCATTTCATATATATTTTCCAAAAAGAACTTTTTGATAGACAAATGCCGATAATAGAATATATCCAGAAAAATTGGGAAGTTTCCTTTCTCATTCTTCAAACTTGCGGGTAATGTTCAACTTGATAATTATAATTATCATAAAAGATAACAGAAATTCTAAAGACTATATACTTTATCAAGTATATGCTTTCTTCTTGAATTAACGCAATTTCATTCATAATCATTTTTGAGAAAACCAAGAAATAGGAGTTTCTTATTTCTCAAAAATAAATATGAAATGACAAGATGAGAAACACGACTTTTATTTATTAACAACTTGTCTTGTTTAAACTTACAAGACAAGCTTCTCTGTTAATATAAAAGTAAAGACATAAAGTTGAAAGTATTTACAACTTCTAGTCTAATGTCTTCATCTCTCCTTCTTGAGTTCTTTGATGGCATAAAAAAGACTTCGTATGTTGGCTCGATGTCTAATTTGTATGTCCTCAATGACTAACTCAAGAGTAGAAATCTTCAGCCGAGCTTGAACAATTTCTTCATCGTGTATCATTTGCCTTCTCCACAACTTAGCCTTGATTTCTTCCAAATCTCCTTCTAACTTCTCAAAATCTCGTTGTATATTTCTCTGTCCTTTCCTAAGCCCTTCAACTTTATCTTCAAGATCTTCAAACGCTAGGGAGGAAATTCTTTCATATACGGTATGATATCTATAAGTTTTTGTTCATAGGTATTTTTAGGTAAGGTTTCAGATATAGGTGATGGTATATTAATAGGGTAATGTGATTGAAAATCTTGGTGTTGAGGTGTAAAATCTACTTCTTCATTATATGCTTGTATAACTTGCATATAGGATTCGTCATCAAAGGGTAAAACGGATTTTGGGATTTCTGGTCTTTGGGTGAATTTTATAAAGTATCATAAGGATTATTCATCGGGAGAGTGGAACTATACTTTGGGAAGTTATCAGGAACACTTGCAAAACGCTTTTCTTGAGAATCCGATAAGATGATAATAGGAGGGAGATAGCGATACCTATTTCTAGAAAAGTCAATAAATCCTAACTTATTACTTACTCACAAGTACTTACACATAAATATGGTATCTAAACATGAAACCTCTTATGCATAATATCAAATAAACTTACACATAATCCTGGGGAATATTACTACAGTCATTCTTGTAGCAGCACTGGCTTTAGCACACGAGGACTTTCTTGAAATTATTTTAAAAATATTTATAGTCAAGATTTTATTTCTTGTTCTCTATAACCGTGGCTCTGAGTACCAATCTGTAACACCCCCATTTTACCTTTACACAGCGGAACATTGATCTGGAGTATTACTTCATAAAACACAAGTCATAATAATAGAAAACAACTCAAAAGAGTGATGAAATCAACTTTCTTATTGAAAAATCAGAGTTTTACAATATGAGGTTCCCAAAATCTATAATAATTTTAGTCTTGTGCCTCTTCATGCCATCCTCGTGCTGCTCCATGCTATTAGTCACTAGTTATCTGAAATATATGCTTAAAGTCAACACAAAGGTTGAGTGAATTCATAGGTTTGTAATTACAGTTTTGAATACAAGTATATCCTCCGGGCTACGTTGTTATACACCCACATAAAATAGTTATCATACTGCATTATGCTCATGCACTGTTACTTGACATACAGAATCCAACAAACTGCCTATGCAGGCAGTTTAACAAACTCTTGAGTTAAGCAAAATAAAGTGTATCTGTTTAGCCTTGGTAAGAACCTTCAGCTGCTAGCAAGCGCGACTTGCCCAGATAGGGGATGTCAAACCCCAAATAGTACTATTCACGATATTAGCGCTCATTTTCAAGAAATGATTAGCGGTTCACGATTAAAAAGGGACTTAATGCAGTAGTTAACATAGTGTCAATAATCATACCTTGCAATTTTAAAAGCACTTGTATTCCATTTTTAGCATATATCCCCCTCACGGGTTTTGAAATCATTTAGAAATCATTTAAAAGTGAGGCTATGAACTCACCTTATGTCCATAGAATCCGAGCTATAATAGATATATTTCATTCATAGATAAATAGCTTGATCATACAAACCACCACTTGGTCTCATAAACAACAGCTTGATCTCACACAAACATGGATTAATATATTGTGTATAGTATCAAGTCTTTGATTTTTGGTTCAATGTTGTTAAGTTTTGGTTATATATTCTTTCATTATTATTTGATGGTAATTCTAGCACCATTGTTCGGGTCATCATACTCAGAAGCCATTCTATAAACGTTTGAGGAGCGAGGGCACTTTAAATCGTAAACCCAACCACTCAGTCATAACGTAATATCAAGATGGAACATCTTTGTACAAAGCTCCCTACTAACATGATACTTTCATTACCTCCTCATATTCATGATTAATCTTCTTTAGTTTCAAAATTGGAAAATTAGTCCTTTTGGTTATACTTTGGTATAATTGCACTTTTAACCCCTAATGTATATAGTTTTAGTATTTGTATTTTACACCTTCAGTATTTAACCTTAGGACCTCAAACTTTCCAACATTTGACACTTTTGGCCCAAAATGTTAAATAATTTCAAAATGACAGTTTTAGTCCCTATACTTGTAAAAATCACATAACAACCTCAAAAAAGGACCAAATGATCTAGGATTTGAAAACAAAGTTTCTAAACATGTTTATAATCGTAATAAAAACATTTCTTCAAAATTATAGCTACTGAAATGGGTTTTTGCTTATTATTTCATGTAGATTACAAAACTAGGGTTTTAAGACATCTTTAACTTATAACTTCCATTTAAAATGATGTAATGATTTATTTTCTTTTAGATTATCTTTCTAACATATTATTAACAGTATAAAAACTCTAATGAAGTATTATAACAAGATCAAAGCATAATTAACAAAATGATTACCTAGGATGCTCCAAAATGGCTCCTAATGGGGTATATGGACTATATCTTCCTCATAACTCTTCAAGAACTCCTAGAACTTCTTCCGAAGCTTGCTACTGATTTTAGGGACTTCTTAGAGCTTCAATGGTGGTGTGAGAACATAATTGATGTGTGTTTAGGTAAGAAATGGAAGGATGATTCTAAAATGAAGCTAAAGGCTCCTATTTATACTATTTCTAAGCCTTAGCCTCCAAGTTTTGCCCCAAAACGTGTAAGAACCAGGGAGTGGTGACTAATGAAGCCTAGTAAAGATCTATGCAAGTCTAAGAATGAGTCATGAGGTCTAGGATCAAAAATATCTATGTATGTGGTCTATAGGAAGTCACGACATCATTTAGATAGGAACAAGGATGTGGAAACTTCAAGTAGGTGCATCACATACTTAGAAATATCTCAAAATGTCTATTATTAGTGATCCTAAGTTTAAATTTGGGAGGGAAAGGATTGAAATGGGTTTTTGGAGGGAAAAATTAAAAACCAAGTTCAATTCTAGGGCTTGTAACTTGTAACTTTGTAATTTTGGTGATTAAGGGTTTAGGAATTTGATTAGTGATGGATTAGGATTTCATTAGGGTATATACATTGTAATAAGAACTTTGGGTCTTTGGTTTGAATTTTAACAAAGGTTTGATGTGAAAATGGGAAGAAAACTTGGGCGGGTTAGGGTTTTCTAATGATATAGGGTTTAATCTTAGTAAGTGTGATTATCCTTCAACTAACTACTGATGTAAACTCAATTTATACATCATAAATTTTCCTCAATGTGTTCATGAAGTCCCTACATTGGTTTTATTAAGTTATTCTAAGTAAACATGTCCAAAGGGTGAAAATACTCATTTTGACCTATCTTACAAGCCATGCATTGAAATCTTGTACCTTGTGCATTAGGGTACTTGTATATTGTCTTAAAATAATATTATAGACTTCATGAAGTCCTATAAATATTTGTAGACTTGTCCAAAAAGAACTAGGTGATGATGCCATGTAGATTTCTTAATATTAGGGATTTTAGGTCATTAATCCTAATGACTTTTTATCTTGGGTAATCAGTGCTTGTACCTTTATAAATATTTATTCTAGGGCATATATAGTATGATTATGACTTTTACCGGGGTAACCCATTACCAAAAAAAAGATTATGACTTCTAGAGATTCTACATTTTTAGTTTAAGGGTTTGTATAGGTTGATCATATTCTAAGGACAATTATGGGATCTTAAGATCCAATGCTTTGATAACTTGTACTTTATGATTTACCAACTTGTAACTTAACTTGAAATAATGTATAATCTTAATATGATATATAGTTGAGTTTTATAATTTATGGCAAAAGATTAGACTCTAATTCAATGTGAAATGGATTTTATATGCTAATCTTGGTTACTAGGTCTTAACTTGTAATTAGCCTTGGATTAGTAAATATTAGCATTTTGTGATCAATTAACTTTCCTTTATTTGATAGATTGTAATTATTATATTGTTTTTGACAATAGTGCATAGATTTTATGCAGTTACATTGCTTAAAATATTGTTTATCAAGGGTTTCTAGGTGGTGATCTAGACTATTATGTACAATTACTTGTACTTAGCTTTGTATGGTTTGTTCTTGCCATCCTTAGGTATTATTATGTCTTCAAAGTATAGTTTACAACGTTTTTATAATCCTTAATGACTTATTCATATGTGTTTTCCATTCATAGTTTACCATTCTTGAGTTTATAACTCATTTATAGGGATTCTAGGGTTTCTATGGGAATTTAGGGCATCTTGGTTACATTTGAGATGTTCTTATTAATATTGAACTTATTAGATCACTTTTAGATATTAGACTTGATATATACATTGTATTGGCAACATATAGGAATATGTTGTAATGGCAGTTCAGGTTGTGAGAAGCCATTCATCTTACCAAGTAAGGTACATAAAGCAAAAACTTCTAGCCAAATTTTCATATTGAGACAGTTATAGCTTATAACACATAAGTGAAACTTGAGGATTATCACAATTACGGGGAGAAAAAGTATTACACAATTTGAATTCATGAGTAGTGTTAGCATTGTGACTTGTACCAACAATGATCTCATTTTTACACTTAGCATGGAATGTATGACCATCAAGGATGACAAACTTTACTTTATAAAAATTAAGTTGTTTTTATTCTTTGACCCTAAAAGTCACATTCTTGTGATGAATGTAACACCCCTTTTTTATAAACGGAATATCACAGGATAATTATGGCATATCATCAAAGCATACAAGGTAATGTCTAAAACATTAAATGACCATAAAAGAATCCGGAAACAAACATCAGATACACATAAGCTCCACACACGAAATGCATAAGTAGGAATGTAAGGAAAGGACTAAACAATGTCCAACAAAGCAAAAGTATGTAAATGCGTTAAAGAATGAAAGAAAGCTGGCGCCTCATTCCATGCACGTACTCTTGGATTCCTAGCTTTGCCCTTTAGTACATGCCGTATTGGGACATGGAAAGAGAAATACTTCTGAGCAATACGCTCAGTGTGCGGATATATAACATAGAATGTAATGCATAACATAAGAAAGTAATGAATGAAATGAATAACATAGCAGCGGAATAAATGTATGTCCTGGAAAACCTGTTTTAAGTTCATAATACTGGTTTATATTTCTGAAAAGACTTATGTTTATTTTATCTTGAAAATCTATATTTTAAATATGCCGAGAGCCCATATAGGTCATGTTATATCCACGTGCATGAATACTTGGAGGGGTGACCTCGTTATGCAATTAGAGGGGATGCCTCAAATTAATATATAAAATGAGTGGAGGGATCAGCTCCTGTAATGGATGCAAGGCACACACCACAGTTACCATGAAATCATACTACTTGTCCTAGGATGCACCCATTCTCCCCAAATGATAATAATAATACTGGCCAAAACTGAAAAAGGGATGCTACGAGCAATCACTTTCACCATAGAAGAGTCATAACACTGATGCCTTCAGTGCTATGGTTAAGGAACCCCCATAAATAGGTGAAACTAGCATGCATGTATATAGCTTAGGAAATCTAATGTAATCATACATATACTGATGTGTTTAAGACACTTAAACTACTGGGAAAAACAGATGGCTGCAAACGGGGAAATGCTAATATAGGAAGAAAGATGTCCTTACTGAAGGACGGAATATCCGTACCTTATGTCCAGTAATATGAAGATGGAAACAGACGTAGACGATCACTCTAACTTCACAATAGCTACATAATGAAGGGACATTAAGAGTCGATCTTACTTATACATACTTGTTAATTGGTTTACTTGATGTGTACATACTTATTATACTTTTTCTTGTCTTGTCCCATTATTTCATGTTTTAATCATGTGTTTCGTATAGTTTCATGTGTTTTAGATTCATGTGTTTCATGTTTTAAGTATTGTTATACTTGTTATAACATTATGAATAACTTTCTAAAAATAGCAGGTTTCTATATATAGTAACTTCCTAAAAATAGCAGGTTTCCATATATCGTAACTTTCTAAAAATAGTGAGTTTCCTTGAATAGTAAGTTTCTAAAAATAGAAATTTTACATAATTAGCATGTTTCCGTAAATAGTATGTTACCATATTTAACGTATCACCATAAATAACATGTTACCATATTTAGTAAATAACCATAAATATAATATTACCATATTTAGCATGTTGCCATAAATAATATACTTCCATAAATTAATATGTTTCCATAATTAATTAAATGTTTACTTTATGTCATGTATCATTATAATATAAAGTTTAATAATTAATGAATACTTAGCTTATTATTAATTAATAATATCATGTCATGTTTATTAAAAGTTTATTATTAATTTATAATATTACATATACATGGTATTAAACTTTTCCATAAAATATATTAATTAATTTAACATAAGTTTAATTAATTAAATTTATGTTCATAAATAATTAAGTCAATTAATTATATAGCTTAAGTTTATTTAATTAAATGTGCATACAAGTTTTATCCTAGTTTTAATTAAATAAAAGTTTTTATTTTAATTAAACCAAATTAATTAACAAATTAATTAATTAAGCATACATACTTAATTTCAGAGTTGGTTTAATTTACGTGTTTGAAAAATGTCAAGTACCCGAGCCTAAACCCGAGACCCGATAACTGAGCAACAACAGCTCACCGAGAGCCTACGGCTCTTGGCTTGCTGCTGCGCCGAGCCACACAGCCCCCCAGCCTAGGCTGGGGTTCGCCTGCTGCGACCCTTGTTCCACTGCTAGGCCAAGGTTCCACTGCGGGGCCTTGGTCCTTGCGGCTGCTGTGACAATCCGTCAATTTCAGGTCGATATTTTAATCTCGACTATTAAATATTATATGTTTACTTTAATGAGAATTTTAAATTATCGGCTAACCGAGAAGGTTATAGTTTGAAACTTAACGTAAGAATGTTGTTTAGAGCTAGTTCAATCCATTTGGAACGAGGTGCGGCTGAAGCTTTTTTCTTGTAAGTTTAAGCGTTCGGTGGATGCGCTTATGTTCGCTCAACTTTGGAAGATGCCCGATTCTATTTTTATTTCTTAATGTTGTTTGTTAAGTGGTTCTTTCCTATTGGTGTTATTGTTTTTGTACGCTAGGATTTTCATATGAGTTGTCGTATGAGTAGATAGTTGTTCAAGCTTGGCTTGAGGTTAATGTGACACTCAGTCACATTCCATTGTACTTCATTGTTTTTGGGATTAATATATTTTACCGGGGAATGCCCCCTTTACCCAAAAAAAAAGAATGTTGTTTAGATGAAAATCGACAAGAAATACATTAAGTATCAATATTATATTCTCAAATTATCATATGAATGATTTTATTGTATTTATTTTTATTTCTCGTGTTTTACATTTTAATGAATGATGAGAACTACTAATGATCGCGATACCGACGGATGCCCAAAAATTTACGTTGTATTATCGATTGTCTCGATATTTAATATTTTCGACGTTTTCGATTTAATTACGTCTTAAGTCGTGTCGAAGTTATATTATTATAATTAAGAAGTGTCTTAACTTTTGAAAAGTATTTTTACGAAACCCGAGTCCCGTAAATATTTCTAATTTTGACTAATAGTCATTTTCTACCCTTTAAATTATTTAATTACTTTTTGGGTCTAAAACTATACCTAATTGACAAAATCTACCATACACAACTACCACTATATATATAATTTCCACTACACAAAAACACATACAATATTTAAAAATAAAAATCAAACACCATCTTCTTCCTTTCATCTCTCTTAGCCGTGACCCCCTAGCCCCAAAAACCTTCAATTTTCTTAATTTCAAGTTTGATTCTTCAAATCTAATCAAAGTCCCATTCCCCAAATTTGAAGGTGATCATTTTGATACCAAATTTTCCAACATGCAACAAGTTTTGAATTTTGATAAAAACAAGAAATTGTTAAAGGTATTTTTAGAATCATGCATTTAATGATCTAGTTAATATCATGTTATTTTGATATAAAAAGTTTGATTTTTAATCTTTGATTTTTGTTTTGATCAACATGCAAGTGTTAGGATTGGTGGGGAATGATATTAGGGTGTTAGGATTGATGGGGAATGATATCAGGGTGTTAGGATTGATAGAAAAATGATTAGATTAGCTTGAAAAATTGTTTTAGTGTGATTTTTAAAGATTTGATTTTGGGCAGTGAGTGGTAGGCCATTTTCGGGTGTTTTAATTTTGAGTTATTGATTAATGAATAGGATAGTGTTGTAGAGAATTTTCTTAGCTTTGATTTGATATAATGTAGCACTTCTAACTCCAAACGAGGAGGAAGTTATGATGATTTGATTTTCATGTACCGGGAAACGAGTGTTGACACAATCCGAAAATTGTTGTCAATATTTGGATCGAATCTCGGGGACTATATAATGAGTTTTAGAAATATTCAAGGACTGATGTAAGTTGCTAAACCTCAGGTCATGAGTCTATTTTCAAACCTGAGTGTCGGTTTTATAAACGGAATTGTTTAAATATGTCAAACTGGTTTTACAAGTCAAACTGCGTAAAACTGTCCGGTTTTTATAACACGAAGGTGTGTCGGGCAGAAGGTCTTAGAAGTAATATTTTTGAATGAAACTTGAACTGAGTCTTCTTCATATTATATGTGAGTTTGTGACCAAGTTTCGTCGAAATTAGACAAGTGTAGATAGGGTAGATTGGTGTGTACATTTGGAGTGTACATGCTGATTATAATTTGGACACGTAGTTCAATACTCGTGTCGTGTGAGCTTGAGTATTCACTATTGGACATGGTGACTTTCCCAAGTGTTAAGTCATTATATAAATGACTTAGTTACTGGTCCGAGGGAAGTAAAATGATAAGTTGACTTGCGTTGACTTGGCGTCTTATGACGGGTCAATGTCAAGAGTGCCAATGTTTAAAAGAATAGTGTTGAATAAAAGGGTATAGTGATAACACTTGTATTATTAAAGTTTTCGGGATTGTCTTGGTTTTGTAAATTTGATTTTCATATTATTTAAGTTTGAGTTATACTTGAGTCAATTATTAACGAACGCGCCTTATTTGGTAGGTTGCGGTTTTCGTGTTTAAACTGGCATCACTAATCATCGGCGATCGTCTCATTACCACTATTGGCTAAAGTGAGTCTATTGTCTCGATTTTAACATGTTTACTTGTTTTATAAAACCCGCGAGGGGATAACAAGCTTGTTTTATTAAAACACAGGGTGCAACGAGAAGTTGTGGAAAACCCTACTTATTAGAAAAGTATGGGTGCCACGAGAAGTTGGTGGAAACCCTACTTATTGGAAAGCATTTATTATAAATGAAGGGCGCAACGAGAAGTTGTGGTAAACCCTCTTTGTTTTAAAATTGAACACAAGGGACCCGATTGTATGGTTAGATGAAAGTTATTACATAAGTTAGTTTTAGGCTTAAAAGACCCATTAATCGTGAATTGTTAATCGAAGTAACGCTAATGCTATGGATAGATCTATCAGGGTGACGCCCAGTCCGGTCGCGACTAGCTATCGCGTGGTGTTGTTATGCACTAGTAATGAAACATCGGATGCATTGTATAAGAGAAATATACGCACTTGGCTAGGTGTGTTGGGCTGAAATAATATATGTTAACATTCAATGTCACGAGGCTTATGTAATGACACTGATAATTATGTCAGTACAACATAATTGTATTTGATAAATTATTAACCATGGAAGGTTATTTTGAATACTTGTGTTCTCTTTATTTAAATTAAACTCTATAGATTCACTCGGCAAATTTTGCTGACTTTTTAGCATGTTTTATCTCAGGTCCATTGGGAAGGCACTCGAGGAAGGCGCTTTCGTGAAACTTGCTTATTTGAAATGTTTTGGCCCGCTTTCGTAAATTATATCCATTCAAAGAATCTTTTATCATTTACCGTGACTGTAACCTTTAAATTATCTGGGACCATGTGAAATGTTTTATTGTTAAATGAAAATGAATGGATGATTTTATTAAAATGACTCGTTTTGAGCCGTTTTCTATGATTATAAGATTGAACCATGATAGTAACACCCAAGGACCCTTCCGCTGCTATGACCGAAATTGGGGGTGTTACAGATTGGTATCAGAGCTCAAGTTATAGAGAATGAAAAGATTTTCTAAAAAAGAAATTTTTGAAATATTTTAACTATAACAGTTGCAAGCGAAACCTCCAAGTTGCCAATGGACGAGAATGATAGTATTTATATATATGGCATTATATACATGTTGTTGTAATCTTTATCGATTATTTGTACTTGTGAATTACAAGGTATGTTTTCATTTATTTAATTATAAATGATAATTTTATACTTATACGAGATTTATACGACGTATATTGTCTCAAAGCCACTCTAGTCATTTTAATGCTAGCGCTGAAGCTATACCTGAAATGAATCATTTTATTCTCGAGATTAACTAAGTTGTGGATATACATGATCCCAACGAAATGGTTAATATTCTTGCTGATATTCTTTTGGTTACAAGGATTTTGATTCCTTGGTTCTTATTCTTGATTTATCGATCTGTTCATTTCGTTTAGCAAATTTAAGTTGCATCTTCATTAATCTTCGACATTATACTCTTTTGATAGAAACAAGTTTGTCCGAGATGGTACTATTGATTGTTAGGAACTGAGAGTGATTGTTATGGTGTTCACATGCCAACCAGGATTCCATATCATATCACTGATCATTTTCTGCTAAATTAGTTTCTCATTTGTTTCGATCTTGATCTTATGCGTTGAGATGGCGATGCTTAAATAAAGTGATTTATAATCGTTGAAATAAATTGGCCATTTATTTGAACAAGGAAATTATAAATTGTTTACTTGCATTGTAGTTGGCCATTTATAATCTTTTCTTTGAATGTGCTTATTCTATGCAGGTTTGGTCTAAGGTTCGAGGCCTATGTGATATGGATAGCATCCCACCTCGGATTGATGATATTTTAGCCTATGTTATTCCAATTTATAAGGGAAAGTCTTGTCCTAGCATCCTTTCCCGTCTTGTGTTGGCTGATACTGCGTACTTTATATGGATGGAACGTAATTCAAGACTTTTCAAGAAAAAGCTGTTGGACGTTGATCAGATTGTTCAGCTTATTTGTGATACTATTCGGTTAAAGTTGATTTCATTTCGTTTTAAGAAGTTGTCTGCCAGGTCAAGTTTGCTGCTTGACAAATGGATGGTGCCGAGCTCTAGAGTTCTCCATGATGGGAGTGCCGGGTGAGGGTTGTACTCTTTTTCCCTTGTCCAAGGTTTTTCCCACTGGGTTTTCTTTGGCAAGGTTTTTTAAGGAGGCAGGCTCATTTGGATATCATTTGCTCCTTTCGTGTTGTTGGTGGAAGCTGAAGACAATGTGTGACTTAATGTTTGCATCTTGGTTTCTTTCTAGTTTACTTGCATTGTAGTTCTAGATTAGTTTGTGTTTATGCCATGACATAATCACGTGTTAACATGCTGCCTGTATCATGCGGTTAATGTGGTATCTTAGCCACATTCCTTTGTACTTCAACGTTTTTTTGGTTAATATATTTACCGGGGAAACCCTTTACCAAAAAAAAAGAAATTATAAATTGTTGAACTACAAATTTCTGAATATTATTTGGAAGGACTTGATCAATCCATGGAAATAATGATTCATAGACGTGTGGGCTTAAGCATATAGCATCTTCGTGATTAAACTCTTATTGACTCATAATTCGTTTGCTCGATTCATTCTTTGATTTTGTTCCTCTAATTCCTTGATCGTGAGATGGTTGTATTAGGGCGTTTCCAAAACCGCCAATTGAGGAGGATATCAAGCGTCTATGAAAAACACTGAAGAAATCTTCTTCTTGTGGGACCGAGGAGCCTTCTTAGCCATGTGAATTACCTAGTAACTAGTAGATTAGTTTATCAATTGTAGTATATTTTCATAAATCCCTAACTAAACTGTGACATCAGTTAGTGGGACTAGTCTTTTAAGTTGTATGGCATTAGACGATGATTATCTATAATGCTTAACTATACAACTTGTACTAGTTTGTGATCAATGGAATGACTACATATTGATTTCAATTTCTACATCGTTCTATTATTATCTTTCTTTGCTTTTCTCTTTAAATTCCTGTGGTATAACGCAATCATTGAATGAATACTCATTATGATTTGATTTGCGTTACACAAGACTCATGCAGTCAATGAAAGCTATGACTGAAGCACGAATACGCCAAGTTATTAGTAAATAAGTTGTTGTATCTTTAGCTGAATTCATGACCAACATGAATGATGGATCTGGAACTGGAGCTGAAGCTAAAACTGGTGGAACTGGAACCGGTGGAGCTAAAGCTGGTGCCAATAATGTTCGTGGTACGGATGGAACAAATGTGCCCGAAATTAGAGGCTATAACTACACTTCATTCATTAAGTGCAAACCGTAGACTCTTAAGGGGACTAAAGATGATGGAGGATTGTGTCAGTTGTTGAAAAGCTGGCGTCAGACTTTCAAATCAGTGACCCTAATCAGGAGGATAAGGTGCAGTTTGAAAACGCTACTCTCCAAGGTCGTGCATTAATTTGGTGGATGGCAGACTTGCTTCCATAGGTATCGTTACTTATGGGACATCATGGATAAAGGTGAGGAAACGGTTAATTGAGGAGCTTGTCCTCGAAGCATTTCCAAAGTATGGAGCAAGTGTTGTACAACCTGAAACTGATGGGAACTAACATTGGTAGATATATCAAGTGTTTCCACAAGTTGACTCCTTTATGTCCAAGAATTGTGGAACCCGAACCGTCAAGGTCAAGCAGTATATTCACGGCTGACCATGAATATACGTGGTGATGTGACTTCTTCTAAGCCATTTACTATTTGTGAAGCTGTCTGCATGGCTTATTAGCTCGTGGGACACATAATCCAAGGCAAGGCTGATGAGGTTACTGAAGGGAAAAATAATTCCAAATTGAAAATTCTTTTCGTGCATTAGAGCTCGTAAGTATATCGAAAAAGGTTGTGAATTATTATTAGCTTAAGTATCGTAAAGAAAGTGAGTAGAGATATTGTAGTCATTCGTGACTATCCTAAAGTGTTTCTAGAAGATTTGCCAAGGCTTCTGCCTCCAAGGCAAATAGAATTCCTAATTGATCTAATTCCTGGTACTACAACTGTGGCACGTGTGCCATATAAATTAGCATCATCCGAGCTGAAGGAATTATCTGTGCAGTTTTAAGAATTATCTGATAGATGTTTTCTTCGACCGAGCTCGTCAGTTTGTAGAACTCCTATTCTGTTCGTTTAGAAGAAAGATGGTTCGTTTCGTATGTGCAAGGATAGCTCGCGTGTTGGTCCCTCAGAAGAGATCATACCTGTCCCTAGCTACAAAAGGTTACCGTGCTCCCCAACAGATCAAATTCCTAAGAGGAGCAGGACACGGCTAACCAGACCTCGCGCCGATATTACTTCATGGGGCTTTCTTTAAAGGCCACGTGAAAATACACATGTTCCAAGGTATATCGCAATTCCACTCCTTTTTATCCTTCCTCTAAATAAAAAATCATCTTTCTAACACTTGCATTATATCAAATTTGCAGCCCATGCATTGCAGTTACCAAAGCCGAAACTAGCAAATCAAAGTCTGAAAAATTCCTTCCTTCATGGAAGTGCACACGCTCATGCGCGCTGGATAGCGCAACCGTATGTGAAGACTTCCACCAACATCTAACTCCTCCTGGTCGTGCCCAACTTTTGCACAAAATGCACGACGAAATACCTATGAGAGAGTTGGACACAGTCATGTCACAAGAAGTAACATTAGCCTCGCATCTGAAAAAGAAGATGTCGTATCTTTCTGGGCGTCTGGTAAAAGTGAGCATGAAAATTAACCAAGAAATGGAACTAAAAGTCCACGAGCTTGTATGCGCCAAGGTTGAACTCGCACGCCTGCACGCTGTGTCTAGTATAAATGCCGGATCCATTCAATATTTAGAGGATGAGAAGGTATCATTATCTAAATTTATAAGTCGAGAGCGCCGCCTTCGCGCGAGGCAAGATGAGGAAAATTGTTGGGCCATGTCCAAGCTAGAGGAGGGTATGAGGTCCCTTATTTCAAATTATGATAACTTTGTTGCCAACTGTGAGACCCCCAAAATCAGGCAAGGAAACACGTAGGCAGCAAAGGGGTTCCACGTCATGGTACAAGAAACAATGAAATACTGTTGACATAAAGTTGACGTAATAAAAACTTATACATTACATCACAAAAAAAATCAGAGTTTTTTTTTAACAAAGGTCCCAGAGTTTTATAAGCGGAAAATCTATTATTTAAACATGGTTTTGTAACATGTTGTTACCAAAAATATAGGATAAACTTCTGACAGCTTTTACCAAAACCGAATTTTAAAAAGTAACACGGAAATCTCCAAGCTGCGATAATATCCTGCGGGCTCCCATCCAAGCAACGCTAAGTAATAACACCTGAGATTAAACATGTAAAATCGTCAACATAAAGTTGAGTGATATTCATAGGTTTAGCAGTAAAGGTGTGGAACACAAGCATTCATTTGTAAAACAAGAAATAGGGAAAATGGTTACGTACGATAACCATAGTCCGAAACCATTATTATTGCTATTTAGTTCATGAACCGAAGCTTAACTCAATGTAAGTTCCTCTAGTGAGTATTCAGCCTAAATACTCAAGTATAAACAAATGAAATGCGTCATGGTTAAACAACCGCAACATGGGACGAGGATTGTCAATCCCGATGGATCCACCCACAACATTCGCGCTTAGAAACACAAGTAAATTAACGGTTCATGATCAGGAGAGGAAACTTAAGGGCTATAACTAAAAGCAATAATAATAATGAAAATCTGTTGGAACTCATCAAGTTCTGGAAAGCATACAAGTTCTGGATAGCATACAAGTTCTGGGTAGCATACAAGTTCTGGATAGCATACAGTTTTTAAATGAATGTGTTCCACCATGTAAAATCTCACCCCGCGTTTAGAAACAATGTATAAGTAGTAAAAAGGGGCTATGAACTCACCTTGTGTAAAGCGATAACCAACGATACCAATAGAGACGATAGTATCGAGAATACAATGCTGAAATAGGATAAATCAAGAAATCCGGAGCTTCTAAAATCGACCTAAATTAAAGTTTCGTTCTTAAAGGATAATAAATGAAATATGAAAGGAAATGAAAATTGCTTCAATATAGTTATATATTGATTATGCATTTGTATTACTCGCTTGTTCTATGTCCCATGTCCGACTTCCGTCAATGATACAAAATTTGTCCAATTCATAAAAATTAAATCTATAACTTTATATAAAGATCCTCGAAATAAATCACAAACTAATAATTATCCATCTCGTGACTTTGCGTACTATCATAATGAAATGTCATTACTTTCTAATCAATATTATCACAATACGGTAACTAAATATGTGACTCAAGATATGCTGCGAATTTTAAAATAGCTGAGTATGCTCAACTAATATATTTGATCCGACAACCACTTTTAAAATTACTTAGTCATGATTTCATACAAAAAAAAAATTGATTTGTAAACATAATTTATTTTATAAATATTCATAATTAGACACAAGAATTTCATATACAAGTATGAATTTTTGTAAGTTTATTTATCAATAAATATGACCAAAAAATGTTAGCCAAGATTTAATCTAAATCACCCTTAACTTAAAAGCCCACTTGTTTTATTTTCTAGTCTAGAAAATGCAGCAACAATTCTTGTTTTGACAATGACTTCTTTTACATATAGATACTTACTATCTTATGTAATAATGATATTATTATTTCATAGCATAAGATTGGGTTTTCGGACATTATTACAAAACATAGTTAAGCATCATAAATTGATCATAAAGTTTTACCATTGACATATATTGACGGAATCATCATATACACGACATAAAATGAAGCTATAGATATATTCATATCAAGAATTTAATTATAATTCATACCTTATTTATATCTTTTGGCTAAATTCGGACCCTTTCTTTCATGCCAAAATACTCTGTTTATAATTCTTGATTCATATGAGACTTTATATATATATTATTTTTTTAACATAGTGAAGTTATACTTTTCATCTTAACAAAAAAACCAGTGAAGTATATCAATATGATAGTTTGCAACGTCAAATTATATTATTATTATTATATTGACAAGTTGATATTGTATGGAACACGTATCCTTCGTTTGCCCCACATCCATTGTCTACTAATTCTATATTTCAATTTGTTTTTAAGAAAGTGTACATTATTAAAGTATAGAAGGTATAGAGTGAGATATTATTAAATTTTGTCGGACAATTTATAAAAGTGGGTATTATCGATATCCGATATATTAAATGTTACGCGGTTTGAAAGTTAGGCGTAAAATACGAAAAATAAACGCTCGATATAAAATAAAAACTTTGACATTCGAAGGACATTTATGTTTTGATAATTAAACGAGGGTTTATAATTATATAAAACATTAACGCATTATATAAACAAACGACGCTTAAAGGCTTAATCTACAAAGAATGTTCGTAAAACGAGAATTTAAGTCGACGACAATAATAATATTTCTATGTCATAAAGAGAATATTGACGGTCAATGACGGACATAGTCTTCGATGAAAAATAATAAATGACAGTATTTAATACGTTAAAGCCTTAAACATGTCGGTTAGCCGATAACTCAATATTTTCCGTAAAGAGAAACATGATAACTAGTAGTCGGGTAATAAATATTGGTCCGAATATTAGAAATAATATTAGATTTCGGTGTAAATGTTGAAATTAAATGTCGGGTTTTCGCAGTAAATAAATTTGGATAAAAAAAAATTATAATTCCGAATAAGATATTATCAATGATCAGAAAAATAATTAAAAATAAAATTCTTGAGATCTCAGAATTTACGTATGGAAAGTAAAAGAAACGGGTTAAACATTGTAAAATCGAAAAGTACGAATAAAAGAATAATATAATTATCGCGAAAAATACGAGTTCTTATAGTCGACCCCCCTAAAGGAACTCTGGTCCCCAGAGTTCCACTGGAGACAAAAGAAGATGCAAACAAAAGGAGATACATAATTTACAACTGATTCATTGCTTCCCATGTAATTTCTGCACCACGGTGTACCTTAACAATTAGAATTCACTATGCTTCAGTTTCTTAACTCCTTTTCGAATAAATTTTCAAACTTGGATTAGAATAATGACCTTTCAGTACGAAGAAATATCAAAAGATAAAATAGACACAAGAATTGCTTAAACGGACAAGGTGCGCTAAATTGAATCAAGATTGTTAATCAATAAGGAATGGCAAATCACGCAACTGTAAAACACGACAGTTTACTTATTAGGAAAATAGAGGGGAAATATGAATTACATATAGACATTTGGATTACAAGTTGTCACAATTATTTGTCTATGATTTGGTATTACTTTCAAATTTAGCTTAAGTATTTTCTTGATAAGAATTTCAAAGTAAAAGTAACTCAGTTCAAATAATCATCTCAATCAGCTTAAGAGCTTTTGGATGACAGTATGAAATTATTAAAAAACTCAGGTTTATCGTTACCATTAAAAAAATCAAATTCTAAATTATTTAGAATCGTTGTTAGAAATTATATTTAAATCGATAATTTCATTAGATTAGAAATAAAGTATGATACAATCAAATACTTTTAAGGATAAAACTTGACATCCTTTTAAACACTAGTTATAAATCTACCAAAGAGGATGTGTAGATCCAACATTAAACTTGAAACTGTTATTTTGGTAATTTAAACATTTGATAAAACGTTCTTAAGAATTTGTAACAGTTTTTTTTTTAAATCCAAGTAGGTGATTAAGGTATCAAACGATAAACATGTGACATGTTCGGAATTTTAAAAGGTGACAAAATAGCATTTGAGTATGAAACTAATAATAACCCATAATTAGTGTACAAGCAATATCATGAGGGAATAAAATAAAATTTGTACCAATTTCTTAATGAGCATGATAGAATAGATTCTTCGATGGTAAGGACAATAAGAAACAAAAGATTTAGCAAAATGGTTAATTCAAGAGTGTGGTTGGCGACACCAACAACGGCTTATTAAGTTCTCGGTGTTTGATACATGATCGAAAGAGAAAAGCCACACAATAAATTTTTCGAACCACATAAAATTCTTAAGGAGTCACTTGGGAGTAATTCCAGTAGTATGAACAACATTAGCAATGAGAGGCGAAATCAATACGTGGTTCACACGAATGAACTTCTAAACAATACACACACACCATGACAGATATAGGAAATTATTATCCATATCTAGTAATAAATCATTATTCGCGTCCGGAGATGTTTCGAAGGTCTACCAGAATAGATAGAGAAGGTCGGTTGATGTAGAAGCATAACAACGTTGAAACTTTCAAGTCTGGTATCAATGGTCGATAATTAGGCGAGTGGTAACGAGAATTGTATCACAAAGGAAGATGAGGTAACAAGTTTAACAAAAATCGTTGAGTAAGGAAATATGTGCTTGAGGCATGTACTTTGTTCAAGAAAAGATAAGGATTCATATGTGTATGTCGCGAACTGGTGTTACTCGCATAATATGTAAAAGTTTTTAAACTTTATTTTTATCTAGCTTTTTTTAAGAAACACAAGGAAAAAGTTGGTTCTTGGCCAAATATTTAAGGTGACTATTATTGGGCGTTGCATGGCTCCTTCTAAATTAAGCATAGGTGATCAGGCCATGCATAATTTAGGACTAGCAATGCGATGCTCAGCTTCGTCAAATCAGTATTACAGGTCATATTATTTAAAATATGTATATAATGCCATTTGTAAAAACAGGAATCAAAATATTTTATGAAACTTTTCGCCAATAAGTTACTGGCTAGATATTTATATCAACAAATTTTTTATTTTTATTTTTTTATTTTTTTTCAAAATTTTTTTTTTAATTTATTTTTTTGGTTACAAGGGTTCTTTATAAGACCAATTGTTGAACAATTTGAGAAATTACATCGTAAAATTAATATAAATTAATTTTATAAGATAGCATTCAATTATTTAAGAAAGCCCAAATGAAACCTTTTGTGAAATGATTCGCAAACAAGACAAGTTTGAGTTTATATAGTAACATAATAGTTTACAAAGTAGCGAGTGGGTGTCAAGAGGGAAATAAGGAGTAGTTCAATACAATCAATAAAAGGGTTACAAAGTAATAGGATTTCGAGAGGTTTAGCCGGAATCGTCAAAAGTCCCGTGTCAAGAAGGATAACGAATGATGAAAATAAGAACTTCAACCTCGGTCCAAATCAGTGGTACGATAGAAGCAAAGAAAGACAACTTAGAATGACAATTAAGTCATATATAAAAGAAAGATAGAGGAATCCATATGTGTGCACATCGTTATTTATTTGACATAAATATGCACTATTTTAACATTTTCAATAGCAATCATTGTTTCATGGTTGTAAAATATCATTACTTAAAGTTTTACGAGCTCACACGAACTCAAAAACGCCTAAAAACCCTTTTTCAAAATTTCTACCAGCTTTGAATTTTTAGTAAACTTTTACCTTTTGGGATTGATCAAACCAATTGATTCACTAAATGATATTCTAAGACTCGAAGTCTAATACAATTCGATGTAAAACGATGTTTTGAACAACTTTCTAGTTTTACTAGAGACTTGAAACGGATCAAAAATGGACGAAAATGCCCTTGCATTTAAATCTGTCAACAAAATGATATTTTAGAACTACGCAGAATTAAGTTCTTAAATTTTACAATCCCAAATGAGCATAACTTGCTTGTTTTTTTTAATGTTTACTGGTAAAATATTATGTCCTAAACGGACGTCTCAACAAGTAGAAATATATATTTTTATGTCTAAAGTTATAAAAGTATTTTCTCGACACTGATGATTTTCCTGTAAAGTTTCTGTACAAAGTATATTTTTTGACACAGTTTGAAATTAAATCCAAATTCCATAATAACCCAGAATTAATGTACACACAAGACTTGTGGATTCCATAAAGACGAAACAGAATAAATTGTGTAATTAATCATGTAAAGAAGACACAATATAGAAATGGTTCAAGAATGCCAACGATAAACTAAGAATTCAAAAACGACGCATGACATCTGTGTCTTAGATTTCGAGATGCAATGCAGGAAGGTCTCTTGGCAGTGTGATTTTTTTCCAAAATCACAAGACATATCGAGAAAGAATTGGGAGATTAACGGGTCACATTCCTGGAGCAAGGAGGTTAAATGAAAAGGGAGGATACAAGTTTATAGAAGTACAATCGTGTTCCAAACAATCGTCGCATAATAGAGGATGAATTACAAGATAGCGATGATGTTTTCAAGATACAAACGAACGTTCAAATTCGAAGTCGAAACGTAGAATGGTCAATGAAATAATATTTAATCGATATACGAGTGTCGTGTAAAACGGTGACGTAAAGGCCAATCAAGGTTATGAAAACCCACGATATTATTCAACATGGATTCAAGGAATTCTTCGAGATGTGTGACTCACACTGTGACTTTTAGTCTTTTTTGGAGACACATTGAGCTACACAATGGTCTATAGACTAGACATCCAATCACGAATGGTTAGAAAACAATTTGGATATCTAAATAGATAGCTTTAAGAGGTTTAACAATGGAAGTAACACGCACGGTAGTAGAATGAAAATCAGAAGTTTCATTGAAATCAACACTTACTTAATTCCAAACAATGGTATCGCGAGAATACACATAACATGTAACAGTGAGTCAAGAAAAATAAGCGGTTCAAAACGAACGAGTATATGAGGTCAGTCGTATCACGCATAAATAAGATAGCAATAGTACTCAGTAAAGTGAGTATGAAAAGTCGGCAGCATACTCGCTCCAAATTCAAGTATGTAACGTCATAACAATATAAAATCATTGTAACAAGATCAGTTCACAAAAAAAAGAATTCAAGATATGCAGCAAGAGCATATGTAATCAAGTAATATCCAATGATAATTCATGAAGCACAAAGGTTTTGAAAAGACATAGTAATTATCGTCATTAGGGTAATGTAATATTTTAACATGTAATCAAGAGAAGAAATACTACGATGATAATTAAAGTAAATAATAAGGATTAGAGAGTTACCCGCGCATATATCGAACAACAATGGCAGATTCTGTGTTTGACACTTTAAACATGAAATATTTGAACTTTCGATTATAGACTAAGTTTTGAAAAATGACTCAGCTCCCTATAACCATCGCTCTGATACCAATCTGTGAGACCCCCAAAATCAGGCAAGGAAACACGTAGGCAGCAAAGGGGTTCCACGTCATGGTACAAGAAACAATGAAATACTGTTGACATAAAGTTGACGTAATAAAAACTTATACATTACATCACAAAAAAAATCAGAGTTTTTTTTAACAAAGGTCCCAGAGTTTTATAAGCGGAAAATCTATTATTTAAACATGGTTTTGTAACATGTTGTTACCAAAAATATAGGATAAACTTCTGACAGCTTTTACCAAAACCGAACTTTAAAAAGTAACACAGAAATCTCCAAGCTGCGATAATATCCTGCGGGCTCCCATCCAAGCAACGCTAAGTAATAACACCTGAGATTAAACATGTAAAATCGTCAACATAAAGTTGAGTGATATTCATAGGTTTAGCAGTAAAGGTGTGGAACACAAGCATTCATTTGTAAAACAAGAAATAGGGAAAATGGTTACGTACGATAACCATAGTCCGAAACCATTATTATTGCTATTTAGTTCATGAACCGAAGCTTAACTCAATGTAAGTTCCTCTAGTGAGTATTCAGCCTAAATACTCAAGTATAAACAAATGAAATGCGTCATGGTTAAACAACCGCAACATGGGACGAGGATTGTCAATCCCGATGGATCCACCCACAACATTCGCGCTTAGAAACACAAGTAAATTAACGTTTCATGATCAGGAGAGGAAACTTAAGGGCTATAACTAAAAGCAATAATAATAATGAAAATCTGTTGGAACTCATCAAGTTCTGGAAAGCATACAAGTTCTGGATAGCTTACAAGTTCTGGGTAGCATACATGTTCTGGATAGCATACAGTTTTTAAATGAATGTGTTCCACCATGTAAAATCTCACCCCGCGTTTAGAAACAATGTATAAGTAGTAAAAAGGGGCTATGAACTCACCTTGTGTAAAGCGATAACCAACGATACCAATAGAGACGATAGTATCGAGAATACAATGCCGAAATAGGATAAATCAAGAAATCCGGAGCTTCTAAAATCGACCTAAATTAAAGTTTCGTTCTTAAAAGATAATAAATGAAATGTGAAAGGAAATGAAAATTGCTTCAATATAGTTATATATTGATTATGCATTTGTATTACTCGCTTGTTCTATGTCCCATGTCCGACTTCCGTCAATGATACAAAATTTGTCCAATTCATAAAAATTAAATCTATAACTTTATATAAAGATCCTCGAAATAAATCACAAACTAATAATTATCCATCTTGTGACTTTGCGTACTATCATAATGAAATGTCATTACTTTCTAATCAATATTATCACAATACGGTAACTAAATATGTGACTCAAGATATGCTGCGAATTTTAAAATAGTTGAGTATGCTCAACTAATATATTTGATCCTACAACCACTTTTAAAATTACTTAGTCATGATTTCATACAAAAAAAAATTGATTTGTAAACATAATTTATTTTATAAATATTCATAATTAGACACAAGAATTTCATATACAAGTATGAATTTTTGTAAGTTTATTTATCAATAAATATGACCAAAAAATGTTAGCCAAGATTTAATCTAAATCACCCTTAACTTAAAAGCCCACTTGTTTTATTTTCTAGTCGAGAAAATGCAGCAACAATTCTTGTTTTGACAATGACTTCTTTTACATATAGATACTTACTATCTTATGTAATAATGATATTATTATTTCATAGCATAAGATTGGGTTTTCGGACATTATTACAAAACATAGTTAAGCATCATAAATTGATCATAAAGTTTTACCATTGACATATATTGACGGAATCATCATATACACGACATAAAATGAAGCTATAGATATATTCATATCAAGAATTTAATTATAATTCATACCTTATTTATATCCTTTGGCTAAATTCGGACCCTTTCTTTCATGCCAAAATACTCTGTTTATAATTCTTGATTCATATGAGACTTTATATATATATTATTTTTTTAACATAGTGAAGTTATACTTTTCATCTTAACAAAAAAACAAGTGAAGTATATCAATATGATAGTTTGCAACGTCAAATTATATTATTATTATTATATTGACAAGTTGATATTGTATGGAACACGTATCCTTCGTTTGCCACGCATCCATTGTCTACTAATTCTATATTTCAATTTGTTTTTAGGAAAGTGTACATTATTAAAGTATAGAAGGTATAGAGTGAGATATTATTAAATTTTGTCGGACAATTTATAAAAGTGGGTATTATCGATATCCGATATATTAATGTTACGCGGTTTGAAAGTTAGGCGTAAAACACGAAAAATAAACGCTCGATATAAAATAAAAACTTTGACATTCGAAGGACATTTATGTTTTGATAATTAAACGAGGGTTTATAATTATATAAAACATTAACGCATTATATAAACAAACGACGCTTAAAGGCTTAATCTACAAAGAATGTTCGTAAAACGAGAATTTAAGTCGACGACAATAATAATATTTCTATGTCATAAAGAGAATATTGACGGTCAATGACGGACATAGTCTTCGATGACAAATAATAAATGACAGTATTTAATACGTTAAAGCCTTAAACATGTCGGTTAGCCGATAACTCAATATTTTCCGTAAAGAGAAACATGATAACTAGTAGTCGGGTAATAAATATTGGTCCGAATATTAGAAATAATATTAGATTTCGGTGTAAATGTTGAAATTAAATGTCGGGTTTTCGCAGTAAATAAATTTGGATAAAAAAAATTATAATTCCGAATAAGATATTATCAATGATCAGAAAAATAATTAAAATATAACTTAATTAAAATTCTTGAGATCTCAGAATTTACGTATGGAAAGTAAAAGAAACGGGTTAAACATTGTAAAATCAAAAAGTACGAATAAAAGAATAATATAATTATCGGGAAAAATACGAGTTCTTATACCAACTGTCATAAAGATATGACCAAGAAGGCAGAAATTTTGAAGTATATGAGTACTGACTTTGATGAGGAGGTATATCCTCACCTCTCGGCAGTGCGCGCTGAGAATCGATGGTTAATTAAGCATGGTCTATCGCTTTTTGTCAAAAGTGCCTTGGAGCTACCTGACTTGAAGAAAGCAACCAATGATATTTTCGTTGTTGCTCAGCTACTAGGGCAAAGTCTTGCCATGGAGCGCACCTTCAAAGATGGCTTACTGATAGGACCTCTAGAAGGTAGTGCCATTTATTCTCGGTATGCTCAAGAAGGCTTTGACGCCGCGTTCCATCGACTAAAAGATCTCCCGCTGCCAATCATAGATGTCATCGGAAAGGACCAAGACCAACCAATTAGCGTGATCATGGCAGGACTCACTCTGGCGAGCCACTGTGAAGAAGATGCGGAGGAAAATCCCCCTTCCATGTCCAAGCCAAATATCTCTCAATTACAAGTTCCTACCTATGTTGTAGGTGTTCCAAAGTTGGTTTCGCTGAAGGAAAATTTAACACCCCCAAATTTACACGCAGCGGAATACATCTTTGGGTGCTAAACAATGATACAACAACACATAATTTATAAAGAACGACTCGAAAAGAGACGTTTTAGATTTATCGTTCCTAAAACATTTGTCAGAGTAGCGTAGTCCCAAGTAATCGTTACCAAAAGATAAGTTAAAACTTATATTGGTTTGTTTTGAAAATGGAACGATAAATAAATCAAAGAGTTTGAACAACAAAAGCAGTGCACAACTTCATTCCCCGTGACCTCCAAGCTTCCACTTCTTGATTACCTGAAATACATGTGAGTAAAACGATCAGCAAAAATGCCGAGTGAATCTATAGGTTTATGAAATCAATTTGAACACAAGCAAAGATTATAAGTTTGTGGCATGCTTATAAGCATCAAATAATAATTTGCATCAACAATGATAATTGTATATAGCATAAATTGCAATAAGCTCATGGAACCGAGCCCTTAGACACTCCCATATCAGTCTAATAAGACGAGAGATTTATTAATTGTCGGTTACCTCCAGATTATTGGTACATTGCCGTATACCTGACTTCTCAATACAATATGCTCAAACAGTGTGGAGGTCGGGCCTAAGCTTCTATGACAAGTCCACAAAAACTGAACCGGGGCGGCTTCCCCCATAGATCTATTAATTGTACTAGCGGTTAACCCATCATAGGTTAATTAACGGTCCATAATTGAGGCTTTAACTAAGGCAATCACTTAATGCAATTTAAAGGCAACCACGGGTCCATTCATAGAGGGACAAAGCATACCATAAAAATCTTGTGTTCTAAGTTTATAAAAACATGTATTCCCCCTCGCGGGTTTAAAATCATTTAATAACTAGTATAAAGCGAGGCTATAGACTCACGTTGATAATGGAAGGCGGATTATCGGCTACGGGCGTGCTTCGGTCACGGAAACCTATATAAATAATAATCGGTCTTAGACTCTTGTCTAATGACTTTTATCAAAATAACAATATACATATGATGATTTTGTACATATGATGATGATCAAGTGGGTTTATATATCCTTGTTTACTCATTTTAGTGTTTACGTATTGGTAACTTTTTACTAGTTTACTAGTTTTACCTAATTACCTATTTTGAGTCCAATAAGCTTAGTATAAGTTCTTTACTTGTTTTAATCCATTTTATACCTATATTATCAGTATCTATACTTTCCATGTTGGGCCCAAATGGGTTAAGCCCAATAAGTTCTTTTTATAAGTGGTTAACTTATTTAGTCCAATTATTAGTCCAATATGCTTAGTTAGCTCGTTAATGTCCGTATGTCCTATAGTTCGGGTTTTATCGGTTTTTACTTGTATTAGTTACTTATATATCAGTATATGACTTTTAAAAACTTTACATTAGACGGGTTTGATCGTCTAAGTTTTAATTGGCGAAAAACGTTAATTTTACGGTAATAGCCGAAAAAGTCGTAAAAATCAAGTTTATAGTTTTTATTACTTATAAGTATTATTCCACTACCATTTATATAATTTATCCATTTAATTAACCTTTTACATATTTATATAAATAAGTTTCATAAGTTAGTGGGTTTTCATTTTACATTTTATACAATAAAATTTGAGTGCTTATATAATAATAATAAACATTAATTCTCAAAATCTGATTTTTATCTTCATATTCACCATTTTTATCATATCTAGAGTTCTATAATGAATTAGAATCTCATTTTTGGGTGACATGTTCTTCATATTATGTGCTACATTTAATTTAGTTATAGCTACTGCTCATTTTAAGTTTATCTTGCCTTAACAGTCCCTACAAAACTGCTTATTCAGATTAGAACACCCAACTTGTTTTGATCATATCTCACTCATTATATTGATTCCATTGCATGGCCAACTCTCACATGTGTATAACATCTTGTACTTACTGTAAATGGATCATACCATGCAATTTTATCAGTTCAAGTTTTAGTTATATACTGTTTTTATACAGCCAACTAAATAATCATGATTTTAGCCTTATTTCTCATGGTTATTAACATTTTTAAGCATATTTATCAACACTTGATCCCCACACAACATTTTTATCATCATATATACATCATATACATATAAAATAAGAAAGAAAATACATTTGTTCTTTACAAAAATAACAAGAGAAAATGGAGAGGATGATCTTCTTTACCAACCAAGTGTATTTCTTGTTTTTGGAAGACAAGAACTTGATGAACACCACAAGTAGCTCAAAGATCATCAAACACCAAGAACAATAGTTGAGAAATCAGCCCTAGGACACAAGCAAATCACCTCCAATGTTGTTAATATGACCACCAAATGATCAAGGCTTCAAGATAACTCCATGATAGAGCTAGTAAACATGTATTTCATGGCTAGAAAAGATCAAAAGGGGTGTTTGTAGCTTGAATATGGATGGCAATGGTGGAAGGTTTTGAGAGGATTTGAGGTTGTTTGCATGTAAGTAAATGGTATGTGTGAAAAGTGGTTAATGGTTTTGTGTTAGTGGGAAAGTTGTAAGCTTAAAGAGTAAGCTTACTTACACTTGTAAGTTTGTAGCTAACATGATGCCACATATGGTTGTGGTGTCATGTTGGTGCCATCCCATTTAAGCTAGTGGGGTGGGACAATGTATTTTGTCCCATCTCACTAGTTTACGGGTATTCCTCGATTCTGGTTTTCTCGATTTGCGTGCCCTCGGGTCGTTTCACAAAAAAACATTTTTATAAATTATGAATCAACGTCACAAAACGAATCCAACAAAAATTGTCTCATAAAAAACGGAGTTCAAAAACGTAAATACGTAATCCTAAGGTTTCCGATTTAGTCGTAAAGGACGCTAAGTTATGCACGTAAGCCCAAATTTAAATCCGTAAATTGTGAGTTCATCAACCAACACAAAAATAAGTTTCAAAATATTATACGAGAAAATATTTCACTACCTGAAAATGTTAGATTGTACTTTTTAAAAGTTTGAAACGCACACGAAAAATAATAATATAACGACTCGATACGTAATTGAAACGATATCGTCGAAAGTATTAAATATCGAAACTATCGATAATAAAATATAAAATTTTTGGCATCCGTCGGTATCGCGATCACTAGTAGTCCTCGTTGCTCGTCAAAATATTAAAATATAATATTTAATATCGGTTTCAACTTAAACCGTTAAACATAATAATATTTAACGTTATAAAATACTTCAAAATAATTGAAAATAGAATTAAATTATGACCTTATTTTACGGGTTTTACATCCTCACCACCTTAAGGGAGCGACGTCCCGGCGCTCAACTTGCCTCACTTTCGCCAACGCGCATTAAAGTCTCAATAAAAATCGTCGTTGAAAGTCAAAAAGATATTACATAATATATGTTCTACATGATCGGACGTCATCGGATGATGCCGTCTCAAGTTCTCACAACTTACGATCATTTGACTAGATCACATACCACATAAGTACATAAAAATAAAAGGTCGAACAATAACATCAAGTATAGAGTTCCATCGTTAATCATCGAGAAAACCTTGAACGAACCCTTGATAATAACCACTTGATCACAAGAGTCTTTCCACTTGCGGTGTCGGCTTCAACTTACTCCTCGAGGTTGTAACGAATTTATTAACTCCATTCATTAAGAGATTCGGTCCTCCATCATTCCACAAGTACACGCATAAATCCTGGTGACACTTATCGTTTCTTCTTATACACTGCTTCCCGAGATTCATTTTAAACTCAGAATAAAATAGTGATCTTCAATACGAGGAACAGAACGAGATAAAAATGACTTCAATAAACGCATAAACGAACAAGATGTGGTAAAATGATTTAAGATTAACGATCGACGAGGGATCTCGACTCACGTAACCGTAAAACATAATTATTCACAATACTAGAAAAATGAGAGCGAAGAATGAATTATACATTATCATTAAAATAACATTTGTCACAATTATCCGTCCCGGATTTGGTATTACCTTAAAACTCAGTTGAGGTACTTTCTTGATAAAGATGATACATCAAAAATAGAAGTAAAATAGTTTCAAAATTTATTTGGTCGTCTTAAGAAACTTTGAAAGAATGACGTAAATTTATTAATTATACTCATATTGATGGTTACGATTTAGAAAATATAATTTCCAAATTAAATTATTGTTAGGAATATAAATTAAACCGATAATTTCATTACATTAAAAATAAAGTATGATAAGTCAATTAGTTCAAAAGGTAGAACATAATTTTATTTTTAACATTAGTTTTAGTTATACAAAATATGATGTATAAATTTGACCTTTTTCTTATGATAGTTATTTCGATGACTGAAAATCATTGGAAAAATGTATAAATATAAAAATTTTATAATGCGTTGTAGAAATACTTAAAGGTATTTATTATTTCAAAATAAATATGGGATATATTCGGGTTTCGAAATGTGACAAGATAACAAACGAATAAGAATGGAAATAATAGTAAACAATTAGTACGAAATCAATGGTACAAAAGGGGATGAAACAAATATCGTATGAATTCTTAATGAGAATAATAAGATGAAGGTGTTGATGGTAAGACGATAAGAAATAATAGATTAAACAAGTTGTCAATTTTGTTAGTGCGGTTGATGGTTCACCAATATCAGCTCGTTAACTTAGCGGTGGTCGATACATGATCGGAAAGAAGATCCATACAAAAATTTTAATAAAATAAAATTTCTAATAATCACTTGTAATTAAAACAAATCAAATGAACGATGTTAGTGTTTAAAGAGAGAAGTCAAAGCACGGTTCACAAGAGTGGGTTTCGAGACAAACGAGAGTGACGGACGTCATCCCGGATATACGGAAATCACTCTAGTGATAATTCATTATTCACGTGCGGAGACATTCCAAAGATCTACCCAGTCGCATAAAGAAGATTGGACGAGAAGGAAGGATAAAACATCGAGACTTTCAAGTCATTTATCAACAGTCAGTAATTAAACGGACGGTCAAAAGAAATCAGTTATAAGACAAAATGAAGTAACAAGTGAAAAAGCGATCGTCGATTAAAAACGTATTCGTAAGCGCGTAATTCGTTTAAGAAAAGGTAAGAAAACGTATGCGGATGCATAGAAATTGCGCCACTTGCATAAATTATAAAGGTTTTCAAAACTTCTTTTCATTTTATTTCATTTTATTTATCTTTATCGTAAATACAAGTAAAAAGTTGATTATTATCAAGATTTTTAAGTGGACTACTATTCAGCCTAGCATGGCTCCATCTAAATTAGACATAGGTGATCAGGCCATGTATAATTTAGGGCTAGCAATGCAGTGCTCAATTTCATCGAAAAGTATTACGTTTCTTATGTTTATATAAACCATGCCATTTGTAAAATGGAATTTAAAAATAATTTATAAATTTATAGGATACAAGTAATTTGTGAGATACTTAATAAGCAACTTTTAATCTTACGAAAAGTATTTTATAAGACCAAAGTAAAAACAATTGGTGAAAATAATCGTAAAACAATATCAGATTTATTTATAAGGTGACATTATGACAACGTATAAAGTAGTCAAAGTTTTGCAAAAAGTGGCAAATAGTAGCTCATAAAACAACCAATGAAATGGTTACAAGTTGTTAAGGTTTCAAAAGATTATAAGGTTTAGACGAAAATGCCATGAAACACGTGATAAGAATGTCGACGAAGAATGTGAAGGCAAAACTTCAAAACTCAACCCAAATCAATGGAAGGTTAAAAGAAAACGAAAATAAAATAACATCGAATGACAAATGAGTCATATATATGAAAAGAATAAAACAATCCACATGTGTATTCTTTGTAAGATACTCGACACAACATGCTTTTAAGAAAGTATGTTATTCGTTTTTAAATTATACCATTAATCCGGTAATTGCTAATCCTGTACTGTTTCTATTTTTAAATATTTTCACATGCAACTAGTATTCGTTAGTTGTAAAATAATATTTGTTAAAATTTTACGATCTCAAATGAAATCAAAACAGCTTAGAAATATTTAAAACTCATGTTCTGAATTTTCTATCAGATTTAACTTTTAAATATGAGCCGATTAATTGGCCCGATAAACGACATTTCCAAGACTCGGAGTCTAAAGCATTTTGATGCAAAACGACGTTTCAGACGACTTTCTAGTTTTACCCGAGACCTGAAAACCAATGTAAAATGACCAAAATACCCCTGCAAGTTCTGTGCAGGTTTGACTATTTAATTTTAAAAACGCAGGTTTTACTTTTAAGTTTTGACCTGTTTATACTGCCCCTACAGTTTCTGCATAAAGTGTATTTTTCGACACTTATTAACGGCTCAAAATATATACATATATACACACATGTCTTGTGGATTTTATAACAACGAAAAATAAATCTCGTAATGAGCATCAAATAAAATATAGCATGATGAATGACAGAAAATGCTTCAAGGTATTTAACACGAAATTTAGGAAGCAAGACGGTGAAAACCGTTCGTAATTTAGATTTCAAAATGCAATGTAGGCAAATCTCCTTGGTGCCACGATTGTCAAAAACACAAAACATAACAAGAAAAGAATGGAACATTAACATGCTACACTCCGGGAGCGAGAAGGTCAATGAAAAACAAATGATACAATTTTATATAAGTAAAATCGTATTCCAATTCTAGTGCCATAATCTAGCCGATGATTTATAAAATAACGATGACGTTACCGAGATATAAGTGAACAATACACTTCGGAGTCGATACATATAAATGTCAACGAATTAAATCTTCGCATGTCGTGTAAAACGATAATAAAAATCAACAAAATATTATGAAAAACCATGGTATTATTCAACACTATTTTAAGAAATGTTTCAAAATGTATGACTCACACGATAGCGGTTAGTCTATTCCAAGGACACATTGAGCTACACAATGGTCTAGAGATTACGTTAAAAGACGTCCAAGCACAAATAGCCGGAAGACGATTTGAATATCTATATAGATGTCACAAAGGGTTAAACAATGAAAGTAACGCGCGTAGATGAAGTTATGTAAGGTCATAATATAAAAAAATTTTCAATAAAAGCAATTTAAATAGTTCAAAAATAAATACAGAAAGATCTTGAAAATCCATTGTATTTATTTAAGTTAATCATTAATAAATGATAAACTTTTATTGAAAAGTTTAACGACATAAATATATATATATATCGATTAAAGGGATCCTAGATATAAATATATATATCAATAAAGGGATCATAGTATTTATTTATAAATACTTGGCAATAAAAGGATACGTAATAACGTATACTAAAGTTGTAATCCCAGAAGTAGCTTAAACCTGAAGTCACGCGAAGTTATGTGCACCGACTCTTTGAAAAATAAAAACCGACAGTTATAGTTTAGGTTTTTTTTTTAATAAAGACCTAGTTCTCTATAACTCATGGCTCTGGTACCAATCTTTAACACCCCCATAGATCTATTAATTGTACTAGCGGTTAACCCATCATAGGTTAATTAACGGTCCATAATTGAGGCTTTAACTAAGGCAATCACTTAATGCAATTTAAAGGCAACCACGGGTCCATTCATAGAGGGACAAAGCATACCATAAAAATCTTGTGTTCTAAGTTTATAAAAACATGTATTCCCCCTCGCGGGTTTAAAATCATTTAATAACTAGTATAAAGCGAGGCTATAGACTCACGTTGATAATGGAAGGCGGATTATCGGCTACGGGCGTGCTTCGGTCACGGAAACCTATATAAATAATAATCGGTCTTAGACTCTTGTCTAATGACTTTTATCAAAATAACAATATACATATGATGATTTTGTACATATGATGATGATCAAGTGGGTTTATATATCCTTGTTTACTCATTTTAGTGTTTACGTATTGGTAACTTTTTACTAGTTTACTAGTTTTACCTAATTACCTATTTTGAGTCCAATAAGCTTAGTATAAGTTCTTTACTTGTTTTAATCCATTTTATACCTATATTATCAGTATCTATACTTTCCATGTTGGGCCCAAATGGGTTAAGCCCAATAAGTTCTTTTTATAAGTGGTTAACTTATTTAGTCCAATTATTAGTCCAATATGCTTAGTTAGCTCGTTAATGTCCGTATGTCCTATAGTTCGGGTTTTATCGGTTTTTACTTGTATTAGTTACTTATATATCAGTATATGACTTTTAAAAACTTTACATTAGACGGGTTTGATCGTCTAAGTTTTAATTGGCGAAAAACGTTAATTTTACGGTAATAGCCGAAAAAGTCGTAAAAATCAAGTTTATAGTTTTTATTACTTATAAGTATTATTCCACTACCATTTATATAATTTATCCATTTAATTAACCTTTTACATATTTATATAAATAAGTTTCATAAGTTAGTGGGTTTTCATTTTACATTTTATACAATAAAATTTGAGTGCTTATATAATAATAATAAACATTAATTCTCAAAATCTGATTTTTATCTTCATATTCACCATTTTTATCATATCTAGAGTTCTATAATGAATTAGAATCTCATTTTTGGGTGACATGTTCTTCATATTATGTGCTACATTTAATTTAGTTATAGCTACTGCTCATTTTAAGTTTATCTTGCCTTAACAGTCCCTACAAAACTGCTTATTCAGATTAGAACACCCAACTTGTTTTGATCATATCTCACTCATTATATTGATTCCATTGCATGGCCAACTCTCACATGTGTATAACATCTTGTACTTACTGTAAATGGATCATACCATGCAATTTTATCAGTTCAAGTTTTAGTTATATACTGTTTTTATACAGCCAACTAAATAATCATGATTTTAGCCTTATTTCTCATGGTTATTAACATTTTTAAGCATATTTATCAACACTTGATCCCCACACAACATTTTTATCATCATATATACATCATATACATATAAAATAAGAAAGAAAATACATTTGTTCTTTACAAAAATAACAAGAGAAAATGGAGAGGATGATCTTCTTTACCAACCAAGTGTATTTCTTGTTTTTGGAAGACAAGAACTTGATGAACACCACAAGTAGCTCAAAGATCATCAAACACCAAGAACAATAGTTGAGAAATCAGCCCTAGGACACAAGCAAATCACCTCCAATGTTGTTAATATGACCACCAAATGATCAAGGCTTCAAGATAACTCCATGATAGAGCTAGTAAACATGTATTTCATGGCTAGAAAAGATCAAAAGGGGTGTTTGTAGCTTGAATATGGATGGCAATGGTGGAAGGTTTTGAGAGGATTTGAGGTTGTTTGCATGTAAGTAAATGGTATGTGTGAAAAGTGGTTAATGGTTTTGTGTTAGTGGGAAAGTTGTAAGCTTAAAGAGTAAGCTTACTTACACTTGTAAGTTTGTAGCTAACATGATGCCACATATGGTTGTGGTGTCATGTTGGTGCCATCCCATTTAAGCTAGTGGGGTGGGACAATGTATTTTGTCCCATCTCACTAGTTTACGGGTATTCCTCGATTCTGGTTTTCTCGATTTGCGTGCCCTCGGGTCGTTTCACAAAAAAACGTTTTTATAAATTATGAATCAACGTCACAAAACGAATCCAACAAAAATTGTCTCATAAAAAACGGAGTTCAAAAACGTAAATACGTAATCCTAAGGTTTCCGATTTAGTCGTAAAGGACGCTAAGTTATGCACGTAAGCCCAAATTTAAATCCGTAAATTGTGAATTCATCAACCAACACAAAAATAAGTTTCAAAATATTATACGAGAAAATATTTCACTACCTGAAAATGTTAGATTGTACTTTTTAAAAGTTTGAAACGCACACGAAAAATAATAATATAACGACTCGATACGTAATTGAAACGATATCGTCGAAAGTATTAAATATCGAAACTATCGATAATAAAATATAAAATTTTTGGCATCCGTCGGTATCGCGATCACTAGTAGTCCTCGTTGCTCGTCAAAATATTAAAATATAATATTTAATATCGGTTTCAACTTAAACCGTTAAACATAATAATATTTAACGTTATAAAATACTTCAAAATAATTGAAAATAGAATTAAATTATGACCTTATTTTACGGGTTTTACAGAAAAGCTAAAGCATCATGTTAAACATGTGGAGAAGAAGAATAAGTCTTTTATCGAAAATATTGTGATTAGTCTAGGTCTTGCGCATCCTAACCTTTCGGATGGTGTACCGGTAAGTCTGCCTTCCGTTGATGTATATCAAATACACGTATTGCAGTATACGAAGGAGGCGTGGGCACAACATCCTGCGTCGCTGAACCCATCGCATCGCAGGTTAAAGAGGTCGCTGTCAGCGAGCGCTCTTCTATAGAAGGCATTTTTCCGTACTATGTGCTTTGTTGTAACCATATACATGATTTTGTAAAGTAAGAACTTGTTTAATGTTTATAGCGACCTGCGCGTTTGTAAGCACATAGCGTCCTGCGCTATGTTTATTATATATATATATATATATATATATATATATATATATATATATATATATATATATATATATATATATATATATATATATATATATATATATATATATATATATATATATATATATATATATATATATATATATGTCCAGGTTTCTGCACCCATGTCTGAGATTATGAGTGCAAGCGCTTGTTTATGAGTACATTCAGTGAAGTGTGACTCTGAACTTATGGGTGAGCTGAAAGTTCATTACGTGTGGACCTGCCACTACTACCATAAGCGATGTCATAGATAATGACATGTTTGTTAGGTGTGCACACTGTGTCTTGTCATATCCATCATAAAGTATGAGGAATGCTACACCTACTACAACGTCTTATAGTAAGCTGCCTAACAAAGGATACCTGATTCGTCACCACTAGGGTTGCATCCCTTTTACGTGACAAGTTTAATTAGTAGGGTAAACTTACTCCTCTTATTTCACCTGGAAACGTTTCATTGTACATGTACACCGAAGGGCTGAATTTTATTTTCAGAAAAGAAAAATACTCTTATGCATAAAAGATTAAAGAAATAATTTGGACTGCGGAACCAGCTAGGAACCGCAGTGTTTTATTCACAGTTTTGCAAATGCTGAAACAAAGAACATAAAAAGGGAAATCCTAAAACAATTGAAAAAAGAAAAAAAATACATAGATCTTTATTGGGGGCTCTCTATAGCCAAGGGAATGATCCATGCTAGTGATGCGACATCTCAAGGAGAATATCGTCCAAAATCCTGGTTGTCTCTTGAGTCACTCCTCGTGGGACTGGATACCGACTGCACATAGCTATCCGCGTTCATCCTGGCCCAAGTGAGTCCTTTGTTTGCTTCCCAGCACCGTTGCATGCTTCGTGCTGCCGATAGTCTGCTTGCTTGATCCCGTTGTCGCATAGTGCGGGCAATTATCCTGGCTGAAGGGGCGATTGCTCCTTTGCGTTGTTTTTGATGGTTACCTTGCAATGGGAGTATTGTTTCTACCCGTCGCACCATGTTCCATATCGATGTGGTCAGAGAACCAATAGTATGCCCTAGTATTGAGAGGATTCCATCTCCCTTTGCGCTTTTTGTTTAGGGTGGCCCAGTGATCATGTTAGGATTTTTCCTATGACATGGGTCTGTCTGACATCAGAGACATCGCGCCACCCTTTTACGAACATCCTTATGCATAAATGGCCAAAGATACCCTCAGCGAGTAATCTCATCAACCACGGCTATTGGGCCACACGGGCATACCCTTTCATATGCGGCTTCCATGACCGCCCGTGCTCGTTCTGGCGCTAGAAATTGCAGTGTTCGCCCATTACTTGATTGTTTGTACAGTGTTCCCTTGATGATTATAAAGTGCTTAGCTCGCATCTGCACTTGCCTGGCTTTCCTTCTATTGCTTGGTAATGTATTATGTGTCAGGAATTCTCTAATAGGTGTCATCCATGTTGGTGTCTCAGGATCCGTGCTTATATCTTTGTGTAAGATAAAATCCACTAGCACGTGACTAGGAGGTTTATCCATGTTCGAAATTGAGAGTTGATCCATGTCAACTGAGATTTCACCATTTTCTTCAGAAACTTTTCGTATAGCAAACTCTGCGAACTGCCTGGTTATGTCCCTCATCTTTTCCGTGTATTGGATTAGCGTACGTCCTCGTGGCTCGCATGATCCCGCGACCCTTCTTGCCACCAAAGGGTTGTATGCGTAGGCCACTAGTCTTTTTATGCCCATTCTGAGTGCCAGTCTTAAACCTGCTATGAGGGCTTCATAAGCTGCATCCATGCTTGTTGTGGGAAAGTCGAACAGCAACGCATAGGTAATTTTTATGTCGCCCTGATTTGTGAGGATAAACCCTGCATTTGGCCTTTCTTTTCTTGTGAAGCCTGTCGAAAAGAGGACCCATTAGCGCCCTTATGGTGAGCCTGTGCGTACAAATATGCTTTTAGCATGGGGATCTTTCGAGATACACCTTCTCTTCCTCATCCGAGGGCTGGATTCTGAGTTGCACTTACTTCTGTCTGCATCCTTCCTTTTTGCGTTGTGGCTAGAAGTGCTGCTACCCCCTTCGAGCGTATCTATGTTGCGGATGGTGACTTCCCCGTCTTGCACTGGGAATTTGAACATACCATGCACTGTAGAGGGTACAACGCGCAGTGTTTTTAGAGTTGGCTGTCCCATTATCCCATTGTACGATGATTAGGATCGTACAACCATGAAATTCATCCACATAGTTGTTGAGTGACCTGCGCTCCCAATAGTTACATGTATGCAGAGGTGTCCCAGCAGTCGGGTTTTATCACCATTAAAACATGTGAGGACTTGTGCGGTGTCCTTTAGCTCCTTCTTTATTTCCCATGGTAGTCGTGCGAAACAATGTTCGTTTAATATGTTCGTTGCTGACCCTCCATCAACACACATGCTCTCAATAGCATGGTCCCTGAGGGCTATGTCAATGGTCAATGATCCGACTCTATAGTCCATGTCTGAAAGAATAGGGAACGTTATCTCTTTATCGCGCGTAAATTCCGCGATCGTTCTCCTTTGCATGAAAGACTTTTCTCTTTCTACCATGTAAATGGTTATGGGCTTATCCTTCTGCTTCTTCGCCTCACTTTTCTTCGTGTCCGTGCTCTTCCTCCAGTCTCTTATCAGGTGGTTTAACTTCCCTACCTTGACCAGGCTCTCGATGTGTCTTTTAAGCTGAATGCATTCATCAGTAGCATGTCCTATATCGTCATGGTATTCACAATGCTTTATGTTGTCCCGTTTGTCTGCCGGTCCCATCATCGGACTAGGCTTTGGAAAGCCAGCACCTTCTGATAAAAATATCTCCCCGGATGCTTTTTGCAGTGGGGTAAACTTATTGTTGTTGTTATTGCGCCCTTGTTTCGTTGTGCCTTGGAAGTCCAAGGTGCGGCTGATATTTTGCACATATGACTATTTCTTGGATCGGTCTTGGTATTTGTAGCCTGATGTCATCTGCCTGCTATCCGCTGTTGCGTTTTCACCCTGAATAAATGCTCGGACTTTCTTCATTACCTCATCAAACGTTCCTGGAGTTCTGTCATTCAATTTCTTTATTAGATCCAGGTTGGTGACGCCCGCGAGAAATCCAAAAATTTTAAAAATTTCTGGGCAATCTTTAATCTGATTGCATTCAGATTTGAAGCGCTCAATAAAGTCTTTGAGACTTTTGATGTGCCTCTGCTTCACTCTTGCAAGGGAGACGGGGCTTTTGTCGTACTTCTTCTGTTGCACATAGTTTCTTCTGAATGCTCTCCTAAGTTCTTCGAATCCATTAATGCTCCTTCACGGGAGGCGGTCGAACCACGTCCGAGCGTTCCCGATGAGCGTTGAGTTGAAAATTTAGCACCACACGGCCTCTAGCCATTGTTCTATTCCTGCTTGAGATTCGAACACTTTCAGGTGATCATCTGGATTCGTCGTGCCATCGCAGGTTTTGACATTGGACGGCATGTGTCTCTTTTTATTATCTTTGAAAGTAGTTATGCGTTTTGAAAACACACTTCCTTTCTCCCGACGCCATGGGAGGGTCCATTCTTCTTCACTACGCATCGTTGGTTTCTTGAGCATTGGCGATGTTTCCTGTCATAGTCGGAGGAATCAGAATCCTCGGTTGATGAAAGAGCGACCCTTTTACGGCGAGGATGGCGATCACTGTAGTTAGAGTCTGAGGAATTTTCGCTTGAAGAATCTCTTCTGCTCACTTTTATGGTACTCCTGTTTCTTTCATGTCCTTGCAGATCCGGGGATGAATCTCTTTCCAAGGGACCCAATCTATTAAGGGCGCTCCTTCTGCCCGAAGGGTCAGGCCCTAATCTGTCTTTCACGCTTATGCGCCGATGGTTATCGACTGGTGTGATGAAGCCGTCTTCTCCCTTTGGGTTCTCAGAACTGTCCAAGGATGATGCGTCTTCAATAAGGGGCGCACCCGAAGGAGATGTCGGGATCACAGTTGTTCTCTCTTTTTTCCTCCTTTCCTTCCTAGCTTCCTTGTTAGGACTTGACCCTTCCATGGCCTTTAGTTCCTTGTCGAAGTCTAGGCTGATCCGCGGATCTCTTATCGGATTTTCCCTCATCTGCGCTCTCATGAGTGGAATTAGAGCTTCATAGTTTTCTGCGACATAGTCGCTCATATTCTGCTTGTCACGGGAGGAATCTTCGTCTTAGTTTGCGGATCTACCACAACCCTTGTGTCCAGGACGTCCTTGCAGGCTTGATCAGGGATTTCCCGAGAGGACGATGCGTCCCCAACTGTCTGTGGAGTAGAGGTGACTAGTGGGGAAAAATATACCTGCAATCCCTTCCCTCCACGACCTGGGTTATCAGGTGGTTTAAAGCTTAAGTATGGTCCTGTTGGCTTCTTAGATCCCCCCTTTGGTTGGGGCGGGTTTGCGCCACTTTTTGTCATTACTTAGAGCTTTGTGTAGGGCCCCACAGATGGCGCCAACTTGTTGATACAAAAGTTGGATGGACCGAGCTTGACTCGAATTAGGCTTAATTCGGGGTCTTGTGGACTCCGGCTCTTGCACCAAGTGAAACTTGTTTAAAGGACCTTGTGCACTAAACAGACATCGTTAGGCTTATCGTGGGTTTTTGACCCACGATTAGACTCCAGCATAAGAGTAAGTAATCGATTTTAGTATATTAGGGTTTAGGGTATCGTGTGTATCATACCTTTGTGGAACCATGGGGGTTCCTTTTATACTCGAGAGAGTCCAGGCTGGGCTCCCTGTTCTTGCGGCCTAAGGAAGAGATAATGTTCCAAAATAGATTGATCCTTATCGCATAACTAAGGTAAGTGCGTATCCTCTTCCCTTAGGCGAAAATAATCAAAAGATAGATTATATTCTTGTCTAATCATGTCGTAGCGCGACAACAACACGATTTAAGTAATGAACCGTATGTGCGACAACGACTTACCGGGCCTCCTAGGCTGTGCGCATATCGCATAAGCATTAATCCATTCTTGATGGATACGAGTAGTACATGTGAGTCGCACTATCCAGCCTGACTAGGGACTATACGTCATCAAATACGTAACCTTATGCAATGGATGTTAGTTGTAACCTCTGAGTAATGATACATGGAATACATCATGTACATGAGATAGCTGGGAAGGTAAAACTAGATGATATGATACTTCACCGACACGTTCAAGAATTTCAAACGGTCCGATGAACCTGCCCTTGAGTCCAAAAAGCTTAACACCACGCGATGGTGATACTTTAAGGCAAACATGATCACCGATATTGAACAATATATCTTTACAATGTTTATCACCATAGAGCGGGTAATAAGGATGGTAAAGTGTCTAACGAGAAGGCTGTTAGTGAGGTTAAGCTCAAGAATTCATTTAGCTCTCTTAATGAGGGTGATTCTGATTGGGAGACTGCGCATGGGGGATCGCAACCTCTAAACATTAGTGACTCATAACCGGACGAGGAGTTAATTATGGATGGTCCAAATGCTACTAGAACTACTACGGAGAAAGATCAAGAGGAAATCACTCCTTCTATTGTTGTTTCCTCATGATTAATGTAGGCTCTAGGAATATAAGGGGTTTGAACTTTTCCCCTAAACAATCGGAAGTTCGCCAGGTTATTTCTGAAAATTCTCTATCTATTTGTGCTATTTTAGAGTCTCATGCATCGAATTCGATTCTTCAAAGGTTGTGTGCTTCCCTGTTCCGTCATTGGGATTGGTCTTCGAATGGTTCTTACTGTTCAAAAGGTACAAGGATTATAGTGGGATGGAATCATAATGATGTTGATGTGGTGATTATTAACTTGGATGATCAGTGTATGCATCTGCGTGTGTGGCTAAAGCTTGAACGTAAAGAATTTTTTTGTACTGTTGTGTATGCTCATAATAGGTATACGCAACGTCGATCTCTCTAGGATAATCTATGTTTGCATAGGGTTTATGTTCGTGATAGGCCTTGGTTTGTGCTTGGTGATTTTAACGCTGCTCTTTATTTGGAGGATTCTTCTATGGGGTCTTCTAATATTGATATCTCTATGAGGAAGTTTAGGGAGTGTCTTGAGGAAATTGAGGTTTTTGATGTCCAAATTTTAGGGCTTCATTTTACTTGGAACCAAAAACCTAAAAGGAAGAATGGCCTTTTGAAGAAGATTGATCGAGTGATGTGTAATATTGGTTTTTGTGATCTGTTTGTGGGTTCGTATGCCGTGTTAAAGCCATATCGAAACTCTGATCATGCTCCATTTGTTTTGGTTATTCCTACTGCCACTAAGCTTGCTCCAAGACCATTCGATTTTTTTAATATTATTTCTCGGTGTAGTGGCTTTAAAGATGTGGTTCAAGTAGGTTGGGAGGTTCCTGTTAGTGGTTTTCATATGTTTAAGGTTGTTAAAAGGCTTAGGTTGTTAAAGAAGCCTTTGCGTAAACTTTTATATGAGAAGGGTAATGTGCACGAGAATGTTACCAGGTTGCGAGAGGAGCTTGATAGAGCTCAGTTGGCCCTTGATGTGGATCCTCATAATGTCACTGCAGTTATTGAATTTAACGATGCTATTCTTGTGCAGGAACAATTTTTAAAGCAAAAGGCTAAGATTGATAGGCTCAACGAACGAGATTCTAATTCAGCTTACTTTTTAAAGTTGTTAAGAATAAAATGGCTCGAGCTAGGATTGATGTTATTACTACGGCTGTTGCTACTATAGTTGATGGGAATGGGGTGCCTAGTGTCTTTGTGTCCCATTATGAGCAGTTCCTTGGGCAACCGGGAGATACGCGTGTTCCTGTTCAATCTGACTTATTCTCTAATAAGTTACCAGACGGTCTTGCTCATGATATGATTTTTCGGTCAGTGATATTGAGGTTAAGGAGGCTTTGTTTTCTATGGGTAATGAGAAGGCTCCTGGTCTGGATGGTTATACAGCTGTGTTTTTTAAAGAGGTGTGGGATATTATTGTTGTTGACTTTATTAAAGGTGTGAAGGAATTCTTCACTAATGGGACGCTGTTAAAGGAATTAAACCATATCATAATTGCTCTTATTCCTAAAGTTCGTGCTCCAACGAGGGTAAATGACTATCGACCGATCTCATGTTGTAATGTCTTGTTTAAATGCATTAGTAAGATCATCACTAATCGCATTAAGGATAGTCTAAAATTGATTGTTAGTGCTAATCAATCTGCGTTTATGCCGGGTAGAATTATTGCGGATAATATTCTTTTGACGCAAGAGTTAATGCACAATTATCACCTAGATCGGGGTGCCCCAAGGTGTGCGTTCAATATTGATATCCAAAAATCCTATGATACGGTGGACTGGAAGTTCTTAAAAGATGTATTGAGAGGGTTTAGGTTTCATGATCGTATGATTGGCTGGATTATGGAGTGTGTGTCGACTACCTCATTTTCTATAAGTATTAATGGTGCGTTGCATGGCTTTTTTAAGGGCAAGCGAGGGTTGCGACAAGGTGATCCCCTGTCTCCTTACTTGTTTACCCTTGTGATGGAGGTACTTACTTTGATGCTGAATAGGCGAGTTAGAAACTCTATGGAGTTTAATTATCATCGATATTGTGCTGATTTGCAATTAATTAATCTTTGTTTCACGGATGATTTGTTCTTATTCATGCATGGGGATATTCAATCTGTTCATGTGGTCAAAGAGGGGTTGGAAGACTTTACTCTTGCTTCGGGTCTTAAGCCGAGTATTCCTAAAAGTACTGCCTACTTTTGCAATGTCCTTAATCAGGTAAAGCTTGCTATATTGGCTATTCTCCCATTTGAAGAAGGTCGGTTACCGGTGAAATAACTTGGTGTTCCCCTTGTGTCGTCTAGACTGCTGGCTCGTGATTGTAAAGAGCAGGTAGATCGGGTTCGTGCTCGGGTTGAAGATTGGAAGAGAAAATTTCTTTCAGTTGTTGGGCGTCTTTAGTTAGTTCAGTCGGTCATTGGTTCGATGCACATATATTGGGCTTCTGTCTTTATCCTTCCTTCGAGTATCTTATACGACATTGAGCAAGGGGATGCGGGGTTTCATATGGTGTCAAGGTAAAATGTGGAGGGGTAAAGCGAAGGTTGCGTGGGATATCGTGTGATTCCCAAAAGATGAAGGTGGGCTTGGTTTGCGGCGTTTAGACTTGTATAATAAAGCGCTTATGGTTTCTCATGTATGGAAACTCTTAAATCGGAAGGAGTCTCTTTGGGTGAAGTGGATTCATGCTTATAAACTGAAGGGGCGCAATTTTTGGGACTATCCTATGCGTGGGAATATCTCTTGCGGATGGCGTAAGATCTTACAATTGAGACCGTGTATTCGCGATCATATTTGGTCTTCTATTGGTAATGGGGAAACAACATCTATTTGGTATGAAAATGGTGTACTAGGGGCCCGTTGGCGGCTGATATCACGACTAGGCACATGTTTCGAGCAGGGCTTAACACAAAATCCCTGATCAAGGATGTTGTGCGTCAAGGAGCTTGGATGTGGCCTGATTCTTTAATTGTAAGGTATCCTTATCTTACTAATCTGCAGGTTCCTACCCTGAACGTGGAGGTGGTTGATAAGCTATCTTGGTGTGATGCGGCTGGTGTGATCCAACCCTTTACGGTCCAGAATGTGTGGTCTACTTTAAGGTTTCGGAGCCCTAAAATAGATTGGTACCCGATAGTTTGGTTTAGCCACTGTATCCCTCGACATGCTTTTCATTTTTGGCTTGTCATTCAAGGGAAGCTTAAAACCCAGGATCAATTGGCTTTGTGGGATGTTTCGGGGAGTTTGTCAACGGTTTGTCCTTTGTGTTCGTTGGAACAGGATTCACATCAGCATTTGCTTTTCGAATGCCCTTTGTTTAAAAAGGTGTGGAATATTGTTAGGAACCATGCTGGTCTTGGTCACCTTATGCCTAAATTACAGGATATTATGTCGTCTCTTATTCCTATTGCTAAGAGGAGATCTTGTAAGAGTGTTATAGCAAAGTTGGTAGTTGCTGTTGCCACTTATTTTGTGTGGCAGGAAAGGAATCATAGGTTATTTCGGGATGATAAGCGTACTGCCTCCCAAGTCGTAGAGATTGTTTTGTCTACGGTTCGTTTGAAGATGTTGTCTTGTCGATTTAGAAGGACGGTTGGTGGACTCCTAAGTGCTCAGAAGTGGAATCTGCACAACTCTTGTTTTGAAACATGATTGGGTCGTTTTGTCTTTGTTTGGTAAGATGGTTTTTTCCTATTGGTGTTTTGTGCTTTGTATTGATAGGAAATTTCATATGGTATGTCATATGAATTAGAGGTTCTTCAAGCATTAGCTTGAGGTTAATGTGACATGCTGTCACATTCCATTGTACTTAAATGGTTTTTTGGTGTGAATATATTTTACCAGGGATAGTCCCTTTTACAAAAAAGAATAAAAATGTTTATCAGCATAGCTCTTCTGTCGAGCACGAGCTTCCTGTAGCTTCGCCTTGGTGATGGAAACCTTCTCATTGGTTACCTCTATCATTTCTGGTCCTTCAAGTATTCGTTCTCCAACTTGATCCCAACATATTGGAGCACGACACTTCCTACCATAAAGCATCTCAAATGGTGCACACCTAACACTTGCATGCAAACTATTGTTGTAGGCAAACTCTACCAAACGTATGTAATCGTCCCAACTTCCTGACCATTCCAGTGCACAAACCCGCAACATGTCTTCTAAGGTTTGAATTGTACGCTAAGATTGACCGTCAGTCTGAGGATGAAAGGCAGTGTTAAGCTTAAGTTTAGTGCCCCAAGCATTCTGCATACCCTTCCAGAATTTTGACATGAAACGAGGGTCGCGATCTGATTATCTGAAGGAGTTCCATGTAGTCGTATGATATCCTTAAGGAATATATCTGCCAATTTGATGACTGAGAAGTCCTTGCGAATTGGAAGAAAATGAGCTGACTTGGTTAAACGATCAACTATGACCCATATAGCATCAATTCTGCTCTGAGTAAGCGGAAGTCCAGTGATGAAATCCATGGAGATTTTGTCCCACTTCCATGCGAGAATTTCTAATGGTTGCGCTAAACCACTAGCTCGCTGATGCTCGATCTTAACTTGCTGGCAAGTAAGACACTTGGATACGAAAGTAGCAACATCCTGCTTCATGCCACTCCCCCCGAAATGTTGTTTAATGTCATGATACATCTTGGTGGATCCTGGATGAATAGAGAATGGAGAGCTGTAAGCTTTTGTCAATAAAGCTTCCCGGAGTGTAGGATCATCCGGAACACATAGCTTAGTTCATTGCCATAAAATGCCTTCTTCGTCTAGACAAAATTATGTCTGTCGATCCAGATTTTGGATGATAGCCCATATCTCACCACGTCCTTCTAAGCTCCTTAATCCGAGAAATTAAATCCGGCTCAATTCTCATATTAGCCCAATATCCATGTTGTCCACGTCCTAGGAATTTAATGTCTAATCTTTCAAATTCCCGTATGATTTCTTCTTGTACTTTCATGCCGTTTATAATGTCCGACTTCCTGCTAAGGGCATCTGCCACTACATTCGCCTTGCCAGGGTGATACTGAAGATTGATGTCATAATCCTTGAGTAGTTCCAACCATCTCCTCTGCCACATGTTAAGTTCCCTCTGAGTGAAAATATACTTGAGACTCTTGTGATTAGTGAAGATATCACATGATTCACCATAAAGATAGTGTCTCCAGATTTTAAGTGCAAAGACTACTGCTGCTAGCTCCAAGTAATGTGTAGGATAATTTTCCTCATAAGGCTTTAGCTGACGTGATGCATATGAAATCACTTTCCCATGTTGCATGAGTACACAGCCTAACCCTTTACCCGAAGCATCACTGTAGATCAGAAATCCACCTGTGCCAGATGGGAGAGTAAGAATAGGTGTAGATACTAACCGCTTCTTGATTTCTTCAAAGCTCTTCTCCCGCTCATCAGTCCAAACGAATTTCTCTCTTTTCCGCATCAACTTGGTCAAAGGTAAGGCTAGTCTTGAAAAATTCTCAACGAATCTACGATAATAACCAGCTAAGCCTAGGAAACTACGAACCTCAGTTGCAGACGTTGGTCTTGGCCATTTAGTGATAGCTTCAATCTTCGCAGGATCCATAGTAATCCCTTCTGCAGAGACAATGTGACCTAAGAATGCCACCTTGTTTAGCCAATATTGACACTTAGAAAATTTGGCATATAACTGCTCCTGTCGAAGAATCTATAGCACAATCCGTAGATGTTCTTCATGTTCTTCCTTGGATTTAGAGAAGATGAGGATGCCATCGATGAAGACGATAAAAAAAATTTCTAAGTACTCGTGGAAGACGCAGTTCATAAGTTCCATGAATACCGCAGGAGCATTAGTGAGTCTGAAAGGCATGACTACAAACTCATAATGGCCATATCTTGTGCGAAAAGCAGTCTTGAGAATATCCTGCTCCATAACTCGCAGCTGATGATAACCGGATCTTAAATCAATCTTGGAGAAATGTTTGGTACCCTGAAGTTGGTCAAACAAATCATCGATTCTTGGTAATGGATAAAGGTTCCTAATCGTGATCTTATTCAACTCACGATAGTCAGTGCATAAACGTATACTGTCATCCTTCTTCTTGACAAAGAGTACCGGTGCACCCCATGGTGATACACTCGGTCGGATGAAACCTCGCTCCAGTAATTCCTGCAGCTGATCTTTTAACTCCTTGAGCTCTATGGGAGCCATGCGATACGGAGCCTTAGAGATTGGTTGAGCTCCTGGGATGAGCTCAATGTTAAACTCAACCTCACGAGTAGGTGGTATACTCGGAAGTTCTTCTGGGAATACATCGGGAAATTCTGAAACAACTGGTTGATCTTGGATCGATGGAACTTCGGCAGTGATATCCTGAATTGAAGCTAAGAATCCCTCGTAACCATGAGATAGTAATGCACGAGCTCCTAACGTAGAGATAATTTGTATGGACTTTCCTGGTATAAAACTATTGTGAACATACTCTGCTGCTTGAACATCACCGAAGATAACCCGATAAGTATGGAAATCGATTGTAGCATGATGCTTGGATAAACAATCCATGCCTAAGATGAGATCAAACTCGCACATATCCAAAGGAAGTGCGTCTACTGGGCGAACCTTGACATCGAATTTTAGTGGAAGATCTCTGTTCACTTGGGTAATTCGCACAGAGTCTCGCATACGCATAGATATACATAAAACATTCTCTAAAGGCGTAGGAATTTTATTAATACTAGTGGCATACGTAGAGGATATAACTGAATGAGTAGCACCAGTATCAAATAAAACACACTCACTATGACCGTTCATAAAGAGGATGCCAGTGATAGTACCTGAGGACTTATTAGCTTGGTCCCGTGTGGTAGTGTAGACTCGTCCAGAAGCTGGTGGCTTAGGAAGAGCAGCACTAAAAGTACTAGTAGTGTCTCCGTTCTTGCAGTCTTTTAACATGTGTCCTTGTAGTCCACACTTGAAATAGACGCCGGCTGACTTACGACATGTACCGAGATGTGTACGACTACAAGTCGTGCAAACGGGTAGGTGTAACCTCTTGGAGGTACCCTTGCTACCTGAGAGCCTGATAAGAGATATACGTGGGCTTGATTACTTGGCATAAACATGACTGCACTGAAGTTTAAATGATAGTTTACCAGATGAAGACGAGTTGTTGGACTGTTAACCCTTAGCATTTTGGTCACGTCCACTCGCAGAGTTCCTGTTTATAGTGCTAACATGTTAGTATGTAATAACATACAACAAATTAACATAGAAAAGTTTAAGAATTTAGGGACCTGGTGTTGTTGGACTGGCTGTTGTTATTACGGTAATTGTCATTACCGTTCCTCTTGTCAGATCCATAGCGGTTGTTAGATTGACCGTTGCCCTTGTTGGCATTCTACTGAGTGGCCGGTTGGGACCGGTCTCCATCCTTCTGCCTGAAGATACAATTGGATAGGAAAAGGTATAAATGAACCTAAAGATTGAAATGGAATGATAACGCTTGATGGCTGAAATTATACCTCTTCTCAGGACGAGCTTGTTCCTCGTAGTCATCACGCTCATGTAGCATTTCTAAGCTACGTGTTGCATCATTAACTTGTGCCACATTAGCATAAGTAGCACTAAGTAAACGAGCCGCTGTAGAGGCGTGCAGAGCCCAACAAAAGTGCTTGGCTTGTTCCTCCGCAGTACCCGTAGCCGCACCTAAGTATCCAGCATACCTAAGAAACCTCTGCATGAACTTAGTGCTAGTCTCTCCATTCCTCTGACGAATGGAGTGATGCTCCCTCTTGATTCCTTCCTACTCATAAGTCGGAAAGAACTGCGCATAAAACAAAGTCTTGAACTGATCCCTAGTCAAAGCAGCTAGCCAATCATCGCCTCTATTAGCTAACTTGTAAGCTCTCCACCAATATAGGGCGTCACCCACAAACTTATAGCAAGCCAACCTTGCCTTGAAGATACCACCGCATCCTATAGCATCAAAAATATTCTCCATATACGGAATCCAGTCTTCCGCATCAGATGAAGTCTCAGCCTTGCTGAAAGATCTTGGCTTCTGCTTGTTAAACGTCTCAAGCCAGGTGTGCAAAGTAACCGATGGAGGAGGAGGAGAATTGTTTTTCTGATTCGGAGTGTTCTAGTATTCATTCCGAATTTGGTTCCTGATTTGGGGAAGCATGGCTTGCAGCGCTGGTTGGACAGATGCTGCTAGCTCTTGTTCGCGTGTCATGACCATCTGACAGTTTAAGATGTAAATGAAATGATTAATCTGATTAGAACATATGGTAAACATAATGAAATGATGCGTGAAAACAGTTTATGAAGGCATAGCCAAATGCAAATGACATGAAAACAAAATGATATAGCGAAGATGAACGCCTATGGGTCGGTTCATCAAAATGAAAAGCGACTAAATAAGGCCAGTCCTGTCCCAACCATTACTTAGTCAAAAATTCCTACAACAATGATACATGAAATGAATGCATGAAAACAAACTGTCAGTTCTAGGAAAGACGCTGATGACTACCCACTAGTCACAGGTCAATTTTTAAGAGCCTACAGGTCGAAACCTGGCTCTGATGCCATAATTGTAACATCCCATTTTAATAAATGGAATATCATAGGATAATTATGGCATATCATCAAAGTATACAAGGTAATGTCTAACACATTAAATGACCATAAAATAATCCGGAAACAAACATCGGATCCATATAAGCTCCACACACGAAATTCATAAGTAGGAATGTAAAAGAAAGGACTAAACAATGTCTAACAAAGCAAAAGTATGTAAATACGTTAAAAAATGAAAGAAAGCTGGCGCCTCATTCCATGCATGTACTCTTGGATTCCTAGCTTTGTCCTTTAGTACCTGCCGTATTAGGACATGGAAAGAGAAATACGACTGAGCAATGCGCTCAGTGTGCGGATATATAACATAGAATGTAAAGCATAACATATACAAGTAATGAATGAAATGAATAACTTAGCAGCGGAATAAATGTATGTCCTGGAAAACTTGTTTTAAGTTCATAATACTGGTTTATATTTCTGAAAATACTTATGTTTATTTTATCTTGAAAATCTATATTTTAAATATGCCGAGATCCTATATAGGTCATGTTATATCCACGTGCATGAATACTTGGAGAGGTGACCTCGTCATGCAATTAGAGGGGTTGCCTCTAATTAATATATAAAATGAGTGGAGGGATCAGATCCTGTAACGGATGCAAGGCACACACCACAGTTACCATGCAATCATACTACTTGTCCAAGGATGCACCCATTCGCCCCACATGATAATAATAATAATGGCCAAAACTGAAAAGCGACGCTGCGAGCAATCACTCTCACCGCAAAAGAGTCATAACATCGGTGCCTCTAGTGCTATGGTTATGGAACCCCCATAACTAGGTGAAACTAGCATGCATGTATATAGCTCAGGAAATCTAATATAATCATACATATACTGATGTGTTTAAGACACTTAAACTACTAGGAAAAATAGATGGCTGCAAACGGGGTAATCCTAATATAGGAAGAAAGATGTCCATACTGAAGGACGAAATATCTGTACCTTATGTCTAGTAATATGAAGACGGAAACAGACGTAGACAATCACTTTGACTTCACAATAGCTACATAATGAAGGTACATGAATAAGAGTTGATCTAACTTATACATACTTGTTAATTGGTTTACTTGACGTGTACATACTTATTGTACTTGTTCTTGTGTTGTCCCATTATTTCATGTTTTAGTCATGTGTTTCTTATAATTTCATGTGTTTTAGATTCATGTGTTTCATGTTTTAAGTGTTGTTATACTTGTTATAACATTATGAATAAATTTTTAAAAATAGCAGGTTTCGATATATAGTAACTTTCCAAAAATAGTAGGTTTCCATATAAATTAACTTTCTAAAAATAGTAAGTTTCCTTTAATTGTAATTTTCTAAAAATAGAAAGTTTTCATAATTAGCATGTTTCCATAAATAGTATGTTACCATATTTAACGTATTACCATAAGTAGCATGTTACCATATTTAGTATATTACCATAAATATAATATTACCATATGTATCATGTTGTCATAAATAATATACTTCCATAATTAATATGTTTCCATAATTAATTATATGTTTACTTTATGTCATGTATCATTATAATATAAAGTTTAATAATTAATTAATACTTAGCTGATTATTAATTAATAATATTATGTCATGTTTATTATCAGTTTTTTATTAATTAATAATATTACATATACATGTTATTAAACTTTACCATAAAATGTACATGTTATTAAACTTTACCATAAAATATATTAATTAATTTAACCTAAGTTTAACATTAAATTCATGTTCATAAATAATTAAGTCAATTAATTATTATAGCTAAGTTTATTTAATTAAATATGCATACATATTTTATCCTATTTTTAATTAAATAAACATAATGTAAGTTTTTATTTTAATTAAACCAAATTAATTAACAAATCAATTAATTAAACATACATACTTAATATGCAACCAAAATGATTTATATGCTGGCATTGCTAGGTTATCATGATTGTTTTCTAACCGTTGAACCAATTATTTTCCTTTAAAATCATGTCAGATGATCGACCCCATACCGATCCTTTCATGTGCATTTCATGTGTACTCCATGTAGATCCATGTGCGTATTCCAGTTGTTGATATTCTACAAATTGCTGATGCCGCTCATAGCTTGGAGATGTTACTAAAGGTTGATGTTGCGGATTTTAGAGACGCTACGAGATGCTGACGTTCTTCGCAACCTCGAGATCTTACAAGACGAAGACAAAGGCCTTAGATCAAAGCAATCGGACGAGAAGATGCTTCACCACCAGACGATTTCCATCAATCATTGTTCCTGATTCTTAGTTACATGTCACACGTCATTCAGTTGTCGTTTCAGTCATATGAGTGAGAACCGGTACCAGCCGGCCACTCAACTGAATAGGTACGTGAATGACCGTCATGAGAATGACTGTCATGGAACTGACAGACAAGATGATAGTAACCACTATTGTGACAGCAACTATCCTAGCAATCCCAACAGAAGCTCCAGCCACGGACGTGATCATAAATACAAGGGTCAGCAGTCCAACCGATCCGCCATTTATGGCATGATAACCTAAGATTTGTACTTTTGGTTGATTCACACCTCGAGACACATGTCAAGACGTCAGTCAAGACACATGTCTCACGTATATTTTCTGAAGACACATTTCAAGACACCAGCCAAGATACATGTCATACGTATTTTTCCCAAGACACGAGTCAGGACACATGACGCACGTCCATTTCGGGAACATCCCTAAGAAATTCAGGGTAACCTCCAAGGGATATATCCATTCTGTTGTGCCATGTAGTAATCAGGCCACAAGAATTTCAGTACCATCACCGGCGTATCATTTGCGTTTGGACACGTAGGGTTCGTCCTGCGTGAGACAGGAAAAACACATCCAGTGAGATCTGTCACGACACTTTCATTTCTTGAACCCATATTTCATATACTCATGACCATAAAGGACGCCATTCGTATCACCCATGTATACGAAGGTTTTCCTTCAGTCTATTTATAAGATCCAATCTACTAACGCACTTACCTCGGACTAATACGAGTTAATATGATTTTGATTATGGACTAAGAACAGCAGCCCATGCAACGGTTAGTCACCATCCATAACAGATTAGGTACAGCGATATTCAGGCTACTGAATACATTCAGCATGATTTTCTATCAGGAAAATCTGTACAATAGTTATGCTTTACAAGCACATGTTTGTTGTTCCATGGATGTGAAAGTTCCAACTATTATTGATAACACGACTTATGAAGTCCCTTACTCACAACCAGCCGATTTTTCCAAAATCTGACCACATGTATTCCAGAGTAACCTTCTAGGAGAGGAACGGTAACATGAGATTATGTGTCGACTACCGTCGATTTAAACAAATCACCCTTCATAACCTTTATCCTCCTCCGCGTATTGAAAATTTTGTGTGAGCGACTATAGAATGCTAAACCTTTTCCAAGATTGACTCATGATCATGTTGCCAGCCTTGGAAAGTGAAAGAGCAGGACATTCCATGACTACTATTAGTACACGACTTGGTCATGCTAAATTCATGATTTTGTATTAGTCTCATAAATTCTCCAACAACATTATGGACTTAATAAATTGAGTTCTATAAACTCATAAACAAATTCATCAGTGTTTTCATCGAGGACAACCTGGTTTTCTCTAAGTCTAGAGAAGAGCAGGAAGATCACATTTGCACTATGTTGCAAATTCCACGACAGGAGAAATTTCACCTTGAAATTTTCTAATATAAATTCTGGTTGATTACAGTGACACGCGCCGAATCACATGGATTCTCACGGTTAATTTTACCATGACTCACCTTATGCGTGAAGGTGGGAACCCTACACTACATTAGGTGTTCCAGAAAATCTTACGCTAAGAGAAGTCTAATTTCGGAGACTCATAGTTTCGCAAACTCCTATGTATCAAGTTTCTATGAAGCAAGATACAGTTACGTTTATATCTAAGTACCTGTCATACCAACAGGCTAAGATAGAACACCAACAGACTGGGATGTTTATCCACCATCAGAAATTGTGATCAGAAATGGAACAAGATCTCCATGGATTTTGGTTACCAGATTACCGCAAACTTAGAAGAAGCATGAAGCTATCTGGGTTATTGTCAACAGTTGACCAAGTCTGCAGAATCCTTACATCCGCAAGGATTCTAGAGTCAGTAGATTTTCAGACATTTTCTAGCCAAGGATCATCCGATCACTTGGTACTCCCTCAGCTATCAGACCAGACCAAAGATTCACATTGTATTCCAAAATTACGTTCATGTCCTTTATCCAAATTTTACGACTTGCTTTCACACTCACGTTCATGAGCGTATCCTGGCTTACGATTTTACGTTCATTTTTGTTCTGGGAAGTTTTGCAAAAGCTTGAGAGACCAGACTCAAGTTTAGTATAACTCTCTATCCTCAGACAGACGTTTCACGTCACATTCCACGTCTCACCTTATAGCGGTTGGCGTTACCGCCGTCGTTATTCCATGTTCACGATATGTTTCACATGTCATGTTCATTCCACCTTTCTCATATCACATTCACGATATGTTACACGTATCATTGATCACCATATGTTTTCTCATATTACACTCACCATATCTCCACGTATCACGTTCACAATTATTCACGTATCACGTTCACAATTGTTCTCATACTATGTTTTAGTATGTCTCGCGCATCATTCCTAAGACATTACTAATGTTAGGTCTAGGTTATTTTGCATCGTAATGTTTCATTTATCCTTGCATGTTAATTCTTATGCACTAGATCGAATTCAGGAGGATCGGTCTTACGTTCATAACCAGGAACTTTTACGTATTGTCAACTCAAGGTCAGAAGGACCAAGATTTATCATTTTTGTCAAGATCTTGTGGAGGAACCTTTTCGAGAGGGAAGCCACTTGGAAATGGACGAGTCCATCCGGATTTTATCCTCTCATCATTCCATAATTCGGTTATGTTCTTTTCAGGCACGTCACGTTCCATGTCCTTGTCAGTCATGTCGCGTTCATGTTCTTTTCAGATTATCTTATCTATAATCAGGGACGAATTATTCTTTTTAGAGGGGAAGAGTTGTAAAACCCGCATACTTTTACCATGAACAGTACACTTAGTAAACATATGTACATATAAAAACTTTCCTTTTATAGCATTAACACGTGTCATGATTATTAATTATAGAAGTTATGTACGTATTATTATACGACAAGTATTAAGTACGTGATAGTACACAATAATTATTAACAATAATAATTATAATCACGAACATGAAATCATGAACGTAAAAATCACGAACACGTAATTACGTACTTAATTAATATAATACGATTAATATCATTACGTACAAGTATTTATATATAACACGAACATTTAATTATATTATAACACGAAAACACGAATATACGAACACGTAAAATATAGCAAGGGAAAAACTTCGGGTTTTTCCCTTGTGGGCCCATATGCCGCGACACCAAAGAGACAAAGGGCTAAGCCCACTTTGGTTTTTACTAAAATAGCAAAAAGAATTTCACCCTTTTCATTTAATAGAGTTTTTACAAAATAACAAAAACCTAGCCTCTCTCTTTTGTCTCATTTGGCCGCCAACAACAACAACACCAAAAGGGTGTTTGGGTTGATTCTGGTTGAATAATTCAAGTATATTGTTCGTGTTATTAACCTCCATTCGTTACACGCATTGGTAATCCGTTATCCCTTTTCTTTGATTCTTTTTATTTAATTATGAACATGTAAACATGGGATTAAATAAACAAGTAATTAAAACATGTCATGTAATCATGGGGGGAAATTAAGGGATGTTTTCGGGTTGGTTTGCTCGGCCGACACCCAACCGAGAGCCCAAGGCTCCCGGTGTGTTTTGGTTTGCACCACCAACCGAGACCTCGTGTCTCGGTGTGGTTGGTCTCAGTCGACAGCAGGAACAAGGGACCCCGACGTGAGTCGGGGTGACCTTGTGGTTGTTTGGGGGTCTCGGCAACAAGCGGCCACCACCACCGGCACACAGCCGTTGGCCGTTTTGGGTCAAGCAAGGGGAACCGCAGGCAGTAGGGGAACCACCAGTACACAGCCGGTGGGAACTTTATGTGGTAAGCGGCTAGCCGAGAGGAACCACCGGCTGCAGCCGGTGGTGTGGTTACATGAGCAGTGGTAACCGGTCGAGCCGGTTTGCCACTGTTAAGGGGGTTTTTGGTTGATCCGATTCATAGGGTTCCAGGTCCGGTTCACGAATGTCTAAATTAAATTCACGGGTTCGGTTCATGACTAAATTTTACAAGTATATTATTTAACAAGGAAATTAAATTAATTAATAACATGACTTATAATTAATTTAATTTAACATGGGCTTAGGTTAATTATTATTTACAAAATAATACATGTTTTAACCTAACTATTTTATTTATTTAATTTAGACTATAGTATTAATTAATTATTAAGACATGGAATATAATTAATTAATAAACACGACTTAGGTTATAATTAATATAATATGAATACATGTTTAACCTAAGTATTATATATACCTTAATTTAATTAAATCATGCCTATATTTAATTAAATCATATAACCTATAGTTTATTTAATTAACATGCTATTATTAATAAACTATACTGTAATCACATGACTTATGATATTTAACCAGTAAACTTAAGCTTATATTATTAGCTTATTAATCCAGCTTATTTCTAAATATGGAAACTTTCTCATTTAGGAAACTTACTATTTTTGGAAACTTTCTATTATTAGAAACGGATCCATTCTAAGAAGTTAATCTATTTTTGGAAACTTTCTGTTTTTGGAAACTTTCTATTTTAGGAAACCTGCTATTTTTAGGAAGTTACTTATTATTACACAACAAGTATAATAATACAAGAAATACAAGTAATACTTAAATAGAATACATAGAATACATGATAAACACAACATAACCTTAAAATCAGTAAAAAAAGACATGAACATATAAAACAAGCTAAGACACGATATAAATAGTTAAGTACTCAGTAAACAGAATACTTATACATTTATCCTATCTATGTAGCATTTGTGAGATCGAAGTAGGACTTTCGCTCTTTCGTCTTCTTCGTTCACTGGACATAAGGTACGGATTTCCCGTCCCTTCAGTATGGACATTCTTTCCTTATTAGGATTTCCCCGTTTGCAGCCAACTATTTTCCCAGTATTGTTTTATATGTTTGATACGTATGTTAGTTAAGAGCCTAAGCCATATACATGCATGACCAGTGTCACCTAGTTATTGAGGTACCATAACCATAACACTATAGGCACCATTGTTATGACTTCCCCACGACGAAGTGATTACTCGTGGCCTCCCTTTATAGTTTTGGCCATTATATTATACTATCATGTGGGGCGTGTGGGTGCATCCTAGTTACATGTTTACCAGAATTATCAGAGTGAATGCGATGTATGCCTTGCATCCTTCACTAGGAGTAGATCCCTCCTACCCAGACTATTTAATTGCATGACGAGGTCTCCCCTCCAAGTATTCATGCACGGTGGAACCTCATGACCTATATAGGCTATTGGCTAATTAATACAGTTTTCATATAAAAACATAAGTCTTTTCAAACTATAAAACCAGTTTTATGAACATGTTCCAAGTTTTCCAGGACTTATACATTTCCGCTGCTATTAGTCTTATTTATTTTTCAGCCATTCATACTATGTCATATATCCGTTCACTGAGCGTATTTCTCAGCTGTTACTTTTCTTTCCATGTCCCAAAACGACAGGTACCCAAGGACAGGCTTGAGCTTATGGAGGGCGTGCATAGGATGGAAGCTGCCTTAGAATTGTATTCCTTTTTGCCTTCATAATTACGCTTGTTTGGACACTTGTCTTGTCCTCCTAGTTCATTTACTTTATTTATGTTTTAGGCTTATGTTTAGGAACCGATGTTTAATTCCGGTCTTCCCTATGGTCATGTATGTTTTAGTACATATTACCTTGCATACTTAGATGACACGCCATAATTACGCGTAACGGTCCACTTATCAAAGTAGGGTGTAACAGTTGTAGTGGTTGTCGTGTTTTGGTATAAAGTAGGCTTTCTAACTCAAAACGAGGAAGAAGTTACAGTAGTTTGAATATTCGTGTAGCGGGAGGCGAGTATCAACACAACACGAAATTGTTGTCAATATTTGGTTAAATCTCGGGGACTATAAAATGAGTTTCAAAAAGATTTAGTGGCTATTCTTAGGCTCTAAACTATGGGTCTTGAGTCTTTTTTCAAACTTAGTTGTCAAGTTTACAAATGGTAAAGGTTATGATGGTCAAAATGGTATCACGAGTCAAGTATTCAAATCTGTCCCGTTTTTTAAGTTTAGAAATGTGTTGAGCAGGTGATTCTAAAATGTAAATATTTGGATGAAATTTAAATTGAGTTCTATTCAGGTTATGATTGAGTTTTTCACCAAGTTTCATAAAAATCCGAGTTGTCTAAGTAAGGGAAATGAGCTAGTACATTTGGTATGTGCCGGCAGATTTTTATCGAGAAAGAAGTTTAATAAAGTGAACATATAGAAGGGTATTGTAGTACCACTTGCATTGTTGTTCTTTCGGATTTGTCAGGGTTTTGTAATGTTGAGTTTTATGTTATTAAGTATGGTTTATACTTGAGTCAAATATTAATAAAGTGCGCGCCTTATTTGGTAGGTTGTGGCTTTCGTGTTTACCGGGCATCCATATCGTCGGTGATCGTCTTACCGCTACTATTTCTACTCAGCTTCTGAGTTTCTGTTATTCACTTACCTTGTGGCTAAGGTGAGTTCATAGCCCCTTTTTACTACTTGTACATTGTTTCTAATCGCGGGGTGAGATTTTACATGGTGGACAACATTCATTTAGAACTTGTATGTTATCCAGGACTTGATGTTTTCCAAATGTTTTTCATTGATATAATTTCTTTTAGTCTATAGCCCTTAAGTTTCCTCTCTTGATCATGAATCGTTAATTTACTTGTGTTGCTAAACACGAATGTTGTGGGTGGATCCATCGGGATTGATTATCCCTGTCCCATGTTGCGATTGTTTAACCATTGACGCATTGCATTTGATTTATTACTTGAGTATTTGGGCTGAATACTCCCTAGAGGAACTTACATTGATGCTAAGATTCAGTTGATGAACTAAATAGCAATAATAATAGTTTCAAACTATGGTTATTGTACGTAACCATTTTCCCTATTTCTTATTTTATAAATGAATGATTGTGTTCCACACCTTTAATGCTAAACCTATGAATATCACTCAACTTTGTGTTGATGATTTTACATGTTTAATCTCAGGTATAATGCTTAGTTTTGCTTGGATGAGAGCCCGCAGGATATTATCACAGCTTGGTGATTTCTGTGATACTTATTAAAGTTTGGTTCTGGTAAAAACTGTCAGACGTTTATTCTGTATTTTGGTAACTATATGTTATATAAGCATGATGAAATAATAGATTTTTCCGCTTATAAAACTTTGGGACCTTTGTTTACAAAACTCTGATGTTTATGATGTAATGTATATGTTTTTGTTACGTCAACTTTGTGTCAATAGTATTTCATTGTTTCTTCTACCATGACGTGACACCCCCTTGCTGCCTACGTGTTTCCTTGCCTGGTTTTGGGGGTCTCACACATAGTGTATAGATTGAAAGTGTTTATTGTATGTTGCCCTAAGACAGTTCCTACAGCATAATCGCTAGTATCGCACATGAGCTCAAAAGGCAATTCCTAGTTTGGAGAAACCAAAACTGGTGCCTTAGTCAACTTTCCCTTAAGGATCCCAAAAGATTCAAAACACTCAGGTGAGAATATGAAAGGAGTCTCTTTTTCAAAGAGATGTGTCATAGGTCTAGCTATCTTAGAAAAGTCTTGTATAATCTCCTATAGAAGCCTGCATGCCCTAGAAAGCTCCTAACTCCTTTCACAGTGGTGGGAGGGGGTAGCTTGGCAATGACATCCACTTTAGCGCGATCTATCTCAATGTCAGCTCTAGAAATCTTATGTCCCAAAACTATCCCTTCCTTAAACATAAAGTGGAATTTCTCCCAGTTTGGAACAAGGCGGGTTTCCTCACACCTTTTAAGCATTCGTTCTAAATGGGAAAGGCAAGAATTGAATGAATCTCCAAAGACCAAGAAATCATCCATAAACACTTCCATCGTTTTTTCTATCATATCATGAAAAATTGCCACCATACACCTTTGAGAAGTCCTAGGAGCATCGCATAAGCCAAATGGCATTCTCTTACAAGAAAATGTTCCATAGGGGCAGGTGAAGGTGGTCTTCTCTTGATCTTTTGGATCAATGGGATTTGGAAATACCTAGAGAATCCATCAAGGAAGCAATATAACTCATTCCCAGCTAAACGTTCTAGCATTTGATCCATAAATGGAAGTGGGAAATGGTTCTTCCTAGTAGCATCATTCCATTTCCTATAGTCAATACAAACTCCCCACCCAGTGACAAGCCTTTGGGGAATTAACTCGTTGTTCTGATTAGCAACAACGATCATACCACCCTTCTTAGGCACACAATGGACTGGAATAACCCAAGGAGAATCAGATATAGGGTAAATCATGCCAGCATCTAGAAGTTTGATAACTTCATGAAATTTTGGGTTTACCCTTCTTTGATTTTGGACTGCGGGTTTAGAGTCATCTTCCATAAGGATCTTGTGTGTGCAAAAGTTGGGATCAGTCCCTCTAATATCAGATTTTTTCCAAGCAATAGATTGCTTATGCTTCATAAGAACCTCAATAAGCTTAGCCTTTCATCCTCCTTTATGTCTTTAGCAATGATCACAGGTAACTTATCCTCACCCTCTAAGAAAGCATACTCTAAATATAAAGGCAAATCCTTAAGCTCTAAGTCAGGAGGATCCTCAATAGAAGGCTTAGTCAAAGAAGGATCATCATTGGTAACCTCTTTAGGTGGGGATGGGGGGAGGACCAAGGGTCCTCATTAAGCAATTGCTCAATGGTAGCGTCGTAACCCGCCCAACGGCGGGGTCGCTTTTTTTCTTGTTCCAGAGGGTTTATTGTTGTGCGTTTTTAGTATCTTGAATTTGTAATTTAACCTTTAGTATATTTTAGTTATTGGTTACGCTTAAATAACATTTATTTGTGGTCAACAGGCGGGATTGTTTTCTTCACTTAATGTGTACGAACCATTGACAGTGAACCGTGACCCGGTGCCTCGATCGGGTTGACCCAATGATCGATCTTGTACCTGGTGACTTGACCGGGTGGTGAAACAGTAACCTGATATATTGCTATAATATGATTCTTAAATTTTTGTTCAAAATAGATATTTTCAAAAGATTTAAAATTCAATCTGAATTTAGAAAAATATATTTCAAAAATTAATAAAAATATTCCATGTCTAAACCTCAGAAACACACTTTCATGAAAACAAAAACCTTTACACTCGGATAAACCTTAAACATAATACCAAATTTCACAAAAACAGTGTTATGTTATTTTTCTATAGTGGAATGACGCAAGTTTAATTCTAGCAATTGTTATTTGGGTCTTTAAATATATTTTTATCCGACGCAATTTTTTGTGTTTCGTTTTTATTATTCCATGGCAATTTTTACATGTCTAAACCTTTACACTCGGATAATTATTGATCTACGAAAGTTAATCCGAAATTTAGAAAATAAAAAAGTTTGAAACTTAAAAAGAAAACTTATAAAAATATTTCGAAAATTAAAAACAAAAAAATAAAGGGGTTGTTTAATTGTGGAAAACTTTTCATAATTTTATGCTTCTAAATTTATAGAGAAGGAAAAACTTTTCTTTTCTATAGTAGGGTTGACAATCTTGAACACATGTTTATATGGTTTTTTTTCATTTTCTAAAATAATGAACAATGTCTAGACAAAACTATTTTCAATCATTTTTTTCATGATCAACTTTTTTTCACGTTTTTGTAAGTTCTTTTACGTTTTCATCAGCTTTTTTTATGTTTTCATCAGTATTATTACGTTTTCGTCCGGTTTTTAGGGTTTCATCGGTTTTTTTTTTATGTTTTCGCCTATTTTTTACGTTTTTGTCCGAATTTTTAGGGTTACATAAGCATTTTTACGTTTTCGTCGGCATTTTTATGTTTTCATCAGTAATTTTATGTTTTTGTCAGTAATTTTTCGTATTCGTCAGTATTTTTACGTGTTCGTCAGTATTTTTACCTTTTCGTCAGTATTTTTACATTTTCGTTAGTATTTTTACGTTTTCGGATAGATTTTTATATTTTTTTTTTGTATCTGTACTTTTTCGTCCGTTTTTTTTACGTTCTCATCAGCGTTTTTAAGTGTTGCTCATAATATTTTGCACATTTTGGACAAAAGCGTAAATATATTGACGAAAACATAAAAATACAGATGAAAACGAAAAATTACAAACGAAAACGTAAAAATTACAAATGAAAACGTAAAAACGCTGATGAGAACGTAAAAAATAAGACTAAAACGTAAAAAATAGGATGAAAACGTAAAAAATCGGACGGAAAGGCAAAAAACCTGACTTAAACGTAAAAAATCGGATGAAAACGTTAAAAAGCTGCCAAAAACGTAGAAAAACGGACAATAATGTAAAAAATCAGACAAAAAACGTAAAAATACTGATGAAAACGTAAAAATTTGGACGAAAACGTAAGCATTCGAACGAAAAGTAAAAATACTGACGAAAACGTAAAATTACTGATGAAAACGTAAAAATACTGACGAAAACGCACTAAATCGAAGAGAAAAACTTAAAATAATGTCGAAAACGTAAATATACTTATGAAAACGTAAAATTATTAACGAAAACGTAAACATCTTACAAGAACATAAAAACAAACCAAAATGTAAAAATAACTGAAGAAGACATAAAAAAGTGACAAAAAAATAAAAAATGGCGAATCGTGAAAATTGAAGAAACGTAAAGAAAACTGAAAAAAAACGTGGGAAATTGTCGACGCGTAAAAAATTGAAAAAAACGTTTAAAAAGTGATGAAAACATAAAACATGGTTAGAAATAGATATGCGAACATGTTTTATTTTTATTTGGGAAAATAAATAGAAAGGGGGGGGGGGGGGGTTCCTAGTTTCTATATAAAACTAGAAAATGAAAATTTCATGATTTTTGGAAAATATAGAAAAAAGTTGAAAATACATGTTTTAATCCGAAATTTAGAAAATAAAAGAGCACTTATAAAGAAAACTAATAAAAATATTTCAAAAATTAAAAACAAAAAATAAAGGTATTAAATTTTAGTGAGTTTAAGTATATGAGTTAGTAACAATTAAACAAAAACCTTACCATAGCAAGTTGGTAACTTGGATTACCCCTAAACGAAAGGTCCCATGTTCAATTCTTGCAAATGGCATATTTTTTTAAATTAAAACGGAAATAATCAAAAACTGCGCTCTCCCTTAGGAAATTAGCCTCAAATTCCTCTAATAGAAAGTCACTCTCTCCAAAAGGTGTCAAGGAAGGAGCAATAGAGGGAACAGTCTCAACATATTGAATTTCATAATTCCCACTTTGGTAAGCTTCGTGAAAATGCTCATTACACACTTCATCAAGTGTGTCAATGACATTCACATTCTCATATTCAATGGATCTCTTAGATAACTTTCCTATGTTAAACACAATCTTATCCTCTCTTACACTCATAATGAGCTCTCCCTCAGCCACATCTATTAGGGTTTTCCCAGTTCTTAAGAATGGTCTCCCAACAATCAAAGGCACCCTAGGGTCCATATCATAATCCACAACAACAAAGTCCGCATGAAATGTGAACTTGTCTACCCTAACAAACACGTCCTCAGCTATCCCCACTGGGTAAGCAACGGTGCGGTTAGCTAACTCCAATGTCATCTTAGTGGGGGTAAGCTTAGGAAGAGATAATTTCTTCCGCATAGATAAATGCATTAAGTGAATACTGGCTCCCAGGTCTGCTAAGGCCATTTAGTTTTCCACCTAAGGAAAGTTACAACGTATGAGGAATCTCCCAAGGTCACCAAGTTTTATGGGTAATTTCTTTAAAAGGACTGCAGAGCAATTTTCATTCAAAGAGGTGTTAGGCACATCAATTATTTTTTTTGACAAAATGTCCTTAAACATTTTAGCAAACTTAGGCATGTGAGCAAGAGCCTCAACAAAGGAGATATTGATATTTAGTTGTTTTAACATTCTCAAAAGGTTTGAAACTTTTATATCATCTTTGTTTTTCAATTTCTCCATCCTCAACCTTGAATGGTAAGGTAAAGTGGGTTTTTGGGTAGAAGGTTAAGGAGAGAGTTTTGGAGGACTCTGCTCGGGCACAACCACTATAACACCCCACTTGGATAAGTGGACCGTTATGTATATTTATAGCGTGTCATCAAAGCATGCAAGGTAAATGTCTTAAAAACATTAACTGACCATAAAGGAAGTACCGGAATCAAACATCGGTAGTCCAAACAAAAGCTCAAACATGTAAAAGTAAGTACGAAAGGAAGGACTAAACAATGTCCGAACAAGCAAAGTAATGAATGAAGTGCATAAAGTAAGAAGTCTAGATAGCTTTCATCCAAATGCACATACTCTCAGAATCCTAAGAGCGTCACTGTGTACCTGTCGTTTGGAACATGAAAGGAAACTACGGCTAAGCATAACGCCCAGTGAATGGATATAAAAGCATGATAAGAAGTACTGAAATGAAACAGATAACAAATACTAAAATTAAAAGACTGATAATTAAAATGCAGGGGAAACTGTGTATTTCCTGAAAAACCTGGTTTATAACTTGTAAAACTGAACTATTAACTGTTAAATCAGAAAACATGTATGTACTGTATTTTAAGTGCCAAGAGCTTATATAGGTCATGTAATATAACAACGTGGCATGAATACTTAGAGGGGTGACCTCATCATGCTGTTAGAGGGGTGACCTCAAAATGAACTGGGTGGAGGGATCAGCTCCAATATGAAGGATGTAGAGGACACACCACATTCACCTGCTAACTCTAAACTGATAAACTAGGATGCACCCATACGCCCCGTTGATAATATTCTGATAAATGTCCAACTGAAATAAAAGGGACGCTACGAGAAGTTACTCCCTCGCAGAGGAGTCATGACACTGGTGCCTCAAGTGTCATGGTTACGGTACCTCCGTAACTAGATGGAACTGGTCATGCATGTATATAAAGCTCAGTCATTTAACATATTAATCATGGTAAATCATGTAAAGTTTCATAACATTTAACTGGGAAAAACTGATGGTTGCAGACAGGGAATCCTAATCATGCATAGAAAGGAAAGTCCATACTGAAGGACGGGAAATCCGTACCTTGTTTCCAGTAACTGACTGCAAAGAAAACAGATGGAACTTCTACTTTGACTTCACAAAAGCTACATGAATAAAGGACATGAATGAGTTGTCTGATTACTGTTTACCTTTACTGATTCTTATAGTTCTTAACTTGATTTATATGTTCTTGTATTGTGTAAAACCCGCATGCTTTTACCATGAATAGTACCCTTAAGATCGTACGTACTAGATTAAAACTTTCCTATTATAGCATGATTACGATTACGTGTTAGGATTTTACGTATTACGTACGTGTTAGAACACGATAAGTATTTACTACGCACGAACACGCAATAATTATTTGACAATAATTAATCACGAACATGCGATCATGAAATCATGAACGTAATTAAATCACGAACTAATATTAATTACGTATATATATTTATTACGAGCGTGATTGAATATATTAGGTCACGGTAAATATTTAACGAGAATACATTAAACACGAACACAAATAAATACGAACGAACACTTAAACAACGAGACACGAAAAACGGTACGGGTACCCCATGTGGGGCCCCCTACCCGCGGCTACACCAACACCATGGGCCAAGCCCATCAATTTTTACAATGAAAGGGGGGTTAAGGTAAAACTAGTTTTCACTTTTCACTTTACAGAAGAAAAATTAAAAACCTAAAAAGTTCTCTCCCTTCTCCTTTTTCCTCTCCTTGGCCGCCGCATACAACAACAAGAAAGGGGGTGTTCGTTTTGATTTTGATCTTGAATCTTGTACGTGTGTTCGTGTGTGTTCATCCTCGTTAGATCCACACATTCGGTACATTCTTTTAATCCTTTTTCTTTTGATTTGATCTAATAAAATAATTAAGAACATGATGTTTTTAAAACCTAATTAAAAACATAGATCAAACAACATGGTTTTTGGGTAAATCAAAAAGGATCTTTTTAGGGGTGTTTGTTTGGCCGGCGCCTAAACCGAACCCCAAGGGGGTCTCGGTTTGGCAAATAAACCACCACCGAGACCATATGGTCCCGGTTGGGTGGTGTGGGTCCCACGGCAGCAGCAAAACAAAGGGAACCCCGAAGTGGTTCGGGGTATGGTGTCGATTTCATGTCTGGTTCATGGTTTCTAGTTAAGATCCGGTTCACGGTTTATGTTAAGATTATTTTTTTTTTGTATAATCATATGTTAAAACTAAATTAATAAATATAACATGATTAATTTAATAAACATGACTTAGGTTATATTTAATTATTAGATCATGAAATTATTAACCTAAGTATTTTATATTTTCTAGACTTATAATTAATTAATTATTTTAAAACTATAGTTATAATTAATTAATTTACATGACTTAGGTTATATTATTAATACATAATAATACATGTTTTAACCTAAGTATTTAACTTTATTTAATTAAAAACATGATATATTTTTAATTAAATACTTTTAACCTATAGTTTATTTAAATTACATGTAATAATTAATAAACTATACATTATATCATTATGACTTAGAAAATAATCAGAAAAACACCTAGGCTTATATACTTAGCTTATTTAACCAGCTTATATCTAATTATGGAAACTTTCTATTTTTAGAAACTTATTTAATTAAGGCAACTAATTTATTTATGGAAACTTTCTATTTTTAGAAACTTATTTAATTCAACCAGCTAATCTATTTATGGAAACTTATTTAATTAAGGCAGCTGATCTATTTATGGAAACTTTCTATTTTTAGAAACTTATCTATTTTAAGCAGTAAGTCTATTTTTGGAAACTTTCTATTTTTTGGAAACTTTCTATTGTTGGTAACTTTCTATTTTTGGAAACATACTATTTTTGGAAACTTTCTATTTTAGGAAACCTGCTATTTTTGGAAAGTTACTTATTATTACACAGTAAGTATATTAATACATGAAATACCAGAAATACTTAATCAGAATAGACAGAATATAAGATAAACACATTTTAAGGATTTAAACAGTAAAACATGATATGAACATATAAAATAAGCTAAGACATGACATAAAACCAGTTACGTATTTAGTAAGAAGATACTTATTCATGTATGTATTTATATAGCATTAGTGATACCGAAGTAGGATTCTCCTCAGTTCATCTTCTTCGTTCACTAGACATAAGGTACGGATTCCCGTCCTTTCAGTATGGACATTCTTTCCTTATTAGGATTCCCCGTATGCAGCCAAATATTTTCCCGTAGTATAAGTTTATATGTTTGACTTGCTTATGTTTACTTTAGAATACCTATAGCCATATACATGCATGACCAGTTTCACCTAGTTATGGAGGTACCATAACCATAACAATAGAGGCACTGATGTTATGACTTCACCACGGCGGAGTGATTGCTCGTGGCGTCCCTTCAGCTTTTGGCCATATTATTATATTTATCATGTGGGGCGTATGGGTGCATCCTAGTTACATGTTTTCAGCAGATTACTCAGTGTGAATGTGGTGTGTGCCTTGCATCCTTCACAAGGAGCTGATCCCTCCTACCCAAACCAGTATATTAAATTAGAGGCAGCACCTCTAATTTGCATGATGAGGTCACCCCTCCAAGTATTCATGCACGGTGGATTTTCATGACCTATATTGGCTGATGGTAGAACATGTTAAACAGTTTTTATAAGATAAACATAAGGCTTTTCAAACTATAAAACCAGTTTTACCAAGACTTAACCAGGTTATTCGGGACTTAGTTTCTTCAGCTGTTATATGTTATAAGCTTATCCTATTCATGCTTTATTGTACATCCGTGCACTGAGCGTATTGCTCAGCCGTTTTCCTTTTCTATGTTCCCAAAACGGCAGGTACTCAGGGATGCTCGTAGACTTTAAGCGTACGTGCATATGGACTGGAAGCTTTCTAGCCTTTCTTTACTTTATGCATTATCTTTACTTTGATACTCTCCTATGGACACTGTTTAGTCCTTTCCTTTATAGTACTTATGTTTGTGTGTGATGAGCTTTACTTTTGGACTACCGTTGTTTGATTCCGGTATTTTCCTTTTATGGTCATGTAATGTTTAGACATTTTTCCTTGTATGCTTTGATGACACGCCATAATTACGCGTGACATTCCATTATCAAAATGGGGTTTTACAATTATGGTATCAGAGCCAGGGCTTCGACCTGTAGGCTCTCAAAATATGACTTGTGATTAGTGGGTAGCCACTACGGTCTTCCTAGAACTGACAGTCGTTTTCATGCATTCATCATTTTTTATGCATACATATATATGTCATTGTCGCAGGTTTATGACTAAGTAATGGTTGGTACAGGACTGACCCTATTTAGTCGCATCTGTTTTATCGAAACTTTTAAATTTGGGACCGACCCATAGGCGTCCCCTCGCCATGTCTTTTATCTTGGGTGAACTGACCATAGGCGTTCACTCTCGAGCATACAAAAGTTTTCATAAAACTGTATCATGCATTCATACACAAAATTTTCTTGCATAAAATTTTTCTCTTGAAATTTTGGTATAAATTTTTTTCATGTATTTATAATTTATGTTTTGATCTGTTTAATCATATGTTTTATGTTATACTGTCAGATGGTTCTCACACGCGAACAGGAATAGCTCAATTCTGCAATCCAAGCTGCAATGCAAGCTTTGCTTCCTCAAATGAGGAACGACATCAGGGCTGAGGTTCAAGCTGCCAACAATCAGCAGCATAATCAGGCACCTCCTCCTCCTCCTCCAGTGACATTAGCAGTATAGCTGGAGAGATTCAACAAGCTCCGTCCTCGAGCTTTGGAGAAAACAGAGAGCCCCAGTGATGCTGAAAGCTGGTTGGCTCACATCGAGAAGATTTTCACTGCTATAGGTTGTGACCCCGCGTACAAGGCGAGGTTGGCATGCTATCGGTTCGAAGGCGATGTGCTAAATTAGTGGTTAGCATTAATGCAGTCTGAGGGTGGTGACGAGTGGGTTGCTGGATTGACTTGGGCTCAGTTCAAGGACAGGGTAATGGAGCAGTTCTTTCCCAAGGCTGAGCAAGACAAGCTCAAGAGAGTGTACCATGGGATCCGACAGAGAGCTGGGGAGAATAGCAACGAGTTTATGCAGCGCTTTCTTCACTTAGCTGGTTTCCCTGGTGCAGCAGCAGGTACTCCTGAAGAGCAGGCACACCACTTTAGGTGGGCTCTTCGCACATCGGTCGCAAACAATCTGGTGTGTGCTACGTTCAACACTGTAGCACAAGTGGCCGATGCAGCACGTAAGCTGGAGATGCTGCAGGAGAGAGATGAGTTCGGGGAAGCTGAGAGACCCGACAAGAGGTAAACATTCGTATTCAAGCGGTGATCAATCCGTATTCTTTCCATATATGTCAAATATTCATCTTTTTAAATGTATCTTCCAGGCAGAAAACTGGGGACCGGTCTCAGCCGGCTACTCAGCAGCAGCCTCATCAGCCCAAGGGAAACGGTCAGACTAACGACCGTTCTGCTACGGATAGGCGTGGCGGTAATGATAATTACCGTAACAACGCTGGACACTCCAACAGCAGCAGGTCCTAATTTACGCATTTTCTTATGATTTCATGTTATAACTCATATTCTGACACTTTAGCAAAACTTCTACCAGGAACCATGGAAACGGTAGGGACCAGAACCAGAGAGGTTCACAGCCTAGCCGTCCAGCTATCATTAGTATCAATCTTACGATTATCCACATTGTCCTGTGTACTCTATTATCATGTCTTATGTAAAATGTTTTATCAGGTTCCCAGCCAGCCAGAGCACATGCTGGAGGATTTACTCATCCTCTTTGCTCTACTTGCCACCGTAGGAACCCAGGGCCATGTCGTCGTAACACTGACGCATGCTTCAAGTGTGGCCTTCCTGACCATATCATGAAGGATTGCCGAAAGGGTGAGATGGAGGGCACATCGGGACATGCTTATTCCAAGCCGCCTCCTACCACTGGGCGTGTCTACACGACATCTCGAGACTAGTCCAACAAGTCTACAGGTACCATCATTGGAATCTTGTATATGTATGGTCAAGCTGCATGTGTTCTTTTCGATACGGGTGCTACTCACTCGGTTATTTCTACTGCTTATGCTAAGAACCTTAGGAGCTCCCCATGCCACTAGAGAATAGGCTTACTATTTCCACGCCTTTGAGGGACTATGTATTAATCACCCATGTATACAAGAGTCTTCCCCTAGAATTTGATGATACGGTTCGACCTTTTGACACACTTCCACTGGACATGAATGACTTCGACATGATTTTGGGCATGGATTGGCTATCCAAGCATCATGCTACCATAGACTGCCATTCATATCGAGTTATCTTTGGTGATGTTAATGCACCAGAGTACATTCATAACGGGTTCATACCCGGACGGTCTGTACAAATCATATCTACCCTGCAAGCGCGTGTACTACTTTCACATGGCTGCGAGGGTTATCTAGCTACGGTTCACGACATGGATGTTGAATCTCCATCAATTCAGGATCAACCTATAGTGTCAGAATTCCAAGATGTTTTTCCAGCAGAACTTCCGGGCATACCACCTGCACCAGAAGTGGAATTCAGTATCGAGCTTATTCCAGGAGCTGAACCAATCTCCAAGGCTCCTTATCGCATGGCTCCCATAGAGCTGAAGGAGCTGAAGGATCAACTGCAAGAACTTCTTGAACGAGGTTTCATTCGACCAAGCGCATCTCCATGGGGCGCCCCGGTCTTGTTTGTTAAGAAGAAGGACGGCAGTATGCGTCTTTGCATAGACTATCACGAGCTCAACAAGATTACTATCCGGAATAGGTATCCACTGCCACGTATAGACGATCTGTTTGACCAACTCCAAGGGGCCAAACACTTCTCCAAGATTGATCTTAGGTCAGGCTACCATCAGCTACGGGTTAAGGAGCAGGATATCGCCAAGACTGCTTTTCGTACCCGCTATGGCCACTACGAGTTTGTAGTTATGCCATTTGGCCTGACAAATGCTCCAGCAGTGTTCATGGACTTGATGAACATAATCTTCCATGAATTTTTGGACAAGTTCATCATTGTCTTCATCGATGACATCCTGATATTCTCAAAGTCCAAGGAGGAACACGAAGACCATCTTCGTACAGTACTACAGATTCTTCGCCATAAGCAACTGTATGCTAAATTCTCCAAGTGTGAGTTCTGGTTAGACAAAGTGGCATTCTTAGGTCACATTGTATCAGCAGAAGGAATCACTATGGATCCAGCGAAGGTTGAGGCCATTACTAAGTGGCCAAGGCCGACATCAGCGACGGAAGTCCGCAGTTTCTTAGGCTTAGCTGGCTATTACCGTAGGTTCGTGGAGAACTTTTCCCGCTTAGCACTACCATTGACCAAACTGATGCGGAAAGGGGAGAAATTCGTCTGGACTGAAGAACGAGAGAAGAGCTTTGAAGACCTGAAGCAGAAGCTAGTATCTGCACCTATTCTTACTCTCCCATCTGGTACGGGTGGATTTCAAATCTACAATGATGCATCGGGGAAGGGACTTGGCTGTGTTCTCATGCAACATGGGAAAGTGATCGCGTATGCTTCACGGCAGCTTAAGCCTTATGAAGAAAATTACCCCACGCATGACTTGGAACATGCTGCAGTCGTGTTTGCATTGAAGATATGGAGGCACTACTTATACGGAGAATCATGTGACATTTTCACGGACCACAAGAGCTTGAAGTATATCTTCACTCAACGTGAATTGAACATGAGGCAGAGGAGATGGTTAGAGCTGTTGAAGGATTATGACATTAATCTACAGTATCATCCCGGAAAGGCAAATGTAGTAGCATATGCACTTAGCAGGAAGTCCGGAATGATCAACGGCATTAAGATTGAGGAGGAAATCATAAGAGACTTGGAGCGACTAGACATCGAGATCATGGTACGTGGACAGCACGGTTACTGGGCTAATCTTAGAGTAGAACCCGAATTACTCTCTAAGATCAAGGAAGCTCAGAAAGATGATGGAGAAATCTGGGCGATAGTACAGAATTTGGAGAAACAGACGGAATTCAGAGTAGATTCACATGGTATCGTATGTCAGGGCACGAGACTTTGTGTTCCTGACGACCAAGAACTCCAGGAAGCCTTGTTAGCTGAAGCTCATAGCTCCCCATTCTCTATACATCCTGGTTCAACTAAGATGTACCATGACATCAAGCAGTACTTTTAGTGGAGTAGTATGAAACAGGATGTTGCCACATACATCTCCAAATGTGTTACCTGCCAGCAGGTTAAGATCGAGCATCAGCGATCTGGCGGTCTCCTTCAACCGTTAGATATTCCAGAGTGGAAGTAGGACAAAACCACCATGGATTTTGTTACCGGTCTTCCGCCCATCAAGAGGAAGCACAATGCAATTTGGGTTATCGTTGATCGACTTACCAAATCAGCTCATTTCTTACCGATCCGCAAGGAAGATCCGGTAAGTAAACTCGCTGATACGTATAGAAGAGAGATCATGAGACTCCACGGTGCTCCTTCCAGCATCGTCTCAGACAGAGATCCTCGATTCACTTCGCGCTTTTGGAAGAGTCTGCAGAAAGCTTGGGGTACACAACTTAAGCTCAACACGGCTTTTCATCCTCAAACGGACGGACAGTCAGAACGAACGATTCAGACATTGGAAGACATGTTGAGGTCATGTGCGTTGGAATGGACGGGTGATTGGGACGATTACATCTGTTTGGTGGAGTTTGCATACAACAACAGTTGGCATGCAAGTATCAAGTGTGCTCCTTTCGAGATGTTGTATGGCAGAAAGTGTCGCGCCCCAATCTGCTGGGATCAGGTTGGCGAGTGAACACTTGAAGGACCATAAATCATAGAGATGACCAATGAAAAGATCGCAGTAGCTAAGCAGAAACTTCAGGAAGCACGGTCACGTCAGAAGAGTTACGCCGATAAGCATCGTAGGGACATACATTTTAACGTAGGAGATCACGTCTTCCTTAAGGTTTCGCCGGCACGTAGTGTTAGACGCTTCGGGATTAAAGGGAAGCTCAATCCTCGTTTCATCGGACCGTTTGATATCATTGAACGAGTCAGTGAAGTATCTTACCGGTTGGCGTTACCTCCGCAGCTTTCGCATGTGCACAATGTGTTTCATGTGTCCTTACTCAGAGGGTACCAGTATCATCCCCTTCACATGGTTCAGTATCCACTGGAACAGATATGTGAAGATCTCACTTTCATAGAAGAACCCGAACGAGTTCTTGACAGACAAGAACGAGTCATGAGAAGGAAGACGATTCCATTCGTCAAAATCCTATGGAGGGATCATACCGAGCGGGAAGCCACTTGGGAAACAGAGGAGTCTATCCGGGCTTCTTACCCTCATTTCATATTTTGAATTCGGGTATGTTCTTCTTTTCAGTTTACTTTATCTATAATTCGGGGACGAATTATTCTTTTTAGGGGGGAAGAGTTGTAAAACCCGCATGCTTTTACCATGAATAGTACCCTTAATATCGTACGTACTAGATTAAAACTTTCCTATTATAGCATGATTACGATTACGTGTTAGGATATTATGTATTACGTACGTGTTAGAACATGATAAGTATTTACTACGCACGAACACGCAATAATTATTTGACAATAATTAATCACGAACATGCGATCATGAAATCATGAACGTAATTAAATCACGAACTAATATTAATTACGTATATATATTTATTACGAGCATGATTAAATATATTAGGCCACGGTAAATATTTAACGAGAACACATTAAACACGAACACAAATAAATACGAACGAACACTTAAACAACGAGACACGGAAAACGGTATGGGTACCCCATGTGGGACCCCCTACCCGCGGCTACACCAACACCATGGGCCAAGCCCATCAATTTTTACAATGAAAGGGGGGTTAAGGTAAAACTAGTTTTCACTTTTCACTTTACAGAAGAAAAAATAAAAACCTAAAAAGTTTTGTCCCTTCTCCTTTTTCCTCTCCTTGGCCGCCGCATACAACAACAAGAAAGGGGGTGTTCGTTTTTATTTTGATCTTGAATCTTGTACGTGTGTTCATGTGTGTTCATCCTCGTTAGATCCACGCATTCGGTACATTCTTTTAATCCTTTTTCTTTTGATTTGATCTAATAAAATAATTAAGAACATGATGTTTTTAAAACCTAATTAAAAACATAGATCAAACATGTAAATGGTTTTTGGGTAAATCAAAAAGGATGTTTTTAGGGGTGTTTGTTTGGCCGGCGCCTAAACCGAACCCCAAGGGGGTCTCGGTTTGGCTAATAAACCACCACCGAGACCATATGGTCCCGGTTGGGTGGTGTGGGTCCCATGGCAGCAGCAAAACAAAGGGAACCCCGAAGTGGTTCGGGGTATGGTGTCGATTTCATGTCCGGTTCATGGTTTCTAGTTAAGATCCGGTTCACGGTTTATGTTAAGATTATTTTTTTTGTATAATCATATGTTAAAATTAAATTAATAAATATGACATGATTAATTTAATAAACACGACTTAGGTTATATTTAATTATTAGATCATGAAATTATTAACCTAAGTATTTTATATTTTCTAGACTTATAATTAATTAATTATTTAAAAACTATGGTTATAATTAATTAATTTACATGACTTAGGTTATATTATTAATACATAATAATACATGTTTTAACCTAAGTATTTAACTTTATATAACTAAAAACATGATATATTTTTAATTAAATACTTTTAACCTATGATTTATTTAAATTACAAGTAATAATTAATAAACTATACATTATATCATTATGACTTAGAAAATAATCAGAAAAACACCTAGGCTTATATACTTAGCTTATTTAACCAGCTTATATCTAATTATGGAAACTTTATATTTTTAGAAACTTATTTAATTAAGGCAGCTAATCTATTTATGGAAACTTTCTATTTTTAGAAACTTATTTAATTCAACCAGCTAATCTATTTATGGAAACTTATTTAATTAAGGCAGCTGATCTATTTATGGAAACTTTCTATTTTTAGAAACTTATCTATTTTAAGCAGTAATTCTATTTTTGGAAACTTTCTATTTTTTGGAAACTTTCTATTTTTGGTAACTTTCTATTTTTGGAAACTTTCTATTTTTGGAAACTTTCTATTTTAGGAAACCTGCTATTTTTGGAAAGTTACTTATTATTACACAGTAAGTATAATAATACATGAAATACCAGAAATACTTAATCAGAATAGACAGAATATAAGATAAACACAGTTTAAGGCTTTAAACAGTAAAACATGATATGAACATATAAAATAAGCTAAGACATGACATAAAACCAGTTACGTATTTAGTAAGCAGATACTTATTCATGTATGTATTTATGTAGCATTAGTGATACCGAAGTAGGATTCTCATCAGTTCATCTTCTTCGTTCACTGGACTTAAGGTACGGATTCTCGTCCTTTCAGTATGGACATTCTTTCCTTATTAGGATTCCCCGTATGCAGCCAAATGTTATCCCGTAGTATAAGTTTATATGTTTGACTTTCTTATGTTTAATTTAGAATACCTATAGCCATATACACGCATGACCAGTTTCACCTAGTTATGGAGGTACCATAACCATAACATTAGAGGCACTGATGTTATGACTTCACCACGGCGGAGTGATTGCTCGTGGCTTTCCTTCAGCTTTTGGCCATATTATTATATTTATCATGTGGGGCGTATGGGTGCATCCTAGTTACATGTTTTCAGCAGATTACTCAGTGTGAATGTGGTGTGTGCCTTGCATCCTTCACAAGGAGCTGATCCATCCTACCCAAACCAGTATATTAAATTAGAGGCAACCCCTCTAATTTGCATGATGAGGTCACCCCTCCAAGTATTCATGCACGGTGGATTTTCATGACCTATATTGGCTGATGGTAGAACATGTTAAACAGTTTTTATAAGATAAACATAAGTCTTTTGAAACTATAAAACCAGTTTTACCAAGACTTAACCAGGTTATTCGGGACTTAGTTTCTTCTGCTGTTATATGTTATATGCTTATCCTATTCATGCTTTATTGTACATCTGTGCACTGAGCGTATTGCTCAGCCGTTTTCCTTTTCTATGTTCCCAAAACGGCAGGTACTCAGGGACGCTCGTAGACTTTAAGCATACGTGCATATGGACTGGAAGCTTTCTAGCCTTTCTTTACTTTATGCATTATCTTTACTTTGATACTCTGCTATGGACACTGTTTAGTCCTTTCCTTTACAGTACTTATGTTTGTGTGTGATGAGCTTTACTTTTGGACTACCGATGTTTGATTCCGGTATTTTCCTTTTATGGTCATGTAATGTTTAGACATTTTTCCTTGTATGCTTTGATGACACGCCATAATTACGCGTGACATTCCATTATCAAAATGGGGTGTTACATATTGTTTTACTGTTTTGTGTATAATCTGGTAAATCTGACTGTTCTTAAGTATTTCTGATAAGTGTATTTCCTGTACTTTGATAAATGTATAACATATACTCTCGTATTATTATACTGTTATAAGTAACCTGCTAAAAATAGAAAGTTTCCTAAAATAGAAAGTTTCTTAAAATAGAAAGTTTCCAAAATAATTTCCATGAGAACTAAATCAGTTAAATAAAATCATACGTTTTAATTAATAAACTAGTTAAAACATCATTAATTTAATTTACTAATTAAATTAATAAAACATTTATAACTTGGTTAATTTATGATTTAAAAACTTAATTGATAAAACGATTTAATATTAATTCAATAAACCCTTGTTTTTATCTTTCAAACATGCACCCAAAACCCGAGTCAAAACCTTCCCGAGACACTTTGTCTCAGGTCAGCCCCGAACCAAACGACCACCACAGCCCTAAGGTTGTGGCCCTTGCTGCCGAAAACCAAACAGCAGCCACAGGCTTAAGCCGACAACCAACGCTGCTCACATGGTTCCCACCGAGAGTCCTTTGACTCTCGGTACCCACTGTTTGGGTCAAGGCTCCCACCGGCAAAGTCGGTTACCTACTACGCCTTCTAGAACAACTAAGACCCACCGAGACCTTAGTGGTCTCGGTTGCCACTGATTTCAACAAACACCCCTACGTATACAACAAACACCCCCCTGCTTGGCCCTTTTTCCCCACTGTTTGTACACCCAAAAACCCCCCGATGGTTTTAGGTTTCGGCTGACAACACCAATCACCACCCCGCGCACCTAGTGGGTCGCGACTGATAACAAAAAAAGCACACCGAGACCTAAAGGGTCTCGGTTTTGGTGATAATAACAAGATCCCCATCTCTTTAATGATTATACATGTTTTATAAATTCGAAGATCATCTTTTCTTGGTTAGATTCGTGATTAAGAAAATAAAAAGAGAAAGATTAGTGTAGTTTACTATTTATGATGATCAAAGGGTAGCACACAACGAACACGAATCGAATTAACACCAAAAATTAAACCTGATTCCCCTTTTCTTTGTCCTTTAGCCGGCGGCACCCTCACACACCAAACCCTATTTTTTCTTTGATTGATTTTTTTGAAATGATAACTCCCTGGTTGATAACTATCAAGTGGACTAGGCCTCAAGCCCATTTTCTTTTCTTTTGCTTTTTAAAACCACGGCCCAACACACACAAGCATACTTTTACTTTTTGTTTCGAGTTTTATTAGACGTCCGTGTTCGTGTATTAATTTCTGAAATGTATTTATTTATTTTTCTGAATAAATAATACTAACTATAAATACTTGGATATATATCTATATATTATTTATTATTCTGAATAAATAATAATTTACTTATCGTTTTAATAAATTCTGAGACTCCGTGTAATTAATGTTCATGGATTTTAAAGCGGGTTTTACAACCACAAGTGCAGTCTCAAAAAGAATAAGGCTAGTCAAAGGTGGTATGTCACAAGGAGGGGCAGTGGGAGGAGTCACCGAATGGGGAGTAGAACTCATTATTACCTCCGGTCCTTGTCTCTCCTTTATTGGCACAGAGATGGAAGGCTCCATAGTGGTTTTCCCACTCCTTGTAGTGATGGCATTAACATTGGCTCTAGGGTTAGTTTGGGTGTTTGAGGGCAATGCACCTTGAGGTCGTTGGGTTTGTAAAAATTAAGTTTGCATAAAGGCGAATTTTCTATTGGTCTCCTCTTGCATTTGGCACATTTTAAGAAGGACAAGCTCAATTTGGGGTTCAATAATATTTCCTTGATTAAACCCTTGAGGTGGAAAACCTTGGTTTTGAAATTGAGGTTGATTAGGAAAACCTTGATTATAGCCTTGATTTTGAAAACTTTGATTTTGACCTTGAAAATTATTTTGACCCCTCAAATTAGCATTCTCTTGAAAATTACCCCTATTTTGGCCTTGGTTCCTATTTTGAACTTGGTTGTTTTGACCTTGTGGTTGGTGTCGGTGGTGGGGTGGAAAACCCGGTGGGCAAGGTAATTGGTAGACATGTAGGACAATTGGATAGGGTTGATATTAGGTTTAAAGTGTACTCTCCCATTATCATTATAAGTATCCATTCTTGGGGATCATTATACACCTTTTCACAATTCATATAAGAATGAGGTCCCCCACAAGTTTCACATTGCTCTTGCATGGCATTTGAGAAAATAATGTCCACATGCTTTAAGATGTCAATGATTGGAAAATTTTCATTTTTCTTAGGGTTACCAATTTCTCAAAATACCAGAGGCATCTTTATTAATCAATCCAAATATGCTATTGAATCTTTGAAAAAATGCCACTTTGAATCTTGTGACCCCGTGGATACTCCAATGGTGGAGAGATTCAGGTTAGATGAGGATAGAGATGAGATAGCTATTGATCCTAAACTTTATCCTGGAATGATCGGTACCCTTCTATATCTTACAGCTAGCAGGCCTGATTTACAATTTGTTATATGCATGTGTGCCCGGTATCAGGTTTCGCCTACCAAAAAGCACTTACATGTTGTGAAAAGGATCTTTCGGTACCTTAAAGGAACCATTAACTGAGGATTATGGTACATCACGTAGCACTTCTAGAATTTTGCAACTACTTTGAGACCGTATGATTAGTTTGGCATCAAAAAGGCAAAAACGTGTTACGATATCAAGTACGGAGGCGGAATACATAGCCATGTACTGTTGTTGTGCTCAAATCCTTTGGATGAGGTCACAATTAACCGACTATGGTCTTGGATTCAACAAGATATCGAATGCGACAACAAAAGTGCCATTGCCCTTTGCTGCAACAATGTTCAACACTCCATGTCGAAGCATATTGACATTCGCTACCATTTCATCAAAGAGGAAGTGGAAAATGGAGTAATCGAGCTATATTTTGTGTAGAAACTAGAATGGGGGGTTAAATAGTTTCTATCGGTTATGGTCCTAACTAAAATTCTTTCAATTAGGTTTGTCCTAAAATTACCTTTTACTTGAAAACTAGTTTCATAGTTGTTAGGTTAAATTCTATTGCATTGACAATATCTAGTGACAATGAAATGCAAAGTAAGAATGAAAGAATAAATAAATAGTAAGGAAAGAAGCAACCTAAATTATGACACCAAAATTTATAGTGGTTCGGCAACGAAGCTCTATCCTCGTTCCTACTTTACTCCTCGAGTACACCTTACTCGAGATTTCCACTATATCCACAAGCTGCCTTCTTGGCGGAGAATACCTTACAACGTTGCTTACATTATTTTCCGACACTAAGAGAAATGTCGAGACCTAATCTTAGCTAGGACCAATATACACACATGACCTACTTTACCATTTTCCGACACAAGGCTAGATGTCGAGTTCTAATCGAAAGCTAGAACAAATCTTCGTCACCCATCTTCTTTTCTGACGCAAGGCTAGATGTCGAGTTCTAATCCAAAGCAAGAACCAATCTTCACATGTAACACCCTACTTTGATAAGTGGACCGTTACGCGTAATTATGGCGTGTCATCAAAGCATGCAAGGTAATATGTAGTAAAACATACATGACCATAGGGAAAACCGGAATCAAACATCGGTTCCCAAACATAAGCCCAAACATAAATAAAGTAAATGAAATCACACAAGCATAAATATATGAAGGCAAAAGGAAAAGAAGTCTATGGCTGCTTCCATCCTATGCACGTGCTCCAAATGCTCGAGTCAGTCCTTGGGTACCTGTCGTTTTGGGACATGGAAAGGAAAGTAACGGCTGAGCATAACGCTCAGTGCACAGATATACAAGCATGGAATAAATAATATAAGCATGTAAAACATATAGCAGCGGAAATGTATATGTCCTGGAAAACCTGGTATAACTTAGTAAAACTGGTTTTATAGTTTGAAAAGCCTTATGTTTATCTTATAAAAACTGTTTAACAAGATTACCATTTAGTAAATATAGGTCATGAAATATCAGCGTGCATGAATATTTGGAGGGGTGACCTCGTCATGCAAATTAGAGGGGCTGCCTCTAATTTAAAATACTGGTTTGGGTAGGAGGGATCAGCTCCTTGTGAAGGATGCAAGGCACACACCACATTCACACTAAATAATCTGCTGAAAACATGTAAACTAGGATGCACCCATACGCCCCACCTGATAATAATAATAAATGGCCAAAAGCTGAAAGGGACGCCATGAGCAATCACTCCACCGTGGGGAAGTCATAACACCAGTGCCTCTAGTGTTATGGTTATGGTACCTCCATAACTAGGTGAAGCTGGTCACGCATGTATATGACTTTAGGTATTCTAATTAAACATAAGCAATCAAAAACATATAAAACATTTACTAGGGAAAACAGTTGGCTGCATACGGGGAATCCTAATAAGGAAAGAATGTCCATACTGAAAGGACGGAGAATCCGTACCTTGTGTCCAGTAAACGAATAAGACGAACGAAAGAGAGTCCTACTTCGGTATCACTAATGCTACATAAATACATACGTGTATAAGTATCTGATTACTGAGTACGTAACTGGTTTTATATCATGTCTTAACTTGTTTTATATGTCCATGTCATGTTTTACTGATTTAAGCTTTATACCGCGTTTATCATGTATAATAGTCTATTCTGTTTAAGTATTTCTTGTATTATTATACTTGTTGTGTAGTAATAAGTAACTTTCTAGAAGTAGCAGGTTTCCAAAAATATAAAGTTTCCAAAAATAGAAAGTTTCCAAAAGTAGAAAGTTTCCAAAAATAGAATTACTGTTTAAAATAGATAAGTTTCTAAAAATAGAAGGTTTCCATAAATAGATTAGCTGCCTTAATTAAATAAGTTTCTAAAAGTAGAAAGTTTTCATAAATAGAAATAAGTTGGATTATTAGGCTAATAGTATGAGCTTAAGTGTTTACTGATTAATATACTAAGTCATGTGATTAATAGTATAGTGTATTAATTATAACATGTAAATTACATAAACTATAGGTTATAAGATTTAATTAAATATAAACATGATTTAATTAAATTAGGTGTATAATATACTTAGGTTAAAAAATGTATTAATATTAATATTAATATAACCTAAGTCATGATAATTAATTATAAGTCATGTTTAATAATTAATTAATTAAACTATAGTCTAAATTAAATAGTAAAATACTTAGGTTAAAATCATGTATTATTAATTAATAATAATAAACCTAAGTCCATGTTTCAATTAAATTAATTATCTAGCATGTTAAATTAATTTAATTAATCTTGTAATAATAAGTCATGATTTATTAATTTAATTACCTTGTAAAATTAATAAACATGTAAAGCTAATTAAACTCGTAAAATAATAACCCGTACTCATGTATTTTCTTATTTAAAACGTGTCGAAAACCGAACCCGTGGAAACCCGTGAAAACCGTGTTGTGTTTATATATAAGCCGAACCAAACAGCCCCTTAAACCATTTCTTAAACTGACAGCCAAACACCCCTTAACTGTTTATAAACTCAAAAACAAACGACCCCTTCACTGTCAGTTTCCCCCTGGCAGTTCTGTGTTCCCCCTTCTTGTTTAAAACCCTCAGTTCCCCCTGACAGGCTAAACTCCACCACTGGCCTCAGCCAATGGTTCCCCCTGCTAGGCCACCGTTCCCACTGTTCTTACAAAACCAAGCCAAAACCCTATTAGGGTTGCGACTGGTGGTCAGAAATCACCACCGAGAGTCTCTTGACTCTCGGTTTATGTGCCAAACAACCACAGCGACACCAAACGAACCCCGCCCCTTTTTAATTACTTCCTATTAACATGTTTGTAGATCATAAAGCATGGATTCGTGATCAATTAAGCGAAGATAATAAATAAAACGAGATTAGGGTTTCTTACTTGGGATTTAGGGTTTAAGGAAAAAAAAACAGAAACGTGATTCGATCCCTCTTCTTGAGTTAAAGCCCGCGGCCTCCTCCTTGTTTTTGATGTTAGTCGACGGTAGAGAAAGGAGACACCAAAAGAAAAACAAACCCGGTGGCCATTGTTGTTATTTAAGGTTTTCTAAGATTTGTTATGTTTGTCCAAAAATATGTACTCCCTCCCCGTCTTTTGTTTTACACGGACAAACCAAAAACACTTGGGCCTTGAGCCCAAGTCCTACTTCTTTTCTTGTTTGTCTAAACGGCCCCTTTACATTAATACATAAATTGCGTATCGCTAACGATGCGCAAAATCGTGTTTTACAAAGTCGTGAATATCATAGTTATCATTATACGTGTTAAACGTAATCATTACGTATGTAATTACTTGTCGTGTTAAATTAAATATACGTAACCATAATAATCGTGTTAAATGTTCGTGTTTACGTGTTACGTAATTATTAATTATTCATGTTATTATAACTACTTGTACGTAACGACATTCGTCGTATTAATAATTACGTAAGTATATAATTATCCGTTCGTGATTTCATGTTCATGATTTTATGTTCGTGATTATAATTATTATTGTTAATAATTATCGTGTACTAACACGTATTTAATACTTATCGTATAACAACACGTACGTGATTCTTGTAATTAATATTCGTGATACGTGTTCATGTTATATAAGGAAAGTTTTAATCCTGTACGTACGATCATAAGTGTACTGTTCATGGTAAAAGCATGCGGGTTTTACAACTCTTCCCCCCTCAAAGAATAATTCGTCCCCGAATTATAGATAACGTAAACTGGAAGAGAAACACACCCGAATTTAAACTGGAAGGGTATGTAAGATAAAAGGACCTGAGGATGACATGGTAGAAGGAACGTGGAACATGACATGTCTTGAAAGGACATGGAACGTGACGTGACTGAAAGGACATATCTAATCGATAAGAGAGAAACGGATAAGAAGTCCGGATGAACTTGTCCGTTTCCAAGTGGCTTCCCTCTTGGAACGGTTACTTCACAAGATCTTGACACAAATGATAAATCTTGGTCCTCCTGACCTTGACGTGAACATCCTTAAAAGTTCATGGTTATCAACGTAAGATAGATCCCCTGAATTTGATCGAGGGAATAAGAATTAACGTGCAATGGTAACTGAAATGTTATGGTGCAAACAATCTAACTTCACTGATAATTAGCAACGATGCGCGAGACATATTAAACGTAGTACGTGAAAAATTTTGAACGTGATACGTGAAAAATTTTGAACATGATACGTGGAGATATTGTGAGTGTAGTATGAGCAAACATATCGTGATCAATTATACGTGTAACATATCGTGAACGTGATATGAGGAACGTGGAATGAACATGACATGTGAAACATATCGTGAACATGGAATACAACTGCGATAACACCAAACGCTATAAGGTGAGATGTTGAATATGACGTGAAACGTCTGTCTGAGGATAGAGAGTTATACTAGACTTGAGTCTGGTTTCTCAAGTTCTTGCAAAACTTCCCAGAACAAAGATGATCATAAAATCGTAAGCCAAGATACGATCATGAACGTGAATAGTGTCATGAACGTGAGCGTGAAACCAAATCATGAAATTAGAACCAGGACGTGGACGTAAATAAGGAGCACGAATGCGAATCCTTGTCTGATCCGATAGCTGAGGGATTACCAAGTGATCTGATGCCCCTTGGCTGGAACATGTCTGATCTATTTGTTGGTTCTTGAAATCCTTGCGGATGTAAGAATTATGTAGACTTGATCAAACTGTTGGCAACAACCCAGATAGCATTTTGCTTCTTCTGAGTTTGCGTCAATCTGGTGATCAAATTCCATGGGGATCTTGTCCCATTTATGTTTACAGTTCCTGCTGGTGGAGAAACATCTTAGTCTGTTGGTGTTCTAGCTTAGCCTGTTGGTATGTCAGGTACTTAGATATGAACGTAACTGTATGTTGCTTCGTAGAACTTGATACATAGGAGTTTTGCAAAACTCTGAGTCTTCGAATTTAGATTTTTCTAGCGTAGGATTTTCTGGAACACCTAATGTAGTGTAGGGTTCTCACCTTTATGCATAAGTTGAGTCATGGTAAGATTAACCGTGAGGATCCATGTGATTCAGCGTGTCATTGTAATCAAACAAGATTGATATTGGAAATATTTCCAGGGTGAAATTTCTCCTATCATAGAATTTGCAACATAGTGCAAATATGGTATTCCTGCACTTCTCTAGACTTTAGAGAAGGCTAGGTTGTCATAGATAAAAACACTGATGAATTTGTTTATGAGTTCATGGAAACTCAATTTATTAAGTCCATAATGTTGCTGGAGCATTTATGAAACTAATTCAAAATCATGAATCTAACATGACCGAGTCGTGCACGAATAGCAGTCATGGACATGTCCTGCTCTTTCACTCGTCACTGTTGGCAACATAATCATGAATCCGATCTTGGAAAGTGCTTAACACCCTAAATGAATCCGATCTAGAAAATACGTCGAGGAGAGTAACGGTTATAAATGGTGATTTGTTTAGAATCGACGGTAATCAACACATAATCTCATGTTACCGTCCTTCTCCCTGAAGGTTCTCCTGGAGTATAAGAGACGATTTTGGAATAATCCGCTGATTATGCGTAAAAGGACATAAGTGGTCGTGTCTTAACTGACAGCTAGAATATTTTAGCAGTAATAGCTAACAACACACGTGCTTGTAAAGCATAAATAATTTGTACAGATCTTCCTGATGGAAAATCATGCTGAATGTATTCAAGAGTCTGAACATTACTGTACAAAATCATGAATCGTAGCAGGGTGTGCTGTTCATAGTCCATAATTAGGAAGAAATTCAACTCGCGTTTGTTCGAGGTAATGCGTTAGCAGCTTGGATCTCATCATTAGGCTGAAGGAAACCTTCGTATACATGGGGAATACAAATGGCGTCCTTCATGGTCATGAATATATGAAATATGGTGGAAGAAATGGCAAATAATACATGGCACAACAAATGGATATACCCTTTGGAGGTACCCTAAATTACTTAAGGATGTTTCAGAATTGGACATGGGTCATGTGTCTTGACTCGTGTCTTGGGAAATATAAGCATGACATGTGTCTTGACTATTGTCTTGACATGTGTCTCGAAATGTGAAACAAATAGAGCTACAACTATTAGGTTATTATGCCAGAATTGGCGGATTGGTTGGACTACTGATCCTTTGTATTTCTGATCACGCCCGCGGCCGGAGCTTCGATTGCGATTGTTAGGATAGTTGTTGTCATAGTAGTGGTTACTATCGTCTTGTCTATCAGTTCTATGACGGTCATTCTCATGACTGTGATTCATGTAACTGTTAAATTAAGTGACCGGCTAGTACTGGTTCGCACTCATATGACTGAAACGACAACTGAATGACGTGTGACATGTAACTAAGAATTTGGGACAGTAATTGATGGAACTCTCCTGGTGGTGAAGCATCTTCTCGTCCAATTGCTTTTCTCTAACGCCTTTGTCTTCATCTTGTAGGATCTCCAGGTTGTGAACAACATCCGCCTCTCGTAGCGTCTCCAAACATCAGCAGCATCAACCTTTAGTAACATCTCCAAGTTATGAGCAGCATCAGCAATCTTGTAGAATATCAGCAAGTGAACATATGCCTGAGATGATTCAAAATCGACTAGGGAATACTCGTGAACTATTGCAAATGAAATACGCATGGATTTAGGTACGTGTAATACACATGGAATACGGTACATGGGGTTCACATGAATGCACATGAAATGATCGGTATGGGGTCGATCATTTGTCATGATTTAAGGAAAAATATATCGGTTAAACGGTTAGAAAAACCATCATGATAACCTGGCAACGCCAGTATATATCTCATTCTAGTTGCATAGAGAAACGTTAAAGTGTGGTTACACAAAATTCAAGATGATTTTCCTGAAAGCATGATCAATGAAAACCAACCATGACTATCATGAAAGCAGGATTCAATTAAATCCAACAATGTCTTGCATGAAAGCATAAATAACAAAAGAGACGTAAGACGTTATGAACATGAAGACGGAATTATCATGGGGAAACATGAAACAACTTAACATGAAGGATGAAACTGAAGTTGTATAACATAATCAGCATGAAACTGAAGTTAACCATGACAGTATTAAAACATACTTGACATAAAACATATTAACTTATGAGGGGACATAAAAAATTATGCCACTAAATCATGAGAAAAATTTTATGCATGAAAACAGTGCATGAATACATGATGCAGTTTATAAAAACCTTTGTGTGCGCGAGGGGACGCCTTTGGGTCGGTTCTAAAACAAAAGACATGGCGAGGGGACGCCTATGGGTCGGTCCTAAAGCTAAAAGTTTCGATAAAAGCACATGCGACTAAATAGGGCCAGTCATGTACCAACCATTACTTAGTCATAGTCCCTGCAACAATGATACATGAAACATAAATAAATGAAACTCATCTGTCAAAACTTATCAGAAATTTTTTTTATGTGACTAATTATGAACTATTGGGGTTCAGTCCACATAATCACAGTTCACGAGGAACGTCATGCATGAAACAATGACACATAGCTAAATATGAATGACGGCTGTCCATCCATACTAGTAAAACAATATCGATGAAAACATCAAGGTTAAAACCTCAAGGTGCTGAAAACATCATGGTTAAAACAACAATGTGCTGAAAACATCAATACGTGGAATAACAAACGTTGGCTTATGCAGCTCCTGGTGACTACCCGCTAGTCACAGGTCAAGTTTTAGAGCCTACAGGTCGAAACCTTGTCTCTGATACCATAATTGTAACACCCCACTTTGATAAGTGGACCGTTACGCGTAATTATGGCGTGTCATCAAAGCATTCAAGGTAATATGTAGTAAAACATACATGACCATAGGGAAAACCAGAATCAAACATCGGTTCCCAAACATAAGCCCAAACATAAATAAAGAAAATGAAATGAAAAAAGACTACCCGCATAAATATATGAAGGAAAAAGGAAAAGAAGTCTATGGCTGCTTCCATCCTATGCACGTCCTCCAAATGCTCGAGTCAGTCCTTGGGTACCTGCCGTTTTGGGACATGGAAAGGAAAGTAACGGCTGAGCATAACGCTCAGTGCACGGATATACAAGCATGGAATAAATAATATAAGCATGTAAAACATATAGCAGCGGAAATGTATATGTCCTGGAAAACCTGGTATAACTTAGTAAAACTAGTTTTATAGTTTGAAAAGCCTTATGTTTATCTTATAAAAATTGTTTAACATGTTTACCATTTAGCCAATATAGGTCATGAAATATCAACGTGCATGAATACTTGGAGGGGTGACCTCGTCATGCAAATTAGAGGGGCTGCCTCTAATTTAAAATACTGGTTTGGGTAGGAGGGATCAGCTCCTTGTGAAGGATGCAAGGCACACACCACATTCACACTGAATAATCTGCTGAAAACATGTAAACTAGGATGCACCCATACGCCCCACCTGATAATAATAATAAATGGCCAAAAGCTGAAAGGGACGCCACGAGCAATCACTCCGCCGTGGGGAAGTCATAACACCAGTGCCTCTAGTGTTATGGTTATGGTACCTCCATAACTAGGTAAAACTGGTCACGCATGTATATGGCTTTAGGTATTCTAATTAAACATAAGCAATCAAAAACATATAAAACATATACTAAGGAAAACAGTTGGCTGCATACGGGGAATCCTGATAAGGAAAGAATGTCCATACTGAAAGGACGGAGAATTCGTACCTTGTGTCCAGTGAACGAAGAAGACGAACGGAAGAGAGTCCTACTTCGGTATCACTAATGCTACATAAATACATACGTGTATAAGTATCTGATTACTGAGTACGTAACTGGTTTTATATCATGTCTTAACTTGTTTTATATGTTCATGTCATGTTTTACTGATTTAAGCTTTATACCGCGTTTATCATGTATAATAGTCTATTCTGTTTAAGTATTTCTTGTATTTCTTGTATTATTATACTTGTTGTGTATTAATGAGTAACTTTCTAGAAATAGCAGGTTTCCTAAAATAGAAAGTTTCCAAAAATAGAAAGTTTCCAAAAGTAGAAAGTTTCCAAAAATAGAATTACTATTTAAAATAGATAAGTTTCTAAAAATAGAAACTTTCCATAAATAGATTAGCTGCCTTAATTAAATAAGTTTCTAAAAGTAGAAAGTTTCCATAAATAGAAATAAGCTGGATTATTAGGCTAATAGTATGAGCTTAAGTGTTTACTGATTAATATACTAAGTCATGTGATTAATAGTATAGTTTATTAATTATAACATGTAAATTACATAAACTATAGGTTATAAGATTTAATTAAATATAAACATGATTTAATTAAATTACGTGTATAATATACTTAGGTTAAAAAATGTATTAATATTAATATTAATATAACCTAAGTCATGATAATTAATTATAAGTCATGTTTAATAATTAACTAATTACTATAGTCTAAATTAAATAATAAAATACTTAGGTTAAAATCATGTATTATTAATTAATAATAATAAACCTAAGTCCATGTCTCAATTAAATTAATTATCTAGCATGTTAAATTAATTTAATTAATCTTGTAATAATAAGTCATGATTTATTAATTTAATTACCTTGTAAAAATAATAAACATGTAAAGCTAATTAAACTCATAAAATAATAACCCGTACTCATGTATTATTTATTTAAAACGTGTCGAAAACCGAACCCGTGGAAACCCGTGAAAACCGTGTTGTGTTTATATATAAGCCGAACCAAACAGCCCCTTAAACCATTTCTTAAACTGACAGCCAAACACCCCTTAACTGTTTATAAACTCAAAAACAAACGACCCCTTAACTGCCAGTTTCCCCTTGGCAGTTCTGTGTTCCCCCTGCTTGTTTAAAACCCTCGGTTCACCTTAACAGGCTAAACTCCACCACTGGCCGCAGCCAGTGGTTCCCCCTACTAGGCCACCGTTCCTACTGTTCTTACAAAACCAAGCCAAAACCCTATTAGGGTTGCGGCTGGTGGTCAGAAATCACCACCGAGAGTCTCTTGACTCTCGGTTTTTGTGCCAAACAACCAGAACGACACCAAACGAACCCCCCCCCCCTTTTTAATTACTTCCTATTAACATTTTTTTAGATCATAAACCATGGATTCGTGATCAATTAAGTAAAGATAATAAATAAAACGAGATTAGGGTTTCTTACTTGTGATATAGGGTTTAAGGAAAAAAAACAGAAACGTGATTCGATCCCTCTTCTTAAATTAAAGCCCGCGGCCTCCTCCTTGTTTTTGATGTTAGTCGACGGCAGAGAAAGGAGACACCAAAAGAAAGATAAACCCGACGGCCATTGTTGTTATTTAGGGTTTTCTAAGATTTGTTATGTTTGTCCAAAAATATGTACTCCCTCCCCGTCTTTTGTTTTACACGGCCAAACCAAAAACACTTGGGCCTTGAGCCCAAGTCCTACTTCTTTTCTTGTTTGTCTAAACGATCCCTTTACATTAATACATAAATCGCGTATTGCTAACAATGTGGGAAATCGTGTTTTACAAAGTCGTGAATATCATATTTATCATTATACGTGTTAAACGTAATCATTACGTATGTAATTACTTGTCGTGTTAAATTAAATATACGTAACCATAATAATCGTGTTAAATGTTCGTGTTTACGTGTTACGTAATTATTAATTATTCATGTTATTATAACTACTTGTACGTAACGACATTCGTCGTATTAATAATTACGTAAGTACATAATTATCCGTTCGTGATTTCATGTTCATGATTTTATGTTCGTGATTATAATTATTATTGTTAATAATTATCGTGTACTAACACGTATTTAATACTTATCGTATAATAACACATACGTGATTCTTATAATTAATATTCGTGATAAGTGTTCATGTTATATAAGGAAAGTTTTAATCTTGTACGTACGATCATAAGTGTACTGTTCATGGTAAAAGCATGCGGGTTTTACATCACAACTCTTCACTTTGAAGTTTGGTGAGAACTCACAAGACACATAGACACATCACTTTATAGTTTAGTGAAAACTAACACACAAGAATTATTACAACTCAATAATACATATCCAAGTATACACGTGTAACTTTGATCCACACAAGACAAATCCAAGTATACACATATACAATGGATTTATACAAGACTAATCCAAGTATCCATTGGATTAACACAACACTAATCCAAGTATACACAAATACATTGGATCTACACAAGACACAAATAAAAATGATGAACATGATTAGATCTAAGGAAGGGTGATCTTCATCAAGGCTTCATCTTTAATCACATCACAAATGTGTGAGTGGTCTTCTCATTGGACAAGTAAAGAAGAGGATCAGGAGGATAATCATAACTAAACATACTTAACACATTAAATGATCATTTAATAATGATTATGATATAGAAAAGAGAAAAGAGGCAGAAATAATGCCCAAAAAGGTTCCTAGAAAATGGAGATTTGATCCACTATATATAGGAGACAAAAACAAACGGCTATCTGTATGTGGTTCGTTATTTGTCATGCGGTTCCTTATTGATAGAGAACCACATGCCTATTTGAGGAACTGAGGGTCGTAGGCTCCGCTCCTTTTTTTCCTTTAGTGTGGAAATGTTATTTGAGGTATGTTTTTCCTTCAAATGATATTCTTATGGCATTTGGAATATGCCATATTCAAATTTACATTTTCCATTTTAATAAAATATTTTATTAAAAATAAAGTTTATTAAAATCTTTTGTCATATTTGACAAAATGTTAGTTTTAAGCCTAATCACTTTCTATGATCACAAAACATGATTATGATATGTTTGTGTAAGATTTAAATGATTATTACCTTGATGATAGTGTTTGTTGAATAATTTGTCTTTCGATTGTCTTTGACATTAAATATCTTTATACTTTGTCGTGATCAGAACTAAGAAATATTAGTTAACACCAATAATGTTTTTAGGCATTGCTTGCATTAACAATCTCCCCCATTTTTATTACGGAAAACTATAAACTCGTTTATGTAAAAAGTTTTCGAATTAATAACGAGTTTATCACTATCATTTCTGCCCCCTTTGTCAAAGCAAAAAGGTTAGCACAAGTATTTGAAGAAGAGAAGAATCAACTTTACTAGATACTCCCCCCTTGGTGCTTACTACCCCTAGCTTGGGGCACCAGGATATAGGACTAAGGTGACAAGCTACATACAAAGGTTAGTGGAAAGAAAAGAAACACCAATGTATAAACTATAGTCACTACCTACTAAGTAACTTCAGAGGGAGGAAGAAAAGAAATCTCAAATTAGAAGTAAGTATTTGCTTAGTATGTCCAAGGAGGGTGTTTTGACAAAATCAATGTTCAATTTGTGGAATAAAGGTAGAAAAGAAACATACATACCAATTGTAATGATAATATGTCAAAGGGTTAACAACTTAGTATTGTTGGAGTCATCCAAAAACAATTGTAAATTTTAACCATAATCAACACTTAAAAATTATGTGTGATAAAGAATAAGCAAAACAAGAAACAACACACATAAGAATCATATTACAAAAATATGAGAGAACAAACAAGAAAAATATTCATACACACAATATGAATATTAAACCAAAAAATATTGAAAATAAAAAACAAAAGCAAAAACTATTCTATTAAAGATAGTCTTCCAAGATTGCTTAGGTTTTTATTTGACTCAAACAATTAGAACACGAAGTATGCTTTAAGACGACGAGGCATCATTCGAAGATTTGCTCACGGGAACCAATACTTTGAGGGGAGATCGAGTGAGAAGAAATTCAAGAAAATTTAACTTGTCATAGACATGAGCAAGTTCAATTTGTTGAAATCGAGAACACGCACACGAGCTTCCATGATGCAAGACAAAGTCGTTTGATGGGGGAGGACCATCATACTAAGAAGGTGGTGGTGGAGAAGGATATCGAGGATAAGAGAGGTTTTCTCAATGCCTAGAAAGGTCGGAGAAAGAAGAAAGGTCATTGAGGTGAGGTATGTTGCAAAGTTTAGGTGATGGTGGAAGAGCTTCTCTTTCTCTGGTAATTGGATTGATTGAGAAAGTCTCATTCCAATACACAATAGGAGAGAAAGTAGAAGTCTAGCAAGGTTTGGGAGAAGAGGAATCATGATGAACCTTGTTCTTCTTGATCCAAACGGGTCGAACCGATATTTTCGGTTTCTTAGAAAGCTTAGAAGAAAAATCCTTTGGTTTAGAAGGTTGTGAAAAATATATGGCAAGGTTAAGATTAGAAGAAGAAGACATTGTGCGGGATGAGAAAGAGAACTCCCAAAATGAGAAGACTTAAAGAAAAAGACAAGGCAAGGGATAAAAGAAAACTAAAAGGTTTCAAGGAATGTTTAACCAAAATAGGCAAACACAGAATCTTGAAAAATATTAAGGTCAAAGAAGAAAGACCAAAAAATGAGCCAGAAGATGGCTACTATCTGTGGTTCCTTAAAGGAACCTGCGGTTCGATATCAATATCGAGTCGCGCGGCAATTAGTGAGCCACCCACAATGGATAAAGAACAACTGTAAGCACCAACACCCCCAGCGGGGGCTGTTGGCTTCCATCAGTGGCAAACCAAGAGCAATTGCTCTCGGTAGGAAGGTTGGTCGCAACAAGGGGATCCAGGCGCAAGTCGGGGGTAGTTTTGGGCAGCAGTGGCACCGACTAACTGCCGGTGGCTGCTGTGGAGGTCGACCGCAAGCCACAGCCTCGCGGCTGTGGTGTTGTGTTGTTTTCGAGGCAAAGCCAAGACATACAAGGGTCTCGGTGGGTCCTTGTTGAGGCTTGGGTATACCGAACACACCAAGGGGTGTGTTTGGTTAGACTGTTTAAACTTTATGTTATATTAATTAGTTTAATTAAGACATTGGTTAAATTAAATTAATTAATAACCAAGACTTATGTTATAATTTATTTAAATAAAAACCATGCGACAATATATGTCCATTTTATTTAAATAAACTTTAGGATAAAACAACTATTAGTATAATTATTCATGTACATTTAATTAATTAAGAAAACTTAGCTTAATTAATTTATATTCATTTTAACCAATGTTTAGTTAAATTAATAACATGATTTATCTTAATTTTACAATAACTCATTTAAGGTAAAGTTTAATTATTAAAATCATGTAATATTATTAATTAATAATTACTTATGATATCATGTATTATTATTATTAATTAATAATCATATGTTAAGACTAAGTATTAAATATAACTAAACTTTACTATATATTAATCATGCCATATAATATGCTTATTAAAACTATAGCTTATATCATTTTACTTATTTAATAAGCTTATTATTATATATGGAAACATACTAAATATGGAAAGTTTCTATTTTTAGAAACTTACTAATTATGGAAACTTTTAGTTTTTGGAAACTTGAAACTTGTTATTTTTGGAAAGTTACTATATATGGAAACGTGCTATTTTTGAAAAGTTTCTATATATAGAAACTTGCTATTTTTAGAAAGTTATTCATTATGTTATAACAAGTAATATAACACTTAAAACATGAAATACACTAATCAGTGAACACATGAAACACTAAGAATCACATGATAAAACAAGAACAAGTATAACAAGTTAAGAACACGCCAAGTAAACTAATAATCAGTAAATGTAAGTAAAACAGACAACTCATTCATGTCCCTTTTATTATGTAGCTATCGTGAAGTCGGAGTGATCTTCCACTTTCGTTTTCATCTTCATTACTGGATAATAAGTGTGTAAACACTTATCCTTTTACCACTAAAATCAATGAAAAACAAGACCTAATCATGTGTTTAATATCGTAAAAGTCGGAATTACGCGTGGTTTTGTGTTTTTATGTGAAATAGGTACAAAAGATCAAAAGGAAAGAAAACAAGGGATTTCACGGTCAATTGTTGAAGAAAAGTCAAAGAAAGAGACAAAGTCAAAGTCAAAGAACCAAAAGTGTACTAAAGATCACGAAAAACGGCAAAAACCGACACGAGTTTGAAGAAAAGATCGAGGAAGCCAAAAACAAGTCCGTTTTAGTGGATTTAAACTTAAATGAAGACATTTGGGCTTTGTGGGTCCTGCATTCGGTTAATGGGCCCAAAAGCCCATTAAGAGAGCAAGTGTTGAGTATGTTTGGTTATAAAGCCCAAATCATGGCCCAATTCTAATATACAAGATATACGGATGGAGTGTTATAGCATTCTGGCCCAAGATTAAATCAAAAAGCCCAAACAATCTAAATTTGAGACGAGGGGGAGTAATATTAATTGGATCAAGCCCATTTGACAAAATGTATGAGATGGTGAAAAGTTATAACACGTTTTATCTGTTCACTTTGTCAAACTCACACACACCACTTATTAAAATTGTCGATACAACCTATGCCTCATCTCTTTCACCTCACCCAAAAAATAACCAGATACCTAAACTTTTTACCCAAACCCTAAAATGATAACCAAAAATTGGGGCTTCTTGATTTAAAGGCGCGTGTGATACATGCACTTCAATTAAATCACCCCTTTTATCGGAGCTTTGAAGATGGGGAATAATCAAACGTGGCATCCTTTTCCCTGTTTTGATTGGCCAATACACCTAACCATCTTACAACCCTCCAATAAAGAGATGCCACCTCAGATTTGAAGAAGCACAAGAAACACAAACCCATCCACGGTGGCAATCCGTGTGATGGAGAATGATTTTCAGCCATAGATCAAGAAAAGAGAGAGAAAAGATGGATTTGACGGACTTGATGAAGAATCGTGCTCACCAAGTTTTCACCAACAGCCTTGGGGGTTGGCTATAAACCCCCCCCCCCCCCCCCCCCCCATTCTGTAATTTTTGGATTCCAATATTTACTTTAGTTTTATTATGCTTAAATTGTTTTAGGATTTAATTGTAATTTTCTTTTTCAAGTATTGTAATCAGTTTCAATTATTAATAAAATTTAATTCAGTTTAATCTTGTCTCATATTTTCGGTTTAAGTTTACTACAATTTATCCTTAATCTATTTTATCATAATAATAATTATTATTTGATTTAAGCTAAGTGATAGTTTAAATTGGTTAATAAAAATAAATATTGGGAAAAATACTTTCCCCAGTGGAAAGGTTGTAAAAAAATGGTTCGATTGATGGGTTGATGTTTGTGGTTCGATGGTGATGTTTGGTTGAAAGGTGGTCTCGATTAGGTTCATTAAGGAGGCTCAGCGCCTTCCTTCGTCTAAAAGGATTCTTCAAAAGGTTCTAAGTCCTTTTAACTTACTTTTTATTTATAAGTTTTAGTTAATCTGTGTTAGACTTACTTTTTGGTAAGCTGGCGCCTTTCACGTGAGTTGGACTAGAAATATTCCTTTTGCTATACGCAGGGACTATAGTTATACACGAGGAATAGTCTAGTGAAGATGGCTCTATAAATACCCCCCCCCCCCCATGACTCTCCATGGGGGGGGGGGGGTGGAAGTTTTGTTCTTTTTTCATTTGTTTTCTTTCACTTGAAATAAAACACATAACATTCCTTCACCTCTCTCTAACTTTCTCTCACTAGAACTAATCATGTTCATCATGTTCTTTGATCATCCCCGACCCCCCCGATCTTAGGTGCCTTTTTTATGCTTGTCAATTGGTATTAGAGCGAACCGGGGGTGTTTTATATCCGTGTGGTTTGTGTTCGTGATATATTATCTGATTCATGATGCACGGTTGTTATTTCTTTTCGATTCATATCTTGCAATATCAACTTTGTTTCATTTTTATCTATCTTTATTAGTCTTTGTCCCATTATATCATAATGTCCGAATCTGTGTCTATGTCTTGCCTCGTATCAAATTTATTTATGTCCATTGTTCTTTTTGTACCCTGTTTTTTTTTGTTTTCGTCCCTTTACACATCTGTTATGAATGGGGATATGGAAAAAAATTATGGTCCAACCATTTTTTTTGGGGCTTCAAAATACTTGGTCAAAAACCTTTCACGATGGCTTATTACGATGGGATTCTCAGATTCAAAATATGGGTCAAAACCATATTGCGATGGATATTTTTCAGATGGGATATTACGATGCTTTCACATTGCGACGGCTTCTTTTTCGGATTTATTCCGATGGGGTTTTTTGAAACATTCCGATGGGTTGGGCTGTCCTCATTGCGATGGATGGCCTGATTCATCGTAATGTTTTCTAAGTCGTCATGCTGCCAAATTTTTACGATGACATTACGATGGAGAGTGAATGCATTGCGATGGAAGAAAATCATTGCGATGGACTGTTTTTGATGCATATTGCGATGAAAAATATCATTGCGATGGGTGAATGGTTTTTGTGAAAAACATTGCGATGGTCTCATTAATTCATTACAATGGTGCAATATTTAAATCATTGCGATGGGAGTTTAAATCAGTTAAAATTTAAAATCAGATTTGGACTCTTTTCAATCATTGCAAAATCAAACCAGTAATCCTATACATTGCATTGCGACACCATGATGTTTAGAAAATTTTTGACCGAGACCCTTGACCAAACATAACCAAACCTGTGAAATACCGTGACCCCAATCCCGACTCTATCTATCATAACTCATTAACTCCACTCCATCCTTTTATCTACTCAACACCACTCAATCTTGTCCTATTCCCATTGTCACCTAATCCCGTCATCTAGACTCGTAAACCATTGTCTCGAATATCACATTTTCATGATCTCAATTTGTTAAAACGTTTCTTTTAATCTATAAAAAGGATTTTTTTTTCGTTTAAACAAAATCATTGGCCATATCATTTTTAATCTCAATTCAATATCATGCTCATACAAACCTACCTGTGACCTCATTTCTTTAAGATCATAAAGGCCTGAATATCGTCTCATCTTGGTCTTGTTTGATCAGAAATTTGGTAATATAAGTTATTGATTTATAGGGGTTCGTGTGATGGGTTGTATGATGAGATTTGAATCAGATTTGATATATGAGATGAGTGTGGAGATGGGAGGTGCTGGAGATTTGGGATAGACGGAGTATACAAGGATGTGGTTATTAGAGTTTGTTGGTTTTGGTAGTATAGATGAAAAAAAGGGGGGCGGATGTTACGAGGCACACATTGGAGTTTGGTGTGTTTTGCTGTGAGATACATTAGGACTGCAAGTTTATATATTAATTGGTCTCTACAGCTGGTTATGGAAACTCCTTTGTGGACTACATGTGGCCACCTATAAATAAGGGGGGGCGGATTTTACTAGAAACATGATTTTTTGGGGTATAGAAATTAGCTTATAACTTATCAGTATGTTGCAAGTGATGTTGGACTGGGTATAGAGAGTCCTTGTGGGCTGAACCTTTGTTTTAAATAGGGCTCACATTGGATTTTTATTGGGTCTAATGTCCCTCCCAAGGTAATGGGCTGCACATATTGTTTCAAATTTTGGCCCATTACATTTGGTCATTAATTGACGGGCCGATCACTACTCTAGTCGAAAACATCTTGTGGGCCGATTAATTTTTGCAATCATTTTCGGGATGACCGTTTGTATATTCGGATACTACAAAATTAATCATGTCGGTTTTGAGTTACGGGGTTATTGGATTGAGCCGGGTATTTAAAAAAAACCAAGTAGTAAAATTGTTGTCGCGTTTAATGCTTATGGGACAGAATTTTATTATTTTGGCAGGCCGTTTAAACTGTGACATTTAAGGCCGGGTATCCGTTTTCGATCATATCACTTCTTCACAAACTACAAGAACAACAAACACAACAAACACGATACACTACACTAAAACGATCCCTATCAAAACTTCACCTAAATTCCTAATGGCTATTACGGTTTATGTGATTACGAAGATGATTCGATGCTACTTATTTGAGGTTGAAGTGACATTTTTCAGAAGTGTTCTTATTTTATCTTTAAAGGAGTACTTACGACTTTATAAGATAACTTGTTCAAGCATATATGGTTATGGATAAGACTTGAAGTATCTAGTTTCTAGTGTCAAGGGGAGGATGGACGACGTCATGGATAACTATCATTTTTTGGGAGCTTCGTTGCGGTTCTCAGTGTCACACGCACTTGCAGTTGTGGATTTCTTCAAGAGATGTAGTACTTTTTCTTATACCGCCTGTTTTGGTATAGGGTACTTTAGAGAAGTTGTACTTTTTTAATACCGCCTTTTGGTATAGGGTACGTTTAAGACTTCTTTGCATTGCTCTTCATTCTACTTTAGTGCAAGCTTAAGTTCAAGTTTGGGGAATTCTACTTCAGTTTTAAGTTTGGATTATCAGGTTATCTTCATCAGTGGTCACTATCAATAGCCAACAGAATTTATAAGGGGACTCTGTTCGGGGTGATCTTGAGAGAATTTTGTTTAGAGAGATATTTTTGACATCTTTCTCACATAGTAATGGTTACTAAGTAAGCGGTTCTAGTTGGCATACCACGTACACACATGAAGGATGATTCCCTTAATATGTATCATCCTGGAGGGAGAAATGTGTACATACGGGGTCACTTGACTTTAATGTTACTATTTCTACATAGAGGGGTAAGTTGTCTATGTTCGGGACTTAATTGACTTTGATGTGGCAACTTTTTATCATCACTGTTCTGGCAGGAGAAATGTGCATTTCCGGAACATAACTGACTTTGGTGCTACAGTTTGACTTCATGTTCGGGATAGAGTGTGTACTTCTAGTAATCTATCATAGAATCAAGATTGGGATTGCTTCAATTTGTGAGAAAATGTTGATGAAGTTATCACCTCCCATAGATTTCCTCTGAAGGATCTGTTTGGGAGGGAGCAGTCTTTACTTCTTGCTTTATGAAAGGCCTTCTAGTTGGGAGGGAGTAAAACTCAACTAGATTCTACAATGCTGAAGAAATAGAGCTGGAGTATTCAAGAAGATGAAGGTCGCTGAAGACTATCTCAAGGAATGTTGGAATTCAAGTTTATCATTTTTCTTTATTTTTGCTTGTAGGAATCAATTGTAACCAACTCACGTGAGTCACCATCTTGGAGGGAGATTGTTAGACTTACTTTTTGGTAAGCTGGCGCCTTTCACGTGAGTTGGACTAGAAATATTCCTTTTGTTATACGCAGGGACTATAGTTGTACACGAGGAATAGTCTAGTGAAGATGGGTCTATAAATACCCCCCATGACTCTCCATGGGGGGTGGAAGTTTTGTTCTTTTTTCATTTGTTTTCTTTCACTTGAAAATAAAACACATAACATTCCTTCACCTCTATCTAACTTTCTCTCACTAGAACTAATCATGTTCATCATGTTCTTTGATCATCCCCGACCCCCCGATCTTAGGTGCCTTTTTTGATGCTTGTCAATCTGTGTTTAAATTTATTTTTGAATCTGCGTTGTTTGATATTGCTTAAATGATAAGTTGAAGCTGTTTTTTTTAGTTAAATCTGAGTTTTAGATTTTAGTTGATTTGATTTTATTTAGTTAAGGTATTAGCTATAATATAAATTTATGTGTGAGAGTTTTTAGTTTTTATAAATCGTTTAAGTGAGAGTATTAAAATAAGGTTTTGGATGAAACTGATTTCTGAGTTTGGGTTAATCTGTTTGAAGTGAGTTTTATTTGCAAGTTTTTAATCTATTAAGCTGATTTAAATCCTTGTATTGAATCTGGTTTAATATTTTGCTAGTTGTTGTTTAAGTGAGTTTTGTTGGTATAATATGCTTGTTTTAAATCTGTTTTAAGTTAGTTTTTAATATGCAAGTTTTTTTTAGCTGATACTGATAATTTTATCTGAGTGTGATACATATCTGCTTTACAAGTTACTATGCAGTTTTATTGAATCTGATATAAGCTTGATTTGATTTGAGTTTTAATACAAGGTTTTTGGCCAATATAAAAACAATAAAGTTCGTTGAAGTGGTCTAATCGAATTGATTACTGGTTCAAAGTGCGACTCAATTGTTTTTGGTTAACAAAGATTCGTCGTTGTAGTGTAATTAAAATGCAAAAACTTTAAAGTAAATGGCGGTAATATTAAATCTAAATCTAATTGAAAATAAATGACAAGAATTTAAAGTGTGACGAGAAATTAAAAGGAAATTAAAGTAAATAACGCAAACTTAAAACTATCCTAAAGGCAACTTAAACTTAAATTAAAGCAAACTTAAAATAAATCTAAGGCAAGTAAACTTAAAGTGCAACTAAGGAAAAAGGCGCGAAAAGTAAAGCTTAAGAATTTAAAAACTTAAACTTTTATTGGTGTTCCCATTATGGGGACCGGCTAGAGGTGTTTGGTTGGAGTGTTTTGTTTTTGTGCCCTAATTTTTTAGGGTTTCATGGCTATGAATATGTCTGGAGAGAATGTTATTAATGGGGTTCAACCTATTGGGACTGGAAAGGCGTCGGTGTGTGCATCCGTTAAGGCACATGCTCTGGCATCCAAGATTAAGAATATTGACGGAAAATTGTTGGCTAAAAGAGTCCCGGTTAGGGAGACTAATGTTAGTCAGGAGAGTGAGAGTGGTGTGGGTAGCAAATCGTTTGCGGCTGTGGTCAATAAGAAGTTGAATAAGCAGGTTGTTAAGATTTCCTTGATGAGAAGTGAAGAAGTGGTGGAAGGGGCTGCTGCTGCTCTTCCGTGGGAGGCTGTTGAAGTCATCCAAGAGAGATTTACGTACACCCTTTATGGTTATTTTATAGGAAAGCGTCTAGCTTTCCCTTTTGTCCAGAATTATGTGAAAAATGCTTGGGCTAAGTTTGGTCTTAAGCGTGTACAATTACATGAAGATTTCTTCCTTTTCCAGTTTGAAACGCAAGAGGGTATGGAGGGTGTGTTGGAGAATGGTCCCTGGATGGTTCGGTTGGTTCCCCTAATGCTTAACATATGGACACCAACAACGGATTTAAAGAAGGCTGAGGTCAAGAAGGCGCCAGTTTGGGTTAAGTTGCATCATGTGCCAATAGTGGCATATTCTGAAATTGGCCTCAGCTTGATTACATCTCAAATTGGAAATCCAATCATGCTGGATTCCTATACTAGTAATATGTGTTTGAGCTCTTGGGGACGTAGTACCTATGCGAGGGCACTTATTGAAGTCTCATCTGATAAGGAATTGCTGGATTCAGTTGTCATTGCTGTCCCGAAAGGCAAAGATATGGGTCACTCGCTGGCTACTATTGACATTGAATATGATTGGAAGCCTCCTCGGTGTTCTAGTTGTGCCATATTTGATCATGTAGATGATAAATGCCCTAATAGACAGGTGGAGGAACAGGTTGTTTTGACTGAAGTTGATGGTTTTGTGGAAGTCACAAAGAAGAAACCTAAGGCTAAACAAACGCATAAGCAACCTATTAGTGGGATTAAACTCACTAAACCTCCTCCAAAGCTGCAGGTTAGAAAAGAGCGTGGTGAGTCTTCAAAGTCGATGGCTCCGGGTCCTAAACCTAAGCTGCAGTTTATCCCAAAGGTCAGTAAACCTATAGTTAGTACTAACAACTCCTTTAGTGCTTTGGATATTCCAGAAGACGAAAATGGTGTGGAACCTAAGAAGAAACGAGATCTGGTCCTCAATGCTAGTGATAGTGAGGTGGATGAGGAAATAATCTTGGATGATCGAACTGTCACTAGTCAAGATGGACAGGTTAAGGGGGCAAGCACTCCCATTGTCACGGTTTCCAATGATTAATGTTGCCTCATGGAATATTCGGGGCTTGAACTTCTCCCCGAAACAAAGTGAAGTGAGACAAGTGATTGCTGAAAATAATCTTTCTGTTTGTGCTATTTTGGAGTCCCATGTGGGAGATTCCAACCTTCATAGGATATGTTCCCTGGTGTTTCGACATTGGGATTGGGCGTCAAATGGGTTTTACTGCCAAAAGGGTACTCGTATCATACTGGGTTGGAACCATAATGATGTTGATGTAATGGTTATATCTCAGGACGACCAAGTTATTCACACGCGTGTATGGATGAAAAATGAAAAGAAGGAAGTTTTCTGTTCTTTTATATATGCTCATAATAAGTATGTTCAACGTCGGGCTTTATGGAGGGGTTTGTGTCTTCATAAGAGTTATGTGCGTGATCGTCCGTGGTGCTTATTGGGCGATTTTAATGCGGCAATGTTCTTGGGTGATTCAACTGCGGGTAGTTCAGCGATTGACATATCAATGAGGGAATTCAAGGAGTGTGTGGATGAAATTGAGGTAGTGGATGTTCAAAGAACGGGCTTGCAGTACACTTGGAACCAAAAGCCGAAAGGTGGTCAGGGGATCCTTAAAAAGCTAGATCGTATCTTGGCGAATTTGGGGTTTTCTTCAGAGTTTCTGGGTGCTCATGCTATCTTCAAACCCTATCGTTTATCGGATCATTCTCCCGCTGTTCTGTGCATTCCTACATGTAATAAACCGAAGCCTACTCCTTTCAAGTTTTTTAATGTGCTCACTAAACATGAGCATTTTCTTAATACTGTCCAAGGAGTGTGGAACCAACATATCAGTGGGTTCCATATGTTTGCTGTTGTGAAGAAGCTGAAGTTACTGAAAAAACCATTTCGTAAGCTTCTATATGACAAAGGAAACCTACATGCTAATGTGATATCCTTACGGTCAGAGCTAGACTTTATCCAATCGGCGCTTGATAAGGACCCGTTTAGCTCCAGGTTGCGTGACGAAGAAGCCAGGTGTGTTGTTGCCTTTAATAATGCTGTGCTTCTGGAGGAGAGCTTTCTTAAGCAAAAAGCTAAAATCAATTGGTTAAAAGATGGGGACTCGAACTCAGCCTATTTTCATAAGGCTGTTAAGGGTCGTGCTAGTAGGAACCGTATTAATGTTGTTACTAATGGTGATGGTATTATTTGTGCTAATGATCAGGTTGCGGGCGCTTTTGTCTCCCATTATGAAGCGTTCCTTGGTGAGGCGAATGCAGATCCGATTTTCAATCCACAGCATCTATTTAAAACGGTCATTGATGAAAATGATGCTTCTGCTATGGTTAGCGATGTTACTGATAAGGAAATCAAGGATGCTATGTTCTCTATGGGGGATGATAAATCCCCTGGACCGGATGGTTTCTCTGCAGTGTTTTTTAAATGTGCTTGGCATATCATTGGACAAGAGGTCATTTCTGCTGTTAAAGAATTCTTCATGAATGGTACGCTTTTGAGGGAACTTAATCATACGATTATAGCGTTGATTCCTAAAGTCAGTTCGCCTTCACGGGTTACTGATTACAGACCTATATCGTGCTGTAATGTTCTCTTCAAGTGTATTAGTAAAATTATTGCTAACCGTATCAAGCATAGCCTTCAGTTTATTGTGAGTTCCAACCAATCTGCTTTTATCCCTGGAAGAAGTATTGCTGACAATATTTTGTTAACTCAAGAACTTATGCATCAGTATCATCTTGATAGGGGAACTCCTCGTTGTGCGTTTAAAGTGGATATCCAAAAAGCCTATGACACGGTTGACTGGAATTTTTTACGTACGATTCTTCAAGGGTTTGGTTTCCACAATCGCATGATTGGATGGATCATGGAGTGTGTCACGACGACTTCATATTCCATATGTGTGAATGGGTCTCTACATGGTTATTTTCAGGGTAAACGTGGGCTTCGACAAGGAGACCCTCTTTCTCCATATTTGTTTACATTGGTTATGGAAATCTTAACCCTTATGCTCCACAGGAAGGTTGCGGAGTCAGGGGTTTTTACTTTTCATCGTTACTGTTCCCGTCTAGATCTCATTAACCTATGTTTTGCTGATGACCTTTTCTTATTTGCTTATGGGGATGTTCAATCTGCTACTGTCATTAAGGAAGCGTTGGAGGAGTTCAAAGATGCTTCGGGTCTGCACCCTAGTTTGCCTAAGAGCACTGCGTACTTCTGTAATGTGCTGAATTATGTCAAGCGTGGTATCCTTCATGTTTTGCCTTTTGAAGAAGGGAGGTTTCCTATAAAATATCTAGGTGTTCCGCTGATTTCTTCGCGGTTGATGATTCGGGATTGCAAAGGGCTGGTGGAGAAGGTCCAGAACCGTGTTCAAGACTGGAAAAATAAGTCGCTGTCTATAGCGGGTCGTCTCCAATTAATCAGGTCTGTTCTTGGCTCTATGCATGTCTTTTGGGCCTCAGTGTTTATTATTCCGTCTAGTGTGCTGCGTGACATAGAACAGATTATGCGCGGTTTCTTATGGTCTCATGGCCCCATGAAAAAGGGAAGTCGAAGGTGGCCTGGGAAGTTGCATGTCTGCCTAAAGATGAGGGTGGGTTAGGTATTCGTCGGTTAGAGGTTTTCAATGCTGCGCTTATGGTCCACAATATTTGGAAGCTGCTTACTTTCAAAGACTCCTTATGGGTCAAATGGATTCAGGAATATAAACTTAAGGGTCGCAGCTTTTGGAGCACCCCTATGCGAGGTAATATATCTTGGGGTTGGAGAAAGATGCTGGAGTTGCGTCCAATTATTCGTGAGTTCTTTTGGTCTAATTTGGGAGATGGATCGAAGACGTCTCTTTGGTTTGATAAATGGTGTGATGCTGGGCCAATTGAGGCTCATGTTACTATGCGGGATGTTCATAGAGCAGGTCTTTCGATAAATGCAACAGTTAAGGATATTGTTGCCAATGGTTTGTGGAGATGGCCTGTGGATCTGCTGTCTAAATATCCTATATTACATTCCTGTATAGGTCAAGTTGGTGGGTCTGCTCATGATTGTTTGGTTTGGCGGGTTGGAAACACTACGTCAACGAAGTTCTCTGTTCAGCAGGTATGGGATTCCATTAGACCGAAAGATCATAAAGTGCCTTGGTGTCATACGGTTTGGTTCCCTCAGAATATCCCCCGTCATGCGTTTAATTTGTGGTTGATTGTTAAGCATAAGTTAAAAACGCAGGACCGTATCACGTATTGGGACGCATCCTCATCTCTTGGATCGGTGTGTTCTTTATGTGAATGTCAAGCGGATTCCCATGAGCATCTCTTCTTCCAATGCCCGTTTGCAACAAATGTTTGGAATCAGGTGAAGGGAAAGACTTGTTTTGCTTCATTGCCCCCTCATGTGTATGGTATGATTGTTCATATTAATCCTATTGCTAAGAGAAGGACGACTGCGGTCATTGTTTCTAAATTGGTGGTTGCTTCAGCAGCCTACTATATATGGCAAGAACGGAATTGGCGGTTGTTTAAAAAGAGTAAACGCACAGTCACACAAATTGTTGAATCCATTACTTCAGCTGTTCGGCTAAAACTCCTGTCGTGCCATTTTAAGAAGTCCAAGGAAAGTGAGAAATATGCTCGTCTTTGGGAGTTACCTGATTCTATTTTTATTGTTCCATGATAGTTGGTGTTTTTTGTTTATGCACTATTAGGTGGTTTTTCCCTATTAGTGTTATTGGTTTTGTAATGGTTAGGTAAAATGGATGGTTTGTCATTCATTTTAGGTTGTTCGAGCTTGTGCTCGAGGTTAATGTGACATCCAGTCACATTCCATTGTACTTATTGGTTTTTTTGGGATCTAATATATTTTACCGGGGAGTGACCCCTTTACCCAAAAAAAAAAACTTAAACTTAAAACAGACTAAAAAACAGTTCATTCGGAATATCACCTTCATCCGGAATGTTTGGTTCATCCGGAATAACAAAGCTCATTCGGAATAATCAAACAAAACACTCATCCGGAATAACAAGTTTATCCGGAATATACCTTCGTTCGGAAAGAATGCTTCACTCGGAATATAAGTTCATCCAGAATAATCACTCCTTCATCCGGAATAAGTAGCTCATCCGGAATAAATCCTTTATTCGGAATATGTCACTTATCCGGAATAAATTCTTTATTCGGAATATTTGCCTTGATCCGGAATAATCAACAGAAAGCCTTCATCCGGAATGTTTTGATCCGGAATATGTTGCTGATCCGGAATATTGCAGACTAAAGCCTTTATTCGGAATATATGCTTCACTCAGAATAATGGTTCACCCGGAATATGTCACTTATCCGAAATATATCCTTCACTCGGAATATAAGCTTGGTTCGGAATAACAGCTTGATCCGGAATATTTTAGACCAACTCCTTTATCCGGAATAAATGGTTTGATCCGGAATAATCAACAGACAGCCTTCGTTCGGAATAAATGGCCTTGATTCGGAATACCTGGGCAAACAAACAGTAACGAAGAACACGATAACAAAAAGAAACGAATCTGAACCAAACTAATCAGAATCAACCAAAAGATTAAACAAAACTAACCACAAATGATCAACTAATGAATACCAATCAAACCAAATCAATAACACTAACAATAATAATCAAAATGATCAAAACCCACTTAATCAAATCAATGAAAACTAAAGAACATAAACATGAACATAAAGCATAAAGATTAAAGATCAAACAAGAAAGGTAGATAAGAGATTAACAAATAAAAGTAAAGATTAACAACAATAAAAAGGAAACTTACTTGAAATTAAAGGAATTTAAAGGTGCAAGACAATTAAGGAAATGACATGAATTTAAATTGCAAGTAATTAAATGGTGGAAGAACTAATTGTCACTATTAGCCAACAAAACTAAACAAATGACTAATGAGGTCTATTTATAGGGGAGGAGGGGATTAGTGGAAGGAAGCTTCCTCCCCTCTTTCTTCTTTCTTTAATTATCATTTAGTCCTCGTCTTTTAAGTTCTTCGACTTTAACGACTTTGTCTCGGGATTTCTTTAAACTCATCTTGAAATTTCTTCATAAATAAGACTTGAGTTCTTCGGCTTTATTAAACTTCCGTCTTTAGACTTTTTCTTCGATAAATCTTCAGAATAGGCCTTGGACTTCCGTTCTTTTTGCACTCTTGATTTCTTGACTTCGTCTTTTGTCTTTTTCTTCGATAAAAGCCCGTGAAAGCCCGTGTTTTCCTCCCTTTTCACATTTTCGTCCTAAAATCACAACAAAAACACAAACTACGCATAATTCCGACATTTACGACATAAAATACACGTTTTGGCCTAGTTATTATTGTAATTAAATGGTAAAAGGATGGGTGTTTACACACCTATCAAATCCCCTACACTTGACCATTGCAATGCATTAGTTACAAAGCACGATTACACTTTTCTTCACAATCAATCCACCTTGGCCTTTATTAAAGAGATAGAAAATAATAAAACAAGTAAAGAAATCAAATACCTACCTTAGGGTTTTGGAAAGTAATGAATGATCATCATCCTCAAGTTTTCAAATTCTCCAAACCAAGCTTAAAAACGAGATCATTGTTATTATAAGTTAGCAAACTAACTTGAACTCATGTGGGCCAATTATTCACTTAGACTCCCTTATTCCTAGGTGTATCTCTTATATTTTATTATTGTCTTGAATGATCACGAGGATGCATTGTTGACTTATTTTGATAGTTATTAAGGCTGTAAATAAAGTGGGACGATTTAATCAATAGTTAGCTAAAGGACAAAATCTTTTAAAACTGCTTCTCGGGACCTCATAAAGTTCATATCTTGGCATAACTCGCTTCACGATTTGAGACCTTTCTCGGACCGATATTTGGCAGTGACTTCATACTTCAAATCTTGAGAGACGTTCATGAAATAATGGTCTTCTCTTCATAATAGGAATTTCTTCACTTGAAGTTTTGAGAGATTCTTCATATTTGGACCACGACTTCTTCATTTTTCTCAAATCTTTATTTTGGACTTTGATATACAACGATCCGCCTCCTTTAGGACTTGGAACTATTTATCCTCATACCTTGCTAGGGTCTTTTTGGATAGACTTCTCCATGATCTTTACGGGAGTATTTGCTTTTCGTCGTGTGTCTCGATCCTTCATATTGATTTTTGATAAATGATTCTTCACATCACTTTTGGATCTTTAGCAACAAAATGTAGCCCTCATGCCTTGTTAGGGCCTTTTCGGACTCGCCAATCTTCGCATCCCGCTTCAATAAGTTATGCCTTGGCTATGAACTCTAATCCATACCGAGCAACTTTTAAACGATCTTGGGCTAGAAGCTAAGTAACTTTTCAAATCGTACAACCTTATTTATTGCAGATAAAATTTATTAGCAAGCGATGGGAGAATAGGCTCATAATTAACTCACATAAATTCACGAAAGAATACCAAACTTATAATTGACTCTATCATCTCTCGTCCTCCACAGTTTAAAATCTCAAGGAATGAGACTTGTGGATGCTTAGCCTATTAAATCAAAGTTTTGGGTTTTCGAGTCATCTATAGGATCTTGCAAATTCTTAGACTTTTTCAAGTTTAGAAATCGGATTTTAATGTTCCCTTGATAAACGACTCTCTAGGATCAATTATAGGAACTTGCGAAAAGTTCTTGTTCTTAACCCGTGAGAGTTAAGACTTTCGCGTTTTAAAGCTCCCTATATAAAAGCCTAGCAAAACTTGACTTAAACACGTTAAGGATACTAGCTAGAGTAAACTTAGATAAGTAAACTCGGGTTGAGTCAAAAGATTCACAACGTTTGAAAATTAAAACCACTTTATTAAAATTTATTCTAGTAAAGAAAGAAAATAACTATAACAAGGGAAAAACTAATAGGCCAAAATAGATCAAAAATTTTGAAAATGTCGAAAATTTGATTTTCTGGTTAAAATGAGGACAAATACAAGGAAAAGACCACTTAATTTCGATAGAAGTCCCCCTACACTTGATATAAACATTGTCCTCAATGTTTAAGCATGTGGGAGTAAACTCCCCTACACTTAGGACATTGTGCACATTGTTTAAATCTTGCTAAGGAAAAGACAACTAACGAGATTCCTATTTTAATATTGGAAAATATAAAATAGTGAATCGAAAAGAGTTTAGGATAGAACCGGGAGGACGGAAACACGGAATGACGGGTCGTCAAAAATCATCAAGAGTGGATCATTGAACGCTCGAATCCCTGAATATGAGAAAAGAGGAAATAGCAAACACCAACGGGTCTCCCCTACACTTAGGATAGAAATAGCTAAAAGATAGATACTTGGGTTTCCTCCCAAGAAGCGCTTGATTTTTGATCACCGAGTCGTGAGCCTGACTCGACCTTGATTAGCATAGGAAGAAGCTTGAAAAACATCCACCGGGATAAAATACATAGTTTTCGTCCATCAAATAGCACAAGCTTAAAGCGAACAAGGCAAGCCAAAGAAGAGTAGGCAAGGTTCCTTTAAGCAAAGATGGAGCACGGTGGTAGCAAGGGTGAAGAGGTGCAAGCATATCTCCAATAGTTCCAAAAATCTTTCCTTTTATTTCATCAGACGGATACTGAGATGGCTTAAAAATTTCAATACCGGGGCGAACACCTTTTCCTTTAGGGGAAAATAGCACTCAGGCTCAGCAGAATTTGAAGAACATCCGCTAAGAAGACGCACAACCTCGTCCTCAGAAGGTGGACAAAGAGGTGTCAAAGCTTACGTGCTGCGGATGGTGGTGTCGGCCGGCTTCTTCTCCTTTGAAAGAATTTTCTTCAAATCCGTAGAAGGATGAAGACCATAATCATCAAAGTCCAAAAGAGGGGCATCACTCTCATGAGGGAAGTAAGTATTGAGAAAAGTAGAAAAGTCTTCCTCAAATGAGTAGTCATCCAAAGTAGGATCAAGCATGGATGACGGAGGATCTTCATCATGTGAAGAATCACTCGAAAGAGTATCGGCCTCATCAAAATCATCATAAGTGGGCATGTCGGGATACTCGGAAGTAAAATCATCATAATCATCTCCATCGGAACTAGAATCATCATCATAAGCATCATAGATCGGTGGAGAATCATATATGGGTGAAGGTTCCAAATTAGAGAGAGAATCATCCACATCATCTTGAAACAGTGGATTATCATTGCAAGAATTGAATAGAGGATTGTTGTATACGACAAAATCATCGAGCACATTAATCATATTCGCTGATTCTCTTCCATAGGATTTGCTTGTAAGCTTCCTCATTTCAAAAACTTGTGCATCATCCCCGACTCTTAAGATGAGTTCACACTTATCCACATCGATTAAAGCTCTATCGGTTCTCAAAAATGGGCGTCCAAGTATTAACGGAATACGAGGGTCCATTTCATATTCAACAACGACGAAGTCGACCGGAAAAGTGAATGTTCCAACTTTAATGAACACATCTTCGGCAATACCAACGGGGTAAGCGAGAGTGCGATTTCCAAGCTCAAGAGTCATCTTGGTTGGTGTAAGGTCGGGCAATGATAACTTTTTCCAAACGCTGAAAGGCATCAAATTTATACTTGCCCCGAGATCGGCGAAGGCAGTAAATTTGTCGGTTTGGTTAAAAGTACAAGGTAGCACAAAACGACCGAGATCTCCAAGTTTTTCCGGAAGTTCTTTAAGAAGGATTGCAGAGCAATTTTCATTCAAGCGAGTATTAACAAACTCGACCATCTTGTCCTTCTTATTAAGCAATTCCTTAAACATCTTGACAAATTGTGGCATTTTGGCAAGAGCTTCAACAAGGGTAAAGGTGATTTTCATGCCGGCAATCTTTTCCAAAAAGTTAGCGACTTGAATGTCATTCTTAGTCAAAATTCTAGCCTTGTTGAGTCGAGAAGGGTAAGGAATGCTGGGGTTGGGTGGTGGAGGTGTAGAAGGTGAAGGTTGAGATGTTGAAGGGTTAAAGGTAGAAGGTGGGGTTGGTGGAGGATTCGTCTTGGGTACTTCTTCATGACGAGGCAGAGACGGTAATGGTGAACTAATACTAGGTGTGGGAGTAGTAGGGATAGATGGTGGTGGAGGAGGTGTAGATGGTGTAACTGGGGGCAGAATAGATGGTCCTACTAAAGTAGCTCCACTACGGGTAGTAATAGCACTCACATTCGCTCTCGGGTTGGTGACGGTGTTTGAAGGTAGAGAGCCCGAAGTAGAGGGTTGAGTAGTGGGTAAGAAACTAGCCAGCATATTCTTCAAATCATTCGTTTGATTGCTGAAGGAGGATTGTATATCATTTCGAAGCTCGGATCTAATGTCATTCCCTTGCTTAGTGATATCCCCTTTCAAATTGATAATTTGGCTTTGCAGATTCTTAATTTGCTCTCCTTGGGTTCTCATTAAAGCTTCAACATCTTGATTAATGGGTGGGGCTTGTTGAGCGGGTGGGTGATAAGGATTAGAAGCTCGAGGTGGGATTTGGTTGCTTCTATTGTAATTGTTGTTGGGGTTGTGGTTTTGAGGAGAAAACCCGGGTGAAAGATAGTTGTTGGACCGGTAACTTAGCAAATTTCGATCCCCTTGAGGTCGGGCTTGGTAATTTTCCAGTGAATAATTACCATAAGCCGCATACACGTTTTCCGGATTTCCTTGAGTAGAAGGACAATCAGTGTATGAGTGAGGACTGCCGCATGTCTCACAAGGATTGGCTACCGCTTTAACTTGTTGTTGTTGGTTTGAAGCTATGAGCAAGATATTTTTGTTCATTTCGGCCATCATGCGGGTGAATTCGGTCATATCGGGGTTTGCTGAAGTAGAAGAAACATTGACTCTCGGGTTGTTCCTTGAAGAAGTGAAGGAATCCCAGTTTTTGTGATGAGTAGTCATGTTCTCAATAAGCTCTCTACACTCCTCGGGTCTTCTTTTCATAAATGTGCCACCGGCGGCTGCATTAATCGTATCACGATCACGAAAAGTCAAACCTTTGTAGAAAGTATCAATTAAGGTGACAGGGAGCATGTTGTGGTTTGGACATCGATCGATCAAAACATTATATCTTTCCCAAGCATCAAAGAGAGATTCATCGGGTTCTTAAATGAAACCGCTGATTTGATTTCGAAGGCTCGTGACCATGGATGGTGGAAAGTAGCGCGACAAAAAGCGTTGAGTCATGTCATCCCAAGTATGAATGGAATTCTTCGAGAGACGATCAAACCTTTTTTCGGCGTGGTGTGATAAAGTATGTGGAAAGAGTTGAAGGCGAAGAACATCCATAGTAGCACCGGGCAACTTCATGCTTTGAGTAATAGTAATGAATTTGTCGAGGTGCTTGTTGGCATCATCATCAGGAAATCCGCGGAATGGATTAGTTTGCACTTTGTTGTATCATGTGATGCTTCAACGAAAACTCAGGAGCCGTGATTTGCATCGGCGCAATCGGTCCTCCTCGTCCAAACATTGTGGGTTGACAAAGCTCCTCCATTGTCCGAAGATCGGGCTGTGGAAGAACATTGTTGTTGTTATTGTTGAGGTGCGGTGGATTATTGTTGTTGTTCACACCTGCCATAGCTAAATCTTCACGAGTCTCGGGCTCTGGATAAGTTGAAGATCTAGTACGCATACACCTGCGAAAGCAAAAGAAAACAATACCAAACACAAAGAGAATATATATACACTATAAAAATAAAATCTTTTTGGATTTTTGAAATTTTTTAATTTTTATGGATTTCTGGAAATTTTTAATTTTTATGGATTTTTGGAATATAAGCAAGAAAATAACGCTCACGAATGAACGGATCCCAAAAAGCAACGCGTCTCTCACAGAAAACCGTTAATCTTTACGAAAAGAGCCGGCAGCGGTGCCATTTAATACAAGGTTTTTGGCCAGTATAAAAACAATAAAGTTCGTTGAAGTGGTCTAATCGAATTGATTACTGGTTCAAAGTGCGACTCAATTGTTTTTGGTTTACAAAGATTCGTCGTTGTAGTGTAATTAAAATGCAAAAACTTTAAAGTAAATGGCGGTAATATTAAATCTAAATCTAATTGAAAATAAATGACAAGAATTTAAAGCGTGACGAGAAATTAAAAGGCAATTAAAGTAAATAACACAAACTTAAAACTATCCTAAAGGCAACTTAAACTTAAATTAAAGCAAACTTAAAATAAATCTAAGGTAAGTAAACTTAAAGTGCAACTAAGGAAAAAGGCGGGAAAAGTAAAGCTTAAGAATTTAAAAACTTAAACTTAAAACAGACTAAAAAAACAGTTCATTCGGAATATCACCTTCATCCGGAATGTTTGGTTCATCCGGAATAACAAAGCTCATTCGGAATAATCAAACAAAACACTCATCCGGAATAACAAGTTTATCCGGAATATACCTTCGTTCGGAAAGAATGCTTCACTCGGAATATAAGTTCATCCGGAATAATCACTCCTTCATCCGGAATAAGTAGCTCATACGGAATAAATCCTTTATTCGGAATATGTCACTTATCCGGAATAAATTCTTTATTCGGAATATTTGCCTTGATCCGGAATAATCAACAGAAAGCCTTCATCCGGAATGTCTTGATCCGGAATATGTTGTTGATCCGGAATATTGCAGACTAAAGCCTTTATTCGGAATATATGCTTCACTCGGAATAATGGTTCATCCGGAATATGTCACTTATCCGGAATAAATCCTTCACTCGGAATATAAGCTTGGTTCGGAATAACAGCTTGATCCGGAATATTTTAGACCAACTCCTTTATCCGGAATAAATGGTTTGATCCGGAATAATCAACAGACAGCCTTCGTTCGGAATAAATGGCCTTGATTCGGAATACCTGGGCAAACAAACAGTAACGAAGAACACGAAAACAAAAAGAAACGAATCTAAACTAAACGAATCAAAATCAACCAAAAGATTAAACAAAACTAACCACAAATGATCAACTAATGAATACCAATCAAACCAAATCAATAACACTAACAATAATAATCAAAATGATCAAAACCCACTTAATCAAATCAATGAAAACTAAAGAACATAAACATGAACATAAAGCATAAAGATTAAAGATCAAACAAGAAAGGTAGATAAGAGATTAACAAATAAAAGTAAAGATTAACAACAATAAAAAGGAAACTTACTTGAAATTAAAGGAATTTAAAGGTGCAAGACAATTAAGGAAATGACATGAATTTAAATTGCAAGTAATTAAATGGTGGAAGAACTAATTGTCACTATTAGCCAACAAAACTAAACAAATGACTAATGAGGTCTATTTATAGGGGAGGAGGGGATTAGTGGAAGGAAGCTTCCTCCCCTCTTTCTTCTTTCTTTGATTATCATTTAGTCCTCGTCTTTTAAGTTCTTCGACTTTAAGACTTTGTCTCGGGATTTCTTTAAACTCGTCTTGAAATTTCTTCATAAATAAGACTTGAGTTCTTCGGCTTTATTAAACTTCCGTCTTTAGACTTTTTCTTCGATAAATCTTCAGAATAGGCCTTGGACTTCCGTTCTTTTTGCAATCTTGATTTCTTGACTTTGTCTTTTGTCTTTTTCTTCGATAAAAGCCCGTGAAAGCCCGTATTTTCCTCCTTTTTCACATTTTCGTCCTAAAATCACAACAAAAACACAAACCACGCATAATTCCGACATTTACGACATAAAATACACGTTTTGGCCTGGTTATTATTGTAATTAAGTGGTAAAAGGATGGGTGTTTACACACTTATCAAGTTTCTCTTGGTTTCATCTTTGCTGATTTTGTGTTATATTTGCTGAGTTTCTCTTGGTTTCTCCTTTGGTCTGTTAGTCTCAATCTGATACTCATCAGCTTTCAAAACTGCACCACATTCAAGTCACTCCTGTGACTCTCGTTTCATTTTAATTGTTCAAAATATAAAAAAAAGAAAAATCACCAAAAATGTCCACTATGGGACTCGAACCCACGACCTCCCGGTCATCAGCCAAACGCACTTACCATCTGCTCTGGTTACTTGTTTTGTTATAAGTTTAGTCTTAGTAATTAATATAGCATCATTTGTTTAGCTGTCAGCTTTTAAATAGTTTCGAATACAAAGTTTTTATTTAGTAAATTTAATTCATATTGTTTTAATTACTTTTATAAAGTTAAAAAAATAATAATAAATAAATAAATACTACAAATATTTTATTACCTTTTAGAAATTTAAATTGCTTTTAGAATTAGTTTTTTTAAATAAATTAGTTTTTTTAGTAATATATATTTTAGCTAATTTAGTTTTTAAATAAAAATAGTTTTAAATAGATTTTGCTTATTAAATAGTATAAGTAATTTTCAAAATAAATGTATTAGTTGATAATTTTTTACATAGTTTTTTAAATTGTTTAATTAGATCTTAAATAGTGTAAAAGTATTTTCTTTTTAAATAGATTAAATAGTTTTTAGTTTTAAAATACCAAAAAAGTACTATTCACCGAAAACAATTAATCTTTACGATAAAATTGGAAATCAATTCGAGTCGAGTCGAGGAACGATAAATAGATTTTAAAAGAACTGCAAAATTCTTACATTAAATTGGCGCCGCTGCCGCTTCGCTCGTTACGATTGACGATTTTTCGTGAGACGATTTGGATTTTGGGATCCGTTCAATTTTGAACGTTATTTTTCTTGTTAAAAAAATCAAAAACATAAAAAAAAATCAAAAACTTAAAAATACAAAAAATTAAAAATCATCAAAAGCAAACTCTTTCCTAAGATTTGCACCCAAAAAAATTAAAAAATAAAAAAGTAATACTTTTCCTAAAGTATTACACCAAAAATATTACGTATTATTGTTATTTTTCTTATTTTGATTTCTTTCGCTTTTTATTGTGAATATATATTTTTCTAAAATAATACAAAAAGAATTTTCTTTTACTATTAGATATTACATATAGAACCTTAATAAAAAATATTTCCAAAAGTATTGTCGAGGCATTACACCGTATTTGGAGGCGTTCCGGTTCCTTATACGTGTATCGATCAAAGAAAATAAATGCAAAATAGATAAATACTAATAAAAAGTTTGAACTCGATTTATACAAACTATAAGGTGGGTATAAGGCGACGAGCTATAAAAGGCCGTCTAAGGAAAAAGGTTTTTAAGTGCTTTGTGCCACCTCGTTTCCCCGCTTGCTTGTGCGTATATTGAGAGGGAAGACCGATTATTGGTTTTGCCAACTCAAGTAATATTACGTATATATTTTTTGTAGCTTTTGAATATTGAACCTCGAGAGGGATAATCCCTTTCCTCTCAAAGTCGACCGAGGTCTCCTACCTCATTCCTCGATTTTAGTTGTATGCGCACTCGAGCGCGTACACACATATCGATTGGTGGACCAAATACTTCTAATTCTTCCAAAAAGAAGAAGAAGAACTAAAAGGCCGTCAATCAAACCAATCCCGAGAATCGAGCTTTGAACAACACGATGGCAACGGATAATCGACCAATGATTGAGATTTTACAATCTCACGTTGAAGGAAATGATGACGCGATTCTGGTGCCGGATATTAGAGCGAATAATTTTGAACTAAAAACGGGTTTTATTCAAATGGTTTCTGCTACACCATTTTTAGTCCGTACTAATGATGACCCACACACTCATATAAAACATTTCATACAATTGGCAAACACCGTCAATCACAATAGGGTGCCACAAGAGGCCATTCATTTACTCCTCTTTCCTTTTTCCCTCGAGGGACAAGCCCGGATTTGGCTTGATAAGGAACCACCCCAAAGTATTACCACATGGATTGATTTAGAGACCAAATTCATTAACTACTTTTTCCCACCATCACGGACCACCTCTTTAAGGAATGACATCATTACCTTTAAAAACAATATGGGGAAACGTTTAGTGTGTCTTGGGATCATTTTAAGGAGCTTTTACGAAAATGTCCACAACATGGTTTTACAAAAGTGCGTCAAATCAATACGTTTTACAATGGTTTAACTCTTAATGACCAAGTCTCACTTAATAGTACCGCGGGGGGTAATATTCTTGTGAAATCCATGAACGAGGCTTGGGCAATAATTGAAAACAAGGCAAAAGTGCAAACCAAGAGTGTTAGGGCTACTATGGCAAGTGCTAGTACTAGTGAGGCCGACAAGAAAATTGACAAGCTTACCTCAACCATGACCGACCTTGTTGTACATGTTAAGAACAATGTGCAAGTAAATGCCTTAAAAGAGACTTGTGAAACGTGTGAGGCTTGTGGTGGACCACATTCGTATTATAATTGTGACAAGGTTTGCAATCAACAACTAGAAGTTTATGCTTATAACAACAATGAAAATGAGCGGGTTCATTTCAAACCAAATGTTGATGTTAACCATTTGTCTTATAAGTCTAATAACTATTTGGCTCCCCCGGGTTTTGTAGCTCCACAAAGACCACCCCCACCCGCCCAAAATAGGAACCAAGGTCCCCAACGAGGTAATTTTCAAGGGAATTCAAATACAAGGGGATTTAATCAAAATCAAGGGAATTTTCAAGGGCAAAACCAAGGGTTTAATAATCAAAATCAAGAATTTAATAACCAAGGTTTTCAAAATCAAGGTTTTAATCAAGGTTTTCAAAATTATAATCAATATCAAAACAAAGGTTTTCCTAATCAAGGGTTTAACAATCAAGGGTATAATCAAATGAACATGCATAATCCTCAAATGGACTTGATTCTACAAAAATTAACCGAACATGAGCGAACCATGAGAGAAATGCAAGAATCGACCGATAAGAAATTTTTGCAAATGATTCAAACCCTTCGTCCCCAAGGTGCCCTCCCTTCTAACACCGTGACCAATCCTAGGGCTAACGTTAATGCCATCACTACTAGGAGCGGTAACACCACCGAAGAACCTTCTTATTCCCCTCCTAACCAAGGACCCGAGATTCCTTCTACTTCTACCCACCCTTCTTCACCTTCTACTTGTGACATACCACCCGTTATGCCTTCGTCTACACCTTATGTTCCACCTTTACCTAAATCTTATACCACACCTTCGGTTCCCAAACTGGTTCCTTCACCTTCAATTTCGATCCCTCCTCCACCAAAGGATGTGAGTGAGCAATCCACTCCAAAGCCTTCATCTCAATCCAATATACCTTATCCATCAAGGTTGAGGAAAGAGAAATTGATGAATAAGGATGATATTCAAGTTTTGAACTTCCTAAAAATGTTCAAACAGTTGAATTTTAATATCACCTTTGCCGAGGCTCTCGATCACATGCCTAAGTATGCTAAGATGTTTATGGACCTTTTAAGTGATAAGGAAAAATTGCTCGATATTACCAATACCCAATTGAATGAGAATTGTTCCGTGGTTCTTTTGAGAAAATTACCGGTTAAGTTAGGAGATCCTGGTCGATTCCTTATTCCTTACAATTTTCCGGGTGTTGAGAATTGTATGGCCTTGGCGGATCTCGGAGCGAGTATTAATATTATGCCATTGTCCGTGTGGAAACAATTATCTTTACCCGAGCTAGTCCCCACTCGTATGACCTTGGAATTAGCAAACCGTACGGTTGCTTATCCGGTGGGGATAGCCGAGGATGTTTTCGTAGGAGTCGACAAATTTACTTTTCTCGTCGATTTCGTTGTAGTCGACTATGAGATGGATCCCCATGTTCCCTTAATTGTGGGACGACCCTTCTTGAGGACCGGGCATACATTGATTGATGTATCCGCGGGTGAGCTTATCATGAGGGTAGGGATGATAAAATCGTCTTTAACATGGGTAAACTTTCCAAACTTACCGATGAGCCCGAATCCGTGAATTACATCGATGTGCTCGACAAAGCATGTGAAGAACATTTTCACGAGGCTTGTAAGAGCGGGATTTCTCATTTACCTCAGGTTGAGACTGTAGCTTCTATTGCTCCATCATTAACTCCATTTGGAGAAAGTGACTTTCTTTTACAAGAATTTGAAGCAAGTTTAGCGGAGGTGGATTTAAAATATGACGATTCTCCAACCGATTGGGAAGAAGACATTCGTACCATTGAGAGACTTCTTAGTGAGGACCATATTTCTCCACCTACTCCTAAGGAAGTTACAAACAATGATCCAAATTTGACTAAACCTTCCATCGACAATCCACCGGATTTAGAGCTTAAAGATTTACCGTCTCATTTAGAATACGTTTTCTTAGAAGAGAATGATAAGTTACCCGTCATTATTGCTAAGGACTTAAAAGAAGATGAAAAATCTCAACTTATCGAAGTGCTTAAGAATCATAAGAAAGCAATTGCTTGGAAAATCTCCGACATCCGCAGAATTGATCCTAACTTTTGCACTCATAAAATTCTCATGGGAGATGACTTTAAACCCGCAATCCAAAATCAAAGAAGGGTGATCCAAAAGTTCATGAAGTTATTAAGAAAGAAGTTATCAAACTTCTAGATGCCGGCATGATTTACCCTATTTCGGATTCGCCATGGGTTAGTCCCGTCCATTGTGTGCCTAAGAAAGGCGGAATAACCGTTGTTCCCAATGAAAACAACGAGTTGATTCCTACTCGACACGTAACGGGTTGGCGAGTTTGCATAGACTATCGTAAGCTCAATGATGCCACTTGTAAGGATCATTTTCCTCTTCCTTTCATGGATCAAATGCTCGAGCGTTTAGCGGGTAATGACTACTATTGCTTCTTAGATGGTTTTTCTGGATATTTTCAAATCCCCATCGATCCGAAAGACCAAGAGAAAACCACATTCACTTGTCCTTATGGAACATTTGCTTACAAAAGAATGCCTTTCGGCTTATGTAATGCTCCCGACACTTTCCAAAGGTGTATGATGGCTATATTCCATGACATGGTTGAAGAAACTATGGAAGTCTTTATGGACGATTTCTCGGTCTATGGTGATTTCTCTTCTTGCCTTGCCAATTTAGAACGTATGCTTAAAAGGTGTGAAGACACTCGTCTCGTTCTTAATTGGGAAAAATGACATTTCATGGTAAAAGAAGGCATCGTCCTCGGTCAAAAAATTTCAAATGCCGGTATCAAAGTCGACCATGCTAAAGTAGACGTCATTGCTAAGTTGCCTCCACCTACCATCGTCAAAGGAGTTAGAAGTTTTTTAGGTCATGCGGGATTTTATCGACGTTTCATCCAAGATTTCTCTAAAATAGCTCGTCCAATGACTCATCTCTTAGAGAAAGATGCTCCTTTCATCTTTTCTCAAGATTGTCTCGACTCTTTCGAACTTCTTAAAGGTAAATTAACTAAAGCACCGATCTTAGTCTCTCCAAATTGGGAGTTACCTTTCGAGCTCATGTGCGATGCTAGTGATTTCACGGTAGGAGCGGTTTTAGGTCAACGAGTTAACAAACACTTCCAACCAATCCATTATGCTAGTAAGACAATGACGGGGGCTCAATTACATGATACCACTACCGAAAAAGAGCTTTTAGCTATAGTGTATGCTTTTGAGAAATTCCGCCCCTATCTTGTGCTTTCCACCACCATCGTTTATACCGACCATTTCACCTTGAAATACTTGTTCACCAAGCAAGATGCTAAACCGAGACTCCTTCGTTGGGTTTTGCTCCTACAAGAATTTAAAATCAAAATTCGTGATAAAAAGGGAGCGGAAAACCTAGTCGCGGATCATCTTAGTAGACTTGAGGATCCTTATCAAGGGGAACTTCCAAATCAAGATATTAATGAATCTTTTCTTCTTGAGACCTTAATGTCTATTAATTCCAATCTTGATGATACCCCATGGTTTACGGATATTGTAAACTATTTGGCGGGTGGTGTTCTTATCGAAGGGTTATCGTCCCAACAAAAGAAAAAATTCTTTAAGGATGTTAAACACTATTATTGGGACGACCCTTATCTTTTCAAGCAATGTGTGGATCTTATCATTCATAGGTGTGTCGATGGGCCAGCGACTTTACAAATCCTTGAAGCTTGCCACAAAGGACCCACCGGTTGTCACTTTGGTCCTAACTACACCGCTAAAAAAGTTTTCGACTCCGGATTCTATTGGCCCACCATTTATCATGACGCTCATGAAATGGTTAAGAATTGTGACGCTTGCCAACGACAAGGCAAGATCACACACAAAGATGAGATGCCTCAAAATTTCATACAAGAATGTGAAATCTTTGACGTATGGGGCATCAACTTTATGGGGCCATTTACATCATCCAAAGGGAACAAGTACATCCTCGTAGCCGTTGACTACGTATCAAAATGGGTTGAAGCAAAGGCTTTACCTACTAACGATGCGAGGGTGGTTGTTAACTTCTTGAAACAATTGTTTGTTCGATTCGGTGTGCCTCGTGCTATTATTAGTGATCGCGGGACTCATTTTTGTAATGATCAATTTGCACGAGTCATGGAAAGTATGGTGTCAATCACTGACTTTCCACCGCGTATCATCCACAAACTAATGGTCAAGCCGAGGTTTCCAACCGTGGACTTAAGCGAATTTTAGAGCGTACTGTGGGAGAGTATCGTGCCTAATGGGCCAATAAATTAGATGATGATTTGTGGGCTTTCCGTACCGCTTATAAGACACCTATAGGTTGTACTCCTTATCGCCTTGTGTACGGAAAGGCATGCCACCTCCCCATTGAGTTGGAGCATAAGGCTTATTGGGCCTTGAAATAGGCTAATTTTGACATAAACAAAGCCGGTGATCTTAGAAAAATCCAACTCAATGAACTTAATGAACTTAGGAATGAGGCTTATGAGAATTCATTGATCTACAAGGAAAAGACTAAGCTCATTTATGATTCCAAGATTAAGAACCGAGAGTTCCAAGTTGGTGATCAAGTTTTACTCTTTAACTCTCGGTTGAAAGTCTTTTCGGGTAAACTTAAGAGTCGTTGGTCCGGTCCATTCACCGTGGCCCAAATCTTCCCTTATGGCACCATTGAGTTATCCCAACCAAATGGGCCCAACTTTAAGGTGAATGCCCAACGGGTTAAGTTGTACTTTGGAGAGGACATCTCTCATGAGATGATTCCATCCCTCTCCACGTTTCCCTTGAATTAATTCGGGAAATCGAGTCGAGCTAGAGACTCGTGATAAATAAATCAAGCATCGTTAACTAGGTTAGATTTTTACCTTTTCCATCCTTTCCACCCTTTTTCACCTTCAACCATTTCCACCAATAAGTAGGGGGAGCCAAGTAGGTTGTTTGTGTTGTGTTGTTGTGCAGGGATGTGTGCTTTAATGATCCACTTTTGGTGTTTGTGACGCGACCCGTGATCCTGTGTTCCCATATACCCGGTTCTATCAAAACTATTGCCATTCTACATGTATATAAATAATATGAATAAATGTAATCACTTTAGTTGTCTCTTCCTTAGCTCGATCTAAACAACGTGCACAATGTCCTAAGTGTAGGGGAGCTTATTCTCCCACATGCTTAAACATTTAGGGAAATGTTTATATTAAGTGTAAGGGGACTTCTATCGAATTTTAGTGGACTTTTCCATGAATCTGACCTCATTTAACCTAAAAATTAAAAAATTTCAACGTTTTTCAAATTTTTGATCTATTTTGGCCTAGTAGTATTTCCATTTATTTTCTTTTATTTTCTTTCCTTTTGTCATCGCATCGTATTTATATTTTCCATTTCAAAGAATAAAGTCAAAAAATAAATAAATGAATAAAATGGTTTTAACAAGTTTAGATGTCTTTGATATATTAGGCTCGTCGTGAATATTTTGACTCAACCCAAGTTTACTTATCCAAGTTTACTCTAGCTAGTATCCTTAACCATATGGACCTTAATTGGTTTATTAGGCTAAGCATCTACGAGTCTCATTCCTTGAGATTTTAAATTGTGGAGAACGAGAGATTATAGAGTTGATAATAAGTTTAAGGGTTAATTCTTGCATATATGAGTTTTTGTGGCTCTTTCTTCCCGCTTGTATATTTAATTGCTTAATAAATGAGGATTTTTGCGGTGTAGATTCGATATCTTAGCTCTTAGCCAAATCTTTTATCTCCTTGTAATTAAAGCATGAACACATTGAGGGTGCCAGCGTTGTGGACTTCCGACTAAGGTGGCTCATAACCACTAAGTAGGAGGTATTCAGACCATGGGACCGCGGAATTTGGCCTAATATATATATATATATATATATATATATATATATATATATATATATATATATATATATATATATATATATCATAAATAAAGAAAGAATAAGATTAAAACATGACCTCAAGCAGCCTTAGGGTGTGGGGCATGTAGCACGAACCTTGTCGTTAGAGCCTTAGGGTGTATGGCATGACAAGTGTTGAATAAAAATTGATCAAAAATCAATTCCCTTGTTTATGGTTCAAGGAGCCTTAGGGTGTGGACCATAGATGAGGAGCATTTTTACTTCTTAAAGAGCCTAAAGGGTATTTGATGTGAACTTGCTAAACACCACATAAAGTCTACATGACTTTGGAGGAATTAATAAGTAGTACTATTGGCCAAATTTCGGATCCGAGAATTTATTCCCCAAATCGTGTTAAATTATCCTTGATGTGGGCTTACTTTAGTGACAACGTTTTTGAGGACGAGGTTAGGTTCTGAGTGTCGGGTTTGCATCGTTTTTCCTTCATTTTTTGACTAAAGATTATTAAATAAGTCAAATGAGCCTACGGGTGAATGACAATCTTTAAAATCTAGAGATACAACTTAGGAATTAGAGAAAGAGTATTACACAATTGTCTTATATAAGTGGTTTTAACTTAATAACTTATGGTAAACAATGATCTTGTTTTCAAGCTTGGTATGGGGAACGTGAAACTTGAGGGTGATTAATATTCATGACACCAAAGCCCTAATTTAAGTCTTAGATTTCTTTACGAGTTTCTTCCATCAAACAATTTCAAAGTTAATAAATTAATGAAAATTATTATAACTTTTGTTTCCTTGAGTAAAGTTTTTATCTTTTCATCGTTCTTTAGTTTCTTTTTATTGTAGTAGTAATAGTATATCTTAGTAAAGGGCAAGATGGATTAATTATGAGGAAAATGTAACTTTATGCTTTAAAATTATCAATTGCGTGGGGTCATTGCAATGGTCAAGTGTAGGGGATTTAATAAGTGTGTAAACACTTATCCTTTTACCACTAAAATCAATGAAAAACAAGACCTAATCATGTGTTTAATATCTTAAAAGTTGGAATTATCCGTGGTTTTGTGTTTTTATGTGAAATAGGAACAAAAGATCAAAAGGAAAGAAAACACGGGATTTCACGGTCAATTGTTGAAGAAAAGTCAAAGAAAGAGACAAAGTCAAAGTCAAAGAACCAAAAGTGTACCAAAGATCACGAAAATCGACAAAAACCGACACGAGTTTAAAGAAAAGATCGAGGAAGCCAAAAACAAGTCCGTTTTAGTGGATTTAAACTTAAATGAAGACATTTGGGCTTTGTGGGTCCCGCATTCGGTTAATGGGCCCAAAAGCCCATTAAGAGAGCAAGTGTTGAGTATGTTTGGTTATAAAGCCCAAATCATTGCCCAATTCTAATATATAACATATACGGATGGAGTGTTATAGCATTCTGGCCCAAGATTAAATCAAAAAGCCCAAACAATCCAAATTTGAGACGAGGGGGAGTAATATTAATTGGATCAAGCCCATTTGACAAACTCTATGAGACGGTGAAAAGTTATAACACGTTTTATCTATTCACTTTGTCAAACTCACACACACCACTTATTAAACTTTTCGATACAACCTATGCCTCATCTCTTTCACCTCACCCAAAAAAAATAACCAGATACCCAAACTTTTTACCCAAACCCTAAAATGATAACCAAAAATTGGGGCTTCTTGATTTAAAGGCGTGTGTGATACACACACTTCAATTAAATCACCCCTTTTATCGGAGCTTTGAAGATGGGGAATAATCAAACGTGGCATCCTTTTCCCTGTTTTGATTGGCCAATACACCTCACCATCTTACAACCCTCCAATAAAGAGATGCCACCTCAGATTTGAAGAAGCACAAGAAACACAAACCCATCCACGGTGGCAATCCGTGTGATGGAGAATGAGTTTCAACCGTAGATCAAGAAAAAGAGAGAGAAAAGATGGATTGGACGGCTGTGATGAAGAATCGTGCTCACCAAGTTTTCACCAACAGCCTTGGGGGTTGGCTATAACCCCCCCCCCCCCATTCTGTAATTTTTGGATTCCAATATTTACTTTAGTTTTATTATGCTTAAATTGTTTTAGGATTTAATTGTAATTTTCTTTTTCAAGTATTGTAATCAGTTTCAATTATTAATAAAATTTAATTCAGTTTAATCTTGTCTCATATTTTCTGTTTAAGTTTACTGTAATTTATCCTTAATCTATTTTATCATAATAATTATTATTATTTGATTTAAGCTAAGTAATAGTTTAAATTGGTTAATAAAAATAAATATTAGGAAAAATACTTTCCCCACTGGAAAGGTTGTATAAAAATGGTTCGATTGATGGGTTGATGTTCGTGGTTCGATGGTGATGTTTGGTTGAAAGGTGGTCTCGATTCGGTTCATTAAGGAGGCTCAGCGCCTTCCTTCGTCTCAAAGGATTCTTCAAAAGGTCCTAAGTCCTTTTAATTTACTTTTTATTTATAACTTTTAGTTAATCTGTGTTTAAATTTATTTCTGAATCTGCTTTGTTTAATATTGGTTAAATGATAAGTTGAAGCTGCTTTTGTTTTAGTTAAATCTGAGTTTTATATTTTAGTTGATTTGATTTTATTTAGTTAAGGTATTAGATATAATATAAATTTATGTGTGAGAGTTTTTAGTTTTTATAAATCTGTTAAGTGAGAGTTTTAAATAAGGTTTTGGATGAAACTGATTTCTGAGTTTGGATTAATCTGTTTGAAGTGAGTTTTATTTGCAAGTTTTTAATCTATTAAGCTGATTTAAATCCTTGTATTGAATCTGGTTTAATATTTTGCTAGTTGCTGTTTAAGTGAGTTTTGTTGCTATAATATGCTTGTTTTAAATCTGTTTTAAGTTAGTTTTTAATATGCAAGTTTTTTTAGCTGATACTGATAATTGTTTCTGAGTGTGATACATATCTGCTTTACAAGTTACTATGCAGTTTTATTAAATCTGATATAAGCTTGATTCGATTTGAGTTTCTCTTGGTTTCATACTTTGCTGGTTTTGTGTTATATTTGCTGAGCAAAAGCTAACAGACGCCTTTGGCTTTAAAGACACATTTCCTACATGTTTTACAAGTAGCATATTTAATGTCCGAGTAATTCCTGGATGATTGATCGATGCTCCTAGGAGATGACATGCGACGGTTAGCAGTGTTGGGTAATCTAGAAGGCATCTGACTAGGTTTGACATTGCTATCTCTTACATGTGTCTTTTGCTTAGCTTCCCTTAGACCAGATTTATGGAAAACGTCATTTGAACTAGTTCTAGATGTGGTCTTGGTATTTTTAGAGAAACTAGAGGCGATCATGTGATTAGGTCTTGCTAAAGCAGTCTTGGTCACATTGGGCCTAGTTACTGGATTGACTGGTCTAGAAAGATGAACCAAATCAACTTGGGAGGCAAACCGCGGTCTCGAGGATTGTGGTCGCTCGGATCTAAATGCAGTAGGTTGTCGGACGGTCAGTTGTCTGACGGTCGGTTGTCTGACGAACTGATTTGTAGGCGGTTTCCCCAAGATTGATGGTTTTTCAAGCTTAGTGTCCACACTAGTTCCTCTATTTTTCCTTAATTCGTTTTTCAACGCAGCTATAGCAAAAACCTTTTCCTAAACTTGAGCTTTTAAAGTCTCATTCTCTTTGAGCAATCTATCTTGGGATGCCAACTTAGATTCTAGCAGTTGAATTTGTTTCAAAAGATTATCCTTTTCAGCTTTAGAATCTAAAACTTTTTGATCCAATTTTCTTTCAAGAACAACGTTTGACTTTTCAAGTTTTTCAAAATATGTTTCAAATTTGTCCGCTTTCTTGGAAAATTCTAATTTGGCATCCTCAAGATCTTTTGATTGTTGAGCTACAATTGTTTCGAGCTCTCTAATCTTGAAATCAGAAGCAGTCAAAGAAGCAGTTATAAGACAATTATCATGATGTTTAGCATTTTGAACACACTCTCTCCCATTATGACTCACATCGGATGAATCAGAAGTGGTATGTCTATCACTCTTTTCCATCCCATGTTTGTCATAATTAGGTTCAGAATGCTCAATATGCGGCATTTCATCAGCATATACATCATAAACAACATTACATTGTACCATGTTCGCAGGCTCTTCGTCATAAACGGGTAAGGCATTATCAAAAGAGATCTCGTGAACATTCCCTGACGTGCCACTGGTATCATGTTGTCCTCCTGATTCCGTGCTCTTGCCATCGTTAGGCGCCAAATTGTCAACCGTATGACCATTCTCCTCTTGCATATGCATCATAGATTCTTGCACTCCATTATCATACGCTTGCTGAAGTCTGTATCTTTCTTAAATCAAAGACGAAACCGATGTCATAAATTTTAACAGTTTATCACGGAAGTTTTTAACCTCATTATGTGTGTATTGAAGAAATGACCGGCATATCTCTGAATTGTCAGACTTGATGATATTGAATTGGAGGAAAGGCGTAAGTTGTGTCACAAGAGCCTTATAAGCAAGTGTCGATGCAGAGTGATTAAAGTCTTCTTTTTGAAGTTGATCAGCAAGTTGGTTCAAGTTGAGGAATAGTGAATCGATGAATGTATAATGATTTTGACCAAAAAGTGTCATAAATTCGCTTCCTCCTTGAACCCATGAAATGGTCATAAGATGTGACTGAAGTAGTCGAAATGAAGTGATACCACTTTCTTTAGCTTTGTCTTGCATTTGATGCAATTCACCCTCTTGAGACTTTGAATTCAATGAATCCATTGAGGATAACTGAAGCTAGGGATTACTTTTGGATCGTCAATGAAAGGAAGTAAGTATGTTTGTTGTTGTGGGCAAAATCCCTTGATCCGTGAAGAAAAATTGATTAAATCCCCTAAGATTATGTTTTCAAGTTGATTTTTGGGATTTTTCAAAAATGACTTTCGGATAAATTGTAGACCAACTTTCGTCTAAAAGTTTTTAAACTTTCGTATAAAAAAATTTTAAACTTTCGTCTAAATACTGGATCTGACTTTCAATAACACTTTCCACAAAATCTAAAATTCTACTTTCGTGAAAATGCTGATATGCTATTCTCGTAAAAAAATAAAATTCTACTTTCGTTAAGACCAATTAACCACAAGTTACAATATTAAAAAAAATATGGCAAGATTATAGGAAAACTTATTTAGAGTCCACGTTTGGAATAAACAAAAAACAAAAAACAAAAAAAAAACAAACGTGGCTTGATGGGGAGGAAACTTGGCTCAATATATTCCTAATCACTTATCCCTAATCACTCAATATATTCGCAGACATCATCTTACACATTCACATTGTTAACTCCGTCTCTTCCTTCTTATCTCATTCGACCAACAAAAAAAAACTAGATCTACAACTCCTCTGTTCCTAACGTCCACCTCGTCCTAACATACTGATCAACTCCAATCTCAATCCATCTCCATCAAAACAATAACCACTTAACAGCCACCTGATCAAACTCACATATCATACAAAAAATGATCCTCAATTAATCAGTAAACCAGATTCGTATCACCAAGAAACAAATCTGATATGCTCCCATTCATTCTCATATCCCGTTTAATCTCAATCAAAATATAGGTTCGATTCATTTCGAATTGAACACAAATCAAACGATTCCTTTTGTTCTTTGTCATCGAAGAACCAGAAAACCTTAAGACTTTCGAGCAACTAAATCTTGTTTTAAGACAAAGATGAAGTGTGTGAGGCTTCAAGATCTGTTAAAGATCTCGGGTAGGTGTTAATATGATGGTTGCATGTTGGTTTTGTTTTGTGGATTCGAAACAGAATAATGATTATGACATGTTTGTTATAAATCATTATTTATTTTCGTATATAAAAGATGGTTTAAAAGCTTCGACATAGATCAGTGAGAAATGAGTTTCGTGTGTATAGATCTTAATAGATCTTGACATGCATGTCACAATACGAATCTGAGATCTTTATATAATTTGCGAATCTGGTTTAATCTTGGATGAGAGAAAGGATTGTGAACGTCGGTTTGTAGGAAATGATTTATGTGGTTGTGATGATGTTAATGTCGGGTCAGTTTTTGTTGAGTCCGAGTCTTCTAAGAAATTTTTCGAGTCTTGTGGTTAGGTTTCGTCAAGGAAAGATTATGTTTGGAGATCGAGTGTTTTTTAGTCTGGTTTTTGTGGGTCAAAAATGGGTCGAGAATGGTTTGGATTCGAATGTGTGGGAGTCTAGTCTGAGTGTGAGGTTAAAGTCCTTGTTCGGAATCCGAGTCACCAACGTAGTTTGGAATCCGAGTCACCCACGTAGTTCGGAATCCGAGTCACCAACGTAGTTTGGAATCCGAGTCACTAACCTAGATCGGAATCCGAGATGTTCTGATCTAATTCGGAATCAGTGATTTTCTGATCTAATTCGGAATCAATGATTTTTTGATCTAATTCGGAATCTGTTATGTTCTGATCTAATTCGGAATCAGTGTTTTTCTAATCTAATTCGGAATCAGTGATTTTATGATCTTATTCAGAATCTGTGATGTTTTTATACTGATACCATATCTGAACAAAAAGGACTGTTCGACAGATTTGAGAGAGAAAAAAAATAACTTGTTTGGACAAGGAATAAAAAAACTGATACTTTTGATAAAAGACTTTTGTGAACAAAATCATCCCATCACCACTGTTTGGACAAAAGTTGATGGAAAAAGTTATACTAAAGTTTGAGACAGACTGATAAAGACTCGTAGCACCAATAGTTTGTTTGGATTCCCACAAAAGTTATAAAAAAACTGATGATAGAGAAAAAAAATGATGATAAAAACCACGCAACTCCAAATGTTATATCAGATTCGGGACAAAAGAAAAGGAAAAAAAAATTGACCAATTAAATCAATAGATAAAAACACACTCAATCCTAAGATTCAACCATAGCTCTTGATACCAATTGTAGAATCATATAATCTTAGGAATTAGCAATGTTATGATTTATCTAATGAATGGAATGGAGAAGGAAGAACTAGAGAGAGAAAGGAGAGAGAGAAAGGAGAGAAAGAAAGAAAGAAAGATAGATTGATGAAAGTGTATGAAAGAACAAATGAGCAACCCCTCCTATCATGCTAGGAGGGGGTATATATAGCCCACCCTACATGTGGGCTATATGGACTATATGTTTACATAATGGATCACGAGCCCAATACTTAAATATATCATTGGAGTGACCGATCCTTTCTAAATACATAAAAACGTATTTCCAACAGGGTGTTACACTTAGTGTAGGATGATTTACTTTGTAGGGCTTTAGCTGTCGTGAGGCATAGACTATTACCTTTCTATGCTGCATGAGTACACATCCAATACCCTTCCTAGAAGCGTCACTATAAATCTGAAATCCACCTGTACCAGATGGGAGAGTAAGAATAGGCGCAAGAACCAAATGCTACTTAAGCTCTTCGAAGCTCTTCTCTCGCTCATTGTTCCACACGATTTCTCACCCTTACGCATAAGCTTAGTCAAGGGTAAGTCCAATCGTGAAAAACCTTCAACTAACTTGCGATAATAACCAACTAAATCCCAGAAAACTACGTACCTCCGTCACTGTCGTCGGTCTTGGCCATTTAGTGATAGACTCAAACTTCGCTGGATCCATAGTGATCCCTTCTGCTGAAACAATGTGGCCCATAAAAGCCACCTTACTCAACCAAAACTCGCACTTGGAAAATTTTGCATACAATTTCTCTTATAGTAAAATCTGTAGACAGTGCGAAGATGGTCCTCGGGTTCCTCTCTAGACTTAGAGAAGATCAATATATCATCGATGAACACGATGACGAACTTGTCTAAGAATTCATGAAAAACTCGATTCATCAAGTCCATAAATACAGCTGGATCGTTCGTGAGTCTAAATGGCATAACCACAAATTCATAATGACAATAACGTGTGCGAAAAACAGTCTTGAAAATGTCCTGCTCTTTCACTCATAACTGATGGTATCCGGATCGTATATCAATCTTGGGAAAGTGTTTAGAGCCATGTAGCTGATCAAATAAGTCATCAATACGTGGAAGGGGATAACGGTTACGGATCGTGATCTTGTTCAGTTCACGATAGTCGATACATAATCTCATGCTACCGTCCTTCTTCTTGACAAACAGAACTGGTGCACCCCATGGTCATACACTCAGACGGATTGATGAGACTGCATTTATACATAGTTTCATCGTCCAAATCGGGCTTAAAATTCTTATAAATGTCATAAACTACCGTAATATATGCTTGTGTTTGTTCATTGTGTATTTTAGGTATGTATATCGTGAATTCAACAAAAGAGAACAAGAATCAAGCAAAAACGAACACGGGAAACGAATTCGCACAAAAAACGAAGCCGGATGTGAAATTACCAAAATACCCTTGAAGATTTCAATAATTACAAAAATGGTCCCTCAACTTTGGCACATATTCATTTTATACCCTTGATGAATCAAGATTTACAACAAAGGTCCCTAAATTATGGCAATATTTCATTTATGATCTTTAAACTTGGAGTTTACAAAGACAAGGGTCACTTTTTCCAAAAAGGAAAGTTAATGCTGATTTGGATTTTACAAACACAACGACTAGAAATGCAATTTACCAAACTTTCCAACCAGTCCATAATCTTTCCTTGACCCATCACATTACCCATTATGACCCCCACCACTAATATTAAATGTTAATTTATATATTAGTGAGAAACATAATCCTAATCCCCAAACTAAATCAAACCCACTATTCTAACCATTGTTCATAATCCACCAACCCAGAAATCAAAACCACGAATCAGGGGGTTTTCAAATTGATTTTGGGAAAACACAATTAAGGTCAAAGGTATCAAAACCCATGTGCAAGAATGGCCACATCAGCACTACATGCCAACTTTCCAGCCAATTGATGGATATGATTTCATTACTTGCTCACCACATCAAACTAACGTCCAAGATTGCATCAAGTACACTGGCTATCCGATGGTCATCAAGAATCCGAATTCAAAATCAGCATATCCATTTGGAATATGCTAGGGAAAATTAGGGATTTTGTAATAGACTTTCAGCTAGGGTTTATGTTCTCCTTGTAATATAAATAGGATAGTAGTAGTTTACATTTTTCTTGTTCCAACTTTTTATAATTTTATAAATTTTATAAATAATTAAAGTATTTAATTTTTAATTTACAAAAGTTGAGTTCCAAGTTTATCTTTCTGCAATTAGATTAATTAATTTGTTTTTATGCAATTTAAGTTAGTTATCAAAAGTTTTGTTGTTCAAAGAAATTTGGCTAAAATATTTTTGAGAACCTTAGGCTTATGTTTGATCATGCCCTTGTGATTTTGACAAAATCAAAGGGTTTGAGAGCATAAGTTTGGGTTAGATTTCAGTTGGTGATTTTTTATTTCTTGCAAAAAACTTTTCCATGTTTTTCTTGGTTTTCAAGATTTATTTTTTCAAAAAAATCGCTTTTCTTCTTTCTTGTACTTACTATTTGATAAGCTGAGCCAAATAGCTCTTGACACAGCTTTTGACTCAGCTTTTCAAGCGTGTAGTTGGTTTGTTCTTTGTTGTGTCCATAACAGGTACAATAGTTGATGTTTTTGTTGGTGTTTTGTTGATATTTGCTCACTACAGTCTTGATAAGCCCCTAATCCCAAAACAAGCTAATTGGAGAAGGCATCAACTTGAATACTTGGAAACCCTAAAACATCAATGGCGGCAGAATTTTCTTTTCCTTTTCACGATTCGATTTTCTATCATGTTAATCTCTAAATCTTATAACAATGTTGGTTTCTCGATTAATCTTTGATTAATCTAGAGTTAACATAGTTGTTATTTGGTTGACAGTTTTTCTAGGGTTCTATAATCGTGTCTTTTTTTGTTATTCTGCTGTGTTTGTGTGGTGCTTTGTTTTTCATCTTGGTTGGTTCGTGAGTCTTTTTCCCATTGTTTACCATCACGATTGTTACCTGTGTGACGTGTATTGTCGTAGCTATTAGGGTTTGGGTTTGTTTCTGTAACGGTTAGGGTTTGGAGTGTCTAATTAATGGTCGGCTGACCTCTTTTGGTTAATTTAATTGGTCGGATACCTAAACCTTTTTGGTCATTAATGGTCGGCTGACCTTTTTTGGTTAATTTAATTGGTCGGCTGACCTAAACCTTTTTGGTCGGCTAACATTTGAATTCATGGTCGGCTGACATTAAGTTTAGGTTTCAATCTATTATTTAATTGTGATCTTGTATTAGAATTTACTATTAAGTGTTTCGTGTGTTTTAAAGTAGTTCGATTGTTTACTGTGTCACAAGTTATAATTAATTGTAGGTTTCTCGTTGATCTATCGTTTGATTTTCTGTGTCGCAGTTTTAATCGTTTGTAGGGTTTGGGTTTGTGTTGATTTGTTGAAGCTATGGTGGATTCGAGCAATGTAAGTGATAAACCATTGTTTACAGGCTGGAATGATGTGGGTATGGTGTCTAATCTTAAGGTTTTAGTAACGTTAGAGGAGATCTCTAATTTGTTTTCAATTCCTTTGAATACTGTGCGTGACATTGAAGTGTTTGCAAATGGTGTTAAGGCAAACAAATTTCCTAAATGGTCTACTTTACCTAAGGAGACCACTATGCTTTATTATGAAGTTTTGTGTGAACGCCATAAGGATCTAACTAGCAGCACTTCTTCACTTAGTTCAGGTGGTTCGAGTGTGCACTCTGCACAAATGGCTAAGGAAACAGATGACCCTATTACAAATGTTTCCTCTTCTTGTGATGTATCTTTGGACCTTGCAGCTAAGGCTGCAACCATTAATGGTTTGCAACCGTGTAATCTTTTTTTTTTGGTAAAAGGGTAACAATGACCCCGGTAAATAGAACCAAAAAAACGTTGAAGTACAAGGAATGTGGCTGAAATGCCACATTAACCGCAAGCTACAGGCAGCTTGTTAAACAGAATGTTTATGACAGGCCATAAACATTAACTAGCCTAGAATACTGGAAATAAATAAACTAGACAAGAACCAAGATGATAACATAAAGTTACGAGAAACATAATAAAATATCAACATGAGATCAGCCAGTAGGAGTGCTTGCCCCAAAATTAGTGTTGAGAAGATTCACCGATTCATCAAAGACAACCTCGACTCCCTCCTCATTATCTTCCTCGCTTAGTTGAACCCCTTCATCAATACCAGGCATGGACAAAGATGAAAATTTATTAGATGTAGAAACACTGCTCATTTGAGCTGTACCCTTGTTCGGACCATTAGGATTACTAGTCTGCTGCAACTGACCAGATGTAGTGTTCAACTTTCTACTATTATCACCACTCGTACTTGTAGTATCCAAACGAGTTTTTGGACGAAAAACAACCGTCTTTCCTATTTGGGAACCCTTACTCAATGAAACACCTCTCGGAACTTGATTCCCTAAATTACCTTTGTACTTCTTCCTCTTACTTTGCACTTGTTGGAATCCATCATTATCAACATAAGTTGTCACATTTTCAACCATTGTAGGTTTAACATTTTTCGGACAAGAATCAAAGGAATGACCAAAAATATTACAAGTATGACATCTAGGCGGTTTCCATTCGTATTCAACACGAATTAGTTCCTTAGTACAACCAGAGCCTTCAAGATCAGGGACACCAATAGTAACGTTATGCGCACGGTTGGTGATGCGGGTAAATTTATGCATGAATTAAGAATGAAAAAACATCCTTTGTGGGAATTGATCTCACATGACCGTGCTAAAGAAATTCTGGAGTTACTTTGCAAATTTGAAGCTCATATGGTTACGTCTACTAATGGAGGTATTAATGCAGTCTCTTCTTCGTTTAATTCTGAAAATGTCTTTGAAGGGGTTAATATCTCTATTCCTAGGAAGGTCGTTGAAAAAGTAAATACTCGCTACCACAACACTTTATATGGTTACTTTCTTGGTAAAAGGATTGCATTTCCTGTGGTTGAGTATTTTGCTAAGAATAACTGGGCAAAACATGGTCTTAAGCGTATCATGATGAACGAGAAAGGTTTTTTCTTTTTTCAATTTGGGTCTAGTGAGGGTCTGAATGCGGTGCTGGAAGGTGGTCCGTGGATGGTTCGTAATTCACCAATTTTTCTTAAGAAATGGACTATGAAAACGAATCTTCTAAAGGAGGAACTAACTCGTATTCCGGTATGGGTCAAGTTTCATGATGTCCCGCTGCAGGTATTTGAAGAGGAAGGTATTAGTTTAATTGCTTCGTTTCTTGGTAAGCTTATTATGATGGATAATTATACTGATAAGATGTGCAAAGAGTCTTGGGGTCGTTGTAGTTTTGCTCGTTGTCTTATTGAGATGAATGATGATTCGGAGTTTATAGATAACGTTACTATTGGTGTCCCTGATCTTGAAGGCTCTGGTTATACTAAGGAATTAATTCGTGTTGAATACGAATGGAAACCGCCTAGATGTCATACTTGTAATATTTTTGGTCACTCCTTTGATTCTTGTCCAAAAAATGTTAAACCTAAAACGGTTGAAAATGTGCCAACTCATGTTGATAGTGATGGATTCCAACAAGTGCAAAGCAAGAGGAAGAAGTACAAAGGTAATTTAGGGAATCAAGTTCCGAGAGGTGTTCCATTGAGCAAGGGTTTCCAAACAGGTAAGACGGTTGTTTTTCGTCCAAAAACTCACTTGGATACTGCAAGTACGAGTGGGTTGAATACTAAATCTGGTCAGTTGCAGCAGCCTAGCAATCCTAATGGTCCGAACAAGGGTAAAGCTCAAATGAGCAGTGTTTCTACATCTAATAAATTTTCATCGTTGTCCATGCCTAGTATTGATGAAGGGTTCAAGAAAGCGAGGAAGATAATAAGGAGGGAGTCGAGGTCGTCTTTGATGAATCGGTGAATCTTCTCAACACTAATTTTGGGGCAAGCACTCCTACTGGCTGATCCCATGTTGATTTTTTATTATGTTCCTCGTAACTTTATGTTATCGTCTTGGTTTTTGTCTAGTTTATATATTTCCAGTATTCTAGACTAGTTAATGTTTATGGCCTGTCATAAACATTTTGTTTAACAAGCTGCCTGTAGCTTGCGGTTAATGTGGCATCTCAGCCACATTCCTTGTACTTCAACGCTTTTTTTGGTTCTATTTACCGGGGTCATTGTTACCCTTTTACCAAAAAAAGAGAAGGCATCAACTTGGCTTAGTGAGCTTTGGATGTAAAGCCACAAGGTATAATTTGGCTTGAACCCTCCTTGTGGTGAAAATTTGGTGGTTTTTTAGTGACTTCGTGAATAATGTATGTGTATGCTTAAGTAGTGTAGTTTAATGTTTTTCTGAATTTTTTTATATGATTTGGTCAGGTTCTTGATTAATTAAAAAGGTTTTTATTTGATTTGTATGCAAGATCTTGGTTAATCTTAAAATCTGTCAATTAAGGGGTGTTTGGGACTGCGGAATAAAAGGGTTGGGTGACACGGCCCATTGACCATGAGTACACTCACATGTTTGTTAAGACTGATTTATTGTTATTTCAGAGGTGGTTTAGGTTTTGGATTGGTAGAACTTGGTTAACTGGTTTTATTTTTCTGCATAATACATGTCCAAAACCTACAGATTAGATTCTAGGTTTTAATTTAGTGTTTGATAGTCTGAGATTTTGTATTATGTTAGAGAATAGTGTTATTTAGGTCTTTATTATCTGGTACTAAAAAAAGTAGCTTAAAGTAGTTTGTAGGAGCTTTTGAAATCCATTTTTTTCTGTCTGCACACACTATCCGAGATCCTCACTTTTTAGTATTGTCCAACTCGGACATAACTGCAAACGTCCTCTGACAGGATCTTGGACGAAACTGAAAAAGTCTCTGTGACCCTTTTTTGGACAGTGCTAGTTTGTAGCTTATTTGATTAATGTGCCCGTGTGTTTTTGTGCTTATATTTGTTAATGCAATAATGCCTAAAAACGTTACTTGCATTTTTTGGTCTCGCTTTGTTTTGAATACGACAATATGTAAAAACAAGCATTTACGAAAACAACGAAAAACGAATTCTTGAGTTCAAGTATTTTTCATTTTACCCATTTTCACTTAAGGCATGGATAAACAAGTACTAACCTTAATCAAGTGATCAAGTGATTTAATCTTTTCTTAAAACTCACTTTTTATTAAGTGTGACAAGTTTTTATTAAACTTTATTTTTAAGAAAATGTTTTATTAAATTAATTATTTGAAAATTTGAAAATGGCATATTCTTATTTGGTTAAGAATATTCTATCAGGATATTTTTTAAGCCAGATATGACCTCCACCACTAAAGGACAAAAAGGGAGCGGAGTCTAGTCCGGAGGTACCTTAGCCCCTAGGCGGTTCCTTATCGATAAGGTACCGCGGGCTAAGATAAGGTACCGCGGGCAGATATAGCTGTTGGCCCCTTTGTCCTATAAATAGTGGACCATTCTCAGCTTTTCAACTCACCTCTTTTGCACATCTATTTCCAGATTCAAACTCTCTTCTTTAATCACTCAAATCTTTGATCATTTTTTTGATTACTACTTGTTTAAGTAGTGAATCTTGTTCTTCCATTCCTTCCTCTCCAAGTGCAAAGAGAAGAACACTATCCTTGTGAAGTGTTGAGTCCACCACCAAAGATCCATTGAAGATCTAATTTTATACTCTTGTAGTTGTGTCATAGTTGTGAAGATCCAAGTAGTTGTGTCTATTTGGAAGTTGTGTATGTACTAAGTATAGTTGTGTAGATTGGTCCTAGCTACGATTAGGGCTCGACTTTTAGCTTAGAGTCGGAAATTGGTTAAGCGACGTGTATGGTTTTCTCCACCATAAGGAGCTTGTTGTGTAGTGAACTCTCGAGTAAGGAGTACTCGAGGATTGGAGTAGGAACGAGGAGTGAGCTTCATTGCCAAACCACTATAAATCCTTGGTGTTCGGTTTGATCTTTCTTTACCCTTAACTCTTTACATTCTTTTTTTGGGTAAAAGGGCAACTCTTTACATTCTTTATTCTTTGTGTATATACATTTGTTAGTATTAGCTTAGTTACACTATCATTCTTTATTCCTTGTGCATATACATTTGTTAGAATTAGCTTAACTACACTATCATTGTTCATATTGTGCATAAGAAGATTTCACATATTTCCTCAAGCCTAAGTTTTTGAAAAAGGATTTTTGAAAACCACATTTTAACAAGTAAATATAAGAAACTATTCAACCCCCCCCCCCCCTCCCTTCTAGTTTCTACAATTGGTATCAGAGCGGGTTGCTCAAGAATTTTTAAAGTATATTGTATTTTAAAACTTGAATCGATCTATGGATTCCAACAAATACCTAGAAGGGCAATCTATGCAAATACCACCACTTTTTAAAACCGATAGTTTTATTTATTGGAAAAATAGATTTGAAACTTATGTGAAATCAAAAGATTTAGATCTTTGGCATGTTATTACCAATGGTGATTTTTTACCTTTTTAATTAAATGAAGTTTCTAAAACAAAAGAATTGGTCACTTTTGACAAAGCTAATGACGATACTAAAAAGGAACTTTCAAAAATAATGAGGCTAAAATGGTGATTTATAATGCTTTGCCTAAGAAAGAGTATGAAAGAATTTTTATGTGTGAAACCGCTAAAGATATTTGGAACACTCTTTTAGTAACCCACCAAGGTAATAGCCAAGTCAAAGAAAGCAAAATAGATCTTCTTGTCCAACAATATGAACAATTTGTCATCTTAGAAGATGAAACTATTGATAGTGCATTTGCTAGGTTTGACACCATTATTACTAGTCTAAAAGCACTTGATGAAGGTTTTTCTAGCAAGAACAATGTTAGGAAGTTTCTAAGGGCTTTACATCCAAAGTGGAGAGCAAAAGTCACGACGATTGAAGAATCGAAAAATCTCTCAACTTTATCACTCGATGAACTCATAGGCAACTTAAAGGTTCATGAGATGATAATTTTGAAGGACTCGGAATTAGTGAAAACCAAGAGTGAAAGAAAATCTCTTGCACTTAAAGCCAAGAAGGCACAAAGTGACCATGATAGTTCCTCGGATAGCGACGACGAGGAGTATGCATTGGCGGTGAGAGATTTCAAGAAGTTATTCAAAAGACGAGGTCAACACGTTAGGCAACCCAACAATGGCAAGAAACCATTCTCAAAGAATCGGTTTGCCGAGAACGAAAAAGGTGATAGGAATTGCTTTAGATGTGGTGATCCAAATCACTTCATTGGTGATTGTCCAAAGCCCGCTCGTGATAAGAACCACACGGTGTTCGTTAGTGGCGCTTGGAGCGATAGCGGTGAAGATGATGATGACAACCCCAAAGAGGAGAAATGTCTTATGGCTCACACTTCTAAAGAGGTACATTCCGAAACCGAATATTATAGCAATGATAGTTCCACTTTTGATGATATTGAATTTGAAGGCAAATATGATAGTTTACACAAACTTAGTCTTAAATTCATAGAAAAGAATAAAACATTAAAATCAACCAAAACTAAGCTTGAAAATGAGATCAATGAACTTAGGGAGAAATTGGCAATACTTGAGAAAAATAAAGAAGTAGATTTAGGTTGCTTAAGTTGTGAAAAACTTAGATTAGAGAATGAAGATCTCAAGAGCACCTCCATTAAATTGAAAAAGTTCATGAAAGGTACTAGTGCTCTTGATGATATGTTAAACAAACAAGTTCATTCTAAGGAAAGACTTGGTCTAGGTTTTAACTCAAATGAAGCCTCAACCAGTGAACCATAACAAGTCAGGTTTTCACAAAAAACGCCCACTGTACGCGGTTCCAAATTGTATGGCGCGGTTCCTTATCACTATGGAACCGCCGCCATAGATAAGGTACCGCGGGCAGAGGATGATTTTGGTGAAAATTCTGAACTTTCTGAAAAGTCTAAGTTAGATGAAAAACCAAAGCATCTTATTGTTAATAAAGTAAAATTACCCATACTTGACGACAATGCTATTGATAAGTTCTACAAGCCATTAAGTAAACCTCTCATGGGAAATAGAAGTTTATCAAGACCATATTCTACTCCACCTAGAATACGAAATGAGTCTAAGCCTAGAAGTAGAACAACAGCGCCTAGAAGAGATAATCAAAACAATTCACGGTCTAAAAGTAAAACTCCAACACCTAGAAGGAATAATCATAACTCTAAACCTAGATCAAACACACCTAGGAGAAATAATGAACAACAAAATGGTTACATGAATTACTACCCTCCTCCATTTTGTTCTCCATGGGGAACCCCTCCTTCATTCATGCATCCCAACCAAATGCAAGGGATGTTTGGAACTAACAATTTTGGACCCATGAGATATTGGGGACCAAATGTTTGATCTTGTGTGTTGTTACCTAGATATGCTTGGGAATTGATTTGGAGCCCGACGAGTGGATTAAGTATAGTGGATGTTCTAAACACATGACGGGCAATCGAAGTTTATTCTCGCATTACAAAGCATATGATGGAGGTAACGTCACATTTGCTAGTAGTCTACGTGGTAATATCATTGGCAAAGGTACGGTCTCTCTTGACTCCATGACCATTGAAAATGTTCAGCACGTAGATAACTTAGGGTTTAACCTTTTAAGTATAGGTCAAATTTGTGATAATAAGTGTAAGGTCATCTTTTCGGAACATGACAGTGAAATCGTAAAAGATGGAAAAGCCATTGGAAAAGGTGTTAGAAAGCATGGGCTTTATGTCATGAAGGTTAATAAGAAGTCAAAAGACAACATATGTCTTGCGACTATAGATGATAGTTATACTCTTTGTCATAGGAGATTAGGTCACGCTAATATGCGTTTAATTCAATCTTTAGTCTCTAAGGAGTTGGTAAGACACCTCCCCAAGATTAAGTTTGATAGTCACTTTTGTGATGCTTGCAAAGTTGGAAAGCAAGTTCACTCAAGTCACAAAGCCAAGAATTTGGTTTCGACCTCTCGGTGCTTAGAGCTCCTACATATGGATCTTTTTGGACCTTCCGCCATACGGAGTTATGGAGGTAACCTTTATACCCTAGTTATAGTTGATGACTATTCTAGATTCACTTGGACTAGATTTTTGGCATCTAAGAATGAAGCTTTCGATCATTTCGAAATCTTTAGTCGAAGAATTCAAAATCAACTAGGATGTTCAATTGTCTCTACTAGGACGGATCATGGTAGGGAACTTGATAATGAAGTGCAATTTGGTGCCTTTTGTGAAGCTCATTGTATTACCCATAACTTCTCGGCTCCTCGCACTCCACAATCAAATGGGGTAGTTGAAAGGAAGAATAGGACTCTCCAAGAGATGAGTAAGACGATGTTAAACGAGCAATCTTTGCCTTAAAAGTTTTGGTGCAATGTCGTGGACACATCAACTTATATTCTCAACCGAATTCTTATTCGACCTTTCCTAGGAAAGACCCCCTATGAGATTCTTAAAGGTAAGAAACCCTCATTGGAATACTTTAGGGTGTTTGGAAGCAAGTGCTTTATCCTCAACACCAAAGACTACCTTACCAAGTTTGACCCAAAGTCTTACGAAGGTATCCTTTTAGGTTATTCCCAAACTAGCAAAGCCTACATAGTCCTAAATAGAACCTCGGGGGTTATTGAAGAATCACTTAACGTAACCTTTGATGAAACCCCTCCTTCACCCAAGACACCACCATTGGTTGATGATGACTTGGATGAATTATAAGTAGTTAAAGCCAAAGAGGTTAGAAAATAGGAGTTGAAGACCTTAGTGTTGAAAAGGAAGTAAACATTAAGGAGTCTAGGGATCATACTCTCAATAATGTCATTGGTGACTTAAATCAAAGGACCCTAAGATCTCAAGTCCAAAACCAAAGCAACTTCTTTTGTTTTGTCTCCTTGATTGAACCAAAGAATGTTAAAGAAGCTTTGACGGATGAGAGTTGGGTCATTGCGATGCAAGAAGAATTGAATCAATTTGTTGCCAATGATGTTAGGGAACTTGTTCCTCCACCTAGAAGTTCTACCATTATAGGAACCAAATGGGTATATAGGAATAAGTTAGATGAGAATGGTTTTGTGTCTCGTAACAAGGCTAGACTTGTAGCTCAAGGCTATAATCAACAAGAAGAGATTGATTATGACGAGACATATGCACCGATAGCTAGATTAGAATCCATTAGAATACTTTTAGCCTACGCTTGTGCCTTAGATTTTAAGCTTCAACAAATGGATGTAAAGAGTGCATTTCTTAACGGTTTGATCAATGAGGAGGTATATGTGGCTCAACCTCCCGGCTTCATTGATTTTGAGAAACCGGACCATGTTTACAAGCTTAAGAAAGCACTTTATGGACTCAAACAAGCACCCAAAGCTTGGTATGATAGACTTAAAGCGTTTCTTGTTAAACATGAGTATACCATGGGAATGGTAGACAATACACTCTTTACAAAGAAGAAAGGTCCTCACCTCATAATCGTACAAATATATGTTGATGACATTATATTTGGCTCAACTTGTCAAGAATTGTGTGATGACTTTGCCAAAATCATGCATGATGAGTTTGAAATGAGTATGATGGGAGAACTTAACTTCTTTTTAGGACTCCAAATTAAACAAATGGACGATGGTATTTTCTTTAGTCAATCTCAGTACGCTAAAGAAATGCTAAAGAAATTTGGATTAGAAGAATCTAGATCAATGAAGACCCCTATGGCCTCGGATACTAAACTCACCGTAGATGATGATTGTGAGTCGGTAGACAACACCAAATATAGAGGTATGATTGGTAGTTTGTTGTACCTAACGGCAAGTCGACCGGATATCATGTTTAGTGTTTGCCTTTGTGCTCGCTTCCAAGAGGCTCCCAAAACCTCTCACCTTGAAGCGGTTAAGCGTATCTTCCGATACATTAAAGGCACTATACATTTAGGATTATGGTATCCTAAAGGGACCGGCGTAGAAACCATTGTCTACGCGGACTCGGATCATGCGGGAGACTATGTGGACCGGAAAAGCACTAGTGGAGTTTGTACCTTCATGGGTTGTTGTTTAACTTCTTGGTTCTCCAAGAAACAAACCGCTCTTGCAATATCCACCACGGAAGCCGAGTATGTGAGTGCCGGAAAAGCATGCCAACAAGCTCTATGGATGAAGCAAGCGCTTGTTGATTACGGGATTTCTCTTGATGATGTCCCATCATGTGCGATAATAAAGGTGCTATAGACCTAAGCAAGAATCCCGTGCAACATTCGCGAACCAAACACATAGAAATTAGACACCATTTCCTTAGGGATAATGTTCAAAAGGGGAACATTTCAATTAAGAAGGTATCCTCCGAGGACAACTTAGCCGACATCTTCACTAAGCCACTTAAGAGGGAACCTTTTAATTACTTGCGTCTAGGTCTAGGATTAATGGAACATCTTCCTTAATTTCCTTTCTTTTTGTGTGTTTTCTTTTACCACTTTGAGTCATTGAGTCTTCTAAACTCTTTTTGAAAAACATTCTCTTCTCCTTTTCAAAATTCTCAAAGTTTCTTACAAAAATGGTTGAGAAATTCATTTGACATTGTTAATTAAATCTAAAAACGATTTTTCATAGATTCTCGCTATTAATCTAGAGCTTACATAATTCATATGTATGATTCTCTCAAACATAGCAAGAACAAGATAGAATCATGGAGGATCATTGTATCATGACTTAAGGTCTTGTCTTACACACCTCCTACATCGATTATTTAATCCATGTATTTTGGTCAAATATCTATTTGGTAAGTTTGCATATGTTTTCTTTGTCTATCTTTGCTTTTAAGCATATCCCTATGATAAGTTAGACTAGAAAAATAAGATTTGCTAAAAAAATCTTCCTCCAAACACCAAATATTGCCTCTGCAGTCGGTTCCATATATGAACCGCGGTACCTTATTGATAAGGTACCGCCAGCCTAGCTAAGGAACCGCCTACAGTGCCTTCCTTTTTCGGGTTTTTGTCTGAAACTCCAGATTTGCTCCAACATTTTTGACAATCTTTGTTTCAAACCCTTTGACCACCCCAAAAATACCCTAAGCCTTCCCTATTTAAACCATAAGCATTTTTCATTACTTCACATCCAAAATGTCTTATTCTCCCAATGAAAGCCTTGAATCTCCTCCATTTTCTCCAATTGCTTTCAATCCCAACTCACCCAAAAACCATTACAATCCAAACACACCCAAGAACACTCTTAATCACATTTCCCCTACCAAGAATGTTGATTGTGGAACTTCTTTTCTTCCACCACCACCCTTTAGTGTTCTTCCTCCTTCTCATGATAATGTCATGCACCATGGAACATATTGTCAATGTTGTCAATATCAACATCTTGTTATGGCACACATCTATGAGGAGTTGAGCTACATTAAGAGTCTCTTAATCAAGCCTCCTCTTCACTATGATTATGAGATCTCCAACAAGCCACCACCACCACCCTCCGCCATTACCTTGTCTTTCATATAAGCATTGGTTGCTTATCCACAAGACACCAAATTCAAGCAAATCTTAGAATTCTAGAATAACTAGGATTAGATTTATGCTTTTGGCTTGTTTCTTTTTCCATACATCTTTGTATGATGTTCTTTTAGTAACCTATCTTGGATCTTTGTCTTTTTGTCTTCTTCTCTTTTATTTTATGACCTATTGCTATATATTGTTGGTTGTTTCTTTTGTTCAACTAACCCTTCTATGTAGCTTGTCACCGTATCTCGATTCCTCCGTGCCCCAACCTAGGGGGAGTAAGCACCAAGGGGGAGTCTTTGCAAAGTCCGTTTCTTCAACACCGACTTGTGCAACCTTTTTGCTTCGACAAAGGGGGAGAAATGAATAAACTCGTCTTCGAAAATCTTGTTTTTTTGTGTGATTGAGTTTATGTATTGTCGGAATCAAAAAGGGGGAGATTGTTAATGCAATAATGCCTAAAAACGTTACTTGCATTTTTCGGTCTCGCTTTGTTTTGATTACGACAATATGTAAAAACAAGCATTTACGAAAACAACGAAAAACGAATTCTTGAGTTCAAGTATTTTTCATTTTACCCATTTTCACTTAAGGTATGGATAAACAAGTACTAACATTAATCAAGTGATCAAGTGATTTAATCTTTTCTTAAAACTCACTTTTCATTAAGTGTGACAAGTTTTTATTAAAGTTTCTTTTTAAGAAAATGTTTTATTAAATTAATTATTTTAAAATTTGAAAATGGCATATTCTTATTTGGTTAAGAATATTCAATCAGGATATTTTTTAAGCCAGATATGACATCCACCACTAAAGGACAAAAAGGGAGCGAAGTCTAGTCCGACGGTACCTTAGCCCCTAGGCGGTTCCTTATCGATAAGGTACCGCGGGCTAAGATAAGGTACCGCGGGCAGATATAGCCGTTGGCCCCTTTGTCCTATAAATAGTGGACCATTCTCAACTTTTCAACTCACCTCTTTTGCACATCTATTTCCAGATTCAAACTCTCTTCTTTAATCACTCAAATCTTTGATCATTTATTTGATTACTACTTGTTTAAGAAGTGAATCTTGTTCTTCCATCCCTTCCTCTCCAAGTGCAAAGAGAAGAACACTATCCTTGTGAAGTGTTGAGTCCACCACCAAAGATCCATTGAAGATCTAATTTTATACTCTTGTAGTTGTGTCATAGTTGTGAAGATCCAAGTAGTTGTGTCTATTTGGAAGTTGTGTATGTACTAAGTATAGTTGTGTAGATTGGTCCTAGCTACGATTAGGGCTCGACTTTTAGCTTAGAGTCGGAAATTGGTTAAGCGATGTGTACGGTTTTCTCCACCATAAGGAGCTTGTTGTGTAGTGAACTCTCGAGTAAAGAGTACTCGAGGAGTGGAGTAGGAACGAGGAGTGAGCTTCGTTGCCGAACCACTATAAATCCTTGGTGTTCGGTTTGATCTTTCTTTACCCTTAACTCTTTACATTCTTTATTCTTTGTGCATATACATTTGTTAGTATTAGCTTAGTTACACTATCATTCTTTATTCCTTGTGCATATACATTTGTTAGTATTAGCTTAACTACACTATCATTGTTCATATTGTGCATAAGAAGATTTCACATATTTCCTCAAGCCTAAGTTTTTGAAAAAGGATTTTTGAAAACCATATTTTAACAAGTAAGTATAAGAAACTATTCAACCCCCCCCCCCCCCTTCTAGTTTCTACAATATTTACTCCCCACAACTCATTGGTTGTGGGGGTGCCTTTGTTTCCAATTGACAACACCAAACAAAGCAATTACAACCTCAAAGGGCTTTCTGAGTAATTATTACTATCAGTAGGAACATACTCCACACTGATATAACAGGATTTCCCATTGTTAGCTTTAAACAACAAAGTGTCACTTTCAGTTTTGATATTTTATTGTCTTATTAGGGTTTTAAGCAACGTTTTCTTGCATTTTTATGTTTCCTAAGTTATATTTAGTATTTTAGAATTTTTTAAAAATTTATTATAATTTTCCCATTATTTTATTATTTTTTATTATTATTTTAATCTAAAAAATTGTTTTTAACATTTTAAATATAGAAAATTAGTTTCAAAAAATCTAGAAAAATACTTTTTAGTTGTTAATTAATATAAGTAAGATATTTGTTTGATAAAATTATATTTTGGACTTTTTGTTGATTTTTCTAATTTTAGAGCTTTAATTAGCATTTGAAATTAAATATTAAATCGATGATAAGTTTTAAAATTTAATTATTGAATTTTTATTCTTATTTATTATTTTAAACTTAATTTTGATTTCTAATTAATTTTTAGTTTCATTTTTTATTTTCGTCACGTTTTACGTATTTTTACAAATACGTTTTAATTATTCGCCATAGTTTAAATTAGCGTAACTCGTCATTTTAATTTCAAATCCTTCTCAACCAAAAACGTTACTAATCCAAGCTTGATTTATATTATCGGCACATAATACACACACCTCCTTCGAGAACGAACTCGCATTATCGGTTTTACGGTTTTGCTAAATCGTAGAACTTAATACTTGCTACATATACGCGTTTTTCCTAAAACGTGTATAAAATACCTACATCAATTTTGGTGCCGCTGTCGGGGAGGTGTTTTTAGTGCCTTATATATATCGTGTTTGTGTGAGTAGTGCGTTTTTGCTTTTCATTTTTTGGAAAGTGTAAATATCGTACATACTCGTTTTTATTTTTTACTATCTATACAACTTTATAAAGTATTTAGCACATTCTAAATAAGGAAGTCTTAAAAAAATTAAGCCAAAAACATTACTTATAAAAAGAAATTAAAAAGTTAAACCAATATTGTTTATTTCGTAATTAAGTGTCTTTATGTTTAGTCCATTTCATAACTGTCTTCATTAACTTTTGTAATGAGATTTAATATTATCGATTATTGATAGGTGTGAAAACATCCATCCTTTTTACCACTTAATTACAATAATAACCGAGCCAAAACGTGTATTTTATGTCATTTATGTCGGAATTATGCATGGTTTGTGTTTTTGTTGTGATTTAGGACGAAAAGGTGAAAAGTGGAGAAAACACGACATTCACGGGCTTTTATCGAAGAAAAAGACGAAAGATGAAGTCGAAAGATCAAGAGTGGAAAAAGAACGGAAGTCCAAGACCAATTCTGAAGATTTATCGAAGAAAAAGTCAAAAGACGGAAGTTTACTAAAAGCTGAAGAACTCGAGTCTTATTTATGAAGAAAATTCAAGACGAGTTCAAGGAAATCCCGAGACAAAGTCATCAAGTCCAAGATTAACAAAAGATGAAGAAGGGAAGGACTTAACTTTGCAATTAAGGAAAAGAGGAAAGAGGGAGGAAGCTTCCTAAGCTCCTCCCTAATCTCCACTATAAATAACCATTAGCTACTTCATTTCTTGTTGTTGGGTGGTTTGACAAACCACCACTTCCACCATCTTTATTTCTTGTCATTTTAATTCTTGCACTTTAATCATTTGTTATACACTTTTAATCCATTTTAATTTTCAAGTAAGTTTTCAATTATTGTGCTTTAATCTTTACTTTTCTTGTCTTAATCTCTCATCTTCCCTTCTTAATTCTTGTTTGCTTTTGGTGCGATTTACATATGATCCGTGTTGTTCATTCATGTTTTCGTGCTTAAAAGTTCATCTTTTTATGTTTTGATTTTAAAAGTTTGTTTATTTAAAATTTTGACAAGTTATTATTCATGCTTATTGAGTTCATCTCACTTTAGATTCGTTCTAGTTTTGGTTTTAGCTTAATCTAATAGCTTATAACTTGCTTATTTCGAATCCCTATTTAATCGGAAAAGGGAAACCCTTTTCCGATTTGTGCTTTCCGATCAGCAACCCTTATTCCGATCTGTAGATCGGAAAAGGGTTTTGCTTTTTCCGATTAGTGCCTCATTATTCCGATTTGGAGGTTTTACAAGTATTCCGATTGTTTGTATTCAGTGACATTCCGATTGGGTTCAGTTTATAAACATTCCGATTGGTATGCTTGTTATCATTCCGATTGTAGCTCATTTCTTAGTATTCCGATTGCTGCTAATCTTCCCACATTCCGATCATGTTCTTTTTAAGATATTCCGATCATGCACCATTTTACACATTCCGATCAATCGATCGGAATTCATTCCGATTATGTCCATTTTGTGCATTCCGATCATTAACTTTCCGATGGAGTATATTCCGATTGGATGTTTGTTTTGTTCTATTATTTTGTTTTATTTAAAGTGTCAGTTTTTCTTGCTTTGTTTCTAGTATATTTTTAATTTCGTCTTGCATTTTTATTTAATTGTCAATTTACTTTTCGTTAAGTTTTAATTTTACGTCATTTAATTTCACGTCATTTACTTTTAACGTTTTAAATATTGCACCGTTACGCTTCGACTAGTTTTAGTTTTAATTTCCCGTCCTTTATTATTAAGTCTTGCACACTTATTTTACCAAAACCAAAAATATTATTTTCACCAAGAACAACTAATCTCACACATTTAACCGGAAATCAATTCGAGGAGATACCGAGAATAACGAACTTTCAACTAGTAAAATCTCATGTATAAAATGGCGCCGCGGCCGGGGATATATTAACTTTCCGATCATTAACTTTCCGATGGAGTATATTCCGATTGGATGTTTGTTTTGTTCTATTATTTTGTTTTATTTAAAGTGTCAGTTTTTCTTGCTTTGTTTCTAGTATATTTTTAATTTCGTCTTGCATTTTTATTTAATTGTCAATTTACTTTTCGTTAAGTTTTAATTTTACGTCATTTAATTTCACGTCATTTACTTTTAACGTTTTAAATATTGCACCGTTACGCTTCGACTAGTTTTAGTTTTAATTTCCCGTCCTTTATTATTAAGTCTTGCACATTTATTTTACCAAAACCAAAAATATTATTTTCACCAAGAACAACTAATCTCACACATTTAACCGGAAATCAATTCGAGGAGATACCGAGAATAACGAACTTTCAACTAGTAAAATCTCATGTATAAAATGGCGCCGCTGCCGGCTCTTTTCGCGAGGATTAAATGTTTTTTGAGAGACGCGTTGGCTTTTGGGATCCGTTCACTCGTGAACGTTATTTTTTGTATTCAAAAAATTTTCAAAAATCCAAAAACATTTGAAAAATCATAATAGCATTTCTTTTTCAAAAGTTTTGCACCAAAAATATTCTTCTTGCTTATCTATCTTTCTTTATGGATTTTTATGTCCATTGTGTCGGGTGTGGGAGACGATTGTACGGGAACGACTCTTGTCCATGGTGTACATGTGAGCGGTGCGGTAACGATATCGACAACACACAAAACGGATTTTGTCCCTTGTGCAACTCGACTAATTCATTCTTTTTGAGCGCACCTCCTGTTCCCCCGTGCATCTATTGTGGAAGCGATTCTCATTGGCATGTTTCGTGCCCGGTTCAATACCCGTATGGTCACGGGCAAGAACCGGGGTACAATTATGACAATGAAAATAGCTATCCACAAGACGCACCTGCTTTTTCTCCATACCCGGTTTGCAACAACTGTGGGGGTCCTCACGATACCTATTATTGTCAACCAATGAATTGTTATGAGCAAAATCTGTGTCCTCAGTTTTCTTCGCCAATGGATTATTATGAACCAAACCCGGTTTATGATTCTTCTCAACCGATGAACTACTATGAGTCACAACCATGCTATAATTCAGGTTTTCAACATTTTGAGCCCCCACAACACCCCATCGATCATCAACCCTCCTTCGAACATTTGAGCTCCCACGAACAATGGGCCACTCTTGCTAAGCAAGGTCAACAACTTCAAGAAGCTTTCAACAAGATCATCGAAAAATATCAAGAGGATAAACCACAGGAGCAAATATCGAATATCGAGACTTATACTCCTCCCCCGGTGTATCCATACTATTATGATGATGATGACGATGAGCCTACTATTTCTTGGAATGACCTTACTGCTCAATGTCCTAGTGCAATTGTCATCCCTCCTCTCAATGTCCCAAACGTGTCTAAGGAGTGTGATACATTGAATGAGCTTAGTGATGTTGGTCTTGATAAAGTGTTTGATGATGAGGTTTGTGACATACCGACTGCTATGGAGCTTAAGGACGACGTTGCTCTTACGGAAGAGGTCGATCCTTATGATGTCGATTTTTCTCCAAGCTATGAGAAATTCACTTTTGAAATTTCTCAATCTCCACTGGGAGATGCGGGTGATGACGATTTATTCTCTCCGGTTTACGAGCAGTTCACCGATGAACATGATCTTGTGGATAAGGTGGAAGACGTGCTTCTTCGCGATAGATTACGGAAAGTGCACCTTCTTATTGCTCAAATCGAAGCGTTGACTTCTCCTCTTCTTTCCGAGTCTTTGCCTCCATCCATTCCTCCCGTTGAAGATAATGACCCATTGCTGGAAGAAATTGACATTCACTCCATACCACCAGGTAATGATGACGATGATATGGAGGGGGACATTATTTTTGATAATTTGCTGCAGGAAAGTATTGACCCAAGTCCCCCTCCCGAGCACCTTTCATCCACTCCGTTAGAGACCATCACGGAGGATGAGTGCTTTGACCCGGGAGGTGACATTGATTATGCTATGATTGATAACAATACGGCTTTGCCTCTTGCTCAGCATCTATTGTCTTTGGGGGAGGACAATGTGCTTACTATACCCGTCGCTGCAATGCGCGGGGTACCCGGCTAGTATTGTAGAATATCCAAATAAATCATGTTAAATTGTTCCTCAATTAACACACAAATCTTTTTCATTTTATCGTTTTCGTTTTTTTTTTTTGTGAATACTATATTATATTACGTAGAACAACAAATACACAATATTATCGAAATACGAGAGAAGTCGCACCTCGATAGTGGGCGTTCCGGTCATTATCAAGTGTATAGAATTCAAACAAAAAATCAAAGGCAAAATAGTTATACTCTTAAGAAATTTAATCTCGATTGATACAAGCAATAAGGTGGGTATAAGGCGGTTGTATTTCACGACCTAAGGAGAAAAGGCGCTTAAGTGCTTCGCGCCGCCTCGTTTTTTCCGTTCGCTTGTGCGTATGGATTTTGTGACAATTGATTAAGGGTTTGCCGCTAAAGTATTAATACATCTATTTTTGTGATCTTTAATTATTGAACCTCGAAACGTTTTGGCGTTCCGCCAACGTTTCAAAGTTGATGAGGATTTTTACTTAACGTAAATTCGTTCATTCCTCTTTGGATTCATTAATCAAGAATTTGATTTGTGGATAATTTTTGTGGATTAATATCTACGTAACATACCAAAATCCAAAAAAATTAAAAAGCCATCAAAAACAAAAAAAAATGATAAAACAGAAAACCCAAAAAAAATCTTCTTTGCTACCCCCATTCTTTAAGTTAGTGCATGCGCACTCGATCGAAGGACTATACGAATTCTAGCGACGCAATCAAAGGAATCGATAACGAAGACGTGATTAGAAACGAAAGTTCCTAATTTTGTTGTCGAAACCGTAGACGAGATTTTTACCCAAAAAAACCGTAGACGAGATGGACGAGAATCGTACGATGATGGAGTTGCTCCAAGCACTCACCGAGGGTTATGGAGACGCGATCGTTGTTCCTGCTATCGAAGCGGAGAATTTTGAAATCAAAAGTGGTATGTTGAGTTTAATTCAAGCGACAAAGTTTAGAGGTCGTGAGGCAGATGATCCTCACGATCACATTCAGAATTTTGATCGTCTTTTGGCCACGAGCAAGTTTAAGAACGTCGACACCGATGTCGTCAAGCTTATGCTTTTTCCGTACACTCTCGATGGTGCCGCCAAGGATTGGTACGAGAAAGAGCCACCTAATTCCAAAAATTACGTGGAAGGATCTTGTTTTCAAGTTCGTTAATCATTTCTTTCCGCCGTCTAAGACCACGTTTTTCAAAAACTAGATCACGAGGTTCAAACAAAAGTCAAATGGATCGTTTAGAGACGCGTGGTATCGTTTTATGGAATTTCTAAGGCAATGTCCTCACCATGAATTTTCTGAGTTACACCAAATCGACACTTTTTATAACGGTCTTAGTTTTCAAGGACAAGATTCGTTAAATTCCGCCACCGGTGGCAATTTTTTGTGTAAAAATGCAAAAGACACTTTAATGATTATCAAAATAGATCCAAGGTTTTCCAACTCCGCAGCACACCGAGTATTTCCAATGTCGCCAATGTTAGTAATTCTAATCGCGATATTGAGAGGGTTGATGCAAAATTCGATAAGTTGACGACTGTGTTTTACATCGTTTCTCATTGAGATGCAAAAGAAAGACGCTCCCGCTACGGTGAAAGCGGTTGAGGATTCGTGTACGTTGTGTGTTGGACCTCATAATTATTACGAGTGTGCGGCTACGGATGGCCAAACATCGAGTGTTAACGCGTTAAATGGAAACAACAATTTTCAAAATCAAAACAACGTGGGTCCATCATGTGGAATCCTAAGATTCACGGATCTTTAAGCTAGTAGGAATGATCATTGTACATATGATTAACATAATCAAAGCGGAATTAGAACAATAACCATTAACAAGGTGTTTGGGCACAATAACACATGAATTAAACAATTGGATTGCTAATTATATTAATAATCAACAATCACTAGGTGTGTATACATTGAATCCCACACCTAGTCGACACACGCTTTAGGTTTACATCTTGTATGAATGATGAATAAAACCTAAGATCCTTGGTTCCTTTTATAAACTAACGATTAGGGTTTACAAGAGATAACTATGAATAAAAATGTAAATCTTCTATTTAAATAACTAATACAAAATAATATTCTGAATACTTATCATAAATAGATATTTCCAACAGCGTTTGACTTTTGTTAACTTCTGTCAACGCCTAATTTACTCTTGACAATGCCTAATTTACACTTGTCAACGCTTAGACACAATGTGTCAACGTTGAACAAATGCCTTCATGTTTTCTTCGTTTTTGAGTTTCTGCCACATCAACTTTTTGACTCAACAATCTTCCCCTAGTTGATGTCGGCAAAACTCTTTGTGTATCTCTTGTAAGTTGTACATCATCTTCAAATTGCTTCCTCTCAATTGTAGCATGTATGTCTTCCCCTTTTTGTCACATCAACGGGGAAGTAAACAATGTATGCAATCTTGAAGATTCTCCAAATGTATGCTCTGTGTAATGATTTTGAAGAAAAATAAATATAATATTCTTGATGTAGAAGTAGAATAACCCAACATTGTGTTCCATGTCTTGCACTATCCATGTGATGAAGAACTTATACTGGTGATTAAATATAAGTAGAACTCGATCCCTTTGTCAATATTCTCATCCTTTGTGAGACACAAAGCACGATAATGTAACTCCTTCAAGTGATAGCATCAGACACTGCTAGATTTGACAAGTCTTCGTCACCAACCATATAAGCACAAACAAGTTATCTTTAAAAGTAATGTTTAGGCACAACTTTTAAAGATATGATAGAACACAAACTCGCGAAAATTTTCTTCGAACATCAAACTTACCATAAGAATTCTTCCCCTTAAGCCAACACCTCTTCATGACGAATCTTAATCTTCATGTCATATGTAAAAGCCTTAAGACGGATAACTCTTTTACAAGGCTATCCCGATTACATAATCAAATCCAATAAATTACTTCATGAATTGTTGCTAACTCGCATTAAAATCATTAATCCCTTTTTAAAAATATCCGAGGCATAAATATCAACTTGATATTCTGTATAAAAATGAAGATTCCATGTACCTTTGTATGTAAATACCTCTTTTTGTGTGCCAAAATAGTATCAATTTCCAAACAGCAGCTATTCCATTTGTCATCCAATATCCTCTTTTATCCAAGAAATCATCACTGTGTGTTGTCCAATATCGGACAACACCTGACAGCGTTTGGAAAACCATATATCGGACAACAAGTGTTAACACTTTTCTATCAGCGTTAACTTTATTCCTATCTGCGTCGAATTAAAACTTGTCAGCGTCTCAATTATCCACTGACACCTTCGAGGGCTACGATTCTTAACAGCGGCTGAAAGACACAATATGATAGTGGATAGAAAATATAAAACTATAAAATCAATAAAAACGTTATACTTTGTTGTCTTCAACCATAATAGTAGCCCAGTACCTTTACAGCCCACATAACTGAACATATTATTTAGCCTGTACAATCATCTCATCCCACGTATCTATTACCCAAAGAGAAAATAATATGAATTCTAGAAACCAAATATAGAAGATATAATCTCATCGAGAGATATATACCCATAATATTCGGTAGTCAAAATCAATTCCTAAACCTTAGGATATTATTTTACCCCACGTCATTTTCCCTTTTAGATTAGCTTATCAAACGGATCTTGATATCGTGTGAACACAGAGTTGTTCACCAATAGGAAGTAAGTAGACCACGTTTTGTTGTATGCTTCCATATCCACGAATAGGAATTAAAGACCACGTCTTTGACTGTATACACAGTTTATTCACCACAGATCTTGTGAATAAAATAGTAATAGTATACTATGAATCCTTCAGAATAATAGACACCCCAACTATCAATAACGTGAGATGAGAACATATTACTTATTTGTTGACACATTCTGAATCAAGAGACTATCGCTTCTTGTAAATAACTGCTTGCCAACATAAGAACAAATTGTTGTCTTAAATAATACCAGATCTAGGGTTTTCATAAACCCTAATATTCAACACAGTTTCAACCTCGCTGCCTAGTACTCGATCTGCTGCAAACATGTTGCTAGGGTTCATCACCAGTTCATGAAGAACTGATTCCCCAAATCTAACAACATGTAATCATCATCAACAGCAATAAATCACGAATCTAGGGTTTTAGACAAAACCCTAAAAACAAATATCTTATTCTGCTGTGAACTTCGACGGCCAATAACTCTTGATTAAGGACTGATGTGAACAATCCCTCCGGTGGATGTTTAGATATATGTGTGTAGAACACACACACAAAATTTCGTGTCGATCCAACGGTTCAATAAAAAGTTATGCCTTCCTGAATACTGCTGCGCACACAAAATCACCTAGAAAAATCCTAGACGGATTTTTCTTTTCTTCTCAAAACACGAACACCTTGTTGGTCCTAGCATCACGAGCCACGAGGCTTTGATACCAATTGTGGAATCCTAAGATTCACGGATCTTTAAGCTACTATGAATGATCATTTTTCATATGATTAACATAATCAAAGCGGAATTAGAACAATAACCATTAACAAGGTGTTTGGGCACAATAACACATGAATTAGACAATTGGATTGCTAATTATATTAATAATCAACAATCACTAGGTGTGTATACATTGAATCCCACACCTAGTCGACACACGCTCTAGGTTTACATCTTGTATGAATTATATGAATAAAACCTAAGACCATTGGTTCCTTTTATAGACTAAGGATTAGGGTTTACAAGAGATAACTATGTATAAACATGTAAATCTTCTATTTAAATAACTAATACAGAATAATATTCTGAATACTTATCCTAAATAGATATTTCCAACAGCGTTTGACTTTTGTTGACTTCTGTCAACGTCTAATTTACTCTTGACAACGCCTAATTTACACTTGTCAACGCTTAGACACAATGTGTCAACGTTGAACAAATACATTCATGTTTTCTTCGTTTTTGAGTTTCTGCCACATCAACGTTTTGACCCAACACATCACAAGGAAATTATCAAGGCAATAATTTTAATCAAAACCGAAACAATTTTCAAGGAAATAATAATCAACAAGGAAATTTTTCGAATCAAGGAAATTATAATCAAGGTCGAAATTTGAGTTGGCAAAATCGAGATAACAACAACAATCAAAACTCGAATTTTCAAAACAACAATCAAGGTAACAATTTTTCAAGTGGTAATCAAGGGAATTTTTAAAGAAATAATCAAAACTAAGGGAACTTTAATTCTAATCAAAATAGTTCGTCAAACGAGTTTCAAAAATATATGAAAACGAATGAGGCTAATATGAGACGATTAGAGGGACAAATTGGTACTTTGAAAAATGAATTTTTCAATACGTTGAAAAATCAAAATACTAAAATTAAGCAAGGACAAATCGACATTAAAAAGATGTTTTTGGCCATAATGAAAAAGACTTCGGGTGCGTCATCGAGTACGTTACCTAGTGACACTGTTACTAATCCGAAGGAACATGTTAAAGCCGCCTCCTCTCATGGAAAAGGTCGTGTGATTACCCCTAACCTTTATAATTTTAGAGTTGTTCCTTCTTCTCAACCCTCGACTTCTAAAACACCATCATGTTCTAAAGTCGAGGGGGTGAACGTGGTGACCAAGGAAAAGAGTGCACACCCTCGTGTACTTCAAATTCCATCCGCGGTTTAAAAATAGAGCTGTATCGACCTTACCAAAGTGACCCTTGAGGAAACTTGTGCTTCGATCCTTCTTTAAAACCACTAAAGGCATATGCCGAGAAAAGAAGAGGATCCGGGCCAATTTCTACTACCTTGTGATTTTTCCGAGATTGAGGGATGTTTAGCCTTCGCCGACTTAAGGGCTAGCATCAATCTCATGCCTCGTTCTCTTTGGAAATTGATGAAATTTCCTAGACTTACCCCCCAAACGAACATGACAATCGAGCTAAAAAATTGTACACCATTAAAACCAATTGGAATAGCCGAGGATGATTATGTTAAATTTGGAAAGTTTATTTTTTCGGCGGACTTCGTCATTTCCGATTACGAGTGTGACCCTAAATGTCCCATTATTTTAGGTCGACCCTTTTTATCGACGGCTGGAGCCGTAATCCACGTTCACGGTGGGAAATTAACTATGAAATATGGGAAGGATAAAATGGACTTTTTCGCGAGTAGATGCCAAATTTTTAATGATCATGCCAAAACCGAGGTTTTAAAATTTGATAATTTCAAAGTGCATACTTTAGCGGAAAAAATGAGGCTAGATTCATGTTTTGAAAGAATTAAAAGCAACGATTTTAGAGATGAGGATTTTAATGATAATAAATACGTGTACTTAATTGAAAAGGGTATTCGTAAATTTATGGATAAAAAATCGTTTTGGGATGTATTCGGAAAACAAAGTGAACAAACAATTCCGAAGGGAGACGTTAGTGCCATCACGACAATGACCAAAATGGACTCGTTTTCACCACCTTCGAAGGACCACGTCTTTGAGGCATCAACTTCTAATTTCATTGAAGTGCCTCCATTACCTAGCCCAATATCCGTTGAGGCTAAAGGTTTTATCAACACCAATCTCTCGTCATTGAAATGTCACCTAAGCATAGTTAATTGACTTGTAAGACCATGGTTGTGAATTCTCACATCGACACTTTCTTTGATAATGACGATGAAGACGATTTTATCGAAATCGATCACATACTCAAAAATCCACAAGCTATTACTGACTCTCACAAAAATAATTCTTCGTGTGGTGAGTATGATGATTTTAAATTCGAGCCCGAGATTGAGGAATTATTGAACGAGAGCTTGCTCTTTTGCCTCCACTTCCACCTACAAGTGAGGTTGATTTTTCCAATATCGAGGCCGAACTTGATGAATTAGAACGTCTCATTCATAATGATGAACCAACTCATGTGACCAAAAATACCATTCTTGAGGAGTTACCTAATCAACACTCCTCAAATGAGAATGACGTTTACCACATTCGTGAGGATCTAACTTATCAACGATCCCCACCAAAGAATGATGGTTTTGTGCTTGATCGTGATCTCTTCGAGAGAGTTTCTAAAATCATTAATGAGGGGAACGACAAACCTTGGTTTGATGAGCCTATCTTCGATGAAGAAATCGATGAGATTAACGTTCATGAGGATGAAGAATATGTTGACCCCGAGGGGGGGTGTTCTTTATTGACCAACATTTTGAGATCTTATACAATCCACCACCCCCACCCGCGACTTAAATGTGAGGATTTTTAGCATGAATAATATTGATTATGAAAAGCCAAATATTTTCGACATCATAAAATCGGGTTTTCATAAAGAGTTAAAAATGATGAAAAAGGAAAGGATTTAAAAATTTATTTAAATAATTTTTTTACAAGTCTAACTCCGTCATCACTACGTTTTATGAGTGCTACCACCTCGTCTACTCCTTTTGATAAGTGTGAGTGTGGTTTTAGTGTGGGGGAAGCCCCTTATGTTTCCTCACATTTCTCCACCGAGGACGAGATATTTGATCCCAGAATCGCATTTAAAGGGAAATCTCGGTCTTCCACCGATGCAATAAATGGAAAATATATCTATTTGCTTGGTGTGAGTCTACGTGGAGTAGCTCATTGTATTGCCCCACCCATTGTCCCACCCTTCTATTTCTTCTCATCTATTTTCTTTTACCCCATTGGTGTTCGTGTTGGAGTAGCGTTGTAATATTTGCTTTTTAAGTTCGTTTTTCTCTCGGTATCTTATCGAATTGAAATTGGGTTTCAAGTTAAACTTAATTTTTGTTGGTAATTAATGGCTAGATTGGTAACTATTTCTACTTGGCAATTAACACGTAAAAAGTAAAAATATCTAATATACTTAATACGTACTAATCTACAAACATATTGCAATTACATCAATTAAATGCACAAAATAAAAAAATGTAAAAATAAAAATTTTATACTACAAATGCAAAATACAAAGTACTAAACTAAAAAAGTAAACTTTATAAATCTAAAAATACACTTTTATGAAATCTTCAAATTCAAAATGTGTAAAAAACAAACACAAATTTAACTGCTTATTACTCAAAGTTACTATTCCAGTCCGAGATCAATTTCCAAACAGGCCCAACAGAAAAATGCATATACAGTCCAATAAAATGAAATGGGCTTAATGATATTCTTAATTGGATAAAAGCATAAAGGGAAATGAAAATGTACACAAAGGTTCAACGTGTAAAGTACTTCACTTTAACAAATTAAATTTATATAGAAACAAGCAGTAGTACTCATCTCATTAACTTCCAACTAGGCTATCTATATGAATAAAACTCATTACTGAACTTATTAGCAAGTTGAATCCGACAACTTATTGCAATACTAACTAAATTAATATGACGTTGATCAATTACCAACTCTAACTAAAGGAACAAAATGAACACTAACTCTTAAGAGCAGGTTGTATTAGAACTGTGGTAACTACCTAATATTCTACTTAATAAGCTCAACGTAATTTATTCCGAAAATAGCTAAAGGCTAGTAACTATAGATCATGTTGAATGCATATTTAACTTCAATTCCTCACCAAATTGATGGCTAAAGATCTGCACTTTTATAAAGCTTAAGCTACTAAAGTAATTCAATCTTATCTACCTGTTATGACTTTAGTTTAACACAAAGTCTAGTAAATGACATCTACAGCCGTATGTAAATGATACGAGACAAACTGATTATAACTAATCTATCCTAACTGAATTCACCATCAAACAATTCCCAAAGAATTCGACTGTCCCGAACACTAATTAACAGAAAAATGCAGAATATCAAAGGAGATTAATGCAGAACTTAAAATGAACCAATACAGATTAATCTAAACTGATTTATTGCAGATTTATTTTTTTACTTTTTGATTGACTTTAATGGAAACTAATGGAATTTTAAGCTATCTTTCAAGTAAATGACACGCTGTAAAAGTTTAAACTAGCCTACAACACTTTTACTCCTAAATCATAATCATCGCTACTGCTTACCAAACACCACTTAAGGAAAATGCAGAATTCAGTAATATCTAAATGGCTAGACAAAATCACAAATCTAATAAGATCCAATAACCAATCATTAACAGAATCATGCAACATCATTAACAAGTAAGTCTCAACTAAAGTTCTAACTCCTAGCAAATCAAAGATTACATTATACTATTGACCACTAACCGAATACACTATAATTGCAGAAAAGATAAACAAAGAATCACCTCTAGTCAAGACCAGCTCGTTGAGGAGAGAAATATAGCTGTTGAGCACGAACTTTAACAAACTGCATCCAAGGCCAAAATCTTTGATGTCGATGCTACTCTAACTGCTTAACTCGACTGAATCAAAAATGCCACCGATCTGCTACAGTACCTGCAAATCTGTAAATTTGCGCAGAAAATGGAAGAGATATGCAAAGCTTGTGAAATAAATGGTTAACCATGAGGTATCTAAAAAAACTATAAGGATCCTGTGAAAAACTGAGAAAACTCTTGAACTCACTAGAACTTATCACTGATTGAACTAGTATGAAACCATGAAGAGGAAGTCAATTGGCTGAAATTGTGAAAAGCTAATAGAAAGTTCATTAAGTTAAAATCAAGTAGCTACGAACATAAATTACAAGAACTTTGATTCAAGATGGTTTACTCTAACCAAAACTCAACTGTTGAAACAGATTTAAGTTTGCTCTAACTAACTCAAACTGAAAATGCTTGAAGACACAATTATACGAAAAGCTTTTAAACACTTTTTTAGAAAACATACACAAGCTTTTTGAGAGCTTTTGAAAGCAGAGCATAAGCTCAGTAGGTAAGCAAGAAGAATGAAAAACTGTGAATTTCCATTAATGGAGGAAAAGAGTAATCGGTTACAACAGATTACCAGAAGCTTTAACCGATTTAATAAGAATTAAACTACCTTATGAACTGTTTAGAAGAAGAAGATGTGAAAATTTATTAACTCATTAATGGCAGAAAAATGATACAAATATAACATAAATTTGTAACTGATTTACTTGAAGAGCTGTAACATAAATCAATACAAAAGCTGGAAGCTTAACTAACTAATCCTAACTCTAACTAACTATGTATAATCTACACCTAATCTAGCCAGCTCCAAATGAGGACACTTCTGGGTATTTATAGAGAAGATTCTGTGAAGTGGAGAAGTAAGTCATACGTGTTGCGCCCAACTGCTATCTGACATGTGGCCTTGGAGTTCTTCATGTATGCATAAAATTGGGTGCTTTCTCTTGTGTAAATGTTATTCTAATTACTTTCCATCATCTTGTGAGGAATGAGATTATAAACAACTTTGCTTCTTCTAATTTCTCTTGAAATCATGTTCTTCTATCTTGAATCTTGATTGGAGATGCCTGGTGAAAAGCTGCCTTTGTTTCTTTCCTTTTGGCTGTTGAAGATGAGAAAGACGACCAAAATAATGATATAAAAAACATTTTTTTCATCTATAGTCCCTAACTTCTATTATTTTGTCATTTACAAATTTGATCACTATTTTTTTAAAGTTTTTATACAAATCAAACTTTAAGTCCTTGATTTTCATGGATTTGGCGAATATGATCCTCAAGTGCTTGATTTGTATTTCCTTCGTCTTTTCTTCGAATAAAAAACCGTGAAAGCTCGTGTTTGCTTCCTTTTGTATCTGTTTTGCCTGAAACACACAAATACACCATACACGCGTAATTCTGAAAATATTAGAGTTTAATGTAATGTATTCTTCCATCTTTTTAAGTGGTTTTTAGGTTATAAATGATGAGTGTTTTCACACTTATCAAATCCCCTCCACTTGACCATTGCCATGGCTCATGCAATGCAATATTTCAAAGCTTTAAATTACATTTTTCGCATAATTAATCCACATTGGCCATTTTATGATTTAATATACTATACTATGCTACATGATGCATGATTTTTAATTTTTAGAAATGCAATGCAAAATATAAACTCTATTTATTTAATTTTGTATTTTCTTGAAATGGTTTGATGGAAATAACTCATAAAGAAATCAATGACTTTGATTAGGGCTTTGGTACCATGAATATTTATCACCCTCAAGTTTTACGTTCCCCATACCAAGCTTAAAAACAAGATCATTGTCATTCATAAGTAAAAGTGCATCGACTTATTCATATAAATTAATTGTGTTACTATATACCCCCACTTATTTTGCCTCTATCTGATTTTAATTGATCAAATTGCTTTTGACCGAATTTATCATGATTTGGCGTGAAGTATAAGAAATGCAAAATCTGAAAATAAGGAAGTACGGTTTTAATGATAGATAATCATCTTATCCATTACTCGAAAAACCGCCCACAATTGATATAAGTCCGACCTAAAATAATAAGTCATTCCCCTTATGTGTAAGAAACTTATGTCATTCTTTAATAAGTAGCTACTCACTCGCTAGAAAAGAAAAATAAAACTCACGCAATAATTTATATCCGTCGCCTTTTTGAGACCTTGGATCTTCAATCCCGCAACCCTTGTGAGAGTAATATTAGATTGGACCAACTATTAAATCCCTGCAGCCCTTGTGAGAGTAATATTGGAATTCAATAGCTACTATAATTAACACCACACTGCCCCTCTTGGGAGTCTTGTATAATTATTTTTTTTCTTTTTCTTCTTTTTTCTAGCCACTCGCTTTTTTTATAATCCGCTCTTATTTTTCTTGATTCCTCACTAAGAATAGAAAGATAAATAAAAGAAAAACACCCGCTAAGTATTAAGCATGACAAAATTCTAGTACACATAAAACGTTCTAACTTAGAATCTTAAGACGTACTTATACCAACCATGAATGATTAGTCAAAAATGCATAAGAGACTACAAACCGATTAAAACCGTTCTTGATTATTTATTAACAATATATACATGCGTTGAAAAGAAAGTAAATGTTACGCAAGGGGATATAATGGCCACAAGTAATTAATATGAGGTTTGTCTAGCCCTTTACACTTACTTTAAACTCTATTATCTCTTGTTCTCCATAATTTAAAATCTCAAGTAATGAGACTCGTGGATGCTTAGCCTAATAAATCAAGTGAATGATTTACATGGTTAAGGATACTAGCTAGAGTAAGCTTGATAAGAAAACTCGGGTTGAGTCAAATATTCATGACGGGCCTAATATGTCAAAGACTTCTAAACTTGTTAAAACCATATCCTTTATTATATTTTTTTCTTTTTCATATATTTTTGATGAAAACTAAAAGAAAAAATATATACAATGCAAATGTGTTATGCAAATGAAAAATGATTTATGCAAAAATGATGAATGCAATATTTTTGTTGGCCAAAGTAGATCAAAAATTTGAAAAATGTTGAAAATTTAATTTTCCCAATTATCATAAAGGCAAAGGCAATGGTCTAGGCAAGGTCACTTCGATAGAAGACCCCCCCCCCCCCCCACACACACACACTTAAGATAAACATTGTCCTCAATGTTTAAGAGTATTGGATTGTAAAGTCCCCTACACTTATGACATTGCGTACTTTGTTTAACTCGAGCTAAGGAAAAGACAACTAAAGTGTATTCATTTTAAGCACACGTTTTGAATATCACAATAGCAAAAACAAATCGAAGTGAACCGGATACACGGGCCTCCTCCATAAACTCCATGAATGAAATGAGAGAGATCAACCCTCGAAACAAACACCAAAAGACGAAGAAAAGCACCCCTCTACTTCAACTCTACTATAGCACCCTCTTATTTATGAAAAAATCTAAGGAATCTAAACCTAGTTATTTGATGCTTGAGTTTATTCCTAGAATCTCTAGCTCGAATCGATCCCAAAAGAACTAGTTCTGAAGGAAAATCATGGAAAACCGAGATTTCCAAGAAAGGAAAATCTCTCCATGATACGGTGAAAGGTCATGCCCATAAAGGGAAACCTCAAGAAAGTCTACCAGGGTCAAATACATGATTTTCATCCCAATAATAGCACAACCCCAAGGTGGGAATCACAAATAAGGGTAAAGTAGTCGAGGTTTCCTTAAGCAAACGATGATCACAATGAAGGGTATGATAACAAGGTAAGGATCTAATTTTTCCAAAATATTTTCTGTTTATTTCATCAGATGGATACTGAGATAGCTCAAAAAGGTTTATACCAGGATCAAAAACCTTTTCCTTTAGGGGAAAATGACAAGTCAAAGAAGTGTTTTCCTTAGAAGACTCCCCTATATAAATTCACATCACTAGACACCGAAGGTTGTAAAAGAGGTGTTAAAACACAAGTAGTATGAACCCTCGGGTCTTCCTTTTCTTTTCCTTTTGAAAAATTTTCATTAAGGTCCAAATGAGGGTAAAAGTCATCATCTAAGTCCAAAGTGGGAGAGTCATCCTCGTCTAAACTCAATGAATAGACAAAAGAGTTATCGAAGTCATAAGAGAACTCGTCCTCATGAGGAAAATAGGAATTTAGAAACGTTTCTAATTCCTCCTCAAAAGTAAGATCCTCAAAAGTAGGGTCGATCTCTAAAAGTGGAGGATCCTCCTCAAAAGTCACTATTTCAAAAGTAGGACTATAAAGGTGAATAGAAAGGTCACAAATAGGAGGATTACTCGTAGAGAAGATAGAAGGCTCAATAGGTATCTCATCAAAACTCAAAGTAGTGTGATCACTGAAAGAAGCATCATCACTATAGTCATCATAAATTGGTGTATCAAAAATTGGTGGCTCAAAAGGTGGGTTTGAATTTATCACAAAATCATCAATTTGAGACTCTTGAGTTGCAAAAGGATTTAGAAAAACCTCTTCAATGTCATCATTGTTAGACTCCTTAGTTTCAAAACTAGTGAATGAGGAAGCAATGGAAGCTATAGTCTCAACATGGGGAAGATCATAGTTCACACCCTTGCAAGCTTAATAAAAGTATTCATTAAAAACTTCATCAAGAACATCAATGTTATTCACCTCTTCATCAAGAACATCAATATGATTCACTGTCTCAGGCTCATTAGATTTCTTAGATAGCTTCCCTATATTAAACACAACTTTTTGATCTTCCACTCTCATAGTTAACATTCCCTAAGCCACATCTATTAGAGTTCTCCCGGTTCTTAAGAATGGTCTCCCAACAATCAAAGGCACCTTGGGGTCCATATCATAGTTCACAACTATAAAGTTCACAGGGAATGTGAACTTGTCAACTCATACAAAGACATCTTCCGCAATCCCCACTGGATAAGCGACCGTACGGTTGGCTAATTCCAAGGTCATTTTAGTGGGGGTAAGCGCAGGAATGGAGAGTTGTTTCCAAACCGATAAAGGCATCAAGTTTATGCTAGCACCAAGATCCGCTAAAGCCATACAATTCTCTACCCCCGAAAAATTACATGGAATTAAGAACCGCCTCGGATCATCAAGCTTAGTAGGTAACTTCTTTAACACCGCGGAACAACTCTCATTCAAAGAAGCAGTAGGTACATCAATCAATTTCTCTTTGTTAGATAGAAGGTCCTTAAACATTTTGGCAAATTTAGGCATGTGAGCAAGAGCCTCGGTAAAAGATATATTGATATTCAATTATTTAAACATTTTCAAAAAATTGGAAACTTGAATATCATCCTTATTTTTAACTTTCTCCTTGCTCAACCTTGAAGGGTATGGTAAAGTGGGTTTTTGGGTAGAAGGTTGAGGAGAGGGTATTGGAGGACTCTCCTCAGGCACAACCTCAGGTGCAGCCTCAGGTGCAGGCACAAGTATAGTCTCAGAAGGTAAAGGGGCAGTCAAGGGTGGTATGTCAGAAGGTAAAGGGGCAGTGGGAGGAGTCACCAAAGGGGGAGTAGAACTCATTGTAACCTTCGGGCCTTGTCCCTCTTTTATTGGCGGAGGGGTGGAAGGTCCCACTGTGGTTTTCCCACTCCTTGTTGTAATGGCATTAACATTGACTCTTGGGTTAGTTTGGGTGTTTGAGGGCAATGCACCTTGAGGTCTTTGGTTTAAAAGTATCATGAATTTCTTATTTGTGTCCTCTTGCAATTCCCTAAACCTTTCTTGAGTCCTCCTTTCACTTTTATGAATTCTCCTTTCAGTCCCTTGATTCATTTTATGAAGAAGTTCAATAGTTTCATTTTTCCCATTCCCTTGAGTGTACCCTTGAAAACATTGGTTTTGAAAATTTAGATGTTGATTATGAACACCTTGGTTATTTCCATGATTGTAAACCCCTTAATTTTGCCCTTGAAAGTGATTTTGCCCTTGAATGTGATTTTCCCCTTGAAAACTGTTATGACCCCTAGCATTAGCATTTCCTTGAAAGTTCCCTTGATTATTTTATCTTGGCCCTTGGTTTCTATTAAGCATTTGTGGATTATTTCCTTGGATTTGGATGGTTTTATGGGGAGGGAAACCCAGTGGAGCAAGGTAGTTGTTGGAGTTGTAAGAAAGGTTATCAGGATTGATGTTTGGTTTGAAATGTGCCCTTCCATCATCATTGTAAGCATAACATTCTCCTTGATAGTTTTGCACTTTATCACAATTTAAGTATGTATGAGAGCCTCCACATGTTTCACATTGAAGAGTGATGGCATTAACATTGTTGGTAGAAGAGTTTCTCAATTGAATTTCCATAAACTTATGAAACATATCATGAGATTGGTGAATCTTTTGAGGTAATGGATCGTCAATTGATTGAGTAGAACACCCTTGCACAGCATGTACCACCTCATCCCTATCCCTATTGCTTTGGACCATCGATTAGGTCTCAATGATGTCCCACGCCTCTTGGATAAACTTAGCAAGAATGTTTCCACCCACGGCCGAGTTAGGGGAATCTTGATGGTGTGGTCTCAAACAATTGTAGAAAGTATTGATTTGGTGGAGTTGGTCAAAACCGTGGTTAGGCCACTTTCTTAATAACTCCTTGAATTCATCCCAAGCCTCACAAAGGTTTGATGTTTCCTTTGTTGGAAGCCTATGATTTGATTCCTCAATGTGGTGGTTCGTGAAGGTGGAAAGAACTTTTTCACAAATTTCTTCTTTACGTCCTCCCAAGTGAGAATGCTACTAAAGGGTTGCTTATCAAGCCAAATCCTAGCATTCCCTTCCAAAGAGAAAGGGAATAGCATCAATTTAACCACCTCTTGGGGCACCCCATTATACTTGATAGTGTTACTAATTGATAAGAATCTCTTGATATGATCATGGGGGTCATCCATAGGTCTACCTAGGAAAGGTATAGTGGAAACCATTTGAATGATACATGTCTTAAGTTCAAAGTTATTAGCGGTTATCTTAGGAATTACAATAGCATCCGTGTTTCCATCCACGGTGGATTAAATGTAACACCTCATTTTGATAAATGGAATATCACATGATAATTATGGCGTGTCATCAAATCATGCAAGGTAATATGTACTAAAACATACATGACCAAAAGGGAAAAACCGGAATCAAACATTGGTTCCCAAACATAAGCCCAAAACATAAATAAATTAAATGAATAAGAAGGACAAAACAAGTGTCCAAGCAAGCATACGTATACGAAGGCAAAAGGAGCAGAAGTCTAAGCCAGCTTTCCTCCTATGCACGTCCTACAAAAGCTCAATTCTGTCCATGAGTAACTGCCCTTTTGGGACATGGAAAGGAAAGTAACGGCTGAGAATTACGCTCAGTGAACGGATATATGACATAGTATAAATGACATAACATAATAAAGACTGATTAGCAGCGGAAATGTATAAGTCATGGAAAACGTGTAAATATTTATAAAACTGGTTTTATAGTTTGGAAAGAGTTATCTTTTTATATGAAAACTGTATTAATTAGCCAATAGCCCATATAGGTCATGAGGTTCCATCGTGCATGAATACTTGGGGGGAGACCTTATCATGCAATTAGAGAGGATGCCTCTAATTAATTAGTCTGGGTAGGAGGGATCAACTCCTTGTGAAGGATTCAAGACACACACCACATTCACCATGAAAATCCTATAAAAACATGTAACTAAGATGCACCTGTAACACCCCACTTTGATAAGTGGACCGTTACGCGTAATTATGGCGTGTCATCAAAGCATGCAAGGTAATATGTAGTAAAACATACATGACCATAGGGAAAACCGGAATCAAACACCGGTTCCCAAAATAAGCCCAAAATATAAATAAAGCAAATGAAGTGAATGAAAGACTAAACAAGCATAAGTATATGAAGGCAAAAGGAGAAGAAGTCTATGGCAGCTTCCATCCTATGCACGTCCTACAAATGCTCGAGTCTGTCCTTGGGTACCTGCCGTTTTGGGACAGAGAAAGGAAAGTAACGGCTGAGCATAGCGCTCAGTGCACGGATATATGACATAGTATGAATGGTTGAAACATAAATAAGACTAATAGTAGCAGAAATGTATAAGTCCTGGAAAATCTAGTTGTCTGTCATGTTAACTGGTTTTAGTTCTGAAAACATAGCTTATGTTACTTATGAAATCTGTATTAGTTAATGTACCAAAAGCCAATATAGGTCATAAGGTCAACAACGTACATGAATACTTGGAGGGGAGACCTCATCATGCAATTAGAGGGGTTGCCTCTAATTAACTGGTAAGTGGGTAGGAGGGATCAGCTCCTTGTGAAGGATGCAAGGCACACACCACATTCACCATGAAATCTTGACTGAAACATGTAACTAGGATGCACCCATATGCCCCACATGATAATATAATAATAAAATGGCCAAATAACTAAAAAGGGACGCCACGAGCTATCACTCCGCCGTGGTGAAGTCATAACACTAGTGCCTCTAGTGTTATGGTTATGGTACCTCCATAACTAGGTGAAACTGGTCATGCATGTATATGGCTAAGGTAACTAATAAACATAAACATTTAATCTGTAACTACTGGGAAAAACAGTTGGCTGCATACGGGAAATCCTAATGAAGGAAGAGATTGTCCTTACTGAAGGACGGGAAATTCGTACCTTAAGTCCAGTAAACGAAGAAGACGAATGGAAGAGAGTCCTACTTCGATCTCACTAATGCTACATAGAAGGATACGTGTATAAGTATACTGTCTACTGCGTACGTAACTGATTATAGTATGTCTTGACTCGTTTTATATGTTTTGGTCTTGTTTTACTGATTTTAATGTTACATTGCTTTTATCATGTGTTTTAAGCCTTCTGATTAAGTATTAACTGATATTATTGTATTATTATACTTGTAGTGTAATAATAAGTAACTTTCTAAAAATAGCAGGTTTCCTAAAAGAGAAAGTTTCCAAAAACAGATTTACTTCTTAAAATAGAATAAGTTTCTAAAAATAGAAAATTTCCAAAAATAGTAAGTTTCCTGAAATAGAAAGTTTCCATATTTGGAATTAAGCTGAATTTATAAGCTAATAATATAAGCTTAGTTTTACTGATTAAATATATTAAGTCATGTGATTAATAGTATAGTTTATTACTTATAACATGTAAATTAAATAAGCTATAAGTTATAAGATTTAATTAGATATAAACATGATTTAATTAAATTAAGTGTATAAAATACTTAGGAAAAACATGTATTAATATTTATATTAATATAACCTAAGTCATGATAATTAATTAATTACATGTCATGTTTTAATAATTAATTAACTACTATAGTCTAGTTTAAATAATAAAATACTTAGGTTATAATCGTGTATTATTAATAATAATAATAAACCTAAGGCATGTTTTAATTAAATTAATTCGGTATCATGTTAAATTAATTTAATTAACTTGAAAAAAATATGCACATGTAAACTAATTAAACTTCTAAAAAAAATTAACCCGATCCCATGTATTATTTATTAAACTGTGTCGTGAACCGAACCAGTGAACAGTGGCAACCCGGCCTAAGCCGGTTGCCCTGCTCTCGGCAAGTTGCCATCGGCTGCTGCCGGTGGTGTTGTCCTGCTCGCACAGCCGCTGACCACAAACAGGTTCCCACCGGCAGTTGCCGGTGGTTCCCCCTACCTGCCCACGGTTCCCCCTGCTTACCATAAATAGCCACCGGCTTTGACCGGTGGTGGGGCTGTGGTTGTCGCGACCTAAACCAACCAAAAGGACACCCCCGACGTGAGTCGGGGTGCCTTGTTCCCCGCTGTCGACCGTAACCCAACACCACCGAGACCTTTGTCTCGTGTGGTGGTGCGAACCAAGAGACACCGAGAGTCGTAGGACTCTCGGTTGTGTGGCGTCCGAAAACCAAAACCCGAAAACAACCTTTATTATTACCCACCATGACTTTAACATGTTAATTAATCTTAATTAATTATTCCCATGATCACATGTTCATAAAAACATAAAAAAAAATAAAAAGAAAGGTTTTCGGATTACCCAAAACACGTGGAATGAATAAATCTTGATCTCACGAACACACTCCTAATCAATAATTAAAATCAAAACCCCATCCTCCTTTTGGCTTGCTACCGGCGGCTAAACCAGAACGTCACGTTCTCCTTTTGGGTGTTGTTGGCGGCATAACCAGAACATCACGTTCTCCTTTTGGGTACTGATGGCGGCATAACCAGAACATCATGTTCTCATTTTGGGTACTGATGGAGGCATAACCAGAACATCACGTTCTCCTTTTGGGTGCTGCTGGTGGCATAACCAGAACCGACGGCCACCATGAGGTCTGCTAGGGTTTTTGCTTTGTTTTGAAAATGTGATAAATGAAAATGTAATGATTAACCTTCCTAACATATTTTTGTGAAGTGGGTTGGGCCATAAGGCCCGTTTCCTTTCTTTGTGTCTGTGGGTAGGTGGGGCCCACAAGGGAAACCCGAACCTTTTCATGCTTAATAATTACGTGTTCGTACGTTTGTATTGTTACGTTATTATAATTTATTCGTATTATTATAAATACTTGTACGTAATCGTAATAATAATATACGTAAATACATATTTATGTGTTCGTGATTCTTACGTTCATGATTTCATGTTCGTGATTATAATTATTATTGATAATAATTATCTTGTATTAATACATACTTAATACTTATCGTGTAATAACACGTACGTAATTCTTGTAATTAATATTCGTGATTCGTGTTCATGTTATATAAGGAAAGTTGTAATCTTGTACGTACGATTATTAGTGTACTGTTCATGGTAAAAGCATGCAGGTTTTACAACTCTTCCCCCTAAAAAGAATAATTTGTCCCCGGATTATAGATAAAGTAAACTGAAAGAGAAACATACCATAATCAAACTGAGAGGGTATGTAAGATAAAAGGACATGCAGGTGACATGGTAGAAGGAACGTGGAACGTGACATGTCTTGAAAGGACATGGAACATGATGTGACGGAAAGGACGTATCTAATCGATAAGAGAAAACGGATAAGAAGTCCGGATGTACTCCTTCGTTCCAAGTGGCTTCCCGCCCAGAACGGTCCTCTAAACGGTCTTGGCGGAAATAACAATATTAGTCTTCATGACTTTTGGTTGACATTACAGAAAGTTTCTGGTTCATCAACATAAGATAGATTAGCATGAATCTGATCGAGTGGATAAGAATTAACGTGCAAGTGTAAATGAATGTTATGATATAAAATAACTTAGATTAACTGATATTAGTCTCGTCTTAGCAATAATGCGCGAGACATACTCAAAAGTAGTACGTGAACAATTGTGAACGTGATACGTGAACAATTGTGAACGTGATACGTGGAGATATTGTGAGTGTAGTAAGAGAAAACATATGGTGATCAATGATACGTGTAACATATCGTGAATATGGTATAACTAAGGAGGTAACGCCGAACGCTATAAGGTGAGACGTAGAATGTGACGTAAAACGTCTATCTGAGAATAGAGAGTTATACTAAATTTGGGTCTGGTCTCTCAAGCTCTTCCCCAAAACGAAAATAAACGTAAAATCGTAAGCCAGGAGACAATCATGAACGTGAATAGTGTCATGAACGTGAATGTGAAAGCAAGTCGTAAAATTTGAACAAAGACGTGAACGTAAATAAGGAGCACAAATGTGAAACTTCGTCTGGCCCGATAGCTGAGGGATTACCAAGTGATTAGATGAGCCGTGGCTGGAACACGTTAGATCAGTCTGTTGGTTCTGAAATCCTTGCGGATGTAAGGATTCTGTAGACTTGGTCAAACTGTTGACAATAACCCAAATAGCACCATGCTTCTTCTGAGTTTGTGTTAATCTGGTAACCAAAATCCATGGAGATCTTGTCCCATTTCTGTTCACCTTTTTCCGATGATGGAAAACATCCTAGTCAGTTGGTGTTCTATCTTAGCCTGTTGGTATGTCAGGTACTTTGATATGAACGTAACTATATCTTGCTTCGTAGAAACTTGATAAATAGAAATTTGCGGAACTATAAGTCTCCGAAATTATACTTCTCTTAGCATAGGATTTTCTGGAACACCTAATGTAGTGTAGGGTTCTCACCTTTACGCATAACTGAGTCATGGTAAGATTAACCGTGCGAATCCATGTGATTCAGCGTGTCACCGTAATCAACCAGAATTTATATTAGAAAATTTCAAAGTGAAATTTCTCCTGTCGTAGAATTTGCAACATAGTGCAAATATGGTCTTCCTTCTCTTCTCTAGACCTAGAGAAAAATCAGGTTGTTCTCGATGAAAATACTGATGAATTTGTTTATGAATTCATGGAAACTCAATTTATTAAGTCTATAATGCTGCTGGAGCATTTATGAGACTAATACAAAATCACGAATCTAGCATGACCGAGTCGTGTACGAATAGCAGTCATGTAAATGTTCTGCTCTTTCACTCGTCACTGTTGGCAGCATGATGATGAGTCCGATCTTGGAAAGGTGATTAACACCCTAAAGTCGATTGGACATGTTGTCAATACGTGGAGGAGAATAACGGTTAGGGGTGGTGATTTGTTTTAAAATCGACGGTAGGCGACACATAATCTCATGTTACCGTCCATCTCCTTGAAGGTTCTTCTGGAATGTATGGGAAGATTTTGGTATAATCGGCTGGTTATGCGTTAAAGGAACTTCAGTGGTAGTGTCTCAACTGACAGCTAGAAAATTTTAGCAGTCATGACTAACAAAGCACGTGCTTAGAAAGCATAGATAATTTGTACAGATTTTCCTGATGGAAAACCATGCTGAATGTATTCAGAAGCCTGAACATTACTGTACAAAATCATGAATCGTAGCAGGGTGTGTTGCTCGTAGTCCATAATTAGGATTAAATTCAACTCGCATCTATCCGAGGTAATGCGTTAACAGCTTGGATCTCATCATTAGGCTGAAGGAAAACCTTCGTATACATGGGGGATGCGAATGACGTCCTTTATGGTCATGAATATATGAAATATAGGTGCAAGAAAGGAAAGTATCATCGAACAATCGTGACAGATCTCACTGATATGCCGGTGCTGGTACTGAAATCCTTTGGTGGGTACCCTGAATTTCTTAGGGATGTTCCAGAATTGGACGTGAGTCATGTGTCTTGACTCGTGTCTTGGGAGGTATATGCATGACATGTGTCTTGACTGGTGTCTTGACATGTGTCTCGAGATGTGAAACAAATAGAACTACAAATATTAGGTTATTATGCCAGAATTGGCGGATCGGTTGGACTACTGATCCTTTGTATTTCTGATCACGTCCGCGACCGGAGCTTCGGTTGCGATTGCTAGGATAGTTGATATCATAGTAGTGGTTACTATCGTCCAGTCTGTCAGTTCCACGACGGTCATTCTCATGACTGTGATTCATGTAACTATTCAGCTGAGTGGCCGGCTGGTACCGGTTCGCACTCATATGACTGAAACGACAATTGAATGACGTGTGACATGTAACTAAGAATTAGGGACAATGATTGATGGGAATCGTCTAGTGGTGAAGCATCTTCTCGTTCGATCTCTTTGATCTAACGCCTTTGTCTTCGTCTTGTAAGATCTCCAGGTTGTGAACAGCATCAACATCTCGTAGCGTCTCTAAAATCCTCAGCATCAACCCTTAGTAACATCTCCAAGCTATGAGCGGCATCAGCAATTTGTAGAGTATCAGCAAGTGGAATACGCACATGGGATACGGTACATGGAGTACACATGGAATGCACATGAAATGATCGGTATGGGGTCGATCATCTACATGATTTCAAAGGAAAATAATTGGTTAAACGGTTAGAAAGATCATCATGATAACCTGGCAATGCCAATATATACCTCATTCTGGTTGCATAGAGTAACGCTAACGTGTGGTTAAACGAATTTCAACGATGATTTTCTTGAAAGCATGATTAATGAAAACCAGCCATGACTATCATGAAAGCAGGACTTAAATGAATTCCAACAGTGTCTTGCATGAAAGCATAAACAACAAAAGAGACGTAAGACGTAATCACATGAAGACGAAATCATCATGAAGAAACATGAAACAACCTAACATGAAGGAGTGTATAACATAATCAGCATGAAACTGAAGTTAACCATGACAATATGAAAACATACTTGACATATAAATATAGTAACTTATGAGGGGACATGAAGAAAAAAAATTATGCCAATAAATCATGAGAAAATTTTATGCATGAAAACAGTGCGTGAATGCATGATGCAGTTTATAAAAACCTTTATATGTGTGAGGGTAAACGCCAATGGTCAGTTTACCCAAAACAAAAGACATGGCGAGGGGACGCCTATGGGTCGGTCTCAAAGTTATAAGTTTCGATAAAAGCACATGCGACTAAATAGGGCCAGTCCTGTACCAACCATTACTTAGTCGAAATTCCTGCAACAATGATACATGAAACATAAATAAGTAAAAATCATCTGTCAAAACTTATCAGAAAAAAAATTATGTGAATAATTATAAACTACTTGGGTTCAGTCCACATAGCCACAGTTCACGAGGAACATCATGCATGAAACAATGACACATAACTAAATATGAATGTCGGTTGTCCATCCATATTAGTAAAACAATATCGATGAAAACATCAAGGTTAAAACATCAAGGTGCTGAAAACATCATGGTTAAAACAACAATGCGTTGAACACATCAATACGTGGAATAACAAGTGTTGGCTTAGGAAGCTCCTGGTGACTACCCACTAGTCACAGGTTAAGTTTTAGAGCCTACAGGTCAAAGCCTTGGCTCTGATACCATAATTGTTACACCCCACTTTGATAAGTGGACCGCTACGCGTAATTATGGCGTGTTATCAAAGCATGCAAGGTAATATGTAGTAAAACATACATGACCATAGGGAAAACCGGAATCAAACACCGGTTCCCAAAATAAGCCCAAAACATAAATAAAGTAAATGAAATGAATTAAAGACTAAACAAGCATAAGTATATGAAGGCAAAAGGAGAAGAAGTCTATGGCAGCTTCCATCCTACGCACGTCCTCCAAATGCTCGAGTCTGTCCTTGGGTACCTGCCGTTTTGGGACATGGAAAGGAAAGTAACGGCTGAGCATAACGCTCAGTGCACGGATATATGACATAGTATGAATGGTTGAAACATAAATAAGACTAATAGCAGTGGAAATGTATAAGTCCTGGAAAACCTAGTTGTCTGTCATGTTAACTAGTTTTAGTTCTCAAGACATAGCTTATGTTACTTATGATATATTAGTTAATGTACCAAAAGTCAATATAGGTCATGAGGTCAACAACGTGCATGAATACTTGGAGGGGAGACCTCATCATGCAATTAGAGGGGTTGCCTCTAATTAACTGGTAAGTAGGTAGGAGGGATCAGCTCCTTGTGAAGGATGCAAGGCACACACCACATTCACCATGAAATCCTGACTGAAACATGTAACTAGGATGCACCCATACGCCCCACATGATAATATGATAATAAAATGGCCAAATAACTGAAAAGGGACGCCACGAGCTATCACTCTGCCGTGGTGAAGTCATAACACTAGTGCCTATAGTGTTATGGTTATGGTACCTCCATAGCTAGGTGAAACTGGTCATGCATGTATATGGCTAAGGTAACTAATAAACATAAACATTTAATCTGTAACTACTGGGGAAAACAGTTGGCTGCATACGGGGAATCCTAATGAAGGAAGAGATTGTCCTTACTGAAGGACGGGAAATCCGTACCTTAAGTCCATTGAACGAAGAAGACGAACAGAAGAGAGTCCTACTTCGATCTCACTAATGCTACATAGAAGGATACGTGTATAAGTATACTGTCTACTGCGTACGTAACTGATTATAGTATGTCTTGACTCGTTTTATATGTTTTGGTCTTGTTTTACTTATTTTAATGTTTCACTGCTTTTATCATGTGTTTTAAGCCTTCTGATTAAGTATTAACTGATATTCTTGTATTATTATACTTGTAGTGTAATAATAAGTAACTTTCTAAAAATAGCAGGTTTCCTAAAATAGAAATTTTCCAAAAATAGATTTACTTCTTATAATAGAATAAGTTTCTAAAAATAGAAAGTTTCCAAAAATAGTAAGTTTCCTGAAATAGGAAGTTTCCGTATTTGGAATTAAGCTGAATTTATATGCTAATAATATAAGCTTAGTTTTACTTATTAAATATACTAAGTCATGTGATTAATAGTATAGTTTATTACGTATAACATGTAAATTAAATAAACTATAAGTTATAAGATTTAATTAGATATAAACATGATTTAATTAAACTAAGTGTATAAAATACTTAGGTTAAAATATGTACTAATATTTATATTGATATAACCTAAGTCCTGATAATTAATTAATTACATGTCATGTTTTAATAATTGATTAATTACTATAGTCTAATTTAAATAATAAAATACTTAGGTTATAATCATGTATTATTAATAATAATAATAAACCTAAGTCATGTTTTAATTAAATTAATTAGGTATCATGTTCAATTAATTTAATTAACTTGAAAAAATATGCACATGTAAACTAATTAAACTTGTAAAATTAATTAACCCGATCCCGTGTATTATTTATTAAACCATGCCGTGAACCGAACCCGTGAAAATCCCTGAACCAACACCCCCGAAAACAGTGGCAAACCGGCCTAAGCTGGTTGCCCCTGCTCTCGGCAAGTTGCCACCGGCTGCTGCCGGTGGTCTTGTCCTGCTCGCGCAGTCGCTGACCACAAACGGGTTCCCACCGGCAGTTGCCGGTGGTTCCCCCTGCCTGCCCGCGGTTCCCCCTGCTTACCATAAATAGCCACCGGCTTTGACCGGTGGTGGGGCTGTGGCTGCCGCGACCTAAACCAACCACAAGGACACCCCCGACGTGAGTCGGGGTGCCTTGTTCCCTGCTGCTGATCGTAACCCAACGCCACCGAGACCTTTGTCTCGTGTGGTGGTGCGAACCAAGCGTCACCGAGAGTCGTAGGACTCTCGGTTGTGTGGCGACCGAACAATAAAACCCGAAAACAACCTTTATTATTACCCACCATGATTTTAACATGTTAATTAATCTTAATTAATTATTCCCATGATCACATGTTCATAAAAACCTAAAAAAAATTAAAAAGAAAGGTTTTCGGATTACCCAAAACATGTGGAATGAATAAATCTTGATATCACGAACACGCTCCTAATCAATAATTAAAATCAAAACCCCGTCCTCCTTTTGGCTTGCTACCGGCGGCTAAACAAGAATGTCACGTTCTCCTTTTGGGTGTTGCTGGCGGCATAATCAGAACATCACGTTCTCCTTTTGGGTACTGATGGCGGCAAAACTAGAATATCACGTTCTGCTTTTGGGTACTGATGGTGGCATAACCAGAACATCACGTGCTCCTTTTGGGTGCTGCTAGTGGCATAACCAGAACTGGCGGCCACCATGAGGTCTGCTAGGGTTTTTGCTTTGTTTTGAAAATATGATAAATGAAAATGTAATGATTAACCTTCCTAACATATTTTTGTGAAGTGGGTTGGGCCATAAGGCCCGTTTCCTTTCTTTGTGTCCGCGGGTAGGTGGCGCCCACAAGGGAAACCCGAACCTTTTCATGCTTAATAATTACGTGTTCGTACGTTTGTATTGTTACGTTATTATAATTTATTCGTGTTACTATAAATACTTGTATGTAATCGTAATAATAATATACGTAAATACATATTTATGTGTTCGTGATTCTTACGTTCATGATTTCATGTTCATGATTATAATTATTATTGATAATAGTTATCTTGTATTAATACATACTTAATACTTATCGTGTAATAACACGTACGTAATTCATGTAATTAATATTCGTGATTCGTGTTCATGTTATATAAAGAAAGTTGTAATCTTGTACGTACGATTATTAGTGTACTGTTCATGGTACAAGCATGCGGGTTTTACAGTACCCATACGCCCCACATGATAATATAAATATATGGCTAAAACTATAAAGGGACGCCATGAGCAATCACTCCGCCATGGGGAAGTCATAACACTGGTGCCTCCAGTGTTATGGTTATGGTACCTCCATAACTTGGTGGCATGGCATACATGTATATGGCTTAGGCATTTAAAACTAACATAAGCATATCAAAACATATAAAACAACTATTTGGGGAAAACAGTTGGCTGCAAACGGGGAATCCTAATAATGAAAGAGAATGTCCATACTGAAGGACGGAATATCCATACCTAATGTCCAGTGAACGATGAAAGATGAAAGAATGCAAAGTCCTACGCCGACTTCAATAATGCTACATAAATAGGGAACATGTATGAGTTGTCTGATTTACTTTGTGTGTTAATGGTTCTTGTATGTTTTTAACGTATTTTATATATGTTCTTGTCATGTTTTACTATTTTAAATGTTATACTGTATTATGCATGATTTAAGTTAATCTGATTATGTAATTCATGTATTTCTTGTATTATTATACTTGTAGTGTAATAATAAGTAACTTTCTAAAAATAGCTGGTTTCCAAAATTAGAGAGTTTCCAAAAATAGAAAGTTTCCATAAATAGTAAGTTTCCATAAATAGTAAGTTTCTAAAAGTAGAAAGTTTCTAAAAATAGAAATTTTCCTAAAATAAAAAGTTTCCATAAATAGAAATAAGCTGGATTAGTATGTCTAAAATATAAGGTAAAGCTTATTGGTTAAAAGTACAAGTCATAACATTAATAGCATAGTTTATTAATTACATATCATGGTTAAATTAATAACTATAGGTTATACAAATTTAATTAAATTACGACATGGTTTAATTAAATTAAGACAAATAAAATACTTGGGTTTACATGTATTAAATTTTGTTAATTATAACCTAAGTCGTGATTTTAATTAAATTAACTAGTCATGATATTAATTTAATTAAATAAGCACTTAAACTAATTTTATAATTTTTCCCAAATCCGAACCCGTGAAACAACATAAGCCGAATCAAATAAGCCTAGCCAACACCACACAACCGGCGGCTGGTGGTGTCAGCCGGCGGCCCACAGCAGCCAGTGGCTAACCCGGTCTAGCCGGTTGCCACTGCTCGACCGAAAAATCCCATTGGCTTTAGCCGGTGGTTCCCCCTGCTTTGTCTCGTGTAGTCATTGACCAAACCAAACACACCCACCGGCTTAGCCGGTTCCCCCTACCTACTCAACCAGTCCCACCGAGACCCTATAGGTCTCAGTTGACACTAAAAACAACCAAACGCCACCCTTAAATCTTTTTTATTAATCACCCTAGCATGTTCTTGATTCCTGTTTTTAATTATTTACATACATATGATCATGATTATAATAAAAAGAATAAAAAGAATAAAAAGATTAAGGTTATGGGTATACCGAATGCGTGAATGAATGAAGGTTATGAACACGAACACAAATATGTAAAAATCAAAGATTAAAAATCACAAACACCCCTTGGTGTTCTTTAATTGTCGGCGGCCTAGGGGAGGTTTTAGGGTTTCATGATTATATTCTTGGAAACTAATTATGGTTAATTATCCCTGGAGTATAATTAGTTTAGACTAAGGATTAGTTAATGGGCCAAAAGGCCATCGTCCCTTGTTTGGTCTCCTAGCCGTGGCCACATATAACCCAACACCATAATCCATAATTTTCTAGCTTAATAAATGTTCGTGTATTCTCGTGTTTAAGTGTCGTGATTTCAATGTCGTACATATAATACATTTATAATATACATGATACTTGTTATTTAATGTCGTGACACGTGTTATATATTATAAACGGAAAGTTTTATTTTAAACGAATTTTCGTGTATTTACTGTTCATAGTTAATGTTTATGGTATTTTAATGCGGGTTTTACAACTCTTCCCCTCTAAAAGAATAATTCATCCTCGAATTAGAGACACGATAATCTTGGAAGGACATGGACCAACATGACTGTAAAGGACATGGAACGTGACGTAACTAAAAGGAACATATCTGACTTATGGACGGAAAAGAGGGTAGAAGCCCGGATAGACACTCACGTTCCAAGTGGCGTCCCGCCCAGAACAGTTCCTCCACAAGGTCTTGACGCAGTAGAAATCCTGGTCTTCATGACCCTGACTTGATTATGCGCAAAAGTTTTTAATTCATCAACGTAAGATGAGTTCTCTTAACCCACGTCGAGTGTATAAGAATATGTGTAAGGATAAATAAAACGTTATGATTCGAACCGACCTGAAGTAAATTACATTAGTACGTCTGAGCAGTGATGCCCAAGACATACTGAAACGTAGTGCGTGAACAATTGTGAACGTGCTACGTGAACAATTGTGAACGTGATACGTGGAGAGATGGTGAATTTAGTATGAAAAACATATGATGTACGATGATACGTGCAACCTATTGTGAACGTGATATGAGAAACGTGGAATGAACATGATACGTGAAACATATCGTGAACGTGAGATAATTGAGGAGGTACCGCCAAACGATATGAGATGAGACGTGAAACGTCTGTCTTAGGATGGAAAGTTTATTAACTTGAGTCTGGTCTACCAAGCTTTCTGCTAAACTTTCCAGAACGAAAAGGTGAAACGTAACGCGTAAGCTAGAACAAGATCATGAACGTAAACAGTGTCATGAACGTGAGTGCGAAAGTAAATCGTAAATTTGGACAAGGACGTGGACATAAATGATGAACACGAACATGAAATTAGATGTTAATAAGTGGAAATACATCCTAGCCTGTTGGTGTTCTATCTTAACCTGCGTATATCAGGAAATTAGATATGAACGTAACTGTACCTTGCTTCTTAGAAACTAGATACATAGAAGTTTGGAAAACTATGTGTCTCTGAAATTAGACTTTTCTTAGCGTAGGATTTCTCTAGAACACCTGATATAGTGTGAGATTCTCTCATTTACACGTAAGCTGAGTCATGGTAGGATTAATTGTGAGAATCAATGTGATTCAGCGTGTCACTGAAATCAACCAGAATTTGTACTAGAAAAATTTCAGGGTGAAATTTCTTCTATCGTAGCGTTTGTAACATAGAGTGAATATGATCTTCGTGCTCTTCTCTAGACTTAGAGAAGATCAGGTTGTCATTGTTGGAAATGATAACGAATTTGTTTATGAGTTCGTAGAAACTCAATTTATTAAGTCCGTTATGCTGCTGGAGCATTTATAAGAGTAAAACAAAATCATGAATTTAGCATGACCAAGTCGTGTACGAATAGCAATCATGGAAATGTCCTGCTCTTTCACTCGTCAATGCTGGCAGCATGATCATAAGTCGATCTTGGAAAAGTGTTTAGCACCCTATAGTCGATCAGACACATTGTAAATACGTGGAGGGGAATAACGGCCATGAATGGTGATTTGTTTAAATCGACGGTAATAGACACATAATCTCATGTTACCGTCCTTCTCCTTAATAAACGAAACCGGTGCACACCACGGTGATACACCTGGATCATATTAGGTAAATTTGAAATGATCGGCTGATTATGAATGAAAGGAACATCAGAAATTGTGTCGTAACTGATAGCTGGAAAATCTTTGCAGCCATGGGGTAACAAACACGTGCTTGGAAAACATAAATAATTTGTACAGATTTTCCTGATGGAAAACCATGCTGGATGTATTCACGAGCCTGAACATCGCTGTACATAATCTGACATGAATGGAGACCAATCGTAGCATGGTGTGCTATTCATAGTCCTTCATTAGAATCATGTTTAACTCGCATCAGTCTGAGGTAAATGCGTTAGCAGATTGGATCTTATCGTTATACTAAAGGAACCCTTCGTACACATGGGTGATACGAATGGCATCCTTTATGGTCATGGATATATGAATTATGAAACCAAGAAATGAAAGTGTCGTGATAGATCTCACTGAATATGTTTTGACTGTCTCACGCAGAATGAATCCTGCGTGTCCAAACGCATATAATACACCGGTGATGGTACTGAAATTCTTGTGGCCGGATTAATACATGGCACGAAAAAATAGATCTACCCCTTGGAGGGTACCCTGAACTTTTTTTAGGGTTGTTTTAGAATATAGACAGGAGTCACGTGTCTTGACTCGGTCTTGAGAAAATATGCTTATGACATGTGTCTTGACTGGTGTCATGACATGTGTCTTTAGAGATTATACGTGAGACATGTGTTTTGACTGATTTCTTGGCATGTGTCTTAAGGTGTGAAACGAATAAAATTTAAACTCTTAGGTTATCATACCAGAATCGGCGGATCAGTTGGACTGTTGACCCTTTGTATTTCTGATCACGTCCGTGACCGGTGTTCTGTTGTGATTGCTAGAATATTTGTTGTCACAGTAGTGGTTACTATCGTCTTGTTTGTCAGTTCCATGATGGTCATTCTCATGACGGTGATTCATGTAACTATTCAGCTAAGTGGCCGGATGGCATCGGTTCCCACTCATATGATTGAAAAGACAACTGAATGACGTGTGACATATAACTAAAATGTAGGGACATGGATTGTGATGGAAATCGTCTGGTGGTGAAACATCTTCTCATCCGATCGCTTTGATCTAACGCCTTTGTCTTCGTTTTGTAGGATCTCCAGGTTGTAAACAATATCAGCATCTCGTAGCGTCCCCAAATAAGAAGCAATATCAACATTTGGTAACGCCTCCAGGTTATGAGCGGCATCAACACCTTGTAGAATATCAGGAAGTAGAATACGCCTGGGGTGATTCAAAATCGACTAATGAATACTCATGGAGTATTGTAGGTGAAATACACATGGATCACGGTACGTGTAGTAAACATGGATACGATACATGAAGTACACGTAAAATATGGTACATGGAGTACACATAGAATGTGGTACATGGAGAACACGTGTAATACGATAAGTAGAGTACACGTGGGATACACCTGAGATGATCGGTATGGTGTCAATCATCTAACGTGATTTAAAAAGAGAAATAGATTAAACGGTTGGAAACCGAACTGAGGCGAGAAACATGATAGCCTAGCCATTCCAGCCTAGACCTCGTTTTGGTTGTACAGAGAAATACCAAAATGTGGTTAAACGAAATTCAATGATATTTAGCATGAAAGCATGATTAATGAAAACCAACCATGACTATCATGGAAGTAGGCCTAAATGATATTCATTAATATCTAGCATGGAATGATCAATGTAACACCTCACTTGGATAAGTGGACCGTTACGTGTATTTATGGCGTGTCATCAAAGCATAAGGTAAATGTCCTAATACATTAACTGACCATAAAGGAAATACCGGAATCAAACATTGGTAATCCAAACATAAGCTCAAAACATAAAAAGTAAATACTGAAGGAAAGGACTAAACAATGTCCAAATAATCAGAATAATGTAAGAAGTGCATAAGGTAAGAAGTCTGGATAGCTTCCATCCAAATGCACATGCTCTCTGAATCCTAAGAGAGTCTTGGTGTACATGCCGTTAGAACATGAAAGGAACTACGGCTGAGCATAACGGCCAGTGAACGGATATAAAGCATGATAAGAAATACTGAAATGAAGCAGATGATAAAATACTAAAGCTGTAAGACTGATAATTAAAGTTGTAGCGGGAATCTGTGTATAATCTTAAAATTCTGATTTATAAATAATAAAGTTGAACTGTTATTTGTTAAATCTGAAAACATGCGTTTACTATATTTTAATTGCTAAGAGCTTATATAGGTCATGTGCTGTAACAACTGTTGCATGAATAACTGGAGGGGTGACCTCGTCATGCTGTAGAGGGGTGACCTCTAAATAATGCGTTGGGTGGAGGGATCAGCTCCAGTGTGAAGGATGTAGAGCACACACCACATTCACCTGCTAACTGTAAACTGATAGCCTAGGATGCATCCATACGCCACGCTGATAATACTGATAAATGGCCAAGCTGAAGTAAATGAGACGCTGCGAGAAATCACTCCCTCGTAGAGGAGTCATAACACTGGTGCCTCTAGTTTCATGGTTACGGTACCTCCATAACTAGTACATAAACTGGTCATGCTTGTATATAAAGCTCAGGCAATTCATTCAGTTATTAAAATGTTTACTGATAAGCTTAAAACATATACTAGGGAAAACATTTGGCTGTAGACGGGGAATCCTAATCATGCATAGAAGAAAGTCCTTACTGAAGGACGAGAAATCCGTACCTCGTGTCCAGTAATGAAACAAGAATGAAAGCTGAAAGATCTACTCCGATTTCACGGTTACTACATAAATAACGGCCGTGTAATAAGTTGTCTGATTATTGTTTACTGTTACTGATTCTTATCTGTTCTTAGTTTAATTTATTTTATTCTTGTATTACTATTTATATATAATTTGATTAAATCTGATAGTCCGGAGTATTTTTGATAAATCTGATCGTTCTTTAAATGTTTACTGATTATATATATCCTGTATTTCTAATTATTGTGCATTACACTGTGTTCTGTTATTTACGATATTACTCTAATTAATAACCTGTTATAAATAGAAGGTTTCTGAAATAGAAGGTTTCCTAAAACATAACGTTTCCAAAATTGTTTCTAAATAAATGGTTTCATAAATAATTACTCATTTAATTAAGCTCATACGTTTTTAATAAATAAAACAAGTTAAATCATTAGTAATTTAATTTACTCATTAAATTAATAAAACAATTACCGTTTTGCTAAAATTACGACATGAAGCTTAATTTGTAAAATGATTTAAATGTTAATAAGATAAAATCCCTTGTTTCATTTCTTTTCAAATGCGCACCCGAACCCGAGTCAAAGTCTTCCCGAGACACTATCTCGGGTCAGCCCAAAACTGAGGCCCAACAGCCCTTGGTTGTGGCCAACAGCAGTTCCCACTGCTTTGTTTCCTACTGCCTTGTTCTATATTCCCACCGTTAGTATAAAGTTGCCACTGTTGGTATAAAGTTGCCACTGTTGGTATAAAGTTGCCACTGTTTTCACTACTGTCAAACCCAAACACTCCCTTGCTGCGATTTAAACCCAAACACCCTTACTGAGCCATTTTTCCCACTTTCCCATTAACAAACACCCCAGGTGGGTTCGTTTAGCCTTGGTTGGTCGAAAACAGCCCCAAGTCGCCCCTGCGTGGGTCACGGCTGGGTAGAGAAAGGGTCACCGAGACATTTTGTCTCGGCTGTTCATCATCACATCCTACCGAGAGCTTTATGCTCTCGATTTTCGTGACTGCCTCCAAAATTCGACCACTCCAAGATCCCATTCAAATGGTTAATATATTAATTCTTGAATTCAAGAATGATTTGAGATGGATTCGGACTGGATAAAAAAAATAGGACTGAGAATACCTTTTTCGTGATCAAGAATTGGTTACAAACACCTAAGCGAAATCAATTACAAGAAATATCGAATCTTCCCCTTTTGTTTTCAGTCTTTTTCTGTCGGCAGCAGCAATGGAGATAAAACCCAATTTTTTGTTTCTTTTTTGTTTACTGAGTTGTGACAAAAAGGGAGGGTTACCCCCCGTTTGATTACTATGAGGGTGCGCTGGGCTCCAAGTCCAAAATACTTATCTTTTGTAATAACAAAATGTAGCCCACAAATGAAATACCCACTATTCGTTTCGTGTCTAGATACTTAATGCTGCGTTCGATTTAACTTCCGTATTTACTCAAAGCGTAAAATATTTATTTTACTGAAATAATAATAATAACAAATATAATAGCTGTAATACTAGAATAGTTAATATTAATTATTAACTAGTACTAAAAATTTTCTGAATAATTAATTTCATGTTTAATTATTTTTTGAATGATTTATTTCGTGTTTAATTATTTTTTGTTTAATCATTCTTTGAATAATAAATTTCATGTGTTTTAAATGAAGCTGAGACCGCGTATAATTTATGTTCGTAGATTCTAACTACGGATTTTACAACTCTTCCCCTCTAAAAAATAATTCGTCCTCGAATTAAGGATGCGATAATGCTGCGGTTTTACAATTCTTCCCCTCTTAAAAAGGAAAATTCGTCCTCGAATTAAAGGTAAATTAAGCTGGTGTAGTTATAATAGCTGAAAGGACATAAAAGCTGAAAGACATATTAGCTGAAAGACTATTCGTCCTTGATTTAGAACATACTGTTGGTGAAAGGGTATAACATGACATGACTGAAGTGATCATGGAACGTAACATGTTTGGGAGAACTTAACTGAATTATTGAAAGAAAAAAGATGAGAGGTCCGGATGGACTCCTCCGTTTTGAGTGGCTTCCCGCTCGAAACGATTCCTTCAATGGTCTAAAAACATTGCAAATCTTGGTCCTGATGACCCTGTCCTGATGATGCTAAATAGTTTCTGGTTCTATACTTAAGATGGATTTTCTGAATCTGATAGAATGAATAAGCATATAGGATACATGAAATGGTACGTACTAATACCCTGAACGAGAACATTTATATCTCTGAGCAAGCTGCTGAAACATATAGGGACGTACTACGTGAACAATTGTGAACGTGGTTCATAATTATATGAGGAACGCTGGCATAGAATATGTCATGAATGTGATACGTGAATCATACTATGAACGTGATACTAGAACATATCATGAACGTATGCTGACTGAGGAATGAATGCCAAACGATACGGCCTATGATGTGAAACGTCTGCCTGGTTATGGAGTAGCTGTGCTATACTTGAGTCTGTTTTCTTAAGCTTCCTGTAACCGTATTCGGTAATAAATTGTGAAGCGTGTATCGCGGAATGGAATACGAACTTGAACGTGAACAATGTTATGAACGCGAACGTGAGCTTAAATCATGAGATGGCATAAAACATGAACTGAAACGGCATCATACTGCGAATGAGACGTAAACGTGAAAGTGAAAATAAACGTGAACGTGAATGTGAACGTTCACATGATCGTGAACATGAACGTGAGCACGATTTTGCGAACGTTAATTTCTATCTGACAAGATTGTTGATGGAATACCTTCGAATCATACAATCTGTTGCTGAATTTCCTGCAGATTTGTTACTGCGTAATCATTCCCGATAACAGAAAACGTGTAGGCTAGGTTAACTGGTTAACAACGACTTAGATAGCATCATGCTTCGTCTGAGGCTATGTTAACTGGCAATAACCTCCATGGAATCTTATCTCATTTCTGTTTAGAAATTTCTAATGGTTGTAATAACTCGTTAGCATGTCGGTGTCCTATCTTGAACTTGCGGTATATCATGCATCTAGATATGAACATTGCTGCATCAATTGTGTTATATTGCTTCTATCAAAATTCTGCCCGGGTTTATGGTACATTCTTGTGAAATCTGGGTGAAAAGTCATGAAAGAATTTTGAGTCTGGGTAAAATAGATCTCTCCTAGCGTAGGCTCTTACGTGATACAAAATTTTAGTGTAGGTCCTCTCCTTTATGTGTAAGCTTAGCCATGGAAGGCTAATCGTGGAAACTGTCAGCAATTTCTGCGGTATCAGTCAACTGAGTTCTAGAAAATTTTGTACTTCGTTCACAGGCGTCGGTCTTGACCATCTGGTGATGGCCTTCATCTTCGCAGGACTGTCTGAAATTTCTTCCTGCTGAAATAGGGTGGCTCAGAAATGTCACCTTGTTCATCTGGAACTCACCTCCGGAAAGCTGCGTATTTAATTATCTCTTATCGGAGAATCTGCAGGGTCGTGAAAAGATGATTCTCATGTTATTCTCTAGAATTTAGGGGATCAGGATGTTATCAAAGAACATTCTAGCGATTTTGTTTGTGAAGTCATAAAGAAAAAAATTATTCATAAATTTCATACTATAGCTGGGGCATTAGGGAGCTCAGACGTATAAGTCAAAATTTTAGAGAGACTATAACGTGTTCAACAGCAATCTGGAAAAGATCATGTTCTTCTCTCACCACTGTTCGTGGCATGGTCGTGAATTGTTCTAGAAAATATTCAAGACATCGTGGCAGGTCAGGTAACCTTCTATTCGTGGAATGAGTATCATTTATGAATGGCGATCTTGTAAATTTCTGGTGATCGATACATGATCTCACGTTACCGGCCTTCTTTCTGATAGACAGAAACGGTACACTTCCTGGTGGTGCGCTAGGGCGAATAAAGCCTCGTTCTGGTAACTCTTGCAGTAATTGCTGCAACTCTTTTAACTTAGCTGAAGCCCTGGAATAAAGAGTTTTGAAAACAGGTTCTGTTCTTGAGACCAGCTTGATGTTAAATTTTGTCTCGTGGTTAAGAAGGAATTTCTGGAACACCTTCTTAATTACTTCTGGAAATGCTGAAGAAAGGAAATCTGCTGATCATAAATTTTAAGAACTTCAGAAGTGGATCATAACTGGTGGCTAGAAAGTCTTCGTATCTATGGACTAATAAGTCACGCGCTTGTAAGGCAGAAACAATTTGTATTTATTTTTCGGGCAGAAAACATAATGAATATATTTGGGATTTAGTAAGACGAATCTTGTCTTCAACTGGAAAAAAAACCTTATAAATATGGGTGATACTGTGGGGTCTTTTCTGGCTGGGAGGTGGTTAAATATTTGATTTAAGATAAAGTTGACATAGGAATACGTGAAGTAAACGTGGCGACTTACACTTAATGTGTTCGTCTGTAACCTCACAGAATGAATACTACGTGTTTAATCTGAATGATATTGCAGTAGTGGTGGCTGAATCTTTTATGGTTTGAATTATGTGTGGCATGACAAAACGGGTATACCCCCTTGGAGGTTACCCTGAATTTCTGAGGGTCTGGTTTAGAAACATATGGAGCTATGAGTTCTGACTCGTATTCTGAGAAGATATTCGTATGATGCGTACCATGACTGGTGTCTTGATATGTGTCTCCCGAAATGATACCTGAGACCTGTGTCTTGACTGATGTCTTGACATGTATTTTAGTAGATGAATCTGAATAATGCTAAGAATTTCTGGTAACTGCTAGGGTTGGCGGACCGGTTAGACTGCTGACCTCTGTATCTTTGGTCAAGTCCGTTCCGGAGTTCCGATGGCTACTGACTGGTTAATATAAGTATGGTGGTTGTCATTACCGCTTTGTCAGTCAGTTTCATGACGGTCATTATAACGACCGTCATTTCGGTAACTAATCTGTTGAGTGGCCGACTGGGTACCGGTCCCCACTCTTCTGCATGAAAGGTTACCTGAGTGAAGTGTGACATCTAGCTAAGAAGGTAAAAGCATGGAATCGGATGGTAGTGTCTGATGGTTGAAGTTTATTCTTGTCAGAAATTTCAAATTTACAGTTTTCGTCCTTGTTTTGAAGAGTCTTCATAGTATAAACATCATCAACATCTTGTAGAATCTCCAACGTATCAACAACATCAACATTCGTGAGGTCTTCGAGGTGTTAGCAGCATCTGTATCTGGTAAAATCTTCAACTCACAAGCATCATCAGCATCTGGTGGAATATCGACAATTGGAAGCGCATGAGATGATTGCGGACCGATTAGAAATATCCATGGAGTAGGGTACCTCGAGTACACGTGGACTACTGTACATGAAATACAAAATGAATACTGCACACGAAGCATACCTGAGACAATGTACGTGCAGTACACATGAAATACTGTACATGGAGTATAACTGAGACACTATACATGGGGTACATATGGAATGCTGTACATGGCACTGGTGGAAAGTTTTTTATGGGATGATCGATACTGGTGTCGCTTGTCTGACATGATCAAAGAAATAAATTGATTCAACCGGTATTAAACTGAACTAAAATGAGTAACATGATAGTCAGGTGATTCCTGCGTAGACTTAATGCTGGTTGTATAGAGGTTCAAGAATATGATTAAACGGAATTTCAACAATGGTCAGCATGAAGACATGCCGGATGAAGACCAAACAAGATTTATTAAGAAAATAGGATTTTATTGTAATCCTTCTGTATTTTAGCATGAAAACGTCATTACTTTGCTGAAAAACAAAATCCTCATAAGGAGACATGAACTTAATCAGCATGGAAACGACATCCACGAGAGGGCATGGAAACTTGATTGTTACAAAGAACATAAAAGTATAATCGACTGAGGTTTAACATCAACTGATGTGGATGGCTATGGTTTCAATCCACAGAATTCAAAGGATAAAACATGTGACTAAGTATGGGTGATTTCAGTTCGATCCATACTTGTCAAAATTTATGAGAACTATCATGTATAGAAATTTACAATCTGGGACTAAATATGGTTGGCTCTAGTCCAATCCATACTTGTCAAACTTTATAAAATATCATGATATGTGCAAAGTTGAGCGTCTATGGTTCAGTTCACAAAACAATATTCGACTAAAAGCATGAAGATTTGACCTGAATAATGGTGAACGTTTATGGCTGATTCACCAAGTAATATTTGACTGAAAATATGAATCTTTCATAAGTAAGGGTAAACGTCTATGGGTCGGTTTACCAATACAAAATCTGAACGGGCAAGGGTGAACGCCTATGGGTCGGTTCACCAAAACAAAATTCACAGAAAAGCACATGCGACTAAATATGGCCAGTCCTGTACCAACCTTTTACTTAGTAAAAAACTATAAGAAAGCTGACTGATAAATGAAGAAAACTGACTAATAAATGCATGAGAATCATGAAAGATAACAACGCCAAAATCTGAGAAGTTCCTGGTGACTACCCACTAATAATAGGTCAAGTTTTAGAGCCAATAGGTCGAACCTATATCTCTGTTACCATAATTGTAACACCCCACTTGGATAAGTGGACCGTTACGTGTATTTATGGCGTGTCATCAAAGCATAAGGTAAATGTCCTAAAACATTAACTGACCATAAAGGAAATACCGGAATTAAACATCGATAATCCAAACATAAGCTCAAAACATAAAAAGTAAATACTGAAGGAAAGGACTATACAATGTCCAAATAAGCCGAATAATGTAAGAAGTGCATAAGATAAGAAGTCTGGATAGCTTCCATCCAAATGTACATGCTCTCCGAATCCTAATAGCGTCCTGGAGTACCTGCCGTTAGAACATGAAAGGAACTACGACTGAGCATAATGCCCAGTGAACGGATATAAAGCATGATAAGAAATACTGAAATGAAGCAGATGATAAAATACTGAAGCTGTAAGACTGATAATTAAAGTTACAGCAGAAATCTGTGTATAATCTGAAAAGTCTGATTTATAAATAAAAAAGATGAACTGTTATCTGTTAAATATGAAAACATGCATTTACTGTATTTTAATTTCCAAGAGCTTATATAGCTCATGTGCTGTAACAACCGTTGCATGAATAACTGAAGGGGTGACCTCGTCATGCTGTAGAGGGGTGACCTCTAAATAATGTGCTGGGTGAAGGGATCAGCTCCAATGTGAAGGACGTAGAGCACAAACCACATTCACCTGATAACTGTAAACTGATAGCCTATGATGCATCCATACGCCCCGCTGATAATACTGATAAATGGCCAAGCTAAAATAAATGGGAGGCTACGAGAAATAACTCCCTCGCAGAGGAGCCATGACATTGGTGCCTCTAGTGTCAAGGCTACGGTACCTCCTTAACTAGTACATAAACTGGTCATGCTTGTTATAAAGCGTAGGCAATTAAATTAGTTATTAAAATGTTTACTGATAAGCTTAAAACATATACTAGGGGAAACATTTGGCTGCAGACGGGGAATCCTAATCATGCATAGAAGAAAGTCCTTAGTAAAGGACGTGAAATCCGTACCTCGTGTCCAGTAATGAAACAAGAATGAAAGATGAAAGATCTACTCCGAATTCACGGTTACTACATAAATAACGGACGTGTAATAAGTTGTCTGGTTATTGTTTACTGTTACTGATTCTTATCTGTTCTAAGTTCAATTTGTTTTATTCTTGTATTACTGTTTATATATAATCTGATTAAATCTGATAGTCCGGTGTATTTCTGATAAATCTGACCGTTGTTTAAATGTTTACTGATTAGTATATATCCTGTATTTCTAATTACTATGTATTACACTGTGTTCTGTTATTTACGATATTACTATAATTAATAACCTGTTATAAATAGAAGGTTTATGAAATAGAAGGTTTCCTAAAATAGAACGTTTCCCAAATTGTTTCTATATAAATGGTTTCATAAATAATTAACTCATTTAATTAAGCTCATACGTTTTTAATAAATAAAACAAGTTAAATCATTAGTAATTTAATTTACTAATTAAATTAATAAAAACAATTACCGTTTTGCTAAAATTAAGATATGAAGCTTAATTTGTAAAATGATTTAAATGTTAATAAGATAAAATCCCTTGTTTCATTTCTTTTCAAACGTGCACCCGAACACGAGTCAAAGTCTCCCCGAGACACTATGTCTCGGGTCAGCCCAAAACCGAGGCCCAACAGCCCTTGGCTGTGGCCAACAGCAGTTCCCACTGCTTTGTTTCCCACTGTTTTGTTTCTCACTACTTTCTTTCCCACTGCCTTGCTTTATATTCCCACCGTTAGTATAAAGTTGCCACTGTTGGTATAAAGTTGCCACTGTTGGTATAAAGTTTCCACTGTTTTCACTGTTGTCAAACCCAAACACTCCCTTGCTGCGATTTAAACCCAAACACCCCTGCTGAGCCATTTTTCTCACTGTCCCATTAACAAACACCGCTGGTGGGTTCGTTTAGCCTTGGTTGGTCGAAAATAGCCCCAAGCCGCCCTTGTGTGGGTCACGGCTGGGCAGAGAAAGGGTCACCGATACATTTTGTCTCGGCTATTCATCATCACAGCCCACCGAGAGCTTTATGCTCTAGGTTTTCGTGACTGCTGCCAAAACTCGACCACTTCAAGATCCCATTTAAATGGTTAATATATTAATTCGTGAATTCAAGAATGATTTGAGATGGATTCGGACTGGATAAAAAAAAATAGGACTGAGAATACCTTTTTCGTGATTAAGAATTGGTTACAAACACCTAAGCCAAATCAATTGCAAGAAAGATCGAATCTTCCCCTTTGTTTTATGTCTTTTTCTGTCGGCAGCAGCAATGGGGATAAAACCTTAATTTTCGTTTCTTTTTTTTTGAAATTGAGTTGTGACAAAAAGGGAGGGTTACGCCCCGTTTGATTACTATGAGGGTGGGCTGGGCTCCAAGTCCAAAATACTTCTCTTTTGTAATAACAAAATCTAGCCCACAAATGAAATACACACTATTCGTTTCGTGTTTAGATACTTAACGCTACGTTCGATTTAACTTTCGTGTTTACTCAAAGCGTAAAATATTTATTTTACTGAAATAATAATAATAACAATAAATAATTGTTGTAATACTTGAATAGTTAATATTAACTATTAACTAGTACTAATAATTTTCTGAATAATTAATTTCATGTTTAATTATTTTCTGAATGATTTATTTTGTGTTTAATTATTTTGTGTTTAATTATTCTCTAAATAATAAATTTCGTGTGTTTTAAATGAAGCTGAGACTGCGTATAATTTACGTTCGTAGATTTTTAATACGGGTTTTACAACTCTTCCCCTCTAAAAAAATAATTCATCCTCGAATTAAGGATGCGATAATGCTACAGTTTTACAATTCTTTCCCTCTTAAAAAGGAAAATTCGTCCTCGAATTAAGGATGCGATAATGTTGCGGTTTTACAATCAACATGATGAAAGCAGAGTCAACATAAAAATACCTAAGACATAATCAGCATAGAAACGAAATTAGCATGAGAGTATGAAGACGTCGTCATCATAAGGAGCATAAAACGTAATCAGCATGAAAATAAAGTTAACCATGATAGTATGAAAACATAATTGACATAAAGAACGTAAAAATTAATGAGGGGACATGAAATAAATATGACTGTAATGAAATGAAATCTGAAAATCACTGGTGTGAACGACCATGAGTCGGTTCACAAAACAAAATTAATATGTCATGGGTGAACGCCTATGCGTCGGTTCACCAAACAAAACTTGGCATGATTAATCTGATTAGGATATAAGATAAACATAAGAAAATGATGCATGAAACAGTTTATTAAGCATGGTTTATTAAAAAGTTTTTGTATGAGCGAAGGTGAACGCCTATGGGTCGGTCCACTAAAACAAGATAGTTCGAATAAAAGCACATGCGACTAAATATGGTCAGTCCTGTACCAACCATTACTTAGTCAAAATACCTGCAACAATGATACATGAAAAATAAATAAGTGAGAATCAATTGTCAAAACTTAACAGAAAACGTGTGACGAAGTATGAACTATTGGGGTTCAGTCTATATTAGACAAAGTTTACAAGGGAACATCATGCATAAAACAATGACACATAACTAAGTATGGATGACGGTTGTTCAATCCATATTACTCAAAACAATACCGATGAAAACATCATGGTCAAAACAACAAGGTGCTAAAAACATCAATACGTGGAATAACAAGTGTTGGCTTAGGAAGCTCTTGATGATTACCCACTAGTCACAGGTCAAGTTTTAAAGCCTACTGTCGAAACCTTGGCCTCTGATACCATAATTGTAACACCCCATTTTGATAAATGGAATATCACAGGATAATTATGGCGTGTCATCAAAGCATGCAAGGTAATATGTACTAAAACATACATGACCAAAAGGGAAAAACTAGAATCAAACATCGGTTCCCAAACATAAGCCCAATACATAAATAAAGTAAATGAATAAGAAGGAAAAAATAAGCATCCAAACAAGCATAAGTATACGAAGGCAAAAGGAGAAGAAGTCTAAGGCAGCTTTCCTCCTATGCACGTCCTCCAAATGCTCAAGTCTGTCCATGGGTACCTACCGTTTTGGGACATTGAAAGGAAAGTAACGGCTGAGTAACGCTCAGTGAACGGATATATGACATAGTATAAATGACATAACATAATAAAGACTGAGTAGCAGCGGAAATGTATAAGTCTTGGAAAACCTGTACAGGTTTATAAAACTGGTTTTATAGTTTGGAAAGACTTATGTTTTAATATGAAAACTGTATTAATTAGCCAATAGCCCATATAGGTCATGAGGTTCCACCGTGCATAAATACTTGGAGGGGAGACCTCATCATGCAATTAGAGGGGATGCCTCTAATTAATTAGTCTGGGTAGGAGGGATCAACTCCTTGTGAAGGATGCAAAGCACACACCACATTCACCATGAAAATCCTTTAAAAACATTTAACTAGGATGCACCCATACGCCCCACATGATAATATAAATATATGGCCAAAACTGTAGAGGGACTCCACGAGCAATCACTCCGCCGTGGGGAAGTTATAACACTGGTGCCTCTAGTGTTATGGTTATGGTACCTCCATAACTAGGTGACATGGCATGCATGTATATGGCTTAGGCATTTAAAACAAACATAAGCAGATCAAAACATATAAAACAAATACTTGGGGAAAACAGTTGGCTGCAAACAGGGAATCCTAATAAGGAAAGAGAATGTCCATACTGAAGGACGGAATATCCGAACCTTATGTCCAGTGAACGATGAAAGATGAAAGAATGCAAAGTCATACGCCGACTTCACTAATGTTACATAAATTGGGAACATGCATGAGTTGTCTGATTTACTGAGTGTGTTACTGGTTCTTGTATGTTTTTAATGTATTTTATATATGTTCTTGTCATGTTTTACTGTTTTAAATGTTATACTGTATTATTTATGGTTTAAGTGTAATCTGATTATGTAATTCATGTATTTCTTGTATTATAATACTTGTAGTGTAATAATAAGTAACTTTCTAAAAATAGCTGGTTTCCAAAAATAGAGAGTTTCCAAAAATAGAAAGTTTCTATAACTAGTAATTTTCTAAAAATAGAAAGTTTCTAAAAATAGAAAGTTTCCTGAAATAGAAAGATTCCGTAAATAGAAATAAGCAGGATTAATAAGTCTAAAATATAAGGTAAAGCTTATTGGTTAAAAGTACAAGTCATAACATTAATAGCATAGTTTATTAATTACATATCATGGTTAAATTAATAACTATAGGCTGTACAAATTTAATTAAATTACGACATGGTTTAATTAAATTAAGACAAATAAAATACTTAGGTTTACATGTATTAATAATTTTATTAATTATAGCCTAAGTCATGATTTTGATTAAATTAACTAGTCATGATATTAATTTAATTAAATAAGCATTTAAACTAATTTTATAATTTTTCCCGAACCCGAACCCATGAAACAACTTAAGCCGAATCAAATAAGCCTAGCCAACACCACAGCCGACGGCTGGCGGTGTCAGTCGGCGGCCCACAGCAGCCAGAGGCTAACCCGACCTAGCCGGTTGCCACTGCCCGACCGAAAAATCCCACCGGCTTTAGCTGGTGGTTCCCCCTGCTTTGTCTCGTTTAGCCACTGACCAAACCAAACACACCTACCGGCTTAGCCAGTTCCCTATGCCTACTCAACCAGTCCCATCGATACCCTATAGGTCTCGGTTGACACTGAAAACTACCAAACGCCACCCTTAAATCTTGTTTATTAATCACCCTAGCATGTTCCTGATTCCTGTTTTTTAATGATTTACATACATATGATCATGATTATTTTAAAAAGAATAAAAAGAATAAAAAGATTAAGGTTATGGGTATACTGATGCGTGAATGAATGAAGGTTATGAACACAAACACGGATATATAGAAATCAAAGATCAAAAATCACAAACACCCCTTGGTGTTCTTTAATCGCCGGCGGCCTAGGGGAGGTTTTAGGGTTTCATGATTATTTTCTTGGAAACTAATTATGTTAAATTATCCCTGGAGTATAATTAGTTTAGACTAAGGATTCGTTAATGGGCCAAAAGGCCCTCTTCCCTTGTTTGGTCTCCTAGTCGCGGCCACATATAGCCCAACACCATAATCCATAGTTTTCTAGCTTAATAAATGTTCGTGTATTCTCCTGTCTAAGTGTCGTGATTTTAATGTCGTACATATAATACATTTATAATATACATGATACTTGTTATTTAATGTCGTGACACGTGTTATATATTATAAAAGGAAACTTTTATTTTGAATGTATTTTCGTGTATTTACTGTTCATAGTTACTGTTCATGGTATTTTAATGCGGGTTTTACTTTGAAGAATTTCGATAGAGGGACGTTGATCCATGGCTACAATAGCGATGTCGAAAGCGCGATGCTCGTGATCGGTTTGAGAAACGGTTTTCTTGTTCTTCCTTTTTGGAGAACGAGGTACACCACTAGGTATGTGTGTACGCGACCGTGTACGCATACAACTAAACACGCGGAATGAGAGAGAAGCTCTCGGTCGACTTTGAAAGGGAAGAGATTATCCCCCTCGAGTTTCAATACTGAAAACACAAGAAAATATAATATTTACATAGTACTACTTGGGCGGCAAAACCCTCAACAAGCCTACCTTCTCAAAATACTGACAAGTGAACAGGGGAATGAGGTGGCGCTAAGCACTTAAGTACCTATATCCCTTAGACGGTATTTTATAGCACGTCGCCTTTCCATTCACCGTATAGTTTGTATTTATCGAATTCTTGCTTATTGAAAGTATTTATCTATTTTTGCCTTTATTTTCTTTAATCGATACACATATTTGGAACCGAAACGCCTCCAAATACGGTGTATTGCCAAGGCAATACTTATTGAATAGGTGTATTAAGATTCGTATCTACGTATACTTATTTATATTATAAAGAAAATATTTTTGTATTTTTATTATTTTTTTAAGAAAATATAATATGTACGTAAAAACGATTGAAAACAATATATACAATATATTTTTGGGGTAATCTTTTAGGAAAAGTATTACTTCTGTATTTTTTTTTGGGTCAATTCTTAGGAAAGAATTGATTTTTGTGATTTTTATATTTTTTTTATATTTTTATAGTTTTGATTTTTTTTAGTTTTTGATTGCAACAAAATAACGTTCACAAAGTGAACGAATCCCAAAATCCAATACGTCTCACTAGAAACCGTCAAATTCAAAATGTGTAAAAAACACAAATTTAACTGCTTATTACTCAAAGTTACTATTCCAGTCCGAGATCAATTTCCAAACAGGCCCAACAGAAAAATGCATATACAATCCAATAAAATGAAAGGGCTTAATGCTATTCTTAATTGCCTAAAAGCATAAAGCGAAATGAAAATCTACACAAAGGTTCAACATGTAAAGTGCTCCACTTTAACAAATGAAATTTATATTGAAACAAGTAGTAGTACTCATCTCATTAACTTCCAACTAGGCTATCTATATGAATAAAACTCATTACTGAACTTATTAGCAAGTTGAATCTGACAGCTTATTGCAATACTAACTGATTAATCACCCTATGACATTGATCAATTACCAACTCTAACTAAAGGAACAAAATGAACACTAACTCTTAAGAGCAGGTTGTATTAGAACTGTGGTAACTACCTAATATTCTACTTAATAAGCTCAACACAATTTATTCTAAAAACAGCTAAAGTCTAGTAACTATAGATCATGTTGAATGCATATTTAACTTCAATTCCTCACCAAATTGAAGGCTAAAGATCTGCACTTTTATAAAGCTTAAGCTACTAAATTAATTCAATCTTATCTACCTGTTATGACTTTAGTTTAACACAAAGTCTAGTAAATGACATCTATAGCCGTATGTAAATGATACGAGACTAACTGATTAATAACTAATCTATCCTAACTGAATTCACCATCAAACAATTCCCAAAGAATTTGACTGTCCTAAACACTAATTAACAGAAAAATGCAGAATATCAAAGGAGATTAATGCAGAACTTAAGTTGAACCAATACAGATTAATTTAAACTGATTTATTGCAGATTTATTTTTTACTTTTTGATTGACTTTAATGGAAACTAATGGAATTTTAAGATATCTTTCAAGTAAATGACATGCGGTTAAAGTTTAAACTAGCCTACAACACTTTTACTCCTAAATCATAATCATCGCTACTGCTTACCAAACACCACTTAACGAAAATGCAGAATTCAGTAATATCTAAATGGCTAGTCGAAATTACAAATCTAATAAGATCCAATAACCAATCATTAACAAAATCATACAGCATCATTAACAACTAAGTCTCAACTAAAGTTCTAACTCCTAGCAAATCAAAGATTACACTATACTATTAATCACTAACCGACTACACTATAATTGCAGAAAAGATAAACAAAGAATCACCTCTACTCAAGGACAGCTCGTTGAGGAGAGAAATAGAGCTGCTGAGCACGAACTTTAACAAACTACATCCAAGGCCAAGATCTTTGATGTCGATGCTACTCTAACTGCTTAACTCGATTGAATCGAAAATGCCACCGATCTGCTACAGTACCTGCAAACCTGTAAATTTAAGCAGAAAATGGAAGAGATATGCAAAGCTTGTGAAAGTAAATGGTTAACCATGAGGTCTCTAAAAAACTATAAGGATCCTGTGAAAAAGCTAAGAAAACTCTTGAACTCACTAGAACTTATCACTGATTGAACTAGTATGAAACCAGGAAGAGGAAGTCAATTGGCTGATATTGTGAAAAGCTAAGAGAAAGTTCATTAAGCAAAAATCAAGTAGCTACGAACAAAAATTACAGCAACTTTGATTCAAGATGGTTTACTCTAACCAAAACTCAACTGTTGAAAAATAATTAAGTTTGCTCTAACTAACTCAAACTAAAAACGCTTGAAGACACTATTTTACAGAAAGATTTTAAACACTATATTAGAAAACATACACAAGCTTTTTGAGAGCTTTTAAAAACAGAGCATAAGCTCAGTAGGTAAGCAGGAAGAATGAAAAATTGTGAATTTCCATTAATGGAGGAAAAGAGTAATCGGTTACAACTGATTACCAGAAACTTTGACAGATTTAACAAGAATTAAACTGCCTTATGAACTGTTTAAAATAAGAGGATGTGAAAACTTATTATCTCATTAATGGCAGAAAAATGATACAAATATAACAGAAATTTGTAACTGATTTACTTGAAGAGCTGTAACAGAAATCAATACAAAAGCTGGAAGCTTAACTAACTAATCCTAACTCTAACTAACTATGTGTAATCTACACCTAATCTAGCCAGTTCTAAATGAGGACACTTCTGGGTATTTATTGAGAAGATTCTGAGAAGTGGAGAAGTAAGTCACAACGTGTCGCATCCAACTGCTATCTGACAAGTGGCCTTGAAGTTCTTCATGTATGCAGAAAATTGGGTGTTTTCTCTTGTGTAGATGTTATTCTAATTACTTGCCATCATCTTGTGAGGAATGAGATTATAAACAACTTTGCTTCTTGGAATTTCTCTTGAAGTCTTGTTCTTCTATCTTGAATCTTGATTAGAAATGCCTGTGAAAAGCTGCCTTTGTTTCTTTCCTTTTGGCTGTTGAAGATGAGAAAGACGACCCAAAATAATGATATAAAAAACATTTCTTTCATCTATAGTCCCTAACTTCTATTATTTTGTCATTTACAAATTTTATCACTATTTTTTAAGTTTTTATACAAATCAAACTTTAAGTCCTTGATTTTCATGGATTTGGCGAATATGATCCTCAAGTGCTTGATTTGTCTTTCCTTCGTCTTTTCTTCGAATAAAAAACCATGAAAGCTCGTGTTTCCTTCCTTTTGTATCTGTTTTGCTTGAAACACGCAAATACACCATACACGCGTAATTCTGACAATATTACAGTTTAATGTAATGTATTTTTCCATCTTTTTAAGTTGTTTTAGGTTATAAATAATGAGTGTTTTCACACTTATCACGTTGTTTCGTCTTTCATCCGAAAACAAAGACGCTATCTTTGACCCCGGTATACGTATATCGGATTATTAAGTACGCCATGTACTTTTTGGGCCTTGCTTATCATGGAAGCCCCAACAAAAATGACCAAACCATGATAATCCCTAAATGATCACATTTATGGGGATTCGAGTCGAGCTTTTGACTCGGTTATCAAAAACAAGGTGCCTCGTACGGGATTCCTATGCTTATCCTTGTAAATATTAATTCTTTATTAGATTATGTGCTCTTTCAACCTTTGTTTTGTGGCTGTTTGTGATTGTGATCTATTAGGTTCATCGTCATCATTGAAGCCTCTCGTGTTCGTTTTACGTATCACTCTAGCTTTTATCCTTCCCTTTGAAGATTCCGATATCCGATGATATCTTTTTACGTTCTAACGTCTATCTTATTAGGATAATTCATAAATGGCTTTTAGGTTATTCGTTTTATCATTTCCATGCTCGAGATTAAGCATTCGAATTTTCGTCTCTAGTATGGGGGTGTTTCACCCTTAGACTCGAAACATTGAGGAGAATATTTAGTTTTAGTATGGGGGAGTGAATAGATACTTGCCTTGCTAAACCTTCACGCTTTCCAAAATTTATCTTTTTGTTATCGTTTTGTTGCAAATAAGGCTAAAAATGGCCAAATTTTAAAATTTTCTCGTGTTTTTATAAGTGTTTAAGACACGAATGTAGATTTTCCGATGGCGAGAATAAGAGTAATTTTGACTCGACCGTGCGTGTTGAGCACTTAGCTTTGATTCCTTAACTATATTAGGCTAAGTCTCATTAAATTGAGGACGAGAAATGATAGAGTTAATTATAAGTTACTATGCTAAACGTAGAATACTCGTATTCTTTCAAAAACTCGTGTGGTTTAATTATTTGCTTATTCTCCCCACGCTTTTGTAAAAATATGTGCAATAAATAAGGTCGTACGGTTTATAAAATATGTTAGCTTCTAGCCCAAGATCGTTAAATAGTTACTTGTAGTTAAGTAAAGTACATAGCCAAGGCATAACTTATTGAAACGGGATGCGAATATTGGCGAATCCAATAAGGCCCTAACAAGGCATGAGGATTACCTTTTGTTGCTAAAGATCCAAAGATGATGTGAAGAATCATTAATCCAAATCTAAATGAAGGATCAAGACACGGGACGAAAAGAAATACTCCCAAAAAGGTTGCGGAAAAGTCTATCCATAAAGGCCCTAACAAGGCATGAAGATAAATAAATCCAAGTCCTATAAGGAGGCGGATCGTTGTTAATCAAAAATCCTAAATAAAGAAGAGGATAAATGAAGAAGTCGTGGTCAAAAGTTGAAGCATCTCGTATCAAGTTGAAGATGTATACCAAAAATAAAGAGAAGACCATAATTTCAAGATCGTCTCTCAAAATTTGAAGTTCGAAACACATACCAAATATCGGTCCGAGAAAGGTCTCAAATCGTGAAACGAGTTATGCCAAGATATGAACTTTAAATGATTAGAAGAAACGTTTTAAATGATCGTGTCCTTTAGATACTTATTAATTAAACCGTCCTACTTTATTTTTGGCTTAAATAAATATCGAAATAAGTCAAAAATGTATCCGCGTGATCATTAAGACAAGTATAAAATATAAGAGATACCAATTAGGAATAAGGGAGTCTAAGTACGTGATTAACACATATGAGTAGTCTTAGCATTACTAACTTGTAATAACAATGATCTCGTTTCACGCTTAGCATGGAATTGGGTGAAAACCTAGGATGATGAACTTATCTCTATGAGGCATTCACGTGTTCTTATTCTTTGACCCTAAATGAAAACAATACATTATGTGTAAAAACGCATGGCGTAGTTAATTTAAATTTACGTTTCAATAAATGTCATATAAAAATGAATTTTAAAAGTGCTACGATACTTAATTCTAGCATTGCGTGAGGGTACGGATAACACCATGCGATACCTTATTCCAGTAATTCTTGCAACTGATCCTTCAACCCCTTTAACTTAATGGGAGTCATGCGATAAGGAGCTTTGGAGACAGGTTTAGCTCCCGGAACAAGTTCAATGCCAAACTCAACCTCACGGATAGGAGGTATTCCTGGAAGTTCTTCTAGAAATACACCCGGAAACTCGGAAAAAATCGGCCGATCATGAACAGGAGAAGTCTCAGAAGTCGTGTCATGAATGGTAGCCAGAAAACCTTCGCAGCCACGAGATAATAAAGTACGTGCTAATAAAGCAGAAATGATATGCACAGATTTTCCTTGTAGGAAACCATGATGAATAGATTCAGGTGCATGAATATCGCCGGATATAACCCGATATGAATGGCAATCAATCGTTGTGCGATGTGCAGCTAACCAATACATACCCAAAATCATATCGAACTCGCACATGTCCAAGGGGAGTGATGCGTGTCCGTCGTGTGATGGATTGGATTGAAACAAGTTTTAAATTTATAAACACGAATTACCGGAATGACTAAAAACGCACAGGCAAGTATGACCCTTTCGTTTGTGTATAGCTTTTATGTGGTAATACCGAGATCGTTCACAGGGATTTGGAAAACCTATGATCATTCAAAAATTTACTATAATCTTTTTTATTGTAGCAATTGTAGACAGATAATTAACAAGTAATATGATGAGATTAAAAATAAGATTAAAGGAAACACTTGGTAAAGACTAGTTTGGGCATCCGTTGTGGTATGATTGTGATGACACATTTAACCTATATATGATTATGATAATTAGATGGTTAATCCAATCTATTGTTTTCAAAAGCTTCAATCCTTGTCAAGACTTTAGTTAAAGAAAACAAGCATGAGAATCAATCACTCAATTCAAGACTTAATCCAATTTCAACTCATTCGATTCATGGTCGTTTCATGAATTTTCTAACACTTATAATTATTTTTCTTGATAATCAAAATTTCTTAAGAAATGATCAATACAAAAGATAGCCAATCATAGACAAACCGGCTATGACTTGTTGATAGAAAAATAACCCTTTCACCTATGAAATCTTTATCAACAAATTAAGTTTTGATAACAAATGTCACATGAAACATAAGTACCAATGGCTCAAAGGAAAGCTTGAAATTCAAAAAAACATAAATCACAGTCACAACCACTACTTCATACCATAAACATCATCCTACCAAGTGTAGAATGAGATTTAGCTACTCATAATGAACAATGAAATAAACTCAGAAATAATAGTCTTATAAGTCATAATAAAGAGTCTTATAAAGTAGAAATATAGTGCTAATGGTTAGGGTAATGATCCCTAAGAGTTTCGTGATTTTAACTTTGCTTTTCGGACTCTAAAAGTGACTTTTCTTGCACCACCTTGCTCAAATCCGGGAATGGTATTTTGGACAAGGTTAAGAGAGTTTATTAACTAGAAATAACACACACAAGTATGTTATGAAAGTGGAATATGAGGGGATTTTATGAGATGTGAAATTTGTGACCCCATGGGTCTTATTTATTGGCAAATTGAAGGCATGGAATGAATTCATGGCTTGGTGGCAAAGTAATTTGCTTGGAGCCAAAGAGATTATAGACTCTTCTTGTGTGTTCTTGTGTATTCTTTATAAGCTTCAAGAATGCATGTAGAAATCTGCCCACATGAAAGTAGAGGGTGGCGACTTTGAATTTTAAAGATTTATATAGTTCATAACATTTACACAAAACCCTAAACGAGATCGAAGCACACATAGCGGAAGAGATTTAACAAGATCATAATAATAACACAGTTATAATTAATCGAATTAGGGCTACGTACCTTTATGTTAAATCAAATCCACAAGATAATGAAAGTGTAGAATCTTGATAACCTATGAATCTATGAAGTGGGTTGATGTTTTCTAGAGAGAGAAACTAGAGAGAAAAAGTGAGAGAAACTATGTGTCTTTTCTATTAAATGAAAATGATAAGTGAACAACAACCAACCCCTTTCCAAGGAGGAAAGGGGTATTTATACTTCCAAGCCACTAATGGACTTGGGCCGGCCCATGACAAGCCCATGGACCGGTTCTTACTTAACTAAATAAGTAACTATTAACTACGAGTTATTACAACATTAATAATATTGTGGAGTGACCGATACTTCTAATATACGTAAAAACGTATTTCTAACAGAAAGAATCACCAATTCGGGTTTATAACGTACACCACCAAGATATAGTCTAAAGTAAGACTATATTACGTTCTTATACACACGTAATACAACGAGCAAACCGTGAGTCTAGCACGTGTAAACCGAGCTTCTACGCTTGTGGAAAATCTACCTAACAAACCTAGAGAGGGGCTAGGACTAGATTATAAGCAAAATCGATAGAACAAGAAAACCAACCAAAACCCTTTGTGGGTTTGATGTTGCGATCGACTAGAGAGAAGAGAGTGAGAGATTGTGTTGTTGAATTATGAGGGTGGGAGGTTGTTTATATAGACCTAGAATTCTTGTAGCCCAAACAAATATAAGGAAAGTTTTTCCCTCCCCTTTTTCCCCTCCATAACCGACGGCCCAAACACCCCTTAGGGGTGTTCCAGAACCTTCCATTATTCTTTCTATTTATTCCTCAACGCTCGTTAATACTTAACTCTTAATTATTTAACGATCGTTAATGTTATAGCTTGTTTTAATTTAATAAATATAATAAATATATTTATTAAATAAATTAACTCTTTACGTATTGTGTGCAATCCCGTAATCTCGAGTTCAATCCTATCACACGACTAACTTTCAGCTCCCACTTGGACATATTTCGAATATCGTGATTACATTTACTAGCGTCTACTTACACTAGCAATATCTCTAGTACAACTCGAATAAGGTCTCTTGGATAAAACATTTTAATGATTCATCATTATCATTATCCTTTCATTTCTAATACAACGTTAATAAGGATATGGATCTCAGTCATTCCTTTCATTAACCATTCTGTTTCTCGTTCACAGATTCAGCAAGATTACCAAAAAAAATTGGGTGTGGCCATACAAACATCTTACTAATCCCACAAGGGGCCCAGCTGTATTATACTCCAAAACGAAACTTGGAGGAAATAAATTCCATATTGACTACAAGCAAAACTTATGAATTTTGGAACACTTCTGAAAATAATCCTTATAGATACCAGTTACGTTTAGCGTTAGATTATTTCACAGAGATGCACCAGATTCATAACAGTTTCCGGGTATCTCAAGTCTAAGGATAACTATTTGTGATTTACTTGATGACAAAGATCCACAAATTAAATCATATAGTTGGGATAAGTCCAATATTTGATTCATCGAATATCATCCAAAATTGATCAATATACTTTCAAGTATACTCTATCGCTATTTTGATTTGTCTTAATTTAATAATTCCCATATTATTAGTCGACAACGGACATCTAGCATAACAATATATTCATGGATTAAAACATGTAAAATAGGATACAAAATTAAGTAATAAGAATAAACTAAACCCAATCTTTATTTTATTAGATAATGATGTCTTAACATCTTTTATCCAAATACTAATCACATATTTATTGCATGAAACTGTTAGCTAGTTACAGCCCAATAGCCTTAGCATGCTTAACTACCTTTGGTCTAGGCAAAGCCTTAGTAAAAGGATCAGCTACATTATCATCTGTGTGAAATTTTATTAATTTGATTTCACGAGCTTCAACTTGTTCTCGGACGTAGTGATGTCTACGTTTAAAGTATTTGGCGCCCTTCATGATTCCAGCATCATTGGCGAATATGTTGCGGCAGAATTGTCCCAATACATACTTATTAGGTTCTTTTATTGCAAGCATCATCCCAAGATCTCCAATAAAGTTCCTAATCTAAACCATATTTAGTTATGTGTATGGCTACCCTACGAATACCCAAACATTTTTTTTCGTATTCCTCAAATACTTCAGAATATGTTTAAACAGCAACCCAGTGGAGCTTCCCTGGATTCTGCTGGTATCAACTGACCAAGTTCTAAGCAAACACCACATCACGCCTTGTGCATCTTATAGCATACATAATAGATCCCACAGCCAAAGCGTAAGGCACCTTCTGCATGTATGCCTCCTCTTCAAGAGTTGATGCATCTATCTCATGACTTAGATTATGCTTATCTTCCATAGGTTGAAAACCTTTCTTGGAATTATGCATATTATACTTCTCCAAAATCATATTTGTATAAGCATCTTGACTAAGACCAATTAACCATCTTTTCCTATCTCGATAGATCTTAATTCCCAGAATGTATGCAGCTTCTCATAAATCCTTCATAGAAAAACATTTACCAAGAAAATCCTTAACAGCTTTAAGTCTTGGAATGTTACTTCCTATGATTAATTTGTCATCAACATATAGGACTAGAAATACTACATCACTCTCACTAGCTTTGCGATATACACATGGCTCATCACGATTTTGAATAAATCCGAACTTTTTTATTTCTTCACCAAATCGTTGATCCCATTGACGTGATGCTTGCTTCAAACCATAAATAGATCTTTGAAGTTTACACACGTGTTTTGGATTCTTAGGATCAACATACCCTTCTGGTTGTTGCATATAGATGTCTTCATCTAAGCGACCGTTCAAGAAGTTAGTTTTAACATCCATTTGTCATATCTCATAGTCATAGTATGCTGCTATAGCTATGAGAATTCTAATAGCTCTTAGGTCTGCTACAGGATAAATTTCTCCTCGTATTCTACGCCAAAAGTTTGAGTTAAACCTTTAGCTACTAAATGAGCTTTATAGGATTGTACTTTTCCGTCCATGTCGGTTTTCTTCTTGTATATCCACTTATGTCTCACTAATTTAGCATTCGGTGGTGGATCTACAAGAATCCAAACATCATTAACTTTCATGGATTTCATTTCCTCATCCATAGCAACCATCCACTTATCCTTCTCAGGATCAAGCATGGTGGATTTATAATTACAATGTTCTCCAAGATCCCCTACTTCATCATCATCCTCTATATTAAGACATATATTGCTATTTGTGTTTTTAATCCTTCCGGATCTACGTAGAGGAAATAAATTTGCTGGAACCACCAGACTTTTGGTTCTACAGGAATTATTTTGCTAGTGTTTTCAGAAGGTAATGTATCTATAAGACTCTCTTCAAGATCATAATTTCTCCCACTGAATTCTTGATTTACAAGATCACTTTCAAAGAAGTCTCCATACCTAGCAACAATCACTTTGTTCTTAGGTGGATAATAAAAGTAGTAACCCGTAGTTTCCTTTGGGTATCCTACAAAGATACATTTCACAGATCTTTGTTGGAGTTTATTGCCTTAGTCACGTTCCACATACGCCTCGCAACCCCAGACCTTTAAATAAGACAAATATGGCTTCTTGCCATGCCATAGTTCATATGGTGTCTTATTCACCTTCTTTGTGGGAACCATATTTAAAATACGAACAGCAGATTCTAAAGCATAATCCCAAAAGGATAATGGTAAAGTTGTAAGATTAAACATAGATCGCACCATATCTAATAATGTATGATTTCTCCTTTCGGATACACCATTTTGTTGTGGAGTATAGGGAGAAGTAAGATGATGAACAATTCCATTCTCACTTAGATAATCTATAAACTCTTGACTTAAATATTCACCACCTCTATCAGAACGAAGAGCTTTAATCTTCTTTCCTAGTTGCAATTCTTCTTCTGCTTTAAACACTTTGAATGTTTCAAATACCTCATGTTTATGTTTAAGTAAATAAACATAACCATAACGGCTATAATCATCCGTAAATGTTAAGAAGTAGCTAGCACCTTTCCTTGACAAATGTCTAAGTGGTCCGCACACATCAGTATGTATTAAACCAAGTAGATCAGTAGCTCTTTTAATATTACTATTAAAAAGTTTCTTGGTCATCTTTCCAGAGATACAAGACTCACATTTATCAAATGATTCATCATTGATATTTTCCAAAAGACCTTCACGTTGAAGCTTTTGTATAAGAGTCTTCCCAATATGGGTGTAAAACCCGCATTAAAAATACCATGAACAGTACACATGAACAGTAAAATACACGAAAATACGATAAAATTTAAAACTTTTCGTTTATAATACAATTCACGTGTCACGATAATATAACATGTATGTACGTATTTATATAATAAATGTGTTACGATCACGACATATAAAATCCACGATAATTAAACATGAACAATCACGTAAATAATTAACGCAACGAAAGCTGCGGGTTTCCACGTGGGATCCTTTTAGGCCGCGGCTAAGAGAGAAAGAAAGGAAGGGATGGGCCTTTGGCCCATGACCCATTGAAAACCCATGTTTAGTAAACACACAAGAAATCTTTTTGTCAAATTTAGGTTACAGAAAATTGAGAGAAACCCTGCCTCCCTTCCTTCCTTGCCGCTGGCTACCATCAACACCAACAGGTGTTCGGGACGAATTATGCTAGTTGATTTTGTGTGTACGTGTTCAGCAAAATCAAAACCCTTTCTTTTGTTTTTAATCCTTTATTGAATACATGCTCTTATATTAATTAATCTTAAAAACAAGTTATAAAAACATGGGGATTAATTAGATCATGACTAAAGGGTGTGTTTTGCTGTTTGTTGTTCGGCTGAGACCCAAAAACCGAGAGCCGAAGCTCTCGTCGTGGCTACAGCACCACCATCGAGACCCTCAAAGGTCTCGACTGGGGTTCGTATGGCTCGGACGCAGGCAAGGAACCCCGACCGCGAGTCGGGGTATGGTTTTGGGTTGGATCGAGTGTTAACCGAGACCGATAGGGTCTCGGTGGGACTTTTGTTTTGGACAGTGGGAACCGAACAACAAAAAAAGTTGGAACCGGTGTGAACTGGTGTAAACCGGTGTGAACTGGTGTAAACCGGTGTGAACCAGTGGGAACCGAGCCGGCAGCGGCTAGTCGTGGCTCGACAGCGGGTAAACCACTCGGACAGTGGCAACCGGCTAGGTCGGGTAGCCACTGTCAAGGGTGTTTGGCTAGGCTTATATGTGACACACGGTTACGGGCTTGGGTTAATTTTAAAACACGGGTTCGGGTTTCGGAAAGTATTAAAAATCAGAAAATATGTTTAATTAAATTATTTAGTAGACTGTTTAATTTAAATAAATGCATGACTTAGGTTAAATATTAAAATTAATATTTCATGTATAACCTAAGTATTTTCTTAGCTTAATTTAATTAAAACATGTATTTTTGATTAAATTCTTATAATGTATAGTTTAATTAATTAACCAAGTTACTTAATTAATAAGCTATAACCTTTAAACTATGACTTGTATTTTACTAATTAAACTTTACTTATTATTAATAATCCAGCTTATTTCTAATTATGGAAACTTACTATTTTTGGAAACTTTCTATTTTTAGAAACTTACTATTTATGGAAACCTGCTATTTTTAGAAAGTTACTTAGTATTACAATACAAGTATTATAATACCATACTACATGAATAATAAACAACAGAATACAGGAATAACTACATATTTAACCCTTAAATCAGTTAAAACATGACTTAACATGAATAATAAGCTAAGAACACACAGAACCAGTAAAACACATGTAATTCAAACACCTCATGCACGTTCCCATTCTTATGTAGTATTATCCGTCAAGGCGGAGTAGGTTCTTCAGCGTTTCCGTTAGCTTCTACTGGACACAAGGTACGGATTTTTCGTCCTTCAGTAAGGACTACCTCTTCCTTTATTAGGATTTCCCGTATGCAGTCAACTGTTTTCCCCAGTAGTTAAAGATTAAATGCTTATGTTTGTTAGTTACCTTAGCCATATACATGCATGTCAGTTTCACCTAGTTATGGAGGTACCATAACCATAACACTAGAGGCACTAATGTTATTACTTCACCACGGCGGAGTGATAGCTCGTGGCGTCCTTTTCAGTTTAGTTGGCCTTTATTATTATATTATCACGTGGGGCGTATGGGTGCATCCTAGTTACAGTGTCAGTCAGGATTTCATGGTGAATGTGGTGTGTACCTTGCATACTTCACAAGGAGTTGATCCCTCCTACCCATTACCAATTAATTAGAGGCATCCCCTCTAATTGCATGACGAGGTTACCCCTCCAAGTATTCATGCACGTTGTTGACCTCATGACCTATATTGGCTTTTGGTATATTAAACTAATACAGATTTTCATAAGTAACATAAGTTATGTTTTCAGAACTAAAACCAGTAAACATGACATACATCTAGGTTTTCCACGACTTATTCATTTCCCCTGCTTTTCATGCTTTATATGCTCTTTTATGCTTTCATACTCTATGTTTCGATGCTTTATTGTATATCTGTGCAATGGGTTTATGCTCAGCCGTTTTCCATTTCCATGTTCCCAAACGGCAGGTACCCAAGGTCGCAAGTAGGATCTCAAGAGTATGTGCATTCGGATGGAAGCTATCCAGCCTCTTTTACCTTATGCATTTATTCCTACTTTCTCATACTTTACTTCATTTAGACATTGTTTAGTCCTTTCATTGACAGTACTTATATTTTCTTGTGTGTGAGTTACTTAGACTACCGATGTTTGATTTCGGTATTTCTATTTATAGACATGAATGTTTAGACATTTATCTTGCATGCTTTGATGACACGTTATATTTTACTGTAGCATTCCATCTTAACAAATGGGGTGTTAAAATTATAGTATCAAAGCCAAGGTTTCGACCTGTAGCTCTGTAAAACATGACATGTGACTTACGGGTAGTCACCAGCGTCTTCCTAGAACTGACAGTTGGTTTTCATGCATTCATTCATTTTCATTTTATTTCATGTATTCATGTCATTGTCGCAGGTTTATGACTAAGTAATGGTTGGTATAGGAGTGGCCCTATTTAGTCGCTTGTGCTTTTATCTAAACTTTTAACTTTGGGACTGACCCATAGGCGTCCCCCGCTATGTCTTTTGTTTTGGGTAAACAGACCATAGGCGTTTACCCTCGCGCATATAAAAGTTTTATAAACTGCATCATGCATTCTAAACTGTTTCATGCATTATAAAATGCTTCGTTGATTTATACATGGTTCATGCATTTTATGTTCATCTCATTTCAGACTTATCATTTATGTTGCATTTTGTTTAAACTGTCAGATGGTGAACACACGCAATGCTCAGGAATTGGCTGCAGCTGTCAATGCAGCTTTGAAAGCCATCCTTCCCCAACTTCGCAATGAAATCATGGACGAAGTTCATGCTGAAATTCAAGCTCGGGGCGTTCAATTTGGCCCTCATCCTAAAAACCACTACAACAACAATCCTCCACCACCACCACCTGTTACCCTTATGAATTGGTTGGAGCGATTCAACAAACAACAACCCCGTTCGTTTGAGCAGACTAATAGTCCCAACGAGGCTGAAGCTTGGATTTCTCACATCGAGAAGATATTTGATGCGACGGGTTGTGACGGAGTTTTCAAGGCAAGATTGGCTTGCTATAAGTTTGAAGGTGATGTGTTGCAGTGGTGGAAATCTGTCAAGCAGTCCAATGGTGGTGATAATTGGGTTGCACTATTGACTTGGGACCAGTTTAAGGAGCTCTTCCTTAATCAGTATTTCCCACATGCTGAGCAGGAGAAGCTTAAGAGGGATTATCATAATATCTGACAGGTTGTTGGGAGAACAACAACGAATTCATGCAGAGGTTTCTCCGTTTGGCTGGTTTCTTGGGAGTAGCAGCTGGTACTGCTGAGGAGCAAGCTAAGAAGTTTCGTTGGGCTCTTCTCACTTTGGTTTCCAACAGTTTGGTATGTGCTACATTCACTACAGTGGCACAGTTGGCCGATGCAGCCCAAAAGCTTGAGATGCTTCAGGAACAAGAGGAGTTTGGTGATGATCGAGCAAGAACGAGAGGAGTTTGGTGATGATCGATCACTATTTCCATTTTCATATCATCCTCTGTTCAACTTTATGTTTCAGACAGAAGACTGATAACCGTAATCCTGCGGCCGTTCAGCAGCAAGCATCTAAGGGAAACGGTCAGACCAACGACCATTCTGGTTCAGAGAGGTGTGGAGGTAATGACACTTACCGTAACAACTCTAATAACTCGAACAACAGTAGGTCCCTACATTAACCTTCTTTCATGTTAAACTATCTTATATTATTGTATTCTGACACTCCAACGATTCAAATTCAGGAACAACAACAACGGTAGGGATCAGGACCGTGAGGTTCACAGCCTAACCGTTCTACCTCATCTGGTAATTTTCAAACTTTCTATGTAATCATGTTAATGTCCCACGATCATGTCTCATGCATGTAATCCTGAAACAGGCTCTCAGCTAGCTAGGACGCCTGCTAGAGGATTCACGCATCCTATATGTCCTACTTGTTCGCGCAGACATTCTAGTGTTTGTTGACGAGGTACTGGTGGTTGTTTCAAGTGTGCCCAACAAGGGCATCAGCAGAAGGATTGTCGCCAAGGTGAGATAGAAGGCACCTATGGACATGCCGACTCCAAACCACCTCCTACTTATGGTCGCGTGTTCACTACTACTAGAGATAAGGTGAACAAAACTTCAGGTACCATCACTGGGAATCTCTTTATGAATGGTTTGGCAGCATGCGTTCTATTTGATACTAGAGCGACTCATTTAGTCATATCCACTACTTTTGTTGTACGTGTTAGGATTTCCCCTATGTCATTAGAGAATGCCTTATGCATTTCCACGCCACTTAGGGACTCTGTACGAATCACCCATGTGTACAGAGATCTTCTCCTAGAATTTGATGATAAAATCCGCAGAGTTGACGCACTTCCTTTGGACATGTGCGATTTTGATTTGATATTGGGCATGGACTGGTTATCCAAACACCAGGCTACGATAGACTGCCACAGTTATCGAGTTATCTTTGGTGATGTTAAATCTCCATAGTACATACACCATGGTTTTCTACTAGGAAGGTCGGTATAAATTATTTCATCCATGGAGGCGCGTGCATTACTAACACACGGCTGTCAGGGCTTCCTAGCCAATATTCATGACATTATTGTTGAGTCTCCATCGATCTAAGATTAGCCTATTGTGTCAGAATTTCCTGACGTATTTCCAGATGAACTTCCGGGCATACCACCTGTTCGTGAAGTCGAGTTTGGAATTGAGCCCATTCCAGGTACAGACCCAATTTCCAAGGGGCTCCTTACCGTATGGCTCCTATAGAGCTTAAAGAACTAAAAGATCAGCTATAGGAACTTCTAGAACGAGGTTTCATCCGTTCTAGTGCATCACCATGGGGTACACCAATACTTTTTGTGAAGAAGAAAGACGGCAGCATGCGTTTGTGTATAGACTATCGTGAGCTGAACAAGATCACGGTCAGGAATCCTTATCCTTTTCCGCGAATTGATGACCTTTTTTATCAACTTCAGGGCGCCAAGTATTTCTCCAAAATCGATCTGAGGTCCGGCTACCATCAGTTACGGGTTAAAGAGCATGATATCTCTAACACTACTTTCCTTACACGTTATGGGCACTACGAGTTCGTAGTCATGCCATTCGGACTCACAAATGCTCCAGCAATCTTCATGGATTTGATGAACCGTGTCTTCCATGAGTTTCTGGCCAAGTTCGTTATCGTGTTCATTGATGACATCCTGATTTTCTCTAAATCCAAGGAGGAACATGAGGAACACCTTCGTACAATCTTGCAGATTCTTCGTCAGAAGCAGTTGTATGCCAAGTTCTCCAAGTGTGAGTTCTGGTTAAGCAAGGTGGCATTTCTAGGCCATATCGTATATGCAGAAGGGATCACCATGGATCATACAAAGGTCGAATCTGTCACCAAATGGCCGAGACCTACATCTGCAACTAAGGTCAGAAGTTTTTTGGCTTTAGCTGGCTACTACCGCAGGTTTGTAGAGAACTTTTCACGGTTAGCCTTACCTTTGACTAAGCTAATGAGGAAAGGAGATAAATTCGTCTGGATGGAAGAACGAGAGAAGAGCTTTGAAGATCTTAAGCAGAAGTTAGTGACTGCACCTATTCTTACTCTCCGATCTGGCTCAGGTCGATTTCAGATATATAGTGACGCTTCAGGAAAGGGTCTAGGCTGCGTTCTCATGCAACATGGGAAGGTTATTGCATACGCATCACGGTAGCTGAAACCTTATGAAGAAAACTATGCTACTCACGATTTGGAGCTTGCAGCAGTTGTTTTTGCATTGAAGATCTGGAGACATTATTTGTATGGTGAATTATGTGACATATTCACCGATCACAAGAGTCTCAAGTACATCTTCACCCAGAAGGAACTGAACATGAGACGGAGGAGATGGTTAGAGCTATTGAAGGACTACGACACCAACATTCAGTACCATCCTGGTAAGGCGAATGTGGTGGCAGATGCTCTAAGCAGAAGGTCGGGTATGATTGTTGGCATCTAGATTGCAAAGGAGATCATCGACCTAGAGATGACTGATACTGAGTTTTGTGTACAAGGACAGCACAGTTACTGGGCTAATCTTAGAGTGGAACTAGACTTACATTCTAGGATCAAGGAAGCTCTGAAGGACGATGGTGAGATTTGGGCTATCATTCAGAACCTTGATCAGCAGACGAAGTTTCGTGTTGACAATGACGGTATCTTATGGCAGGGCACTAGACTAGTGGTTCCTGATGACTCTACACTCAGGGAAGATGTGCTAACTGAAGCTCACAGCTCTCCATTTACCATACATCCTGGTTCTACCAAGATGTTCCACGACATCAAGCAGCATTTTTGGTGGAGTGGTATGAAGCAGGATGTTGTCACCTTCGTTTCTAAATCTATGATCTGTCAGCAAGTTAAGATCGAACATCAGAGAGCTAGTGGTTTACTGCAACCATTAGACATTCCAGCATGGAAGTGGGACAAAATCTCCATGGATTTTGTTACTGGTCTTCCTGTTACTCATAGGAGGAACGACACCATCTGTGTTATTGTTGATAGATTGACTAAATCTGCTCATTTTCTGCCGATCCGCAAGGAGCATCCGGCCAGCAAATTGGCAGACACTTTTCAAAAGGAGATCATGAGACTGCATGGTACTCCATCAGAAATTATCTCTGACAGAGATCCCCGTTTCACATCACGTTTCTGGAAGAGTCTGCAGAAAGCTTGGGGCACCAGACTTAAGCTCAGCACTGCCTTTCATCCTCAGACCGACGGACAGTCAGAACGTGCCATTCAGACGTTGGTGGACATGCTGCGGGCATGTGCTCTAGAGTGGACATGAAGCTGGGATGATTATATCTAGTGGAGTTTGCATACAACAACAGCTGGCACGCTAGCATCAAGTGTGCACCTTTTGAGATGTTGTATGGTAGGAAGTGTCGCGCCCCAATCTGATGGGATCAGGTGGGCGAATGACTAATTGAGGGTCCAAAGATGATTGAGGTGACCAATGAGAAGGTCGTTGTCGCTAAGGCGAAGATTCAGGAAGCTCGTGCTCGCCAGAAGAGCTATGCTGATAAACGTCGGAGAGATGTATCTTTCAACGTAGGTGATCATGTTTTCCTCAAGGTATCACCTGCACGAGGAGTTAAACGCTTTGGAATCAAAGGGAAGCTAGCCCTCGCTTCATCGGACCGTTCGACATCATAGAACGCGTTGGTGAAGTGTCATATCGTTTAGAGTTACCGCCTCAGCTATCACATGTTCACAACGTGTTCCATGTGTCCTTACAGAGAGGATACAACTATCATCCAGTTCATGTTGTCCAGTATCCGCTTGATCAGATTCGAGAGGATCTTTCATATGTTGAAGAACCCGAGAGAGTTCTTGAACGACAAGATCGTGTCATGTGGAGGAAGACGATTCCTTTCGTCAAAATCCTCTAGAGAGATCATCCTGAGCGGGAAGCCAGTTGGGAGACGGAGGAGTCTATACGGGCTTCTTACCCTCATTTCCACTTCTGATTCAGGTATGTTTCTTTCAGTTTATGTTTTCTCCAATTCGAGGACGAATAGTTCTTTTAGAGGGGAAGAGTTGTAAAACCCGCATTAAAAATACCATGAACAGTACACATGAACAGTAAATACACGAAAATACGATAAAATTTAAAACTTTCCATTTATAAAAAAATTCACGTGTCACGATAATATATAACATGTATGTACGTATTTATATTATAAATGTGTTACGATCACGACATATAAAATCTACGATAATTAAACATGAACGATCACGTAAATAATTAACACAACGAAAGCTACGGGTTTCCCCGTGGGCTCCTTTTAGGCCGCGGCTAAGAGAGAAAGAAAGGAAGGGATGGGCCTTTGGCCCATGACCCATTGAAAACCCATGTTAAGTAAAAACACAGGAAACCTTTTTGTCATAATTTAGGTTACAGAAAATTGAGAGAAACCCTGCCTCCCTTCCTTCCTTGCCGCCAGCTACCATCAACACCAAGAGGTGTTTGGGACGAATTTTGCTAGTTGATTTTGTGTGTACGTGTTCGGTAAAATCAAAACCCTTTCTTTAATTTTTAATTCTTTATTGAATTCATGTTCTTATTTTAATTAATCTTAAAAACAAGTTATAAAAACATGGGGATTAAATAGATCATGACTAAAGGGGGTGTTTTGGTGTTTGTTGTTCGGCCGAGACCCACTAACCGAGATCCGAAGCTCTCGTTATGGCTACAGCACCACTACCGAGACCCTCAAAGGGCTCAGCTGGGGTTGGTTTGGCTCGGACGCATGCAAGGAACCCCGACCGCGAGTCGGGCTATGGTTTTGGGTTGGATCGAGTGTCAATCGAGATCGATAGGGTCTCGGTGAGACTTTTGTTTTGGACAGTGGGAACCGAACAACGAAAGCAGTGGGAATCGGTGTGAACCGGTTTGAACCGGTGGGAACCGAGCCGGCAGCGGCTAGCCGTGGCTCGACAGCGGGTAAACCACTCGGACAGTGTCAACCGGCTAGGCCGGGTAGCCACTATCAAGGGTGTTTGGCTCGGCTTATATGTGACACACGGGTGCGGGCGCGGGTTAATTTTAAAACACGGGTTCGAGTTTCGGAAAGTATTAAAAATTAGAAAATATGTTTAATTAAATTATTTACTAGACTATTTAATTTAATTAAATGCATGATTTAGGTTAAATATTAAAATTAATATTTCATGTATAACCTAAGTATTTTACTTAGCTTAATTTAATTAAAACATGTATTTATAATTAAATTCTTATAATGTATAGTTTAATTAACCAAGTTATTTAATTAATAAGCTATAACCTTTAAACCATGACTTGTATTTTACTTATTAAATTTTACTTATTATTAATAATCCAACTTATTTCTAATTATGGAAACTTAGTATTTTTGGAAACGTTCTATTTTTAGAAACTTACTATTTATGGAAACCTGCTTTTTTTTAGAAAGTTACTTAGTATTACAATACAAGTATTATAATACCATACTACATGAATAATAAACAACAAAATACAAGAATAACTACAGATTTAACACTTAAATCAGTTAAAACATGACTTAACATGAATAATAAGCTAAGAACACACAGAACCATTAAAACACATGTAATTCAAACAACTCATACACGTTCCCATTCTTATGTAGTATTATCCGTCAAGGCGGAGTAGGTTCTTTAGCGTTTCCGTTAGCTTCTACTGGACACAAGGTATGGATTTTCCGTCCTTTAGTAAGGACAACCTCTTCCTTTATTAGGATTTCCCGTATGCAGCCAACTATTTCCCCATTAGTTACAGATTAAATGCTTATGTTTATTAGTTACCTTAGCCATATACATGCATGCCAGTTTCACCTAGTTATAGAGGTACCATAACCATAACACTAGAGGCACTAGTGTTATGACTTCACCACGGTGGAGTGATAGCTCGTGGCGTCCCTTTTAGTTTATATGGCCTTTATTATTATATTATCACGTGGGGCGTATGGGTGCACCCTAGTTACGGTGTCAGTCAACATTTCATGGTGAATGTGGTGTGTGCCTTGCATCCTTCACAAGGAGCTGATCCCTCCTACCCATTACCAATTAGTTAGAGGCATCCCCTCTAACTGCATGACGAGGTCACCCCTCCAAGTATTCATGCACGTTGTTGACCTCATGACCTATATTGTCTTTTGGTATATTAAACTAATACATATTTTCATAAGTAACATAAGCTATGTTTTCAGAACTAAAACCATTAAACATGACATACATCTAGGTTTCCCAGGACTTATTCATTTCCGCTGCTTTTCATGCTTTATACGCTCTTTTATCCTTTCATACTCTATGTTTCGATGCTTTATTGTATATCCGTGCACTTGGTTTTATGCTCAGCCGTTTTCCATTTCCATGTTCCCAAACGGCAGGTACCCAAGGTCGCAAGTAGGATCTCAAGAGTATATGCATTCGGATGGAAGCTATCCAGCCTCTTTTACCTTATGCATTTATTCCTACTTTCTCATACTTTACTTCATTTAGACATTGTTTAGTTCTTTCATTTACAGTACTTATATTTGCTTGTGTGTGAGTTACTTAGACTATCAATGTTTGATTCTGGTATTTCTATTTATGGTCATGAATGTTTAGACATTTACCTTGCATGCTTTGATGACACACCATATTTTATTGTAGCATTCCATCTTAACAAATGGGGTGTTACAATGGCAAGTCTACAATACCAAAGATAAGAAGAGTTCTTGTCAAACTTTCTCTTCTTATTCATTCTAAAACATAATTATTATTATACTTGGATTCATTTTCATGCATGTCTATTTCAAACACACCACTCACAGAAATTGCATTAAACTAGAAAATACCATCCTTCCAAATAGAAATTCAATTATTATCAATAGTGTGAACGAATCCATTATTCAACAAACAAGAAAAGGAAATAACACCCCTAAAAATTGTAGGTGCATAATGACAATCATTTAAAATCGGTACTAAACCCGAAGGTTAAACTAAATTAAATGTTCCTATAGCTTCAACCGTTGCTTGTGCGCCATTGCCCACTTGCAGAAATTGTTCCCCATAGGATAGCTTCCTTTCGAGATTAAATCCCTGCATCGTATTACAAATGTTAATACCGCATCCCGTATCATATGCCCAGGAATTTAATTTGTATGTCAAATTGAATAATTCAATCATAAACAAAGTACCTGAAGCTGCAGCGCTCTGCTCAGAGTTCTTCTTTATTTCTCGCAACTCTTCGAGGTAAAGAGGGAAAATCCTCTTCTAGTGACCACTTTCCTTGCAATTGTGACAAGTCTCATCCATTTGAGATTGATTCTTCTTGACAAAGTTCTGCTTAGGTTTCGAATAAGTCGCAACTTGTTTGCCCTTATCACCCTTGCCTTTCCCTTTCTTCTTGTTCGCTTGCGGTTTTGGCTTACTTACTCTACCCTTTTGTATGGTTAGTATAGGAGGAGTGGAAGTAGATGCCGTGTCTTTTAACCCCTTTTCATAGTCAATGAGCATTGCATGCAAATCATTTATTGTCTTTCCCGTGCAATGCATATTATAGTTTCGAACAAAATCATTGAAGTCCTTGTTAAGGGACCTATTGATCAAGTTGATAGCCATATTATGATCATAGGGTTGTCCTAGTGCAATGAGCTGTTCCATATAACCCCTCATCACCATGTAATGGGCACTAACAGACTTTCCAGGAGTTTGGTTGCAGCTATGCAAAGCATCTACTAAGTCGTAGATCTCCACAGCTTGCAGCTTTTCGAACATAGCCTTGATCTCATCAAGCATAGGCTTAGGCGAATATAACTCATACTTCTTTTGAAGCGGAGGGGACATTTTCCCTAACATTAAGCAATCCACCTCCGAGTGCTTCTTAATATTAACAGCGTGTTCAAGCCTTTGCGCTTCACAAGCTCCTTCAAGAAGATCCTCCAGATAAGGAGTAGTCAAGATATCAATAGTACCCGCTACTCTCAAGACAATTCTTAGTGAGCGGTACCAATCATTGAAGTTTGGGCCAGTAAGTTCAGGATGATAAAAAACGGTTTTGAACGCAGAACTTATAGTGTTATTGTCGGGTTGAGCCATTTCTACAAAAATAAGTTCAAATATTAGTATTTTCGATAATAAAATACTTTCAAGAAAATAAAATTACCCCGGTACATAAACCATAGTATTTCCTTGAATTCTAGAACATATGTTGACATAGATCCATTACATCAGTTGATCTGCTAGTAATGAATGTACTCAACATAGCGACTTGTCGAACACTTCAATTGACAAACAATTTTAAATTTCTAGATATTTAAGGGATTTACATTGCCAAAAAAACGTTTTGCATTTAAACATGTTTCATCCCTTCTGAATGCCTTAAGTTTCTAGATCTCACTGAGTAACTTAATCAAGTCGTCTAATCTGAGTAGCGTAAAACAATCATACGAATTCTCATTCTATGAAAGTTTTCTCGCCATCACAACATCATCCAAAAATCTCATTTGATGACGTTGTAATTTCAAGTGTTCGTCAATTAGGAGCATTCGACTTAAATTTTAAGGGTATAAATTCGATGTCAAAATCAATGTATGGAGAAGCATGCATACCACTCCATAGCATAAGTTTAATAAAACATTTAGTAAACTTTTCACAAGACTAAATTTCTACATAAATTATGTTGAGGTATTGCTTCAACCAATCAAATAATTTACCCACAACTATTCACAACGTACTTATGGCTAAACCACAAAGCAATAACCTTATTTATTGTGAATTCGGATGTGAATTTGCGGTAAATAAACCTTAAGGTATAATTCAAATAATAATCGTAGGTAATTTCAATTTGACGTACAGGCGAGCCGGGAATTCGGTCAGCGACTAATGGCTTAACACCTCCTTCCTTAACCGGGTACATGACCAGCGGTGCGTTATACCCACTTTATTGTTTGTCAAAAGGAGTAGGCCGTTAGATTATTATTGCAATTCACCAATCAACGTAATTCTATGTAATTTAGATCTGAAACAAATCTTAATTTTTATATGATTTAGTCCATATTTGTTTTTCTTCGAAAAAAACCCCTGTTTACAACAATTCGTACAAATTTTAACATAAACAAGTAAAAAAACTAAATCATAACCACATAATACCAATTTATATGTGCGATAATTAAATCAAATAGCCACATGCAAACGATTTATTCAATAACCTTTAAATCTAGGTTTTTATATTTATATAAAAGTCTTTCCTAATTCAAGATTTATTAAATCAAATAAAGAAAGTAGCACATAAAATCATATAATCATACGATTTTATGATCCATGAAAACATGTACGTTCATCATGGATCCACCCTCAAATCTTAACAATTAAATCTCTATGGATCGTAACCTTTAATTTACAAGACATAGCAATTAATCATGCAATTTAATCTAAAATAATAACACATGTAATTTAGGGTTTCAAAAACAATTCTTTTTAAAAAAAAAATCGGCCAAACCCTAATTTTTAAAAAACAAAACCCTAATTTTTAAGAAAACCTAAAAAAACATGTAGTTTTAACTCAAAACAATCATTAGTTATAAAACTTTAGATTTTCGATAATTATAACTTGTTAAAATGGCTCTCAATGCCACTGAAGGTTTATATAGTTTATAACAATTACACAAAACCCTAAACAAGATCAAATCACACATAGCGGAAGCGATTTAACAAGATCATAATAATAACAGAATTATAATTAATCAAATTAGTGTTACATACCTTTACGCTAAAGAAAATTCACAAGATAAGAACGAATCACCAATTCGGGTTTATAACATACACCACCAAGATATAGTCTAAAGTAAGACTATAATACGTTCTTGTAAACACGTAATACAACGAGCTAACCGTGAGTCTAGCGCGTGTAAACCGAGCTTCTACGCTTGTGAAAATATACCCAACAACCCTAGAGAGGGGCTATGACTAGATTATAATCAAAATCGATAGAACAAGAAAACCAACCAAAACCTCTGTGGGTTTGATGTTACGATCGACTAGAGAGAAGAGAAGGAGAGATTGTGTTGTTGAATTATGAGGGTGGGGGTTGTTTATATAGACCTAGAATTCTTGTATCCTAAACAAATATAAGGAAAGTTTTTCCTTCCCCTTTTTCCCTCCATAACCGACGGCCCAAACACCCCTTAGGGGTGTTCCGGAACCTTCCATTCTTCTTTCTATTTATTCCATAACGCTCGTTAATACTTAGCTCTTAATTATTTAACGATCGTTAATGTTATAGCTCGGTTTAATTTAATAAATATAATAAATATAATTATTAAATAAATTAACTCTATACATATTGTGTGTAATCTCGTAATCTCGAGTTCGATCCTATCACACGACTATTAAATATAAGTACAAAATTTTCAGATTTCGCTAGTGGCAAAACCGCATGCTGAAGGAATCGCCGGTGGCAAGTTTCAGAAATGTTGGTGGCAACATTCATGCTGAGTGACTTGTACACTTCTTGAAAACACTTGTTCTTGCACCCGAAATAGATATTCAAAGGCTTGTATCTCGTACACGGGTCTTGAACTTTGACTAGGATTCTTCGTACTCGTACTAATTTTCACATTTGTATTACTTTATACTTTATTCCTGCGATTGGCTACACAAAGACTTGCAAACACATTTTGGCACAAATATGCACAAAAGTATTATAGAAATAACCAATATACATGTACAATAGTACGGGTAACGCTCCCAAAAACATGTTGGATTTGGGCGTTATCAAATCCCCTCACACTTAAGTTTTGCTTGCCCTCAAGCAAAAAGAAAAGAAAATTAAATCCAAAGGTACATGTATTTTTATAAAAATTTGATGCAAGTCCACAAAGTACAAGTAAAAGATAAAACTCATCGGTTTACGTTTTTAAGGTTGAAAAATTGAGATATAAAGTCAATACCCATAAAATTCTAGAAAGTCTTTTATTTATAACTATACTACACTAACAACATATGAATTGAAGCAACATGTATCACGACTTAGCACATTAGTTAATCGATACCTTTTATTCCTTCTTCTTCCTTTAACTTCATAGCATTATAGCTCATTGGCTATTTATTTGTCTTTTTGACTTTTTCTTTTTCTTCTTTTTTTTCGTGGCTAAAACTCCTAGCCATGGATCAACATACTTGCAAAGTTCATGTTGTATTGACAAACATTGATCTTGCAACCTTCTCCTAATTTTTGAATTTTTCTTCTACTATTATATGAGACTTTGACTTGGGTAAGTTTGACACAAAAATATATCTCAAATCTTCAAAATTTATAGATTGGATAATTTCTTAATTATTTATATACATTTTGCTTGAACCTTTTATTTACGAGGGCAAACAAGAACAAAAAAATTAAAATAGCCAAAAAATATAGCAATTAAGCATCTTTTTTCTCGATTTCCCTACAACCCCCTCACACTTAGTTTAGCATTGTCCTCAATGTGATCAAACTGAACAAAAGTTACGGAATAAGAGAAAAACCAGAATCACGGACATATCTTGCGTCATAAAGAATACACATGAGTCTTGTCTTCTCCTTCAACTTGCGATACCTACAAAAAGGATAAAACACACAAAAATACAAAAACGCTCTATTTTTGGTTTTTTATAGGTTTTTATAAAAGAGACACATTCTACACTCCCTCACTAAAGCAAAACATTGGTAAAAAATTGTGGGGTGTAAGCATGAATTTATTTAAAAAGGAAAATCACACTTAAAAATGAAATTTTAAAACACACGGGTTGCCTCCTAAGAAGCGCTTATTTTATTACTGAGTCATCAGCCTGACTCATACTTCTTTTTAGTTTTTGTTATTTTTATTGAGTGTAAAATGTTCACTCCACTTATCATGATATAGTTTAACACGGTGTCCGTTAACAATGAAGCTTCCTCCATTCTTGTCATATAAGTCAACATAACCGGACGGGTATCCATGTTTAACTATAAAAGGATCATACCACTTTTGTTTAAGCTTTGGGGATTTGAATTTATATCGCATGTTAAATAAGAGAACTTTATCACCTTTCATGAATTCTTTTTGGATTCTAAGTTTCTTTTCATGATAAGCTTTGGTACGTGCTGTGTACAATTTGGAATTCTCATAGGCTTGGAATCTTAATTCATCGAGTTCGTGCAATTGCGAGAACCGGTTTTCTCCAGCGACTTTGAGATCGGGATTACAGCTTCTTAATGCCCAATAAGCACGGTGCTCAATTTCGAAGAGCAAATGGCACGTTTTACCGTACAACAAACGATAAGGTGTTGTGCTAATTGGTGTTTTGTAAGCTGTTCGGTATGCCCACAGAGCGTCGTCAAGTTTCCTTGAACAAACGGAAGGATTATCCTTAACCGTTTTTTCGAGTATTCGTTTTAAGGCTCTATTGGTATTTTCAACTTGTCCACTCGTTTGTGGATGATACGCGGTGGCAAAGTGATGGGTGACTCCATAATGCTTAAGATTTTCTCCATTTGTTTGTTACAAAAATGGGAACCTCGATCGCTAATTAAAGCTTTCGGCATTCTATAAAGAAAGAAAAGCTTTTTTATAAAATTGATTACGGCTCGTGCATCACTCATGGGTAAAGCCTCTACTTCTGCCCATTTGGACACGTAATCAATAGCGACTAAGCTATATTCAAACTTATGGGATTTGGGAAAGGGTCCCATGAAATCAATTCCCCATACGTCAAATATTTCGCTAACTTGGATGCTGTTTTGAGGCATCTCATCTCTTCGTGAGAGGCGGCAAGCATCACAATTTTCGACTAGAGTATGAGCCTCCTTAAAAATTGTTGGCCAATAGAAACCAGCATCAAATACTTTTTTCACGGTGGTGGAAGGACCATAATGTCCCCCAGTAGGGCCATGATGACTGTTGAAGCATAGTTTAGCTGGGCCGGTTCGACAACTCTCCTGGGCCGTTCATCGTCTTGCTCGGTCTTGAGTGATGCTACAAACAATAGAAGAACCGGTTAGACGTGGACCTGAGGCCGGAGCCCCGGGGTCCACCTCCGACGTTCAAGTTAGTATTTGATCGATATGTTGTATAAGAGGTGTAGTTAAGAGAAATAACCTGTTGTAGAATGAGACCCTTAGCTCTGTTTATATAGTGCTAGGGTTTCTTGAAGGATAAGTTAGGTATGTGTGGGTTGCGGGCCTGTTGGGATGGGCCCTTGACCGACTGTACGTCGACAATGACATTCATCAAGGATCTTTCTTGTTTCCGCACCATAAACATATCTCCTAATCATGCCATCGAGGAATACCTTGAAAAGATATGGATCTTCCCAGAAATAGTGTTTAAGATCGGAAAAGAATTTACATCATTGGTGATAGGTTAAACCTTTTCTTAGAATTCTTCCAACGAGGTAATTTTCAAAATCTACAAACCACGAAGATTCATCCGTAGAGATTTTCATAAGAGTTTCATCGGGAAAATAATCATCGATATCTTCATCCCTTAACTCTTCTATGTTTGGATTTTCAAGTCGCGACAAATGATCGTCTGCGACGTTTTCTGCTCCTTTCTTATTTTGAATTTCAATGTCAAATTCTTGGAGTAGTAAAATCCATCTAATAAGACGCGGCTTAGCATCTTGTTTCGAGAATAAGTATTTCAACGCGGAATGATAGGTGAATACAATCGTTTTTGACAACACGAGATAGGATCAAAATTTTTCAAAAGCAAAAACTATGGCAAGTAGTTCTTTCTCGGTGTTTGTGTAGTTGAGCTGCGCGCTATTTAGAGTTTTGCTCGCAAAGTGTATAGGACGGAAATGCTTTCCTTCGCGTTGTCCTAATACGGCTCCAACAGCGAAATCGCTTGCATCACACATAAGTTCAAACGACCGCAACCAATCCGTTGAAACCATGATCGGTGCATTCCTTAACTTGTCTTTAAGCTTGTCGAATGCCTTTATGCATTCTTCGTCGAAATCAAAGACTATGTATTTTTCAAGGAGTTTGATCATCGGCCTAGCGATTTTGGAAAAGTCTTTTATAAATCGGTGGTAGAATCCCGCATTATTTAGAAAACTTCTAACGACTATAACGCTAGTGGGCGGTGGTAATTTGGATATCACTTCGATCTTGGCCTTGTCTACCTCCAATCCGGCTCCGGAGACTTTGTGTCCAAGCACAATTCCTTCATTCACCATGAAGTGATATTTCTCCCAATTGAGCATGAGATGAGCTTGTTTGCATCGGATGAGCATGTGCTCTAGATTAAAAAGGCAAGACTCGAATGAGTTTCCGAAGACTAAGAAATCATACATAAAAACTTCCATGGATACTTCAAGCATGTCTTGAAAGACCGCGATCATACACCTTTGAAAACTCGCAGGTGCATTGCAAAGACCAAATGGCATACGCCTATAAGCAAACATTCCAAAAGGACACGTAAAGGTGGTCTTGTCTTGATCGGATGGTTCGATGGGTATTTGGAAATATCCGGAAAGCCATCGAGAAAACAAAATAATTTGTTCCCCGCGAGTCTTTCCAACATTTGGTCCATGAAGGGTAAATGAAAATGATCTTTTCGTGTGGCGTCATTCAATTTGCGGTAATCAATACACACACGCCAACCGATAACGGTTCTTGTAGGAACAAGTTCGTTATGTTCGTTGGTCACAACAGCCATTCCTCCTTTCTTAGGAACGCAATGGATAGGACTAACCCAAGGACTATATTCTATGGCATAGATGATTCATGCCTTAAGAAGTTTAATTATTTTGGTTTTTACAACCCCCTTCATGTTCGGGTTAAGTCGATGTTGGCTCTCAATAACGGGCTTGGCATCCTCTTCAAGATTGATTTTGTGTTTGCAAAAATTCGGCATATGCCCGGTATATCGGATGTTTTCTAAGCAAACGCTTCTTTGTGGTTTTGAGCATAGAAACAAGGCGTTTCTTCTCATCTTCCTCGACTGAGGCTGAGATAACCACTGGAAGGAGTGAATACTTCTCTAGATAAGCGTACTCGAGATTTTCGGGAAGAGGTTTCAATTCAAGATCCGTCGATGGGTCTTGAATAGATTTAGGAACTACAAAGTTCGATTTCGAAGGCAATACTTCGATGGTTTTGTTCGTATCTTCCTCTTCTTCGAGAGTTACTTCAGAATCAAGGGCCATGAATTTCTCTAATTCACGATCACGATCGGTATCGCTAATCATTTCTGAAGTTGTTTGGAATGGTGCGTCGTCATCAAGCAATGCATCCAATTCTTCTTATGTTACTTCATCGATAACATCCACGCGGAAGCATGTGTCATCATTAGAATGGGAATGTTGCATAGCTTTGTCGACTAAGAATGTGACTCTATCGTCACCAACTCTAAGGTTGAGTTCTTTATTCTTCACACGAACGATAGCATCGACGGTGTACAAAAATGGTCGTCCTAAAATGAGAAGGACTTGACGGTCTTCCTCCATTTCAAGGATTACGAAGTCGGCAGGAAATATGAATTTGCCAAATTGAACAAGCATGTACTCGGATATCCCAATAGGGTATCGGTATGTATGGTTAGCCAAACGTATACTCATACTTGTAGGTTTCAAAGTATTATTTGAAAGATTCTTGTATAATGAGTATGGCATAAGATTGATACTCGCACCTAGATCGGCCAAGGCGTGACATTCAACATTGTTGGCTAGCGTGAACATTCTTTATTTAGAAAATCTGTAGAGATTTGCTCCATTTTTCTATTGTTGCTCACAAGATCTTTGGGGAATTTCTTATAATTGGGCATGTCGGTTAAGATATCAACAAGGGGCACGTTGATCTTAACTTCTTTGATCATCTTAAATAATTTGTCATTACGAGCCTCCGTCTTTTCTTTTCTTTTCTTAGGCGTTGAGGATATAAAATTTTGGGTGTATACGCCTTTAGTGTTGGTGTTGGTATGGGTGTGGTTTGGGTTTGGAAGGAGAAACAGATTCTTCCTTCTCGAGCTGATCGGCTTCATCTTCACTTTCATCGACGAAAGTGGAAGTATTGGCGTTTGGGTTTGGTGGTGGATCATAACTCAACCCACTCCTTGTGAATACGGCATTCACATGTTCATTACAGGAGGAGGGTGGGCGGTATGGTTTATCCATAGATGGTTTTGGGTTTGTTTGAGTGTTGCTTGGCAGCGAACCACTCGGTCGATTGGCTAGTCGGTCGGAGATTAGGCCAAACTTGGTTTCAAGATCATTGATAGAGGCGGTGTGGTGTCTTTGTCCTCTTTCAACGTTGATTTTAAGATCGAAGAATTGGTTCTTAATGAACGTGTTTGTTGCTTTTTGAGATTCTATGAAAGCTAGCAATGTTTTCTCTAAGCTCGATTCTTCAGGTTTCTTTTCGTTTGATGGAACGAAATTATCATTCTCACGAGATTGTGAGTTACGATTTTCTTTTCTGGGGTACTCACGCCAAATGTCGGAGTTTCTACCGTAGTGGTTACCTCGATAACCACCTCCTCGGTATCCTCCTTGGGTGTAGTTTGCTTCTTGTGGTGGTTCCCTTATTGGTGTGTCATCACACTCCATAGATGGGTGTGGACCTCCACAAAGAGTACATCCGTCTCGCATTTCTTTCATTTCATCTTTGATAGTTTTGAATTGCGAGTCGAATTTAGATGTGAGAGCGTCCATCTTTTTCATGAGTTTGGAATTTTTGCTACTTTTAACAAAAGCAACGATTTTCTTAAAGGGTCTGGAACGGTTATCTTTGGACCAATCAAGTTTTAAGAGAACTCGGTCCTCGAGCAATTAGTATGCTTCGTAGGGAGTCTTATAAAGAAAGCGTCCACCGACGTCAAGGATTGCTTGCGTCGGTTCATTGAGACCATGATAAAATATTTGGATGATGGTTCCTTTTAATAAACCATGTCCATGACAACTACGAAGTAGGTCTTTCATTAGGTTCCATGCATCAATGAATGTCTCTTATGGAACTTGGGCGAAACCTCAGATTTCTCCCATTAGTCTTTCGTACATGGTGGGTGAAAACAAAACGGCTAACAAAAGCGGTTCTCATTTGTTCCCATGTTTCTATGGTACTAGGTGTCAACTCATTATACCAAACTCTTGCATCTCCGGATAGAGATGATGGACAGAGTTTGAGTTTAATAGCGTCTACATTGACGTTGGATCCATATCGAAACATGCCAAATATCTCTACGAATTCGGCTATGTGCTTATGTGGATCGGCCGCGCACGGCCGTCAAATTGGCGATCTTTGATCATTGAAAGGTAATGACCTTTCACGGTGAAGTTTTCTCCGAGCTCAACTTGAACAATAGCAGCCTCGGGGGTAGGTGCTATAATATACTTGATTTTATTAAAGTTTGAAATCGTCTCGACTCAATTCGAATTGATCACGGCGGAAAGTGCGACTCAGTTGTTCTTGGTGTAAAAAGCAAATGCCGTTGATTATCTATTTTCAAATAAAAATGAAAGCTTTAAAGATTTAAACTAAAAATAAAGACTTTTATAAATAAAATACAAAAGATTAAAACTTGATAAAAAGTAAATTTGAAATTAAACTAAGACAAAACAATTTAAAATGAAACTTAAGAAAAATGGCGGGAAAATAAAATGTTTAAAACAAGTCAGAATAAAAACTAGAATGTAATTTGGAATGTAAAGCATGCACACAAGTCGGAATGTTAATTTTAAATGTAATTTGGAATCTTGAATAACTACCTAATTCGAAATAACTATCTTGACCTAATCCGGAATGTCCAATTTGATAGTAATCCGGAATCCAGATTCTCACCTTATTCGGAATATGGGATGTACACACAATCCGGAATATAGTTTGAACTAAATCCGGAATACCCTAATTTCCAATGCAATCCTAAATACCAATATTTGATCTAATCTGGAATCAAGAAAATTGAACCTAATCCAGAATGAATGTTTGCCACTCAATCCGGAATAATGTTAGCTAGATCTAATCCAGAATAATTAGTTTGGAAGCTAATTCAGAATGAAATGTTTTAAAGTAATTCGAGATAAGGGTTTTAAGAACCCGGATTAAGAAAATAAGCTAAAAACTAATAAGCACTTAACCAAAACTTTAACCAAACTAATTTTAAGAAAAAGCCGATAAGCCACAAATTAAAAACTTTAAAAACACTAAATAATCGAAATATTAAAAATGAACTTTTAAAAGATTTAAACTATAAAATCAAAAAATAAGCTAAACACTAGTTAATCAAAAAGCACAATAAGCTAAAAGATCAAAGACACCAAATCAATAAGAACAATCAAATAAGCACATCAATAAAACAAATAAGCAACAAGATTAAACAAACTACATGATTAATAAAACAAAACAATAGATTTAAAAACAAGAAAGGTAGAATGAGAATGATTATGAAAAGCTTGGATTAAGATGAAGATTAAAGATTCAATTACAAGATTAAGATGAAAGATTAATAAACTTGAAAGAAAAGCTTAAGAACATAAAGTAAATCTAGAGAGAGAAAGTAATTTAATCTACTCCTAAAACTTAATAAAACTATCTAACCACCTCCTAATGAAGGATTAGGAGGCTATTTATAGGAGGAGGTGATGTGGTGTTGGTTTCTTCTCTCTTTCTCTTTGTCTTTTCGTCTTTTAATTTCTTTGTCTTTCTCAACTTTGTCTCGGGATTTGTCGAATGATAAAATGAACTTGTCTTATAATTTTCTTCTTTTATTAGACTTGGTTCTTCGACTTCGTTAAACTTTCGTCTTTAGACTTTTTCTTCGATAAATCTTCAGAATAGGCCTTTGCCTTCCGTTCTTTTTGCACTCTTGATCTTTTGACTTCGTCTTTTGTCTTTTTCTTCGATAAAAGCCCGTGAAAGCCCGTTTTTTCTTCCTTTTTCATATTTTAGTCCTAAAACACAACAAAAACACAAACCACGCATAAATCCGAATTTTACGACATTAAATACACGTATTGGTCTCGTTTTTATTATAATTAAGTGGTAAAAGGATAAGTGTTTTCACACTTATTAAATCCCCTACACTTGACCATTGCAATGCTCTCATGCAATGCATTAGTTACAAAGCAAGATTTACATTCTCTAACATAATTAACCCACCTTGGCCTTTATTAAATACTAGACACTAAAAGGATAGAAAATAACAAAATATTTGAAAGAAGAAACAAGTAAAGAAATCTAAGACTTACATTAGGGCTTTGGTGTCATGAATGTTTATCACCCTCAAGTTTCACGTTCCCCATACCAAGCTTAAAAACGAGATCATTGTTATTATAAGTTAGTAAAACTAACACTCACTCATGTAGCTCAATTATTCACTTAGACTCCTTTATTCCTAGGTGTATTCTCTTATATTTTATTGTTGTCTTGAATGATCACAAGGATGCATTGTTGACTTATTTCGATTATTTATTTAGGACAAAAATAAAGTAGGATGATTTAATCAATAGTTAGCTAAAGGACAAAATCTTTTAAAACTGCTTCTCGAAACCTCATAAAGTTCATATCTTGGCATAACTCGTTTCACGATTTGAGACCTTTCTCGGATCGATATTTGGAATTGACTTCATACTTCAAATCTTGAGAGACGTTCTTGAAATTATGGTCTTCTCTTCATAATAGGAATTTCTTCACTTGAAGTTTTTAAGAGATTCTTCAAACTTGGACCACGACTTCTTCATTTTTCTCCAATATTTATTTGGGATTTTGATATACAACGATCCGCCTCCTTTTAGGACTTGGATCTATTTATCCTCATACCTTGTTAGAGTCTTTTCAGATAGACTTCTCCATGATCTTTAGGGGAGTATTTGCTTTTTGTCGTATGTCTCGATACTTCATATTGATTTTTGATAAATGGTTATTCACATCACTTTGGATCTTTAGCAACAAAATGTAGCACTCATGCCTTGTTAGGGCCTTTTCGGACTCGCCAATCTTCGCATCCCGCTTCAATAAGTTATGCCCTGGCTATGAACTCTAGTTAATCCCGAGCAACTTTTAAACAATCTTGGGCTAGAAGCTAAGTAACTTTTCAAATCGTACGACCTTACTTATTGCAATTATTTATTAACAAGCGATAAGAGAAAAAGCTCATAATTAACTCACATAAATTCATGAAAGAATACCAAACTTATAATTGACTCTATCATCTCTCGATCTCCACAATTTAAAATCTCAAGGAATGAGACACGTGGATGCTTAGTTTTGGGTTTTCAAGTCATCTATAGGATCTTGCAACTTCTTAGACTTTTTCAAGTTTAGAATTTGCAATTTAAAGTTCCCTTGATAAACGATTTTCTAGGATCAATTATAGGAACTTGCGAAAAGTTCTTGTTCTTAAACCCGTATGAGTTAAGACTTTCGCGTTTTAAAGTTCCCTATATAAAAGTCTAGCAAAACTTGATTTAAACATGTTAAGGATATTGGTTAGAGTAAACTCAAATAAGTAAACTCGGGTTGAGTCAAAAGATTCATGACGAGCCTAATATATCAAAGACATCTAAACTTATTAAAACCATTTTATTAAAATTTATTCTAGCAATGAACGAAAATAACTATAACAAAAGAAAATACTACTAGGCCAAAATAGATCAAAATTTTTGGAAAATGTCGAAAAATCAGTTTTTCGGTTAAAATGAGGACAATTTCATGGAAAAGCCCACTTAACTTCGATAGAAGTCCCCCTACACTTAAGATAAACATTGTCCTAAATGTTTAAGCATGTTGGAGTAAACTCCCCTACACTTAGGACATTGTGCACGTTGTTTAAATCTTGCTAAGGAAGAGACAAATAAAGTGATTCCTATTTCAACATAAATGATAAAATAGTGAATCAAAAGAGTTTAGGATAAAACCGGGAAGACCGGTACACGGAATCACGGGTCGTCAAAAGTCATCAAAAGTGTGTCTTTGAAAGCTGAATCCCTGCACATCATAAGAAAGAAAACAACAAACACATACTAGGGTCTCCCCCACACTTATTATAAAAACGGATAATAAAGGATAGATCATCGGGTTGCCTCCCGAGAAGCGCTTGTTTTTGTTCACCGAGTCACGAGCCTGACTCGACCACGAATACTATAGTGGAAAGCACATAGAAGACCTTGAAGAACATCCGCGGGGGTCAAATACATGGTTTTCATTCAACAAATAGCACAAGCCTAAGGTGAAGAGCACAAGCCAAAGAAGAGTAAGCGAGGTTCCCTTAAGCAAAAGTGGAGCACGGTGGTAGAAAGTATGATGAAGTGAAAGCATAGCTTCATTTTTTCCAAAAGTCTTTCCTTTTATTTCATTAAATGGATACTGAGATGGCTCAAAAATTGTGATACCCGGATCGAACACCTTTTCCTTTAGGGGAAAATAAGAACGACACTCAGTAGACCTTGAAGATTCGCCCATAAACCGCACAATCTCATCCGAAGAAGGTGGAAAGAGAGGTGTCAAGACATAAGTACTATGGATGTTGGTGTCTTCCGATTTCTTCTCCTTTGAAACGGGTTTCTTAACATCCGAAGGAGGATAAAGACCATAATCAAAGTCCAAAGGATGAGAATCATGCTCATTTGGAAAGTATGTATTGAGAAATGTGGCGAAATCTTCCTCAAATGAGTAATCATCCAAAGTAGTATCAAGCGATGTTGGTGGATGATCTTCATCAAAAATAGGAGCAAGATCATCATTAGAAGATATAACACTTGAAGAATCACTCGAAAGAGTGTCAACAGCATCAAAGTCATCATAAGTCGGCATGCCTTCATACTCGGAAGTAAAATCATCTTAATCATCCAAATCGGAAAGAAAATCATCATCATATTCGTCATAAATTGGTGGAGTGTCATAGATTTTTGGATCACTCAAATTAGAGAGAGAATCATCATCATATTCGTCCACACGGTCTTGAAAAAGTGGATTATTATAGCATGTCTCGAAAAGAGGATTGTCATGTAGCACAAAATCATCAAGCTTTGTACTTTCCAAAGTAGTTGTATCAAGCTCGTCTTGAAGTACATCAATCATTTTCGCCGATTCTTTTCCATTTTATTTGCTTGTAATCTTCCTCATTTTAAACACTTGTTGATCATTCCGGACCCTTAGAATTAATTCACCTTCGGCAACATCGACTAAAGCTTTTCCAGTTCTCAAGAATGGTCGTCCAAGTATTAACGGAATACGAGGATCCATTTCATAATCAACAACAACAAAATCGACCGGAAAAGTGAAGGTACCAACTTTAACAAAAACATCTTCGGCAATACCAACGGGGTAAGCGAGAGTTCTATTTGCTAGCTCAAGAGTCATCTGTATTGGTGTAAGGTCGGGCAATGATAACTTCTTCCAAACACTTAATTGCATCAAACTGATACTTGTCCCGAGATCGGCTAAGGCAGTAAATTCTTCGATTTTGGAAAATGTACAAGGTAGCACAAAACGACCGGGATCTCCAAGTTTCTCCGGAAGTTCTTTGAGGAGGACTGCAGAACAGTTTTCATTTAAGCGGGTGTTGACAAACTCAGCCATCTTCTCCTTCTTACTAACCAATTCCTTGAATGCTTTGACAAATTTTGGCATTTCGACAAGTGCTTCAACAAGGCTAATGTTAAAGTTCATTTGGGAGATCATATTCAAATAGGAAGTAATTTGAGAATCCTCCTTAGTGAGCACTTTGCACTTGTCTAATCTTGAAGGATAAGGAATATTCGGTTAGGAGGTGTAGGTGTAGAAGGTGAAGGTTAAGATGTTGAAGGCTGAGAGGGTGAAGGTGGGGATGATGAAGGGTTTTTATTGGGTACTTCTTCATTAAGAGGTGGAGATGGTAAAGTAGAACTAGTACTAGGCGTGGTAGTAGGAGGAATAAATGGAGGTGGAGGAGGTGTAGATGGAGTAATCGGGGGAGGGATAGAAGGTCCTACTAGAGTTGCTCCACTACGTGTAGTAATAGCACTCACATTAACTCTAGGGTTTGTTTCGGTTGTAGAAGGAAGAGCACCTTGGGGACGAAGGGTTTGAAACATTTGAACGAATTTCCTATTCGTTGACTCTTGCATTTCTTTCATGGTTCGCTCATGATCGGTTAATTTTTGTAGAATCAAGTCCATGTGCGGATGAGGTAAATTGAACCCTTGTTGTTGAAAACTTTGGTTTGGGTATTGGTTATATGGTTGAAAACCTTGAGGATTGAAACCTTGGTTTTGAAAGCCTTGATTTTGCATTGGATAACTTCCTTGGTTTGCATTGTAGCCCCTCACATTTGCATTTTGTTGAAAATTTGCTCTTGGTGGCCCTTGGTTGTTATGGGTGGGTGGGTGTGGTCTTTGTTGAAAACCGGGTGGAGCCAACTAATTAGTCGAGTTATAGCACAAGTGATTAACATCGACATTAGGCTTGAAATGAACCATCTCCATGTTGTTGTAAGCATACACTTTCCCGTGAGATTGATCATAAGCTTTATCATAATTAGCATAAGAGTGTGGCCCACCACAAGTTTCACAAGTTATATTAAGAACATGGGCATGTTGATTAGGAGGGTTATCTCTTAAAGCAAGTTGTTTTACTGCTGAAGTAAGTTCCTTAATATGATTGGTCAACTCACTCTCACTAGCACTAGCCATAGTAGCCCTAACACTCTTGGTTTGGACTTTGGCTTTGTTTTCTATTATTGTCCAAGCCTCATTCATAGATTTGACAAGAATATTACCCCCCGAAGCACTATTTAGTGAATCTTGGTCATTCAAACTTAATCCATTATAAAAAGTATTAATTTGATGCACCTTTGTAAAACCGTGTTGTGGACACTTTCGTAGAAGCTCCTTAAAACGATCCCAAGATTCACTAAACGTCTCACCGTACTTTTGTTCAAATTTAATGATGTCATTCCGCAAAGCGGTAGTACGTGAGGGTGGGAAAAATTAATTGATAAATTTGGTCTCAAGGTCCGCCCATGTTGTAATACTTTTGGGTGGTTCCTCCGGGCTTGTCCCTCGAGAGAGAAAGGAAAGAGGAGCAAACGAATTGCCTCTTGTGAAACCCCATTGTATTTCACGATATTGGTTCAGTGAACAAACCTTTTGATGTGATCGTGCAGATCATCATGAGTAAGGCCTAAGAAAGGTGTTGCGGAAACCAATTGTATAAAACTGGTCTTGAGCTCGAAGTTATTTGCATCAATAGCGGAACCACAATCGCATTTTCATTGCCTTCAACATGTGATTGCAAGAGCTCGATCATTGGACGGTTATCCATTGTGTTAACAACAGGAGGCTCGATGATAACGGCTTGTATAAATTTCCTTCTTCTTAAACGGGTACGCATACACCTACAAAAGAAAAATATAGCAAAGAAATAGAAGAAGAAATAAAGTTAACGTAAAAGAAAATATTTTTGGTGCAAATCTTTTGAAAAAGAAATGCTTTTTATGATTTTTAAATGTTCTTGGATTTTTGAGATTTTTAATTTTTTAGGATTTTTGAAAAATTTTGAAAATTTTGCAAGAAAAATAAAGTTCAAAAGTAAAAGGATCCCAAAATCCAACGCGTCTCTCACAAAAAAACCGTTAATCTTCACGAAAAGAGCCAGCAGCGGCGCCATTTTAATATACTTGATTTTATTAAAGTCTGAAATCGTCTCGACTCAATTCGAATTGATCACGGTTGAAAGTGCGACTCAGTTGTTCTTGGTGTAAAAAGCAAATGCTGTTGATTATCTATTTTCAAATAAAAATGAAAGCTTTAAAGATTTAAACTAAAAATAAAGACTTTTAGAAATAAAAGACAAAAGATTAAAAATTGATAAAAAGTAAATTTGAAATTAAATCAAGAAAAAACAATTTAAAATGAAACTTAAGAAAAATGGCGGGAAAATAAAATGTTTAAAACAAGTCGGAATAAAAACCAGAATGTAATTCGGAATGTAAAGCATGCACACAAGTCGGAATGTTAATTCTCCAAATGTAATTCGGAATCTTGAATAACTACCTAATTCGGAATAACTATCTTGACCTAATCCGGAATGTCCAATTTGAAAGTAATCCGGAATCCAGATTCTCACCTTATTCGGAATATGGGATGTACACACAATCCGGAACATAGTTTGAACTAAATCCGGAATACCCTAATTTCCAATGCAATTCGGAATACCAATATTTGATCTAATCCGAAATCGAGAAAATTGAACCTAATCTGGAATGAATGTTTGGCACTCAATCAGGAATAATGTTAGTTAGATCTAATTCGGAATAATTAGTTTGGAAGCTAATTCAGAATGAAATGTTTTAAAGTAATTCGGGATAAGGGTTTTAAGAACCCGGATTAAGAAAATAAGCTAAAAACTAATAAGCACTTAACCAAACTTTAACCAAACTAATTTTAAGAAAAAGCTAATAAGCCACAAATTAAAAACTTTAAAAACACTAAATAATCAAAATATTAAAAATGAACTTTTAAAATATTTAAACTATAAAATCAAAAAATAAGCTAAACACTAATTAATCAAAAAGCACAATAAGCTAAAACATCAAACACCAAATCAATAAGAACAATCAAATAAGCACATCAATAAAACAAATAAGCAACAAGATTAAACAAACTACATAATTAATAAAACAAAACAATAGATTTAAAAACAAGAAAGGTAGAATGAGAATGATTATGAAAAGCTTGGATTAAGATGAAGATTAAAGATTCAGTTACAAGATTAAGATGAAAGATTAATAAACTTGAAAGAAAAGCTTAAGAACATAAAGTAAATCTAAAGAGAGAAAGTAATTTAATCTACTCCTAAAACTTAATAAAACTATCTAACCACCTTCTAATGAAGGATTACGAGGCTATTTATAGGAGGAGGTGATGTGGTGTTGGTTTCTTCTCTCTTTCTCTTTGTCTTTTCGTCTTTTAATTTCTTCGTCTTTCTCGACTTTGTCTCGGGATTTGTCGAATGATAAAATGAACTTGTCTTATAATTTTCTTCTTTTATTATACTTGGTTCTTCGACTTCGTTAAACTTCCGTCTTTAGACTTTTTCTTCGATAAATCTTTAGAATAGGCCTTTGACTTCCGTTCTTTTTGCACTCTTGATCTTTTGACTTCGTCTTTTGTCTTTTTCTTCGATAAAAGCCCGTGAAAGCCCGTGTTTTCTTTCTTTTTTTCAATTTTGGTCCTAAAACACAACAAAAACACAAACCACGCATAATTCCGACTTTTACGACATTAAATACACGTATTGGTCTCGTTTTGTTTATAATTAAGTGGTAAAAGGATAAGTGTTTTCACACTTATTATGCTACTACTCAGTTGGCGGCCTACATGGATTGATCGTCGGCCATTGGAAATGGTATATCATTAAATGGGTTATAGACAACAAGTGTGTCTAAGAGATTATCAAATGGTGGGTTTTTGGTTCTAGGAATTCGGTTTTCGGTAGAAACAAAGGGTTGCTTCTTGCGGTTTTTCTTTCGAGATTGATGAATAAAACTTTCGGGATCGGTGTATGGACTAAGTAGTTCTTGACCGGAAGAACGTGTGTTCATTCATGTCTTGAAACACTTTTGAAAAAGATCACAAGTAACAAAAATAAAAACAAACAAAAGATTACTAATAAGAAAATAAGTAGATAAGAAATTAAATAAACTAAACAAAATAATAACATAAAAAATAAAAAAATTTACCAGATTAAGAGTTGCCGGCGGCAACTTTCAGTTTTGCCGGTCGGCAAAATTGAACCTGTAAAAAAAAGAAAATGTTGTCGGCGGGAAAAGTGGTTCTGCCGGTGGCAAAAGTCGGTTCGTGGGAATCTGCCAGCGGCAAAAGGCTTTGCCGGTCGGCAAAACTGGATTTGAGGAGAGGTTGCCGGCGGCAAAATTGATTCTGTGAGAAAAAATTGTTTTTCTTTTACTTCTTGGATTTTTGGCAACAAGAAACGCTACAATGGGTTTGATTATAGGATGATTTTGGAACTAAGAACACAATCAAATCCCTTACAGCGGCGCCAAAAACTTGATGCGTGTCCGTTGTGTGATGGATTGGATTGAAACAAGTTTTAAATTTATAAACACGAATTACCGGAATGACTAAAAACGCACGGGCACGTATGACCCTTTCGTTTGTGTATAGCTTTTATGTGGTAATACTGAGATCGTTCACGAGGATTTGGAAAACCTATGATCATTCAAAAATCTACTATAATCTTTTTTATTGTAGCAATTGTAGGCAAATAAATAACAAGTAATATGATGAGATTAACAAAAAGATTAAAGGAAACACTTGATAAAGACTAGTTTGGGCATCCGTTGTGGTATGATTGTGATGACACATTTAACATATATATGATTATGATAATTAGATGGTTAATCTAATCTATTGTTTTCAAAAGCTTCAATCCTCGTCAGACTTTGATTAAAGAAAACAAGCATGAGAATTAATCACTCAATTCAAGACTTAATTCAATTTCAACTCATTCGATTCACGGTCGTTTCACGAATTTGCTACCACTAATAATTATGTTTCTTGATAATCAAAACTTCTTAAGAAATGATCAATACAAAAGATAGCCAATCATAGACAAATCGGCTATGACTTGTTGATAGAAAATAACCCTTTCGACCTATGAAATCTTTATCAACAAATTAAGTTTTGAAAACAAATGTTACATGAAACATAAGTAACAATGGTTCAAAGGAAAGCTTGAAATTAAAATAAACATATATCATAATCACAACCACTACTTCATACCACAAACATTATCCTACCAAATTTTGAAGCAATAATCAAGTATCTTAAACTAAAACCCTAAAAACAACAATGGTGGCCGAACTGAAAAAACAGCTCTTTTAATTTTTTAATCGAACTGTTTATTTATCGGTTGCGTTGTTCTTGCGTTTTGTTTTTAATTATAGGTCGGTATCGTGTTGTGTTTGTTCGTGTGCTTCCACTTGTGTCCTACACGATTGGTATCTGTTTCGTTTTCTTGTCATCGCTAATTTAGGGTTTCTGATCGCAAGTTAGGATTGGGGTTTGGTCGGCTGACATTAGAATATCATTAAGGTTTGGTCGGCTGACATTATGTGTGTCGGCTGACTATTCTTAAACCTTTGTTCATTAATTGGTCGGCTGCCATTGGAATATCTCCTTTGTTCATTAATTGGTCGGCTGCCATTGGAATATCTTTATTAAGTTTGGTCGGCTGACATTATTTGTGTCGGCTGTCTATTCTTAAACCTTTGTTCATTAATTGGTCGGCTGCCAAGATTTATTATTAGGGTTCTGTGTCGCTATTTATTTATTAGGTGTCGTCTTGTTTGAAGCTGGGTTTCGGTTACTGTTTATTTAGGGTTTCTTTGTCGTGGTTAGGGCTGTGTTTGATTGAACATGGATTCGAGCAATGAAAGTGATAAGCCATTGTTTACAGGTTGGAATGATGTGGGTATGGTGTCTAATCTTAAGGTTTTAGTAACGTTAGAGGAGATATCTAATTTGTTTTCTATTCCTTTGAATATTGTGCGTGACATTGAAGTGTTTGCAAATGGTGTTAAGGCAAACAAATTTCCTGAATGGTCTACTTTACCTAAGGAGACCACTATGCTTTATTATGAAGTTTTATGTGAACGCCATAAGAATCTAACTAGGAAAACTTCTTCACTCAGTTCAGGTGGTTCGAGTGTGCACTCAACAAAAATGGCTAAGGAAACAGATGACTCTAGTACAAATGTTTCCTCTTCTTGTGATGTATTTTTGGACCTTGCAGCTAAGGCTGCAACCATTAATGGTATGCAACCGTGTAATCTACATGAGATTTTGAAATTATTTGGTGTAACGATTCGCACGGTTGGTGATGCGGGTGTATTTATGCATGAGTTAAGAATGAAGAAACATCCTTTGTGGGAATTGATCTCACATGACCGTGCTAAAGAAATTCTGGAGTTACTTTGCAAATTTGAAGCTGATATGGTTACGTCTACTAATGGAGGTATTAATGCAGTCTCTTCTTCGTTTGATTCTGATAATGTCTGTGAAGGGGTTAATATCTCTATTCCTAAGAAGGTCGTTGAAAAAGTAAATACTCGCTGCCAAAACACTTTATATGGTTACTTTCTTGGTAAAAGGATTGCATTTCCTGTGGTAGAGTATTTTGCTAAGAATAACTGGGCAAAACATGGTCTTAAGCGTATCATGATGAATGAGAAAGGTTTTTTCTTTTTTCAATTTGGGTCTAGTGAGTGTCTTAATGCGGTTCTGGAAGGTGGTCCGTGGATGGTTCGTAATTCACCAATTTTTCTTAAGAAATGGACTATGAAAACGAATCATGTAAAGGAGGAACTAACTCGTATTCCGGTATGGGTCAAGTTTCATGATGTCCCGCTGCAGGTTTTTGAAGAGGAAGGTATTAGTTTAATTGCTTCGTTTCTTGGTAAGCTTATTATGATGGATAATTATACTGATAATATGTGCAAAGAGTCTTGGGGTCGTTGTAGTTTTGCTCGTTGTCTTATTGAGATGAATGCTGATTCGGAGTTTATAGATAACGTTACTATTGGTGTCCCTGATCTTGAAGGCTCTGGTTGTACTAAGGAATTAATTCGTGTTGAATACGAATGGAAACCGTCTAGATGTTATACTTGTAATATTTTTGGTCATGCCTTTGATTCTTGTCCAAAAAATGCCAAACCTAAAACGGTTGAAAATGTGACAACTCATGTTGATAACGATGGATTCCAACAAGTACAAATTAAGAGGAAGACGTACAAAGGCAATTTAGGGAATCAAGTTCCGAGAGGTGTTCCATTGAGCAAGGGTTTCCAAACAGGTAAGACGGTTGCTTTTCGTCCAAAAACTCACTTGGATACTACAAGTACGAGTGGTAATAATAGTAGGAAGTTGAATACTAAATCTGGTTAGTTGCAGCAGTCTAGAAATCCTAATGGTCCGAACAAGGGTAAAGCTCAAATGAGCAGTGTTTCTACCTCTAATAAATTTTCAACTTTGTCCATGCCTGGTATTGACGAAGGGGTTCAAGTAAGCAAGGAAGATAATGAGGAGGAGGAGGGAGGCGAGATCGTCTTTGATGAATCGGTGAATCTTCTCAACACTAATATTGGGGCAAGCACTCCAACTGGTTGATCCCATGTTGATATTTTATTATTTTCCTCGTAACTTTATGTTATCGTCTTGGTTTTTGTCTAGTTTATATATTTCCAGTATTCTAGACTAGTTAATGTTTATGGCCTGTCATAAACATTTTGTTTAACAAGCTGCCTGTAGCTTGCGGTTAATGTGGTATTTCAGCCACATTCCTTGTACTTCAACACTTTTTTTGGTTCTATTTACCGGGGTCATTGTTACCCTTTTACAAAAAAAACATCATCCTACCAAGTGTAGAATGAGATTTAGCTACTCATAATGAACAATGAAATAAACTCAGAAATAATAGTCTTATAAGTCATAATCAAGAGTCTTACAAAGTAGAAATATAGTGCTAATGGTTAGGGTAATGATCCCTAAGAGTTTTGTGATGTTAACTTTGCTTTTCGGACTCTAAAAGTGACTTTTCTTGCACCACCTTGCCCAAATCCGGGAATTGTGTTTTGGACAAGGTTGAGAGAGTTTATTAACTAGCAATAACACACACAAGTATGTTATGAAAGTGGGATATGATGGGATTTTATGAGATGTGAAAGTTGTGACCCCATGGGTCTTATTTATTGGCAAATTGAAGGCATGGAATGAATGCATGGCTTGGTAGCAAAGTAATTTGCTTGGAGCCAAAGAGATTCTAGACTCTTCTTGTGTGTTCTTGTGTGTTTTTTAGAAGCTTCAAGAATGCATGTAGAAATCTGCCAACATGAAAGTAGAGGGTGGCGACTTTAGATTTCGCCAGTGGCAAAATTGCATGCTGATGGAAGTAATCGCCTGTGGCAACTTTCAGAAATGTTGGTGGCAACTTTCATGCTGAGTGACTTGTACACTTCTTGAAAACATTTGTTCTTGCACCCGAAATAGATTGTCAAAAGCTTGTAACTCGTACACGGGTCTTGAACTTTAACTAGGATTCTTCGTACTCGTACTAATCTTCACATTTCTATTACTTTATACTTTATTCCTGCAATTGGCTACACAAAGACTTGCAAACACATTTTGGCACAAATATGCACAAAAGTATTATAGAAATAACTAATATACATGTACAATAGTACGGATAACGCTCCCAAAAACATGTTGGATATGGGCGTTATCAGGGAGTGCGTTAACAGGATGGATCTTGTCATCAAACTATAGAGGAAGATCTCTCTATATACATGAGGAATACGAACGGAGTCTTTCATGGGCGTGGATATACATAATACATGATTGATTTATGTCGGTGCCATAACAATACATGAAACAAACATGGTAGATATTACTGAATGTGTCACGCCCTTATCAAACAGAGCGAACACTGCGTGTCCAAACATGAATAATATGCCAGTGACGGTACCTGAAGTCTTAGTGGCCTGATTCCGTGTAGTGGAAAGACACGGCCGGATGCATCAGGCTTCTTGTGAGCATGTCCATATGTTCCCGTAGTAGTGCCCTTCTTGCAATCTCGTTGAAGGTGGCCAACCTGTCCGCACTTGAAGCAAATACCGACAGCACGACGACACTCTCCTGGGTGTCTATGTCCATATGTGGTACAAACGGATGGGTATACCCCTCGAGGGATACCCTAGACTGCTGAGAACCTGGTACAGAAGATATACGTGAGACATGGGTCTTGAGATGTGTCTTGGCATGTGTCTTCAGAAGGTATACGTGAGACATATATCTTGACATGTGTCTTGCCATGAGTCTTCAAAAGATATGTGTGAGACATGTGTCTTGACATGTGTCTTAACATGTGTCTTTAGGATATATACGTGAGACATGTGTCTCGACATGTGTCTTGACATGAGTATTCAGAAGATATACGTGAGACATGTGTCTTGAGATGTGAAAACGACTAAAGTTGGGAGTTTTAGGTTATAATACCAGAATTGGCGGTTCGATTGGACTGCTGACCCTTGTATCTCTGGTCACGTCCATTATCGAAGTTCTTGTTGTTATTGTCAGAGTAGTTGGTGTTGTTATAGTAGTTGTCACTACCTCCTCGCTTGTCAGCTCCATGACGGTCATTATTCTGACCGTGATTCTTGTAACTACTCTGTTGAGTAGCCGGTTGGTACCGGTCTCCACTCTTATGCCTGAAAGGTATAGCTGAATGGTGCATGATATGTAAATGAGAAGGTAAAGACATGAAATGAGATGGTAACGTCTGATGGATGAAGTATACTTCTTGTCTGGTCGCTCCGATCCATCATACTCATCTCTGTCTTATATAATCTCCAAGCTGCGAGCAACATCAGTAACTTGAGCAACATCGGTAAATGGAATACACATGAGATGATCGAGAGTCGACTTGCGAAAGTAAACGATTAAACAGTTAGTACACCAATACATGGAAGAAAATAACATGATAGTCTAGCTAATCCAGCATAGACATAACTCCACTTGCATAAAGAAGTATGAAACATGATCAACATAAAGAAGCATGAAAACCTAATCAACATGAAGAAGCATGAAAGCATAATTTATCGAGATCTAACAATGACTAGTGTGGATGACTATGGTTCAACCCGAACTAGTCAAAATTTCAAGAAAAAGAATTAAACATGTGACTAGGTATGGACGACTATGGTTCAACCCATACCAGTCTAAAATTCGAAAGAAGAAACATATGACTAAGTATGGACGACTATGGTTTATTCCATACTAATCAAAATTCAAAGGAAAGATCATGAATAAGAACCAACAATACTCAGAAAATATCAATACGTGGAAGATAACAAACGTCGATTTAGGAAGATCCTGGTGACTACCCACTAGTCACAGGTCAAGTTTTAGAGCCTACAAGTCGAAGCCTTGGATCTGATGCCATAATTGTAACGACCACTTTGGCAAGGAGGTCGTTATGTCATAATCATGGCATCAAAGCATAATAAAGGCATAACGTCATAAAGAGACATAAAAGACCAACAAGAAAGCCGGAATCAAACATCAGCTCCTAACATAAGCTCAACATGAAGAAAAAAATTAAAGGAAGTCTAAAGGACATGACATATGCCCAACCAAAGCATAAGTATTAAATGCAAAGAGGAAAGGAGTCTAAGATAGCTCTCATCCTAAGCACATACTCTCAATGCCTGAATCCTGTCCTTAGGTACCTGTTGTATGAGACATGAAAAGAGATACGGCTGAGCAATACGCTCAGTAAACGGTTATAAAGACATGATAAGAATAAAAGTAACATCAAAGATAAACATGATAGCAGCAGAAATAACGTGCATGTCTTGAGCAAACCTGGAAGATAATCTATGAAGCATGAAGGATAACTGAAATGTCATGGATTGTAAATGGAAGCTAAACGCGCAGAGGCACTAAGAAAAGTCAAAGTTGATTATGATGCCTATGTTAACAACAGGTATGCACCTGGCAAGATAACCAAGTTCAAATACACAATTCAAAAATCCACTAACACCTCACAGATGATCTTGTGGAGAGACAACCAACAGGGAAACATGAATGTATTTGACGACTTCAGGCTAAAGACACTTGGGTTATCTGAATGGTTTGAACTTGAAGCCTTAGCTGCCAAAAGAACTGGACAGGCTAATTTTCTTCTGCTTAAGACTCTTAAGGCTAAGTTTATCTGGATCAAAGAAACGGCTGCCAAACTTAAAATAGATCCCCCACCACAGCTTTTTGAACAAGAACCCCCAAAGACTGGTAAGAAAAGAAGAAGAGTTTCTCAACTTGTTAAGGGAACTTTTGTCACAGATGATGTTCAAGTGGATGGAATGCACAGGGATTTGATCCTACCAAATGGTATAGTTAGCCCTGTTGATGGTCAGACATACACAGAGCCTGAAAGAGGAATGGCATTCATGAACAGAGCTTGCCAGTATGCATTTCAAAGAGAAGATGAGCTTGGCTTGGCATCAACAATTCAGCTGCTTTGTCTCAAGAAGGGACTCAAGATTAACATAGAGTATTCCAAAGTTTTGCAAAAGCCTTGCAGGCAGAATTAGATACTAGATCAGACATAGCTGAAGCTGAAGAAAAGATCAAAAATGATGACTATTGAAGAAATTCACAGCTCAATTCTACCTTCACATTTTATTTCACTTTTGTAATATACTTGTAATTTTTCTTTAAGTATGAATAAAATCATGAGGTATGTTTGTTTAGATCTGTTATGAGTAAGAAGAAGCTGTTATCTCACTTACCTTAACTTAGATAGATCTAGCTATATTTATGTTTAAATAGGGGGAGATTGTTGGGAATCTAAGTTTGTTAGATTCCCTGATCATAGATTTAAACATAATTAAGCTATTAAGATAGTCCCTTGCCTGTGCCTAGGAGGCAGGCAAGTATCGCAAGACTCATAGAGATCCAAGTCCTTGTAAGAAACCTCAGAGGAGTCCATGTCAGAGACATTGTCAAGGAAGTCAAAGATTACTTAAAGACATACTCATTGGCTGTGATGGATAACAACCAAGATGTATCAGGGACTCTGAGGGGTTGAGGGTTAACAGGGGTGGCAATACCCTGTTAACACTCAGCACACTTTGGACATGCCATTTGTATGTTCGAGACAATGAAGAAAAAGGAAACTGTTTCAAGAACTGTTTCCTTAAAGCATAATGGCAGACTACCAAGAATAGAAGAGCATCATGTGACTGATGTCTGAAAAGTGAATATTTTGTGTAGTCACCATCAAGTAATATTTAGGTCAACCTCGTATCACTAGAAATAGGATGTGTATCCCAACATTAATGTTTAACACTTTGAGAATATTCATAACATTAATGCTTAGAACTTATTGAATCAAACAGCTGCGACTGTATTCATAAGTTAGGGTTTATAGTTGTTCAAAGTGTGCACAACACATTGTCATCAAACGGTGTTATCCATAACACTTGTAATTCTTTATTATACAATAATAAGATTACGTTTGAAAAGTATTAACTTGTGTTGATTAGTTAAGTTTAGTGTTTCTAGCATTGATTAGGGACTTTCACATAGTTTTTATTTAGTTGCACGATTCTAGGGTTTAGTAGATTGGTCGTTTTTTTCTTTCATGTTCGCATTATGGATCGCGTTTTTTGTCTAGTTTTTAGTTGTTTCGTGTGTCCCTTGTTGTTTCCTTGCACGATCGTCTTTCTTTTTTGGTTTCTAGTGTCATCGCAGATTAGGGTTTCGTCTTCTTGTGGTTTTAGGGTTTCTTGCTCGGTGTTGCTGATTAGGGTTTCTTGCTCGGTGTTAGGGTTTACGTGGGGTCATGGATGATCTTGCAGCTAAGGCTGCGCTTATTAATTCTATGAGGCCATGTAAACTGGAGGAGGTCACTAAACTGTTTGGGGTAACATTATTGACGGCTGGTGATGCTGGTAACTTTATGCATGATCTTAAGATGCAGAAGCATAAACTTTGGTCGTTTGTCTCTAAAGAACGTTCCAAGGAAATCATTGATCTGCTATGCAAGTTTGAGGCTGATTTAGTCGTGGGTAATACGAAGAATACAGCTACTCTTCTGTCTACAAAAGGGCTAGGTGAATTTTCGAGTGGTTTTAGGATGGCAGGTAACATGATTTCATCAGGTCCATCTATGGTTACTAACCCTAATGATCGTGTGGACAACTTGAGCTCGGGATCTAGTGGTGGTTCTGTTAATACTACGAGCCCTAATCAATCTTATTCATATTTCAGACAAGGGCTTCCTAACAGTCCTACTAATCCTAAAGGTTCGGTTGGTTCTAGTGGTATGATTCACTCGGTTGCGGTAGGCCAGAAGTCTACATATGCTGCAACCATGGTTGGGAGCAATAATTATCCGAACAAAAGTAAGAATTCTACATTTAAGTTTGTTCAGGTTGATAAGTCTAAGGATGATGTGAATATTACTATGCCACATAGAGTTGTTCAGAATGTGAGCTCCAGATTTGAGAACACCCTATATGGTTATTTTATTGGTAAACGCTTGGCGTTTCCGGTGGTTGAATATTATGTGAGGACCAATTGGGCAAAGTTTGGTTTGAAACGCGTTATGATGAATGATAAAGGGTTTTTCTTTTTTAAATTTAAATCTAGAACTGGGATTGAGAATGTGCTTGAAGAAGGTCCATGGATGATACGGGATACGCCCATTGTACTGAAAGAATGGACTTTAAATACTAGTCTTCTTAAGGAGGATTTACACCGAGTTCCAGTTTGGATTAAATTCCATGACGTTCCATTGGAAGTTTTTGATGATGAAGGTATTAGCATTCTTGGGTCTTATATTGGAACACCCATCATGATGGACTCTTTCACGACCACGATGTGTAAAGAATCTTGGGGACGATGTAGTTTCGCGAGATGCCTTATTGGGATTCGTGCAGATGAGCCTCTGAAAGATGAAATCACTATTGTTGTTCCTCAACTTGAAGGTGATGGTTATTCTAATGCTAATATTAGAGTTGAGTATGAATGTAGACCTCCACGATGCACTAAATGTAATGTCTTTGGACATGATATTGATTCATGTCCGTTGAATGTTGCTGCCATGTCGTCTAAACAGGTACCCAATAATGATTCACAGGATGATGGTTTTAAGCAAGTTAAAAGCAGGAAACGTAATAACAAATTTGTAAACCCGATTCCGAAGGGCGTTCCTTTAGGGAAAGGGTTTCAAATGGGGAATGATTTTAAGTTTAAACCTAGAGCTTCGACGTCGGGTCCTGCTGGTGCTAAGGTGAGTCCAGGTAACCAGAAATTAAATGCTAATGTTGTGGATAAGAAGAAAAAGTCTACTTCTCCCGTCCAAATTTCCACGTCTAATGCATTTGGTGCACTAGAACATGAAGATACTGATCCAGTGGGGATGGATAGTGATGAAGAGGGCGAAGTGGTGGAAAATATATATGATGAATCTGCTAATTAGTTTGCCCATCATGGTGTTACTTAGAGGTTGGATGTCTTCATGTATTCATGGTTTCATCTTGGTTTATGTCTAGTTTCTTTTTGTTATAGGCTAGAATTGTTTAACAAGTTGCGTGTAGCTTGCGGTTAATGTGGTATTTCAGCCACATTCCTTTGTACTTCAACGTTTTTTGGTTAATCTATTTACCGGGGTTTTTAAACCCTTTTACCAAAAAAAGAGAAGTGACTTAGCAAAATACCAATATTGAGAAGTGACTTAGCAAAATACCAATATTGAGAAGTGACTTAGCAAAATACCAATAGTGAGAAGTGACTTAGCAAAATACTAATATTGAGAAGTGACTTAGTAAAATACCAATATTGAGAAGTGACTTAGAAAAATACCAACATTGAGAAGTGACTTAGCAAAATACCAACATTGAGAAGTGACTTAGCAAAATACCAACATTGAGAAGTGACTTAGAAAAATACCAATATTGAGAAGTGACTTAGGAAACAATGAAATTCGGAATACCTTTTATGAAGAACTTCAGAATTTTTTGTTAAAATGAACTTCGGAATTTTGGAAATTATTTAACTTCGGAATAAACAAAAACCCTCGGGACAACTTCTCAATAATCAAAAGAATTCCTAATCCTGATCCTAAATTCTAGGAAACCAAAAATAAGCCAAATAATCTAAGAAATAAGCTAATCAAAACACCAAATAAGATCTAACAATCACTAAATCAACCAAATCAACAAACTTTATTCAATAAAAATCACTAAAACTATAAAACCCACTTAATTAATTAAAACCAAATCAACCAAAACTATCAAATAATCAATAATCCAATAAGCAAACAAGCAATAAGATTAAACAATCTTTTTTGGTAAAAAGGTAACAATGACCCCGGTAAATAGAACCAAAAAAAGCGTTGAAGTACAAGGAATGTGGCTGAGATGCCACATTAACCGCAAGCTACAGGCAGCTTGTTAAACAAAATGTTTATGACAGGCCATAAACATTAACTAGTCTAGAATACTGGAAATATATAAACTAGACAAAAACCAAGACGATAACATAAAGTTACGAGGAACATAATAAAAAATCAACATGGGATCAGCCAGTAGGAGTGCTTGCCCCAAAATTAGTGTTGAGAAGATTCATCGATTCATCAAAGACGACCTCGACTCCCTCCTCATTATCTTCCTCGCTTTCTTGAACCCCTTCATCAATACCAGGCATGGACAACGATGAAAATTTATTAGATGTAGAAACACTGCTCCTTTGAGCTTTACCCTTGTTCGGACCATTAGGATTGTTAGGCTGCTGCAACTAACCAGATTTAGTATTCAACTTACTACTATTATCACCACTCGTACTTGCAGTATCCAAGTGAGTTTTTGGACGAAAAACAACCATCTTACCTGTTTGCAAACCCTTGCTCAATGGAATACCTCTCGGAACTTGATTCCCTAAATTACCTTTGTACTTCTTCCTCTTGCTTTGCACTTGTTGGAATCCATCATTATCAACATGAGTTGGCACATTTTCAACCGTGTTAGGTTTAACATTTTTTGGACAAGAATCAAAGGAGTGACCAAAAATATTACAAGTATGACATCTAGGCGGTTTCCATTCGTATTCAACACGAATTAATTCCTTAGTACAACCAGAGCCTTCAAGATCAGGGACACCAATAGTAACTTTATCTATAAACTCCGAATCAGCATTCATCTCAATAAGACAACGAGCAAAACTACAACGACCCCAAGACTCTTTGCACATCTTATCAGTATAATTAACCATCATAATAAGCTTACCAAGAAACGAAGCAATTAAACTAATACCTTCCTCTTCAAATACCTGCAGCGGGACATCATGAAACTTGACCCATACCGGAATACGAGTTAGTTCCTCCTTTAGAAGATTCGTTTTCATAGTCCATTTCTTAAGAAAAATTGGTGAATTACGAACCATCCACGGACCACCTTCCAGCACCGCATTCAGACCCTCACTAGACCCAAATTGAAAAAAGAAAAAACCTTTCTCATTCATCATGATACGCTTAAGACCATGTTTTGCCCAGTTATTCTTAGCAAAATACTCAACCACAGGAAATGCAATCCTTTTACCAAGAAAGTAACCATATAAAGTGTTGTGGTAGCGAGTATTTACTTTTTCAACGACCTTCCTAGGAATAGAGATATTAACCCCTTCACAGACATTTTCAGAATTAAACGAAGAAGAGAATGCATTAATACCTCCATTAGTAGACGTAACCATATCAGCTTCAAATTTGCAAAGTAACTCCAGAATTTCTTTAGCACGGTCATGTGAGATCAATTCCCACAAAGGATGTTTCTTCATTCTTAATTCATGCATAAATTCACCCGCATCACCAACCGTGCGCATCGTTACACCAAATAATTTCAAAACCTCATGTAGATTACACAATTGCAAACCATTAATGGTTGCAGCCTTAGCTGCAAGGTCCAAAGATACATCACAAGAAGAGGAAACATTTGTAATAGGGTCATCTGTTTCCTTAGCCATTTGTGCAGAGTGCACACTCGAACCACCTGAACTAAGTGAAGAAGTGCTGCTAGTTAGATCCTTATGGCGTTCACACAAAACTTCATAATAAAGCATAGTGGTCTCCTTAGGTAAAGTAGACCATTTAGGAAATTTGTTTGCCTTAACACCATTTGCAAACACTTCAATGTCACGCACAGTATTCAAAGGAATTGAAAACAAATTAGAGATCTCCTCTAACGTTACTAAAACCTTAAGATTAGACACCATACCCACATCATTCCATCCTGTAAACAATGGTTTATCACTTACATTGCTCGAATCCACCATAGCTTCAACAAATCAACACAAACCCAAACCCTACAAACGATTAAAACTGCGACATAGAAAATCAAACGATAGATCAACGAGAAACCTACAATTAATTATAACTTGTGACACATTAAACAATCGAACTACTTTAAAACACACGAAACACTTAATAGTAAATTGTAATACAAGATCACAATTAAATAATAGATTGAAACCTAAACTTAATGTCAGCCGACCACGAATTCAAATGTCAGCCGACCAAAAAGGTTTAGGTCAGCCGACCAATTAAATTAACCAAAAAAGGTCAGCCGACCATTAATGACCAAAAAGGTTTAGGTATCCGACCAATTAAATTAACCAAAAGAGGTCAGCCGACCATTAATTAGACACTCCAAACCCTAACCGTTACAGAAACAAACCCAAACCCTAATAGCTACGACAATACACGTCACACAGGTAACAATCGTGATGGTAAACAATGGGGAAAAGACTCACGAACCAACCAAGATGAAAAACAAAGCACCACACAAACGCAGCAGAATAACAAAAAAAGACACGATTATAGAACCCTAGAAAAACTGTCAACCAAATAACAACTATGTTAACTCTAGATTAATCAAAGATTAATCGAGAAAACAACATTGTTATAAGATTTAGAGATTAACAGGATAGAAAATCGAATCGTGAAAAGGAAAAGAAAATTCTGCCGCCATTGATGTTTTAGGGTTTCCAAGTATTCAAACAATCTTTTTTGGTAAAAAGGTAACAATGACCCCGGTAAATAGAACCAAAAACTTACATGAGAAAACTTGAAAAGGAAGGAAAATAAATGACAAGTATTAAAAGACAATAAATGAAAATGGAGAGCTATGTGTCAAAAATAGCTAACACCTCACAATGAGGTTAAGTTCACTACTTATAGGAGGATTAACATGGGTTGATGATTTCTTCTTCTTCTCGTCTTTATCTCGGGATTTGTCGATAGATAAATTTAACTCGTCTTATAATTTCTTAGTTTATTAGACTTGAGTTCTTCGAATTCATTAAACTTCTGTCTTTAGACTTTTTCCTTTCGATAAATCTTCAGAATAGGCCTTTGACTTCCGTTCTTTTTGCACTCTTGATCTTTTGACTTCGTCTTTTGTCTTTTTCTTCGATAAAAGCCCGTGAAAGCCCGTGTTTTCTTCCCTTTTCACATTTTGGTCCTAAAACACAATAAAAACACAAACCACGCATAATTCCAACATTTACGACACTAAATACACGTTTTGGCTTGATTATTTTTATAATTAAGTGGTAAAAGGATAAGTGTTTTCACACTTATTAAATCCCCTACACTTGACCATTGCAAAGCCCTCATGCAATGCACTAATTACAAAGTAAGATTTACATTTTCCATCATAATTAACCCACCTTGGCCTTTATTGAACACTAGACATTAAGGAAACTTAAAAAGATATAAAATAACAAAATATTTGAAGGGAGAAAAAGTAAAGAGATCGAAGACTTACATTAGGGCTTTGGATGTCATGAATGTTTATCACCCTCAAGTTTCACGTTCCCCATACCAAGCTTAAAAACGAGATCATTGTTATTATAAGTTAGCAAACTAACAGAAACTCATGTGGCTCAATTATTCACTTAGACTCCCTTATTCCTAGGTGTATCTCTTATATTTTATTGATGTCTTGAATGATCACGAGTATGCATTGTTGACTTATTTCGATAGTTATCTAGGCCGAAAATAAAGTAGGACGATTTAATCAATAGTTAGCTAAAGGACAAAATCTTTTAAAACTGCTTCTCGAGATCTCATAAAGTTCATATCTTGGCATAACTCGCTTCACGATTTGAGACCTTTCTCGGATCGATATTTGGCATTGACTTCATACTTCAAATCTTGAGAGACGTTCTTGAAATAATGGTCTTCTCTTAATAATAGGTATTTCTTCACTTGAAGTTTTTGAGAGATTCTTCATACTTGGACCATGACTTCTTCATTTTTCTCCAATCTTTATTTGGGATTTTGATATACAACGATCGGCCTCCTTTTAGGACTTGGATTATTTGTCCTCATACCTTGCTAGGGTCTTTTCGGATAGACTTCTCCATGATCTTTAGGGTAGTATTTGCTTTTCGTCGTGTGTCTCGATCCTTCATATTGATTTTTGATAAATGATTCTTCACATCACTTTGGATCTTTAGCAACAAAATGTAGCCCTCATGCCTTGTTAGGGCCTTTTCGGACTCGCCAATCTTCGCATCCCGCTTCAATAAGTTATGACTTGGCTATGAACTCTAATTAATACCGAGCAACTTTTAAACGATCTTGGGCTAGAAGCTAAGTAACTTTTCAAATCGTACGACCTTATTTATTGCAACTAAATTATTAACAAGCGATGGGAGAAAAAGCTCATAATTAACTCACATAACTTCATGAAAGAATACCAAACTTATAATTGACTCTATCATCTCTCGTTCTCCACAATTTAAAATCTCAAGGAATGAGACTCGTGGATGCTTAGCCTATTAAATCAAAGTTTTGGGTTTTCAAGTCATCTATAGGATCTTGCAACTTCTTAGACTTTTTCAAGTTTAAAATTCGCATTTTAAAGTTCCCTTGATAAATGACTTTCTAGGATCAATTATAGGAACTTGCGAAAAGTTCTTGTTCTTAACCCGTAAGAGTTAAGACTTTAGCGTTTTAAAGTTCCCTATATAAAAGCCTAGCAAAACTTGATTTAAACACGTTAAGGATACTAGCTAGAGCAAACTCACATAAGTAAACTCGGGTTGAGTCAAAAGATTCATGACGGGCCTAATATATCAAAGACATCTAAACTTATTAAAACCACTTTATTGAAATTTATTCTAATGAAAGAAAATAACGATAACAAAGAAAAATACTAATAGGCCAAAATAGATCAAAAATTTTGAAAAATGTCAAAAAATCAATTTTCCGGTTAAAATAAGGATAAATACAAGTAAAAGCCCACTTAACTTCGATAGAAGTCCCCACTACACTTAATATAAACATTGTCCTCAATGTTTAAGCATATGGAAGTAAAATCCCCTACACTTAGGACATTGTGCACGTTGTTTAAATCTTGCTAAGGAAGAGACAACTAAAGTGATTCCTATTTTAATATTGAAGAATACAAAATAGTGAATCAAAAGAGTTTAGGATAGAACCGGGAAGATGGGTACACGGAATCACGGGTCGTCAAAAGTCAACAAGAATGGATCTTTGAAAGCTCGAATCCCTGCACATGATAAGAAAGAAAAGAACAAACACATACTAGGGTCTCCCCCTACACTTATTATAAAAACGGATAAAAAGAATAGATACTCGGGTTGCCTCCCGAGAAGCGCTTGTTTTTTGTTCCCCGAGTCGTGAGCCTGACTCGACCTTGATTACAACGGTAAGAACCTTGAAGAACATCCACCGGGATCAAATACATGGTTTTCGTCCAACAAATAGCACAAGCTTAAGGTGAACAAGGCAAGCCAAAGAAGAGTAGGCAAGGTTCCCTTAAGCAGTTGTTGAGCACGGTGGTAGAAAGTATAATGAAGTGTAAGCATATCTCCATTGTTTCCAAAAATCTTTCCTTTTATTGCATCAGATGGATACTGAGATGGCTTAAAAATTACGATACCCGGATCGAACACCTTTTCCTTTAGGGGAAAATAAGACTCAGGCTTAGTAGACCTTGAAGAAGATCCGCTCATAAATCGCACAATCTCATCCGATGAAGGTGGATAGAGAGGTGTCACAACATAAGTACTGCGGATGTTGGTGTCGTCCGGCTTCTTCTCCTTTGAAACGGGTTTCTTAATATCCGGGGGAGGATAAAGACCAAAATCAAAGTCCAAAGGAGGAGAATCATTCTCATTGAGGAAGTATGTATTGAGAAAAGTAGCAAAATCTTCCTCAAATGAGTAGTCATCCAAAGTAGGATCAAGCATTGTTGGCTGAGGATCTTCATCAAAAGTAGGAACAAGGTCATCAGTTGAAGAATCACTCGAAAGAGTATCAACATCATCAAAATCATCATATGTTGGCATGTCTTTATACTCTGAAGCAAAATTATCATAATCATCCACATCGGAACTAGAATCATCATCATAGATTGGTGGAGCATCATATATTGGTGGGGCATCCAAATTGGAGAGAGGATCTTCAGAATCTTCCACATTCTCTTGAAAAAGTGGATTATCATATATAGGCTCGAAAAGAGGGTTGTTGTAGACGACAAAATCATCAAGCTTTGTACTTTGACAAGTAGTTGTATCAAGCTCGTCTTGAAGAACATCAATCATATTCGTCGATTCTCTTCCATTGGATTTGTTTGTGATCTTCCCCATCTTAAACACTTGTTGATCATTCCCGACCCTTAAGATTAGTTCACCTTCGGCAACATCGACTAAAGTTTTTCCGGTTCCTAAGAATGGCCGACCAAGTATTAACGGAATACGAGGGTCCATTTTTATAATCAACAACAACAAAATCGACCGGAAAAGTGAAGGTACCAACTTTAACAAACACATCTTCGGAAATACCAACGGGGTAAGCGAGAGTTCGATTTGCTAGCTCAAGAGTCATCTTTGTTGGTGTAAGGTCGGGTAATGATAACTTTTTCCAAACACTTAATGGCATCAAATTTATACTTGCCCCGAGATCGGCTAAGGCAGTAAATTCTTCGGTTTGGTTAAAAGTACATGGTAGCACAAAACGACCGGGATCTCCAAGTTTCTCCGGAAGTTCTTTAAGAAGGACTGCAGAACAATTCTCATTCAATCGAGTATTAACAAACTCAGCCATCTTCTCCTTGTTACTAAGCAATTCCTTGAATGCTTTCACAAATTTCGGCATTTGGACATGTGCTTCAACGAGGCTAATGTTAAAGTTCATTTGTGTAATCATCTTCATAGAAGAAGTAACTTGAGCATCCTCTTTAGTGAGAAATTTGCACTTGTCTAACCGAGAAGGATAAGGGATATTGGGTTTAGGTGGTGTAAGTGTAGAAGGTGAAGGTTGAGATGTTGAAGGTTGAGAAGTAGAAGGTTTAGAGGTGGAAGGTGGGGTTGGTGAAGGGTTTTTCTTGGGTACTTCTTCAGTAAGAGGTGGAGACGGTAATGGAGAACTAGTACTAGTCGTGGAAGTAGGCGGGATAAATGGTGGTGGAGGAGGTGTAGATGGTGTAACTAGGGGAGGGGTAGATGGTCCTACTAAAGTTGCTCCACTGCGTGTAGTAATAGCACTCACATTAGCTCTTGGGTTGGTTACGGTATTCGAAGGAAGAGAGCCCGAAGTAAAGGGTTGATTACTTTGAAAGAAACTAGCCATCATATTCCGCAAATCATTCGTTTGATTGCTTAAAGAGGTTTGCATATCATGTCTAAGCTCGGTTCGAATATCATTCCCTTGTTTAGTGATATATCCTTTCAAGTTGATGATTTGGCTTTGAAGATTCTTAACCACCTCTCCTTGGGTCCTCATGAAAGTTTCAACATCTTGATTATATGTCGTGGGTGGAGTGATGGGTGGAGCTTGGTGAGCGGGTGGGTGATATGGATTAGAAGCTCGAGGCGGGTTTGGATTGCTTCTATTGAAGTTGTTGGGGTTGTGGTTTTGGGGAGAAAAACCGGGTGAAAGAAAGTTGTTGAAACGATAACTTAGCAAGTTACGATCACCTTGAGGTCGGGCTTGATAGCCTTCCTTTGAATAGTTTCCGATAGCCGCATACACGTTTTCCGGATTGTCATGAGTGGAAGGACAATCAGTGTATGAATGAGGACCGCCGCAAATCTCACAAGAAAGTGTTACAGCTTTTACTTGTTGAAGTTGGTTCGTAGCCATGAGTTGGATATTTTTGTTCATTTCGGCTAGCATGCGGGTGAGTTCGGTCATCTCGGGGCTGGAAGAAGTAGAAGAAACATTGAACCTTGGATTATTTCTTGAAGATGCGGATGAATCCCAATTTTTGTGATGAGTGGTCATGTTCTCTATAAGCTCTCTACACTCCTCGGGTCATCTTTTCATAAATGTGCCACCGGCGGCTGCATTAATCATATCACGATCACGAAAAGTTAAACCGTTGTAGAAAGTATCAATTAAGGTGTCGGGGAGCATATTGTGGTTAGGACAACGATCGATCAAGACATTATAACGTTCCCAAGCATCGAAAAGAGATTCATCAGGTTCTTGCGTGAAACCACTGATTTGATTACAAAGGCTCGTTACCATGGATGGTGGAAAGTAGCGCGACAAAAATCGTTGAGTCATTTCGTCCCATGTATGAATTGAATTCTTTGGAAGACGATCAAACTATTTTTCGACATGGTGGGATAAAGTGTGTGGAAATAGATGAAGGCGAAGAAAATCCATGGTAACACCGGGTAATTTCATGCTTTGAGTGACGGTAATGAATTTGTCGAGGTGTTTGTTGGCATCATCATCCGGTAATCCGCGAAAGGGACAAGTATTTTGAACTTGTTGGATCATGTGATGCTTCAACGAAAATTCAGGAGCCGTGATTTGCATCGGCGCAATCGGTCCTCCGCGTCCATTCATTGTTGGTTGACAAAGCTCCTCCATCGTGTGAAGGTCGGGTTGAAGGGCTTGGTTGTTATTATTCATGTTGGGGTGAGGTGGATTATTATTGTTGTGCACACCGGCCATGTCTAAGTCTTCAATAGTCTCGGGCTCAGAATAAGACGATGAGCGAGTACGCATACACCTGCAAAAGAAAAAGATAGCAAAGAAATAGAAAAATAATGGTTACCGTAAAAATAAAATCTTTTTGGTGCAAAGATTTTGAAAAAGAAATGCTTTTTATGAGTTTTTTAATCTTTTTGGATTTTTGAAAAATTTTGATAAATTTTTGAAAATTTTTTACACGAAAAATAACGTTCACGAGTGAACGGATCCCAAAATTCAACGCGTCTCTCACAGAAAACCGTTAATCTTCACGAAAAGAGCCGGCAGCGGCGCCATTTTAATAACTGATTTTTATTAAGAAAAATTTTTCTTCGTTTCTAATCGAATTGATCTCCGGTTTAACGTGTGACTCAGTCGTTCTTGGTGAATAAAAATAAAATGTCGTTGTCTATATCTACTTAAAAAAAAGTAAGTGCGTAAAATATTAAAAATAACTAAAGACAAATGAGTAATAATAAAGAAACAAGGCAAATATTAATACGAAAATTAAAACGAAACAATTAATAAAATTAAAACTAACAATAAAAATAAACTTTCGAATTAAAAATAAAATTTACTTGGTAGAAATAAAAGAAATTGGAATATAAAGCTATTTTAAAAAAGAAATGAGACAAATATTAAAGCGGGCACTTAATAAAAATTAAAACTAAAACTTTTCGATAAAATACTAATACTAAAATTTGCGGAAAAATATAATTAAAAATAAGTGACTTAGCAAAATGACCAACATTGAGAAGTGACTTAGCAAAATACCAATATTGAGAAGTGACTTAGCAAAATACCAATATTGAGAAGTGACTTAGCAAAATACCAACATTGAGAAGTGACTTAGCAAAATACCAATATTGAGAAGTGACTTAGCAAAATACCAATATTGAGAAGTGACTTAGCAAAATACCAATATTGAGAAGTGACTTAGCAAAATACCAATATTGAGAAGTGACTTAGCAAAATACCAATATTGAGAAGTGACTTAGTAAAATACCAATATTGAGAAGTGACTTAGAAAAATACCAACATTGATAAGTGACTTAGAAAAATACCAACATTAAGAAGTTACTTAGCAAAATACCCACATTGAGAAGTGACTTAGAAAAATACCAATATTGAGAAGTGACTTAGGAAACAATGAACTTCGGAATACCTTTTATGAAGAACTTCGGAATTTTTTGTTAAAATGAACTTCGGAATTTTGGAAATTATTTAACTTCGGAATAAACAAAAACCCTCGGGACAACTTCCCAATAATCAAAAGAATTCCTAATCCTGATCCTAAATTCTAGGAAACCAAAAATAAGCCAAATAATCTAAGAAATAAGCTAATCAAAACACCAAATAAGATCTAACAATCACTAAATCAACCAAATCAACAAACTTTATTCGATAAAAATCACTAAAACTATAAAAACCACTTAATTAATTAAAACCAAATCAACCAAAACTATCAAATAATAAATAATCCAATAAGCAAACAAGCAATAAGATTAAACAATCAAGAAAGGTAGAATGAGATTAATGTAAAAAACTTAAAATTAAAGATTAAGATTCAACAAAAACTTACATGAGAAAACTTGAAAAGGAAGGAAAATAAATGACAAGTATTAAAAGACAATAAATGAAAATGGAGAGCTATGTGTCAAAAATAGCTAACACCTCACAAATGAGGTTATGTTCACTATTTATAGGAGGATTAACATTTGTTGATGCTTTCTTCTTCTTCTCGTCTTTGTCTCGGGATTTGTCGATAGATAAATTTAACTCGTCTTATAATTTCTTCATTTATTAGACTTGAGTTCTTCGACTTCATTAAACTTCCGTCTTTAGACTTTTTTCTTTCGATAAATCTTCAGAATAGGCCTTTGACTTCCGTTCTTTTTGCACTCTTGATCTTTTGACTTCGTCTTTTGTCTTTTTCTTCGATAAAAGCCCGTGAAAGCCCGTGTTTTCTTCCCTTTTCACATTTTGGTCCTAAAACACAATAAAAACACAAACCACGCATAACTCCGACATTTACGACACTAAATACACGTTTTGGCTTGGTTATTATTATCATTAAGTGGTAATAGGATAAGTGTTTTCACACTTATTAGTATGTTTCTTACCCAAGATTCATATCATGTGCCTTAGAACGGTTACTGGGTTCCCTTTACACTCAGGAAAACTTCAATGTTTTTTCTACTGATATCCTGAGTTCCACAATTTTTTCAAAGAACCCATCTGAAGTCAACCCCATTGCAATGACGGCTCACATGACTGAGGTGATCAGTCGTGAATCATCCGTGTCTCCCATTCCCTTCTTACCAAAGAAGGGGAACAAGAAGACTCAGACTGTGCCTAAGACCAAACCAACAAAGGCACAGGGCCCTTAGGCTTCCGAGGCACGACCCAAAAAGGCCAAGGCTAAAAAGACCACCCTTGTTCAGACCAAGATTCATCTACCCCAAGGGAAATAGCTTTCGGGAGGCCCTGATACATCACAGTCAGGGTCAACGGGCTAACCTACTGGTCCTCTTGATGGAGAAGGAAACATACAACCTTCTCCAATGGGACTGCCTTCCACTCAGACCGATGAGGGCACTCGTAAATCATAACTTTTGCATGAGGACAAAACTAAGGCCAAAGACTCAGAGAGACGCCTACGGGTAACACACCTCGCTGACAGGCCTATCACTTCCACCAAATCCAATGAAGGCACACTAGCTCACAAGTCTTTGCCTGAGGACCCAAAACTTGATTCCTTAGACTCAGAGGGACGCCCATGGGTAAAACACCCCGCTGATAGGAATCTCACTTCCACAACTCCTGATGAAGGCACACTAAAACAAAATTCTTTGCCTGAGGGAACCACCACTGATCCCAAAGACTCAGAGGGACGCCAACATTTAAAACACCCCGCTGATAGGGAACTCACCTCCACAACTGATCAATTGCAAACTGCCCCTAAGCATCAGTTGGCTAAAACCCAAGCCTCAGAATTTGGGGCAGGGAGTGACGATAACCAATGCAAACCTTCTTTTGAAGGGGAGCTGGACAAACCAAGGGGTTCACTGAACTTTGGAGATTTTGTAGATCTACTAGAGGAGCCTGACAAGCTACTCCAAGGTTTCAGTGACGAAGATGACATGATTAAGGCTGGGGATGAACCTGACACTCAGGCCTCTCCTCAATCAGACCAGAAGCCACAGTCCCCACCATTGTTCGAGGACATACCGCCCTCCCCTGAGGCTCAACGAAAGCCCTCCCCTAAGGCATCCAAACAAAAAGAGCCCTCCCCTGAGGTACCGAAAAAGCCCTCCCAAGAGGCAAAACTTGACACCTCTTCGTTGGGGACTCAGACTGTGGTTCTGGTTAACACTTTTGATGACACCAAGCCTATCACTGAGAAGGTTTTGTATGAAACCCTCAAGGGAGTCTTAACCCATGCTTCCACTACCTTGAAAGCTGAGGTAACTCAGGTCCATGAAGACCTGGCTTCCAAGACTGATGAACTCCTTGATCATTTTAGAATGTATGGTGATCGTTTTAACATGGCTGAGGAGAAGATGAGAATTCAGGTGGACAAACAAATGGAGTTCATCAGTTTTGTTAACAGTAGTCATGAGAATCAAGAAAATAAGCTCATTAACTTCCTCAACCATGCTCTTCCAACTGTTGAGGCGAATGTGTCCTTGAAAACAACTTTGGATGGACTGATCACTAGTACCACTGAGTCCACTTCTAGAGTTAGTCAATTACTAGAGTTATTGAAGGAGGACAGGCTCACTGAGGTTTTCACCAAGTTGGACTCTCTCAGATCTGACTTGGATATGGTGAAGGGTAAATGTGATGCCATCTATGAGGATGTACACATGGATGCTGAGGCAGAATTTAGATTGGGAAAAGCTGCACAAGGTTATATGGCTAATGCCTCTAATCTCTCTGACATCTCCAAGTCCCTGAAAGATGCTGATATCCCCTGACTCAGGACAAGAATCGCCACCATTGAAAACACTTAATCCCTCATTCAATTGGATGTTAAAACCATCAAAGCTGACACCCAGTCCATGAAAGAAATGGTGACTGAGATGTTTCAGGCTTTCAAGGGGTATTCCACCACCACCTCAAGACCATCACAGAGGGCAAAAGCTGGGATTAGTCAGGCTGGTCCTTCAACTTTTGAGGGGGAGAATATGCCACCAATGATGCTTACTTGGACTGAACCTCCTTCTCACACTGAGGGGAGCAAGAAGGACTAGCACAACCCCAACCCTTAAACTTAATTCCTCCCAACCCTGAGCCCTCAGTATCTAATTTAGATAGGGGCAAAGGCATTGCTGATGAAACCCTAACACCTCCACCAAAGAAACTTGTAAAATCTACAAGAGAAAGAAGGCCTGATCTTGATGCCATGGTTTTGGTACCTTATGAGACTAATGGAAAGATGTACAAGATGACTCCTGATCAAATTCAAGAGTACTTAGATAGAATGGATATGGCTAAGGATAGCGAGGCAACAAGGGCTGAAATTTTAAGGGTATCCACTGAGTTTGTGAAAGAAGTGGGTGGTAACCCTGAGGCCTTGTTAAGTAAGAAAGGGGGAGAGGAGTTCATCCAAAAGCAAGAGGAAGAACTCAAGGCCATTCAGGATGAAATGGTCTTGAAGCAACAACAAAGAACCACCCAACTGAAGAAACTATATGACCAATACACCAAAGTCGTCACTCAAAGAAGAAAGCCTGAACCAATCACTAACCTTCAAATCATTCCTCATACCACACCAGTCTCAGTATCTGTCTACAGAAACAATGATGAAAAGAATTTTGAAGTTATGAAGAAATTTTCATTTGGTGATTTCGGCCTCAGTGAGTGAGACGAAATGGGAAGGATCTTCATGACCGAGATGAACAAATGTGTCCTTGAGATACTCAACTCTCTCAGTAAGAGATATGAGAGGTTGAATCAGATCAAGGAACAATTAGGAATCACTGAAGATCTTCCTTTAACTGAACAGGATCCTACCAAAACTCAGGGAAGAAAAAGGAAAAGAGTTGAGCTTGAATCTGAGAATGAGATCCCTGGGTTAGACTACAATCGTACTCTCCCTAACAATGTCCCCTTTATGAACAACATGGTCATAGAAGAACCTGAGTGGGGTGATTGTAGTAAAATACGACCTTTAGGAAAAGGTGCGTAAAAGTGGCAAGTATTAAGTGTCGGTTTAGGAAAACCGAGCACTAATGACCAAATAAGTTCAAGTTCGTTTCCCAAGGAGGCAAGTGCGTTGTGTTAAGAATTGATTTTGATTTGTGATTATATTTGAGAAAAGAAAGAAATGAATGAGATTAGAAGAGAAAGACGGTTACAAAGACGAATTAAACTAAGACGAAAAAGGCGATCACGCAAAACCGTAAATAGAGCAAAAATTAAAATTTTAACCTAAAAATTCCTAAAAATTACTAAAAATCCACGATAATATTCTAAGAGTTTACAAAAAATCCAAACTTGTTAAAACCTTTTAATTAATTAGATAATGACTTTTTAATGCTAATTAAAGCCCTAAAAATCACAATTAATTATTAAAAAGCCCTAAACAAGATCTTATAGTTTGTAAACCTCAAAAATATCCTAATTAAGCTAAAAAGTATTTTCTAAAATTTTAAAACCAAATAAAACTATTTTTAAACACTTAAAAACTATTAAAATCAATTAAAACTTAAATTAATTCTAGAAAATAATTGAAAAGTCCTAAAAATATTTGGAAAGTGACAAAACTCCTAATTAAGTGTCTTTAACCTAGGAAAAATGTAAAAACCAAAAAAAAATCAAACTTCAATTTTTAATAATAAAATAATATTCAAATATTCAAAAAAATTCAAAGTTCATAAAAAATTCTAAAAAATTACCAAAAATCTAAAATATTATAACTAAGACAGAAATGCAATTAAAAGTTTCTAAAACCTATTTAATAATTTTATATTAAATTTTAAAGTTAGTTAAAAACCCTAAAATCCTATAAAATAAAAAATAAGTCTTTTTGAAAACTGTTTTAGCTGTAAACCTCAAAAATATGATTAAAAACCTAAAAACTATTTTTTCAGATTTTTAAAATGCTTTTTCCTATTTTTAAATTACTTTCTAAAATTAAAATTAAAAATAATCCTAATAAATTAATTACTTACGGGAAAAATAATCTTTTTGAACCAAAAAGTCCTAAAACTAAATTAAAACAAGAGAAAAATACTAACTTGGAAAAAGCCTAAGAAAATAAGCTGGAAACAGCTTATAAACAAGCTGTTTGTTAAATAAGCTAGAAAACAAAGTCTACTTAAATACTACACCTTATGACCATGTGACATAGAAAGTCACATAGATCACTGGTAAAACACTTCACTCCTGCACGACAGGTCGAGTGTTCGAGCCCAGGCTATGGAGGCTTTTTGCTAAAACTTTTTTTTTCTTTTTAAACTTTTTAAAACTCAATCCTGTGACTATTTAGATTACAAAAACACAAAATCAAACCCAATTATAACAAGATTAAGTCACTGTAATGCCAAAAACGTGCCCAGTTATGCTTTTTGAAAACTCAAAGAAAAGAAATATCTCCACTTGTGAAGATTATGATCAAGAGGACTTGATCTTGGTTCTTGGTGTGTTTTTTATGGTCAAAAGGGCACCCCTATACTCAGTTGAGTATAGGGAGTCAATGCAAACTCAAAACAAGCAAGTACACTTAGCCAAAAATCACACAAATAAGCACAAAAAGCCAATGAATGTTGCTGACTAAGCTATCACAGGTCTGGTATGATTTGCTGATGCACTTGACACACAAATGGATTTTTAAACCTACAAATCTTGCACACACATCCACCAACTAGCATACAATCACTACACAATCCTAAAATGACCTATAATCTAGCAGCTTATCAAGATTGATGCACAAATTTCTCCAAAATCAAGCAGAAAAATGGCATGACAGATTTTATGCTACTTTATCAATTTCTAACATGCAAATTTGATTAAAAACTCCAACAAACTAAAAAGACAAGTAGCATACAACCCTACAATCCCCTACTGAGTGTATCTAAACAAGTTTCAAACAAGACTTGTAGCAATTACCCTGATTTAATCCTTAATCCAAACACCCCTTAAAAACTGAAATTGAAAATTTAACAAAGCAAATGGCTTTAAATCACACTCAAACTGATTAAACTAGTCCTAAACATGCATATAACCAACAATAGAGCAATATCAAACCAATCAACAAACTTTTAACAACTTGTAGCAAAATTCACCAAAATTACCACTTTCACAATTTCTGAAAATTTAACTAAGGACAAGGAAACTACCTTGTTGGACCTACAATCCAGGTCCAACAGTGGCTGAAAAGCCACCTCCTACAAGCTGGTGGCTTGTGCTTATGGGTTTTGAACAAGAAACAAGTAGAGAATTGATGGTGGTGGTCACTGTTGACACACACCCCATATATCTTCTTAAAAGGTAGGATATGATAAACCTGCTAAGAAAAGAGGAAAACACAAGATCAAACTGTCCACAAGTCCAATAAGCTATAAGCTAGCTTATCAACTAAGCTGCCTATGGCTTATTTGAAAAATAAAAAAAAACTGATTTTAATTTTTTTTTTAAATTTCACTATCAACTTAAATCAACAAGAACTTTAACCCTCACATAAACTTGATAATCAACAAGATTATCAGGCTTGTATGATCAGCTTAAAGCCCTTGGACCAATTAATGAAAAATAAGAGCTTGAGTCACCAACAGAAAATTAAAATGAAACTTGAACTTAAAAAATGTAAACTTGCAAGAAATGTAAATGAGCTCTTTTGTTTCTCGTCACAAAGTCAGTACCATTTCATTTCATAAAATAAACATGGATTTACAAGGTCTTGACCAAGGAGAAGAAAAAAGCTAAAAAAACTGAAAGTCCTATGTGCCTTTAGATTGAGGCTACAAATGATTCTAGAAGCAAAAGGAACAAGTAAAACCCTAATGTCTGATTTCCCTCAAATGCCCTTCGAGTTCTTGTGAAGATTCGTTTTTTTTTTTTTGAATTTGGTCAAGTCCCATGTGAATTTCTTCTTGTTTGCTTGTGGTGAAATCAGCTTTGCAGAAACGATCCAAGGGGTGTAATTGATGCGTGGACATTAAGCTAAGCCTTGGTCGTTGATTTCCTGACCTTAATTTGTCTTCAAGCTTACTTGTGGGTCAGGGGATGGTTGGAGAGACATGTGAGGGTGAGGGGGACGCTTTTTGGGAGGTGGGATGTGATGACAAAAACCTTAATCATCATTCTGGTAATTAACAGCCAATAACCCTTTGATTTGAAGGGTAATTAGATTAGGGTTTATGGGGTTAGGGAAGGTTGAACAGTGGATGTTTAATCCTGATTTTGGGTTAAACGATTTAAAAATCGTGTTTGGGGGGAAATAAGTGGGGTTTGACTAATTGACCGAGTTTATTAAATAAACCGGGTAATTAATTAAAGAATGTGTTGGGCTTATGGGTAGTATTGGGCTAGTGAGTGGTAATTTCTTTGCCAGTCCAAAATGTTAACAGCCGTTTGCAAAACCAGTCCAAAACCATTTCACCATCCGTCCTTATGCCATTTCAACTTTAGTCCTTGTTGGTTAATTAATAATATCTCCAAATACAAAGGGCCAAACTTGTCATTTCTTCAAACTTCAAGGTGTTGACTTGTTTGTTGACTTCTTGGAGGACCAATATTGATAATTTAGTTTTGTTGAGGGACTAAATTTGCCAATTCTTCAAAGTTAAGGGTCCTTTTTGTAATTTTGACAAACTTTAGGGACCAAACTTGTAATTATGAAGATACAAGGGTATAAAGTGTCAATTCTTCCATATTGAAGGACCAATCTTCATAATTCTTCAAATCTTCAAGGGTTTTCTTTGGAAAATTCTTCATTAGGGCTTGGTTCATCGTGCGGCTTCGTTTCCCGTGTTCGTTTTTGCATGATTCTTGTGATCTTTTGTCATTTTCTCAATATCCGTACCTAAAATACACAAGCAACAAACACAAGCATATATTTGGGTATTTTGATGATATTTAATGCATTTTAATCCCTATTTGGACGATGAGACTATGTATAAAAGCAGTCTCATCACTCCCCCATACTAAACCATTGCTGTGCCCTCACGCAATGCTAGAATAAAGTATCATAGCACCTCCAAAATTCATTTTTATTCACTTTATTGGAATGATAAACTAGCTATACTACCACTATTGCTACTGCTTGTGTTTTAGACATAATGTATGATTTTCATCGTAAAATGGGACGTTTAGGTTCATAGAATAAGAACACGTGAATGCTTCGTTAGAAATAATTTCATCGTCCTCGATTTTCACCCTAATTCCATGCCAAGCGTGCAACGAGATCATTGTCATTATAAGTTAGTTATGCTAACACTACTCATATGCCCTAATCACGTACTTATCCTCCCATTATTCCTAAGTTGTATCTCTTATATTTTATTTTGTCTTGAATGTTTCACGAGGATACATTGTTGACTTATGCGATAATAGAGATTTAGGTCTAAAAATAGAGTCCTAACGGTGTAACTAAGACCATCAAATCAATAACCCCTCCTAATAGACAACGATGTTAAAAAATTAAGTTGACAAGAAGAATCGATAAACACGGTTTTATAACGGTTTTGAACATGAGACTTATTACCAAGACTTTTATACGCCCCCTAACGGAAGGGCCTTATTATCTTTGGTTTACCTCCATCTTTTATTCAACTTCGCCATGAAGCTTTTATTATGACTTCGGTCTTGCCTTGCCTTTTATTATCCGCCTCATCGGTGGTTTTATTAGCCAAAGACGTATATCCTCACGCTAAAGCGAATTTTGGATCTTTAAAGCTTCGAAGATTAAGGCTTGATTCACTTTCAATTTTGCATAGATTTTTCGGCCTTGTGGGGCTTCAAATTGTTTGCTAGATTTAGGTGAGCACTTGAAATCTTATTATTGGGTGAAGCTTTCGATTATTGGGGTGCCAATACTTCAAAACCGTGACGCTGGCGATACCTTAATGTCTTCCCAATTTAATTACACGGAAGCTACTAGAAAAGACTAGAAACCCAACAATCCTAATTAAACCGCTAAGTCAATATTTATTAAGCAAAAAATATTTACAAGCGAAGAGAGAGTAAGCAAACAACGAGAACACATGAGTTTTTGAAAGAATACGAGTACTCTACGTTTAGCATAGTAACTTATAATTAACCCTATCATTTCTCGTCCTCATTTAAGAGACTTAGCCTAATGTGAAGTTAAGGAATCAAAGCTAAGTGCTCAACACGCACGGTCGAGTCAAAAATTACTCTTATTCTCGCCATCGGAAAATCTACATTCGTGTCTTCAAACACTTATAAAACATGAGAAAAATTTTAAAATTTGGCCATTTTTAGCCTTATTTTGCAACAAAACGATAAACAAAAAGATAAACTTTGGAAAGCGTGAAGGTTTGGCAAGGCAGGTATCTATTCACCCCCCCATACTAAAGTTAAACATTGTCCTCAATGTTTCGAGTCTAGGGGTGAAAACACCCCCATACTAGAGACGTAGTCGAATGCCTAATCTAGCATGGAAAGGGTGTAACCATTAAATTAATAGCCGTTTATGAAGTGTGATATAAACCTAAGGTTAGAACATCAAAAGGATATATCATGGATATTGAGAAAGTCTTCAAAGCAAACGATCGAGTGCTCCCATAAAACGAACACGAGAGGCTCCAATCGTGAAGATCATGATCTAAAAACCATAATTCACAAACAACCACGAAACAAAGGTTGGAAGGGCACAAATCCCCACACGTAAGCTACATTAGAAAGCGATAATATGTACATAGGATAAGCATGGGACTCCCCCACGAGGCACCTCGTTTTTGATTACCGAGTCATGAGCTCGACTCGATCCCCTCAATACTAATTATCATTGGGGAAGGTGACTTGGTCGAGGTAGTTCAAGGATGGAACTTCCCCGCCAAAGTAGTGCTTCAACCTATGTCCATTCACCTTGAAGTTAGGACCATCATCTTGAGCTAGCTCGATGGTCCCATACGGAAACACTTGAGTCACGGTGAATGGACCGGACCAACGGGATTTCAACTTACCGGAAAAGATTTTTAATCTTGAATTAAAAAGCAAAACTTGATCCCCAATGTTAAAAACCCGGTTTTTAATTTTAGAATCATGCAACTTTTTAGTTTTCTCTTTATAAATCAATGAATTTTCATAAGCAATATCTCTCAATTCATCTAATTCATTCAATTGCATTTTCTGGTGTGTTTTCCCGCGGTCTCCATATCATCATTACAATGCTTTAGGGCCCAATAAGCCTTGTGTTCTAACTCGATAGGCAAATGACAATTCTTTCCATACATAAGCGTATAGGGAGTGCACCCAATGGGCGTCTTATGAGCGGTCCTAAAGGCCCATAAAGCATCGTCTAACTTATCCGACCATGATTGTCTGTTTTCCCCTACGGATCTCTCCAAGATCCTCTTCAACGCTCGGTTTGAAACCTCGACTTGCCCACTCGTTTATGGGTGATAAGCCGTAGAAAGCCGATGTGTAACCCCATATTTCCTTAGAACCCTTTCAAATTGGTCGTTACAAAAATGGGTTCCACGATCGCTTATGATAGCACGAGGGGTTCCAAACCGAGAAAACAATTGCTTCAAAAACTTGACTACCACACGAGCATCATTGGTGGGCAAAGCCTTAGCTTCCACCCACTTAGAAAGGTAGTCAACCGCAACAATGATGTACTTATTACCACGAGATGATGGGAACGGCCCCATAAAGTCTATACCCCAAACGTCAAAGATCTCACACACTTGGATGATATGTTGTGGCATTTCATCTTTTTGTGAGGCTTTTCCTTGTCGTTGGAATGCATCACACGACTTCACAAGATCTTGTGCATCTCAGTAAATAGTAGGCCAAAAGAAGCCGGCATCAAACACCTTTTTAGCCGTGAGATTAGCACCGTGGTGACCACCCGTGGGTCCCTCATGGCAAGCTCTAAGGATGTTAGAAGCTTCGGTGCCAAATGCACAACGTCGGATGATTTGATCCGCACAAGTTCGAAACAAGTAAGGGTCGTTCCAAAAGTAGAACTTGACGTCACGAAAGAATTTTCGTTTTTCTTGAGTCGTCATACCCTTAATGATGAAGTTACCCGCATGGTAATTTGAAAAATCCGCAAACCATGGGGTAGAAGAATCAAGCTTAGAATGCACTACACCAAGTGTCTCGAGCGGAAATGTTTCGGTGATTTCCTTGGGCTCGTAAACATTTTGGTGAGGATCTTCCAAACGAGAAAGATGATCGGCGGCTAGATTCTCGGCTCCTTTTTTGTCAACAATGGTGTGATCAAATTCTTGAAGGAGGAGAATCCAACGAAGTAATCTAGGCTTAGCATCTTGCTTTGCCATGAGATACTTAATAGCCGAATGGTCCGTATACACTATGCATTTCGTCAAGACGAGATAAGGTCGAAATTTCTCAAATGCATACACCACGGCAAGGAACTCCTTTTCCGTTGTAGTGTATTTTAGTTGAGCCTCGGTCATCGTCTTGCTAGCATAGTGAATAGGCAAGAAGTGCTTATAATGACGTTGCCCCAAAACGGCCCCTATAGCGTAATCACTAGCATCACACATAAGTTCAAAGGGGAGGTTCCAATTGGGAGCAACAAGAATGGGAGCTTCGGTAAGTTTCCTCTTAAGGATTTCGAAGGATCGTACACAATCTTCGTCAAAGACAAAACGTGCCTCCTTTTCAAGAAGATGTGTAATGGGTCGAGAAATCTTCGAAAAATCCTTGATGAATCGACGATAAAAGCCCGCGTGGCCTAGGAAACTCCTAACTCCCTTAACGGTTTTGGGATGAGGTAATTTGGCGATGACGTCTACCTTAGCTTGATCTACCTCAATCCTCGCTTTCGAGACCTTGTGCCCTAAGACGATTCCACTCCTAACCATAAAATGACATTTTTCCCAATTGAGCACAAGGTTGGTTTCCTCACAACGTTTTAACATTCTCTCAAGGTTCGACAAACACGAAGTGAACGAATTACCAAACACGGAAAAGTCATCCATGAAGACTTCCATCGTCTTCTCGATCATATCATGAAAAATAGCCATCATGCACCTTTGAAAGGTTCCCGGTGCATTACAAAGTCCGAATGGCATTCTACGATAGGCAAACGTTCCATATGGACACGTAAACGTAGTTTTTTCTTGATCACGAGGATCGATGGGAATTTGGAAGTAACCGGAAAAACCATCTAAAAAGCAATAGAAATCGTTTCCCGCAAGACGCTCCAACATTTGGTCCATGAAGGGCAAGGGAAAATGGTCTTTTCGAGTGGCTTCATTCAACTTTCGATAGTCAATGCACACTCTCCATCCGGTCACGAGTCTAGTGGGAATCAACTCGTTGGCATCGTTTGGCACAACGGTCATCCCTCCCTTTTTAGGGACACAATGAATAGGACTCACCCAAGGGCTATCGGAAATAGGGTAAATCATTCCCGCGTCAAGGAGTTTAAGGACCTCCTTTTTGATGACGTCGTGAATTTTGGGGTTCACCCTCCTTTGACTTTGGATTGTGGGCTTGAAATCCACCTCCATTAAGATTTTGTGGGTACAAAACTTGGGATCGATTCCCTTAATGTCGGATAACTTCCACGCAATCGCCCCTTTGTGATCCTTAAGAACATCGACAAGTGCGGTTTTTTCATCATTCGAAAGATCCTTCGCAATAATAACCGACAACTTTTCGTCCTCCTCCAAATAGACATATTCGAGGTGAGGAGGTAAATCTTTCAACTCGAGGATAGGTGGTTCCTCAAGTGAAGATTTAGGCTCGATACTCATAACCTCCTCGGGTGGAGGAAATGGGAAATCGTTAAGAAAATCCTTGATAATCGAGAAGTCCTCATCGTTGTCGAGGTCTTCGTCACAAGTACGTGGAACATTGCATTCTTCCAACGTAAAACCACCACCTTCAAATGGAGTGAAGGTTGGTGTCGAATTATCAAGAATTGGATCTAACATAGTGGGATTGCCACTAGTTTCTTCATCACCAAACCCTAAAACTTCTTGTGAAAATTCCTCGCAAACCACGTCGATCATATCAACGAGGTTTATGGTAGCAACGGAATAACCATGAGAAAGTTGAGAATTTTGAGTTGCGTTTATAACAAGTTCCTCGTCGTTGAAACGTAAGGTGATCTTTCTAGCATGCACATCAATTAAAGCCATAGACGTATCTAAAAATAAACGACCTAAAATAAGAGGAACTTGAGGATCCGTGGGGATATCAACAACGATAAAGTCTACGGGATAGTAGAACTTCCCCACTTTCACAAAAACGTCTTCCGCCAAACCACAAGCACGAATCGTGGAATGGTCGGCCAACTCGATAGACATTAGTGAAGGAGTAAGATTAGGAAGATTGAGAGACTTGAAGATTGCAAGTGGCATCAAATTAATGCTAGCACCAAGATCGGCCAAGGCATAGCATTCTTCCATATCTTGAATTGCACAAGGGATCAAAAATTTATCGGGATCACTGACTTTTTGAGGTATGCGATTAAGATAAACCGACGAACAACTAGACAATTGGTGCGATTTCTCCTTGTTGTTCAACATACTCTTAAAGTTAGCGGCAAATCGAGGCATCATGACCAAAGCATCGGCGAAACTCACATTAAAGTGCAACTCACGAAACATTTTCATAAAAAGCTCAAATTGGTAGTTGTCGCGCTCTTGTCGTTTCTCCTTCCTAAGTCTCGATGGGTAAGGCAAGGGTGGTGTGGGTTGGGGCATAGGCATAGCCTTTGGAATCTCGGGTTCCAATGTTGGTAAAGGGTCGACCGTAGGTGTGGCATGAGCGGTACTTTGTGGGCTTGAAATATGCTCCTTTTCGACCACCACCTCGGGTTCTTCCTCAATTTCCTCCACCGTTGGAGTAATTGGTTGAGGAATCGGTTCTTTAAGTGCCTTACCACTTCGTGTGGTAATCACTTTCATCTCTCCCTTCGGGTTTGAAACGGTGTTACTAGGCAAACTACCCGAAGTAGAGGCTTTGTTCCCCATGACGGCTTCTAAAATGGCATTAAGCTTAGCATCTTGACTATTAAACTTAAGGTCTTGACTAGCGGCTTTTTGGTCAATTCTTTGTTCAAGCCTAGCATGACTTTGTTCAATTTTATTGTTTTGACCTCTAATTTGATTAGCAAAATCATTTTTCAACTCATTTCTCATGTTAAGATTTTCCTTCACAAAATTAGCCAATTCCTTGGTGTTTTTAGCCGTGTCCCTAGCTTGATTAGCCAATTGCTCTTGAATGTTTTCCAAAATCTTATCATTTGCCGTAGCGTAATTCAAAAAGTCCATGGGAAGTTCTTTAGTGTAAACATTTTGAAGACCTTGACTCGTGTTTTGAAAATTACGGTTTTGGTTTTGATTTTGCAATTGGCTACTACTTCCTTGATTCCCATAGTTGTTATTACCCTTGAAATTGTTCCTTTGATTGCTTTGGTAACCAACTTGATTGTTTCGATAATTGTTAGCATTTTGATTTGGTGGAAAACCCGGTGGAGTCAATTGATTAGTGCGAGGAACTTGACCGTTTTGGTTATAAGTTCCCGCGGCCGCGAAGGCACTCGAAGTGTTACCACCGTTGGTAATGCACTCGGAATAATCGTGAGCTCCACCACAATACATACAAGAAACCTCAACCGCGTTAGCCGTAGCGGGAGTGGGTTGTTCACCAACTTTAAACTCAATTAACAATCCCTTAAGCTTATCAAAAATCTTGTTCTCCAAATTAGCCTCGATTTGGCAAGCATCAATGGTATGTGACAATGAAGGCGAAGGTGTAGACGAAGTCTTACGAACACTCGACGTGCTACGAGGACTATAGACCTTAGACCTATTCTCAATGATTAACAATGCTTCCTCGACCGTCTTACACAAAAAATTACCACCCGCGGCGGCATTAAGATAATCACGCTCATGATCGTTCAAGCCATTGTAAAACGTGTCAATTTGATGCAAGTCGGAAAAACCATGATGAGGACATTCGTGCAACATTTCCTTACCTATTCCAAGCCGTAGAAAAACTCTCATTATACTCTTGTGAAAACTTTGAAATCTCGTTTTTCAAGTGCGTAGTCTTAGAGGGCGGAAAAAATTGGTTCACGAATTTTGAAACGAGATCCTTCCACGTCAATATAGAATTGGGTGGCTCTTTCTCTAACCAAATTTTTGCGGGCCCCGCTAAGGAATACGGAAAAAGCATCATCTTAATCGAGTCGTTAGAGACGTCCTTAAACTTGCAAGTGGCGGTGAGACGATTAAATTGGCGAATGTGGTTATGAGGGTTGTCCTTTTCGTCACCTCGAAACTTGTTGTTTTGAATCATGGACAACAAACCCGTCTTAACCTCAAAATTCTCCGCAAGGATAGCGGGAATCACAATCGCTTCTCCATAACCCTCGGTGGGTGCTTGAAGCAACTCCATCATAGTTCGATTAGCCATGGGTGCTTCTTTCACTACAATGGGTTCGTCAATAGGAGACTCCTCACTAGAAGGAGTGATTGATTTGTTTCTTCGTTTACGAGCACGTCTTGCTTTGGAGCGAGTTTGCATAAACGTCACGTACAACGAGAGGGTGAGCAAAGAAGATTCTTTTTGGTGTTTTTACTTTTTCCATTTTTTTGTGGTTTTTTTATTGTTTTTACTTTTTTTTGGATTTTGTGGAATGTATTAGGTAGACACAAATCTACAAATCTCCTCCTTAATCAAATCTCTCGATTAAATAAGCCTCAAGGAATGAAAACGATCACGTGAAGTGAACGCCTTCGATGACTTTAGAACGATGGTGGAACACCAAATCGTTCAAGAGGGTTTAATCAATAGAAACCAAGAAAATATATATGATACGTAATAATACTTTGGCCGGCAAAACCCTCGATTAGCTTTCAATCTCAAAATACGCACAAGCAAGCGGAGGAAACGAGGCGGCGCGAAGCACTTAAGAGCCTTTTTCCTTTAGGTCGTGAAATACAACCGCATAGTTTGTATTTTTCAAAATCGAGCTTCACGAAAGTATTTATCTATTTTTGCCTTTTTCTTTGGTTTGAGATTCGAATACAATGATTGGGTAATGACCTCCCAAGTCAAGGTTGTGATTTCTCACGTATTTGGAGTACTTGTAAATTTATTGTTCTACGTATACAATATAGTAATAGTATTCACAAAAAAACGAAAAACCGATAATACGTATTAGTAGAGTGCTACTAATACAATTACTTTTATGGCTATATATAATAACAACAATTGATCAACCAAAACACAACACGCCTCCCCGGCAGCGGCGCCAAAATGATTGTAGTAAAATACGACCTTTAGGAAAAGGTGCGTAAAAGTGGCAAGTATTAAGTGTCGGTTTAGGAAAACCGAGCACTAATGACCAAATAAGTTCAAGTTCGTTTCCCAAGGAGGCAAGTGCGTTGTGTTAAGAATTGATTTTGATTTGTGATTATATTTGAGAAAAGAAAGAAATGAATGAGATTAGAAGAGAAAGACGGTTACAAAGACGAATTAAACTAAGACGAAAAAGGCGATCACGCAAAACCGTAAATAGAGCAAAAATTAAAATTTTAACCAAAAAATTCCTAAAAATTACTAAAAATCCACAATAATATTCTAAGAGTTTACAAAAAATCCAAACTTGTTAAAACCTTTTAATTAATTAGATAATGACTTTTTAATGCTAATTAAAGCCCTAAAAATCACAATTAATTATTAAAAAGCCCTAAACAAGATCTTATAGTTTTAAACCTCAAAACAATCCTAATTAAGCTAAAAAGTATTTTCAAAAATTTTAAAACCAAATAAAACTATTTTTAAACACTTAAAAACTATTAAAATCAGTTAAAACTTAAATTAATTAAAGAAAATAATTGAAAAGTCCTAAAAATATTTGGAAAGTGACAAAACTCCTAATTAAGTGTCTTTAACCTAGGAAAAATGTAAAAACCAAAAAAAAATCAAACTTCAATTTTTAATAATAAAATAATATTAAAATATTCAAAAAATTCAAAGTTCATAAAAAAATTCTAAAAAATTACCAAAAATCTAAAATATTATAACTAAGACAGAAATGCAATTAAAAGTTTCTAAAACCTAATTAATAATTTTATATTAAATTTTAAAGTTAGTTAAAAACCCTAAAATCCTATAAAATCAAAAATAAGTCTTTTTGAAAACTTTTTTAGCTGTAAACCTCAAAAATATGATAAAACCTAAAAACTATTATTTCAGATTTTTAAAATGCTTTTTCCTATTAAATTACTTTCTAAAATTAAAATTAAAAATAATCCTAAAAAATTAATTACTTACGGGAAAAATAATCTTTTTGAACCAAAAAGTCCTAAAACTAAATTAAAACAAGAGAAAAATACTAACTTGGAAAAAGCCTAAGAAAATAAGCTGGAAACAGCTTATAAACAAGCTGTTTGTTAAATAAGCTAGAAAACAAAGTCTACTTAAATACTACACCTTATGACCATGTGACATAGAAAGTCACATAGATAACTGGTAAAACACTTCACTCCTGCACGACAGGTCGAGTGTTCGAGCCCAGGCTATGGAGGCTTTTTGCTAAAACTTTTTTTTCTTTTTAAACTTTTTAAAACTCAATCCTGTGACTATTTAGATTACAAAAACACAAAATCAAACCCAATTATAACAAGATTAAGTCACTGTAATGCCAAAAACGTGCCCAGTTATGCTTTTTGAAAACTCAAAGAAAAGAAATATCTCCACTTGTGAAGATTATGATCAAGAGGACTTGATCTTGGTTCTTGGTGTGTTTTTGATGGTCAAAAGGGCACCCCTATACTCAGTTGAGTATAGGGAGTCAATGCAAACTCAAAACAAGCAAGTACACTTAGCAAAAAATCACACAAATAAGCACAAAAAGCCAATGAATGTTGCTGACTAAGCTATCACAGGTCTGGTATGATTTGCTGATGCACTTGACACACAAATGGATTTTTAAACCTACAAATCTTGCACACACATCCACCAACTAGCATACAATCACTACACAATCCTAAAATGACCTATAATCTAGCAGCTTATCAAGATTGATGCACAAATTTCTCCAAAATCAAGCAGAAAATAGGCATGACAGATTTTATGCTACTTTATCAATTTTTAACATGCAAATTTGATTAAAAACTCCAACAAACTAAAAAGACAAGTAGCATACAACCCTACAATCCCCTACTGAGTGTATCTAAACAAGTTTCAAACAAGACTTGTAGCAATTACCATGATTTAATCCTTAATCCAAACACCCTTTAAAAACTGAAATTGAAAATTTAACAAAGCAAATGGCTTTAAATCACACTCAAACTGATTAAACTAGTCCTAAACATGCGTATAACCAACAATAGAGAAATATCAAACCAATCAACAAACTTTTAACAACTTGTAGCAAAATTCACCAAAATTACCACTTTCACAATTTCTGAAAATTTAACTAAGGACAAGGAAACTACCTTGTTGGACCTACAATCCAGGTCCAACAGTGGCTGAAAAGCCACCTCCTACAAGCTGGTGGCTTGTGCTTATGGGTTTTGAACAAGAAACAAGTAGAGAATTGATGGTGGTGGTCACTGTTGACACACACACCCCATATATCTTCTTAAAAGGTAGGATATGATAAACCTGCTAAGAAAAGAGGAAAACACAAGATCAAACTGTCCACAAGTCCAATAAGCTATAAGCCAGCTTATCAACTAAGCTGCCTATGGCTTATTTGAAAAATAAAAAAAAACTGATTTTGATTTTTTTTTTAAATTTCACTATCAACTTAAATCAACAAGAACTTTAACCCTCACATAAGCTTGATAATCAACAATATTATCAGGCTTATATGATCAGCTTAAAGCCCTTGGACCAATTAATGAAAAATAAGAGCTTGAGTCACCAACAGAAAATTAAAATGAAACTTGAACTTAAAAAATGTAAACTTGCAAGAAATGTAAATGAGCTCTTTTGTTTCTCGTCACAAACTCAGTAACATTTCATTTCATAAAATAAACATGGATTTACAAGGTCTTGACCAAGGAGAAGAAAAAAGCTAAAAAAACTGAAAGTCCTATGTGCCTTTATATAGAGGCTACAAATGATTCTAGAAGCAAAAGGAACAAGTAAAACCCTAATGTCTGATTTCCCTCAAATGCCCTTCGAGTTCTTGTGAAGATTTGTTTTTTTTTTAATTTGGTCAAGTCCCATGTGAATTTCTTCTTGTTTGCTTGTGGTGAAATCAGCTTTGCAGAAACGATCCAAGGGGTGTAATTGATGCGTGGACATTAAGCTAAGCCTTGGTCGTTGATTTCCTGACCTTAATTTGTCTTCAAGCTTACTTGTGGGTCAGGGGAGGGTTGGAGAGACATGTGAGGGTGAGGGGGACGCTTTTTGGGAGGTGGGATGTGATGACAAAAACCTTAATCATCATTCTGGTAAATAACAGCCAATAACCCTTTGATTTGAAGGGTAATTAGATTAGGGTTTATGGGGTTAGGGAAGGTTGAACAGTGGATGTTTAATCCTGATTTTGGGTTAAACGATTTAAAAATCGTGTTTGGGGGGAAATAAGTGGGGTTTGACTAATTGATCGAGTTTATTAAATAAACCGGGTAATTAATTAAAGAAGGTGTTGGGCTTATGGGTAGTATTGGGCTAGTGAGTGGTAATTTCTTTGCCAGTCCAAAATGTTAACATTCGTTTGCAAAACCAGTCCAAAACCATTTCACCATCCGTCCTTATGCCATTTCAACTTTAGTCCTTGTTGGTTAATTAATAATATCTCCAAATACAAAGGGCCAAACTTGACATTTCTTCAAACTTCAAGGTGTTGACTTGTTTGTTGACTTCTTGGAGGACCAATATTGACAATTTAGTTTGGTTGAGGGACTAAATTTGCCAATTCTTCAAAGTTAAGGGTCCTTTTTGTAATTTTGACAAACTTTAGGGACCAAACTTGTAATTATGAAGATACAAGGGTATAAAGTGTCAATTCTTCCATATTGGAGGACCAATCTTCATAATTCTTCAAATCTTCAAGGGTTTTCTTTGGAAAATTCTTCATTAGGGCTTGGTTCATCGTGCGGCTTCGTTTCCCGTGTTCGTTTTTGCATGATTCTTGTGATCTTTTGTCATTTTCTCAATATCCGTACCTAAAATACACAAGCAACAAACACAAGCATATATTTGGGTATTTTGATGATATTTAATGCATTTTAAGCCCTATTTGGACGATGAGACTATGTATAAAAGCAGTCTCATCATGGGGTATCTTCTTCATTGATGTATTCGGGGACCAAGCTTTTCAAAGAATAAGTGATATAGAGAAATGCATCACTGAGAGTGTTCTCATCTTTCTAGTGATGGCTGGACAAGTTCAGACTAATGAGAATAAAAGATTTGCTGAGAAGCTCAGGGAGATAATTACTAGGAGGCCTGATAAAGAAAAGGTGTTAAAGTCATCAAGGGTGAAGAGGGAAGCAATGGATTCCTGAATAATTGTAATCTTTTGTTTTGTTTTTCTTGTATCAGACTATTCAGTAGTATGTAATGATGAATAAAAATGAAGTACTTTGTTAAAACAGGTCTTTTCATCAGTAGAATAGTTTGTGTAAGAAGAAGCCTTTTTGCTCACTTATAACAATTTCACTTAGGCAAATTTTAACCAAATAGGGGGATATTGTTAGGTCAATTCAGTGCCTAATGACCTTACTGGTGGATTTAAATAACAATCAGCCTAAGTGAAGTATTAACCTTGAACATAACGAAGTCACTGAGTGAATAGTCACTCAGTGAGTTGCCTTCGAGTTCCTAGACTAAGTCTAAAAGAAAGACTCGAGCATTCAGAGAGGCGAAGCTCAATGAACGACTTCTATGACGCAGAAAAAGGTGATGGGTTCAGTGAGTTATGGCAATAGACTCACTGAACCCCATATGATCTCCCTGAAGAAACAAGCATTCTCCAAGACTGAAGTAAAGACGGGATAAGTTGAATTGTGATAAGATGGAGTACATCACACAATTAGCGTGACTTACCCTTTTGGGATAGATAGGGTACTGACAAGTGTAAAAGGACTTACGTCTTAATACTTAGAATAGGCTAAGACAAGATACTACACTATACCAATAAGACAAGAATTGCACATGGGAAATTCTTTGTCTTCTATCTAACTTTCCTTCTATAAATAGGATGCTTGTAAAAGGAGAGAAAACAAGTTTGTGCACTCAATGCTTTAGTCATTCACAAACAAAGTTTTCTCTCCTCCAAATACGATCAAACACTTGAGTTCTAAACTCTTGCTGACAGAATCGTCAAGCTTAGCAATCGTTAGGATTAGACTAGCTTGTTAGTGAGGAGATCACCAAACCACACATTGTCTATTCAATCCCTATTGTAGCTTCGTATACAATAGGGTATAATTCTTTAATAAAGCTAAGAGTTAAACGTTGAAAACCTTTATGTTATTTACTTTACTTTGTATTAAGTTTATTGCATTAGTTAACCATGGGTTAGGACTATACTTAGTATTCTTAAGTATAGCACTAATTACAAGGGACCAACAAAGTCAAGTAAAAGTCTAGCCATCGAGTTACATGTCTACATGCACGTGTATATATGTTGTGATGTTCATACTTAGGTAATAATGTAAAAAGAAGTTAAGCATACTCATTTAATATGTTCCTTGTTTCATGTATGCTATATACTCGCAGTATAGATGAAAATAAAGGTTGTGTGTACTTACTTAGGTCCTTAGCATAATGCTATGATCCAAGAGAGTGTGTAAGGTGAGTACCCTTATCTTGGACGTCAACCCTTAGTCTATAAACCAAATGTTGCGTCCTTCTCTTTGTTTCTTCGTGTAATGTAAACGAGTCGTGTTTTGAATCAAGTGTAGCGTAAGTTTAAGATGAATGAGGATTTGTTTGTGGTGTTGCTTTGTTCACGGAAATAAGAGAAAAGAGAGAGTGATGAGTGTTTGTGATTTTATGAGTATGAATGTGAGCTAGTAAGTATTATAATAGTTTTTTGGGTAAAGGGGGTTGTCCCCGGTAAAAGATATATTACGCCGAAAACGTTGAAGTACATAGGATGTAGGTGAAATCCTACATCAAACCCCGTTACATAGGTAACAACCAAACACCTATAGTGTTAACACCAAACACCCTACATAAGAGGACATTCCCTCAAATGAGAACTAGAAACAAAATCTACTTCCTACCACTATTAGAGAGTTGAAAGTCCCGGAATGCCTTAACTTGATTCGGCAAATCCCGAATCTGGTCAGCGTAATCATCATCATCTAGATCATATTCATTAACTAACTGGTGGCCTCCTCCTCCTCCTGTTAATGACATGTATGCTTCATATTCTTCTTTAGATGCAAACACCTCATCATCATCATCAGAATCATTAATATTTCCAAGATCTTTATAACCAAATGCTAATTTGGTTTAGTAGTAGACGGTTCAGCCTCCTTAGCAACCTCCTTATCATTTTTCGACTCTTGGGCAGTTGGAGATATAGTACTTGCTTCCTTCGTAACAGCTTTCTCAACCACATCAAGTATCGTATCTTCTTCTCTAAGTTTGTCGAATGAATTCCTTAGTTCCACAAGATTAACCTTATCAATATGATTAGAGTAATTATTCACCTTTGTATTCTTAGAAGACGCCTTAGAAGGTGGTTTCATAACCCAAGCAGATCTAGGCTTTGAAAACCTTAACCCCTCGATTTGGTGTGGTTTAGTTGTAGTAGGTTGTTCCTTCCGCTTAACCTGTACGAACCCGTCCTTCACATCAGGAGTAACACGTTTAGGTTTATTTGGGAAATGCGCATCCGTATGATCAAACTTTTTACATGAATCACAACGCGGGAGCTGCCATTCGTATTCCACCCCAAGCGACTCCAAAGAATGTCCCAACCCGTCTTCAAGTGGAATAGTTACCACTAAAGACTTCATAAGACGACACTTTGACTAAAGCCCGAGCATAAGTGCATTGTCCCCATGGATTCAGGCACAAGTCACTGGTATAACTATCAAGCATGACAAGCTTTCCCACTATAGATGTGATCAAACTCAGCCCCAATTCAGAGAAAGCAGTAATAGGCACGTTATGAATTTTAACTCATACCGGCACAGATTTGATAGCCTCCTTAACCAATCTAGTATTCGGCTTCCAAACACTGAGAATAATCGGAACTAAACGTATAAGCCATGGCCATGTTTCAAGTACACGTTCCATTCCCTCTTTAGTAGCAAATTTGAACAAAAAGAAACCATTATGGATAGAAACCCATTGAATACCAAACTTCGCCCACGTGTTCTTGACATAATTTTCCACAACAGGGAACGCAAGCCTCTTGCTCACAAAATATCCCTATAACGTATGCGCAAATAGTTCCCTAATATCATCAATCGCATCTAGTGGAAGAGCCACATCAACACCTGTAACGACCTCGTCAATAGCTGCCAAAGATATAATTACCTTCTTTTTATGATTAGCATTCAAGGTGTTAGCTGATTCCTGCTATGATATATCATTCACAAGAGCAGTCGCAATGACATGTCATTAATAACCCTATTTTCCTCAGGCTGTGTGCATCCTCCCTTCATCAAACCATCAGACGCAACTACTTCAGCCCCTTCCGCACTCCATTCTTCTTCAAAATAGGTTTCAAAGGCTTATCTTTGGGATTATGTAGTTCAACAATTACCTTACCAGCAGGCTCAGTAATTTTCACCCCACGAGAAGCATGACGTAATTTTCCATCCGTCTTAATAATATTCCCATCAATATTATGTTTCTTCTTCACAAGATCACTCAACGTAGTCGCTGGTTTCTTATAAACATCATTATTAGAACGAGGACTATTGAGGAAACCTTTTTTCATCTCTCTCTATTACCCACACCCAAAACCACCAGCAATAACATAAGAATCCCACTCAAAAGATCAGCATACAATGTACCCAAACCCTAGGCTGTGAGACCTAAACGTTTGGGTGAGCAAGTTTCGTACAACCTGGATATACGACCCAAGATCAACACTCACACCCTCCCAAACACACGTATAATCTAATTAAAATACTAAAAAACTCCAAATCACACACTCCGGTTCAAAGATCAGATAGTGTTTTACCAAACCATAACAGGTTTAGATAAAAACCCTAAAAGATCAAAAAACCCTTAGCGGTAAGAGGAATTACGCAGCAACTAACAGATCACACGTCTAGAAAGGAAAACAATGAGCAAAGAAAAAGAGTAACAACACCAGATCCTCCAAGATAATGATGATGATTTCAAAAAAATGACACAAATAAGAACAACCACAACCCTAATTAACAACACAAAACAAAAACCCAAAAAAATACCAATCATAAACATACGTAATACCACAATCACACTCCACAGAACTGGCACGAACAGAAATTTAATAGGACGTCGTCAAAGAGCCAAAGGCTGAAGACGAAACCAAAAAAAGAATTCAGATCGCTACAATTTATTAAGATAGATCATAGAATCACACAGAATAAATTGGAACAGATTAGAGGCAGAGATTTGTAGTCGGAAAAGAGGAAAAAAGATGGTCGAAAATCACGATCTAGTGAGAGAGAAAATTAGGATTTTTCATTCAAGTCTGTATTATACTAGTTGTTAATGGGTTATATGGTATTCGGTTTAGACTAAGTTCCTATGGTTTTGAGTCTAGTTCAAGTACAAGCCTCAATTCGTATGAGGTTGTATATTTTTTTTAATTATGTGACTCAAGAGCAAGATACATGTATACAAACATAGGGAACCGTCGCCTAGAGATATTTAGGAAACACAAGGTACTAGTTTTTATTAGTTAGGACGGTACATAGCTAACAAGTGGTAAAGACTAATCCTACATAAGCTTGATCCGAAAATCAAAGTTAAAGGGGTGATGTGTTCAAATTCGGTGTGCGGGAAAGAGTAGTACTAAGTTCGTTATAGGAACTAGTAAAATTTTCTTAGGGAGTATATGTGGGATGTATACACGTTTTAGCCAAAGGAGGCTTGATTTTGTTTGATTTTGATAAGTATTAGCAACGTGTGAGATAAAAAAGATCCAAGGGAAGAGTTTTAGCTCAAGATTCGGCTTGATATAGTTTAGTATAAGCTTTGGTTCATTAGATTATGATTTAGGGATCATATGTGTGAAATGAACAAGTTATTAAGTTTGTAAGTTTAAAAGATGAATAAGAGTGTTCCAAGCGAGTTTAATGTGTCGACTTAATATAAGTTGTGTCATTTTGATTGTTTATTGATCAAGTCTTGGTTAAATGTTTCCATGATTCGCAACCAAAGTTAATGTACATAAGTTCTAGTCCGTCTTGGTACGTAGTAATTTAAATAGTCACTAGTAATTACATAGTATATAATTAATCAGATCAAGCTCATCAAAATGTGTCCAAGGACAATAAAATAAATTTATAATGGTAGTTCCAGTGTTAAAATGTCACGTTTCTATGTACTTTACGTAAATATATAATATTTGAACTTGCATGCAAAAGTGGACGATAAAAAATAATATGAGATGAAAATAATAATAATGAACTGATGACGTGTTAAAAGGTAAAAAATCAGAAAGGTTACAGAAAGGTTGTTTTGTGCCAAAGATACGTTTTTGGATTAGTTTACACTTTTGGAAGAGAAGTGTTTTAATAGTAAAGACGATTCTACACTACGACGGATTAAAACTACGACGAATTACGTGTTCACGTAAATCGAGACAAAATAATAATAAAATAATCAAAAATTATAGAAGAATAAAAAAACTTTCAAACTAGTTTAAAATTACTTAACTAAACCAAAAATGAAAATAAAAACTTTTAAAAATCCTTAATGGGCCCTAAAACAGCCCAATAAGAAAAACAACCCAATAAGAAAAACAACCTAGTTAATGGGCCAAATAAGGCCCAATAAGAAAAAGTTTGTAAAAATAAGTTGAAAACCCCATATCTTATGTAAAATTGAATTCTAAAAACAATTTTCCAAAGGCACAAAAGCTGAATTCTACTCAAAAAGCCAGAAATAAGCTATAAGCTAGCTTAATGGGCCTAATAAGCCCAATAAGCTCAAAACAGAAGCTTATTGCCTACTTTTTAGCAGGCCTAATTATTTTAGACCTATAAGAAGATTGCAAAAAGAAATTTTCAAAAAAGATCAAGTAGAAAAGTTGTTTTTAACAAAAGGCTTATTTCACAATAAGACAAAAAATTGTTCAAAAAAAACAATAAGACAAAATAGACGTTTTTGAGAAATAAGCCACTACAAGAGATGATTCTTTATTAAAAAGCTCAAAAATAAGTTAACTAAGACAATGCAAAAGGAAAAGTTCAATAAGCTAAGTAGAAAATCAGAAATAAGCTAATAAGCACTATTGGAAAATGCAAATACGCTAAATTTCTAGTAAAACCTAAATGAAAAGAACTAAAACTTTTGGAAGATAAAAATAAGCTGAGAAAACTAAGATTGACTACAAAATTAAAGTTTTGCAAAGAGAAAATAAGCAGAATATGGAAACTAAGCCAATTGGCCAATTTTGAACAAAGTCAACAAAAGTTAACTTTGTTAAAAAAGAAAGAAAATGAACAGGAGACTATAATAAGCTATGAAGAGTGACTGGTGAACTTTGGTTGATGGATTTGAGGGAAAATCCTATGGACTGCCATGTTTTGAGTACTTTGGACATGATTTGCTTGTTTTATTGGACAAATAAGTCCAATAAGCCAGTAGGGCTTATTGTGGGTTATATCAGTTCAAGAATAAGCAAAGCACACTCAAAGGTTAACACAAATTCCAAGCAAACTTATCTAAAAAGAAAGGAAATAAGGGACTAAATTCTAACACTACAAGCAAAGCAACTTTGTTCTACCCTAGGTGCAATAAGGCCAATTTTGGCTTATCAGAACTACTTGAATAAGCCACTAATCCTATCAAGCACTAAAAATAGATCAAGCTACTAACTATCACTAGATGCGAACCAAAATTCAGACAATGAATACTAAAAACTAAGCAGAAAAGCAATCTGATGTGTTTGACCAATTATTAGCACAAAATTTTGCTAATTCAAGTTCACAAAGTCACACTAAAACTAATGCCCCTAACTGCAGATCTATCAGACAACACTAGTGTACCACGCAACAATAAACTAAACATCAACAGATAAATCACAAGGCAAAATAAGAAAATTAGGCAGCAAAATGCAAAGCACACAATTTTTTATTTTTACCCTACAACCATCAAATAAACAATTTAAACTAAATCAACTAAACCTAATAAAGAAGTGCAGGACAAACTTTGATCATGTTTTGGTATCAACAAACCTAAAGCAGGCAAGCCAAACACCCTTTAAAATGGAAAATTACCAAAATAAATTTTTTACACTAAGATAGATAAGTAAATGACATAATTATCCAACATAAACAGGGATGAACTAAATTAAGCAGGAAAAACAACAATTCAACAGCAAGTAGTCAAATCACATACAATCTCAAAACAAATCAGCTTAAACCAAGAGGGAGTTTAAAGCCTTACCAAACTTGACCTACAATCCAGACCAAGTGTGAGATTGATGCAGCCAGTCTTAGTTTATGCGAAGCTTATGAATGAGCTTGTGTATGAGCTTCTTGTGCAAATGCTAAGACTACTACATTCAAATAACATGAAAGATGGAATGAGACAATATGTTCTATTTTTAAACTTGCACAACATAATAGAACAACAAACAAGGAATGGAAAAACACCATAAGCTACATAATAAGCCCCATTTGTCAGGCAAAGATTATTGAAAGCGTATGCTATAGTGATTAAGTAAACAAAAGGTAAACTGATTTTAGAAAGAAATCTACTTTGGAACCATCTATTTGTAAGTGAAAAATAAATGAGTAACCAACAAGTAAAATAACAAGATCTTATGCTCCTTGTCTGCATTTGATTTGTCATATCAAGTGCATACAATCAAAATATAAGGCATTGGATCATTAAACTCTTTACCAAAATTCGTTTTGAAAACAATTTGAATAAAACATGAAAAGTTAAGTTGCATAAATTAAAAGTACACAAATTTAAAAGATAATTCAAAAGTAAATGGAACACAAATTTACAAGGCCCAAAAATTACTTTAACTATTCAAAAGTTGGGGTTTACAAAATTTGGAACAAAACTCAAATCTGCTACATAAGGTCCTATTTATATTACCTGAGGGATGATTCTAGAACAATTAAACCCTAAACATTGAAGTTCCAACTCTGCCCTTTGATTCCTTGAAGATGCCATGAAGATCCGACTTTGAAATTGGTCAAAATGCCTTCATGTGATGAAAATGACTATGCCATGTGTTGCTAGTTGTGAAACTTGATATAGGACCCTTGAATAGATGTGGTGATCACGCAATAGCATCCAAGTCGTCCATTCATCTGCCAAATTTTGGATTCTTAATCAAGGTGGTGCAGGGCAACGTGGGTGTGGGGTCACTATTGATGAGGTGGCTCTATTCTTTACGTGAATGTGTTTAGAAAGTGTGGAATTAGGTAAGCAATTAACACAAACCCCTTTGGTTTAAGCCAGAAACGGGAATTAGGGTTTATAGGCAACAATGGGGAGTTTCATCTATTTGTGGGGTTAAAATAGTGTTTAACACCTAATTTTATAATTAAACTTAATTTTATTAATTAAGTTAATATATAAACCGGGTATAAGGTAATTGGGTTGGGGTTTTAGACTAAGCTTGATTGGGTAAACGGGTGGGATATGGTGTTGTCCCAAATAATATGATGATAGATTAAAGAAATGAGATGGAAAAGATATGAATTTTAGAGAGAGAAAGTAGTGAGAGAAATTAGAGAGAGAGATGATTAACTTGGTGAATATTAGATTAGAAGAATTAGAGTTACAAATGATCATCCACCCTCCTAACATGCTAGGAGGGTACTTATATAGTCCACCCACATGCGGGCTCTCTAATGGACTATATTGATTTGGGTCGGGCTTGAATACATGCTTAGTACCTTAAAAGAGGCCTTTTAAGCTAACCATCAAGTCCGTAATGTCATGACTATTTTAACTAACTATTACAACGTTCTAATAAATATTACAAAATAAACCTATGACCGAACATGGGAAGGATCTTCATGACCGAGATGAACAAATGTGTCCTTGAGATACTCAACTCTCTCAGTAAGAGATATGAGAGGTTGAATCAGATCAAGGAACAATTAGGAATCACTGAAGATCTTCCTTTAACTGAACAGGATCCTACCAAAACTCAGGGAAGAAAAAGGAAAAGAGTTGAGCTTGAATCTGAGAATAAGATCCCTGGGTTAGACTGCAATCGTACTCTCCCTAACAATGTCCCCTTTATGAACAACATGGTCATAGAAGAACCTGAGTGGGGTGATTGTAGTAAAATACGACCTTTAGGAAAAGGTGCGTAAAAGTGGCAAGTATTAAGTGTCGGTTTAGGAAAACCGAGCACTAATGACCAAATAAGTTCAAGTTCGTTTCCCAAGGAGGCAAGTGCGTTGTGTTAAGAATTGATTTTGATCTGTGATTATATTTGAGAAAAGAAAGAAATGAATGAGATTAGAAGAGAAAGACGGTTACAAAGACGAATTAAACTAAGACGAAAAAGGCGATCACGCAAAACCGTAAATAGAGCAAAAATTAAAATTTTAAACTAAAAATTCCTAAAAATTACTAAAAATCCACGATAATATTCTAAGAGTTTACAAAAAATCCAAACTTGTTAAAACCTTTTAATTAATTAGATAATGACTTTTTAATGCTAATTAAAGCCCTAAAAATCACAATTAATTATTAAAAAGCCCTAAACAAGATCTTATAGTTTGTAAACCTCAAAAATATCCTAATTTAGCTAAAAAGTATTTTCTAAAATTTTAAAACCAAATTAAACTATTTTTAAACACATAAAAACTATTAAAATCAATTAAAACTTAAATTAATTCTAGAAAATAATTGAAAAGTCCTAAAAATATTTGGAAAGTGACAAAACTCCTAATTAAGTGTCTTTAACCTAGGAAAAATGTAAAAACCAAAAAAAAATCAAACTTCAATTTTTAATAATAAAATAATATTAAAATATTCAAAAAAAATTCAAAGTTCATAAAAAAATTCTAAAAAATTACCAAAAATCTAAAATATTATAACTAAGACAGAAATGCAATTAAAAGTTTCTAAAACCTATTTAATAATTTTTTATTAAATTTTAAAGTTAGTTAAAAACCCTAAAATCCTATAAAATCAAAAATAAGTCTTTTGAAAACTTTTTTAGCTGTAAACCTCAAAAATATGATTAAAAACCTAAAAACTATTTTTTCAGATTTTTAAAATGCTTTTTCCTATTTTTAAATTACTTTCTAAAATTAAAATTAAAAATAATCCTAAAAAATTAATTACTTACGGGAAAAATAATCTTTTTGAACCAAAAAGTCCTAAAACTAAATTAAAACAAGAGAAAAATACTAACTTGGAAAAAGCCTAAGAAAATAAGCTGGAAACAGCTTATAAACAAGCTGTTTGTTAAATAAGCTAGAAAACAAAGTCTACTTAAATACTACACCTTATGACCATGTGACATAGAAAGTCACATAGATCACTGGTAAAACACTTCACTCCTGCACGACAGGTCGAGTGTTCGAGCCCAGGCTATGGAGGCTTTTTGCTAAAACTTTTTTTTTTCTTTTTAAACTTTTTAAAACTCAATCCTGTGACTATTTAGATTACAAAAACACAAAATCAAACCCAATTATAACAAGATTAAGTCACTGTAATGCCAAAAACGTGCCCAGTTATGCTTTTTGAAAACTCAAAGAAAAGAAATATCTCCACTTGTGAAGATTATGATCAAGAGGACTTGATCTTGGTTCTTGGTGTGTTTTTGATGGTCAAAAGGGCACCCATATACTCAGTTGAGTATAGGGAGTCAATGCAAACTCAAAACAAGCAAGTACACTTAGCCAAAAATCACACAAATAAGCACAAAAAGCCAATGAATGTTGCTGACTAAGCTATCACAGGTCTGGTATGATTTGCTGATGCACTTGACACACAAATGGATTTTTAAACCTACAAATCTTGCACACACATCCACCAACTAGCATACAATCACTACACAATCCTAAAATGACCTATAATCTAGCAGCTTATCAAGATTGATGCACAAATTTCTCCAAAATCAAGCAGAAAAATGGCATGACAGATTTTATGCTACTTTATCAATTTTTAACATGCAAATTTGATTAAAAACTCCAACAAACTAAAAAGACAAGTAGCATACAACCCTACAATCCCCTACTGAGTGTATCTAAACAAGTTTCAAACAAGACTTGTAGCAATTACCCTGATTTAATCCTTAATCCAAACACCCCTTAAAAACTGAAATTGAAAATTTAACAAAGCAAATGGCTTTAAATCACACTCAAACTGATTAAACTAGTCCTAAAAATGCATATAACCAACAATAGAGCAATATCAAACCAATCAACAAACTTTTAACAACTTGTAGCAAAATTCACCAAAATTACCACTTTCACAATTTCTGAAAATTTAACTAAGGACAAGGAAACTACCTTGTTGGACCTACAATCCAGGTCCAACAGTGGCTGAAAAGCCACCTCCTACAAGGTGGTGGCTTGTGCTTATGGGTTTTGAACAAGAAACAAGTAGAGAATTCATGGTGGTGGTCACTGTTGACACACACACCCCATATATCTTCTTAAAAGGTAGGATATGATAAACCTGCTAAGAAAAGAGGAAAACACAAGATCAAACTGTCCACAAGTCCAATAAGCTATAAGCCAGCTTATCAACTAAGCTGCCTATGGCTTATTTGAAAAATAAAAAAAAACTGATTTTGATTTTTTTTTTTAAAATTTCACTATCAACTTAAATCAACAAGAACTTTAACCCTCACATAAGCTTGATAATCAACAAGATTATCAGGCTTATATGATCAGCTTAAAGCCCTTGGACCAATTAATGAAAAATAAGAGCTCGAGTCACCAACATAAAATTAAAATGAAACTTGAACTTAAAAAATGTAAACTTGCAAGAAATGTAAATGAGCTCTTTTGTTTCTCGTCACAAACTCAGTACCATTTCATTTCATAAAATAAACATGGATTTACAAGGTCTTGACCAAGGAGAAGAAAAAAGCTAAAAAAACTGAAAGTCCTATGTGCCTTTATATAGAGGCTACAAATGATTCTAGAAGCAAAAGGAACAAGTAAAACCCTAATGTCTGATTTCCCTCAAATGCCCTTCGAGTTCTTGTGAAGATTCGTTTTTTTTTTTAATTTGGTCAAGTCCCATGTGAATTTCTTCTTGTTTGCTTGTGGTGAAATCAGCTTTGCAGAAACGATCCAAGGGGTGTAATTGATGCGTGGACATTAAGCTAAGCCTTGGTCGTTGATTTCCTGACCTTAATTTGTCTTCAAGCTTACTTGTGGGTCAGGGGAGGGTTGGAGAGATATGTGAGGGTGAGGGGGACGCTTTTTGGGAGGTGGGATGTGATGACAAAAACCTTAATCATCATTCTGGTAATTAACAGCCAATAACCCTTTGATTTGAAGGGTAATTAGATTAGGGTTTATGGGGTTAGTGAAGGTTGAACAATGGATGTTTAATCCTGATTTTGGGTTAAACGATTTAAAAATCGTGTTTGGGGGGAAATAAGTGGGGTTTGACTAATTGACCGAGTTTATTAAATAAACCGGGTAATTAATTAAAGAAGGTGTTGGGCTTATGGGTAGTATTGGGCTAGTGAGTGGTAATTTCTTTGCCAGTCCAAAATGTTAACAGCCGTTTGCAAAACCAGTCCAAAACCATTTCACCATCCGTCCTTATGCCATTTCAACTTTAGTCCTTGTTGGTTAATTAATAATATCTCCAAATACAAAGGGCCAAACTTGTCATTTCTTCAAACTTCAAGGTGTTGACTTGTTTGTTGACTTCATGGAGGACCAATATTGACAATTTAGTTTTGTTGAGGGACTAAATTTGCCAATTCTTCAAAGTTAAGGGTCCTTTTGTAATTTTGACAAACTTTAGGGACCAAACTTGTAATTATGAAGATACAAGGGTATAAATTGTCAATTCTTCCATATTGGAGGACCAATCTTCATAATTCTTCAAATCTTCAAGGGTTTTCTTTGGAAAATTCTTCATTAGGGCTTGGTTCATCGTGCGGCTTCGTTTCCCGTGTTCGTTTTTGCATGATTCTTGTGATCTTTTGTCATTTTCTCAATATCCGTACCTAAAATACACAAGCAACAAACAAAAGCATATATTTGGGTATTTTGATGATATTTAATGCATTTTAATCCCTATTTGGACGATGAGACTATGTATAAAAGCAGTCTCATCACTCCCCCATACTAAACCATTGCCGTGCCCTCACGCAATGCTAGAATAAAGTATCATAGCACCTCCAAAATTCATTTTTATTCACTTTATTGGAATGATAAACTAGCTATACTACCACTATTGCTACTGCTTGTGTTTTAGACATAATGTATGATTTTCATCGCAAAATGGGACGTTTAGGTTCATAGAATAAGAACACGTGAATGCTTCGTTAGAAATAATTTCATCGTCCTCGATTTTCACCCTAATTCCATGCCAAGAGTGCAACGAGATCATTGTCATTATAAGTTAGTTATGCTAACACTACTCATATGCCCTAATCACGTACTTATCCTCCCATTATTCCTAAGTTGTATCTCTTATATTTTATTTTGTCTTGAATGTTTCACGAGGATACATTGTTGACTTATGCGATAATAGAGATTTAGGTCTAAAAATAGAGTCCTAACGGTGTAACTAAGACCATCAAATCAATAACCCCTCCTAATAGACAACGATGTTAAAAAATTAAGTTGACAAGAAGAATCGATAAACACGGTTTTATAACGGTTTTGAACATGAGACTTATTACCAAGACTTTTATACGCCCCCTAACGGAAGGGCCTTATTATCTTTGGTTTACCTCCATCTTTTATTCAACTTCGCCATGAAGCTTTTATTATGACTTCGGTCTTGCCTTGCCTTTTATTATCCGCCTCATCGGTGGTTTATTAGCCAAAGACGTATATCCTCACGCTAAAGCGAATTTTGGATCTTTAAAGCTTCGAAGATTAAGGCTTGATTCACTTTCAATTTTGCATAGATTTTTCGGCCTTGTGGGGCTTCAAATTGTTTGCTAGATTTAGGTGAGCACTTGAAATCTTATTATTGGGTGAAGCTTTCGATTATTGGGGTGCCAATACTTCAAAACCGTGACGCTGGCGATACCTTAATGTCTTCCCAATTTAATTACACGGAAGCTACTAGAAAAGACTAGAAACCCAACAATCCTAATTAAACCGCTAAGTCAATATTTATTAAGCAAAAAATATTTACAAGCGAAGGGAGAATAAGCAAACAACGAGAACACATGAGTTTTTGAAAGAATACGAGTACTCTACGTTTAGCATAGTAACTTATAATTAACCCTATCATTTCTCGTCCTCATTTAAGAGACTTAGCCTAATGTGAAGTTAAGGAATCAAAGCTAAGTGCTCAACACGCACAGTCGAGTCAAAAATTACTCTTATTCTCGCCATCGGAAAATCTACATTCGTGTCTTCAAACACTTATAAAACATGAGAAAAATTTTAAAATTTGGCCATTTTTAGCCTTATTTTGCAACAAAACGATAAACAAAAAGATAAACTTTAGAAAGCGTGAAGGTTTGGCAAGGCAAGTATCTATTCACCCCCCCCATACTAAAGTTAAACATTGTCCTCAATGTTTCGAGTCTAGGGGTGAAAACACCCCCATACTAGAGACGTAGTCGAATGCCTAATCTAGCATGGAAAGGGTGTAACCATTAATATAATAGCCGTTTATGAAGTGTGCTATAAACCTAAGGTTAGAACATCAAAAGGATATATCATGGATATTGAGAAAGTCTTCAAAGCAAACGATCGAGTGCTCCCATAAAACGAACACGAGAGGCTCCAATCGTGAAGATCATGATCTAAAAACCACAATTCACAAACAACCACGGAACAAAGGTTGGAAGGGCACAAATCCCCACACGTAAGCTACATTAGAAAGCGATAATATGTACATAGGATAAGCATGGGACTCCCCCACGAGGCACCTCGTTTTTGATTACCGAGTCATGAGCTTGACTCGATCCCCTCAATACTAATTATCATTGGGGAAGGTGACTTGGTCGAGGTAGTTCAAGGATGGAACTTCCCCGCCCAAGTAGTGCTTCAACCTATGTCCATTCACCTTGAAGTTAGGACCATCATCTTGAGCTAGCTCGATGGTGCCATACGGAAACACTTGAGTCACGGTGAATGGACCGGACCAACGGGATTTCAACTTACCGGAAAAGATTTTTAATCTTGAATTAAAAAGCAAAACTTGATCCCCAATGTTAAAAACCCGGTTTTTAATTTTAGAATCATGCAACTTTTTAGTTTTCTCTTTATAAATCAATGAATTTTCATAAGCAATATCTCTCAATTCATCTAATTCATTCAATTGCATTTTCTGGTGTTTTCCCACGGTCTCCATATCATCATTACAATGCTTTAGGGCCCAATAAGCCTTGTGTTCTAACTCGATAGGCAAATGACAATTCTTTCCATACATAAGCTTATAGGAAGTGCACCCAATGGGCGTCTTATGAGCGGTCCTAAAGGCCCATAAAGCATCGTCTAACTTATCCGACCATGATTGTCGGTTTTCCCCTACGGATCTCTCCAATATCCTCTTCAACGCTCGGTTTGAAACCTCGACTTGCCCACTCGTTTGTGGGTGATAAGCCGTAGAAAGCCGATGTGTAACCCCATATTTCCTTAGAACCCTTTCAAATTGGTCGTTACAAAAATGGGTTCCACGATCGCTTATGATAGCACGAGGGGTTCCAAACTGAGAAAACAATTGCTTCAAAAACTTGACTACCACACGAGCATCATTGGTGGGCAAAGCCTTAGCTTCCACCCACTTAGAAAGGTAGTCAACCGCAACAAGGATGTACTTATTACCACGAGATGATGGGAACGGCCCCATAAAGTCTATACCCCAAACGTCAAAGATCTCACACACTTGGATGATATTTTGTGGCATTTCATCTTTTTGTGAGGCTTTTCCTTGTCGTTGGCATGCATCACACGACTTCACAAGATCTTTTGCATCTCGGTAAATAGTAGGCCAAAAGAAGCCGGCATCAAACACCTTTTTAGCCGTGAGATTAGCACCGTGGTGACCACCCGTGGGTCCCTCATGGCAAGCTCTAAGGATGTTAGAAGCTTCGGTGCCAAATACACAACGTCGGATGATTTGATCCGCACAAGTTCGAAACAAGTAAGGGTCGTTCCAAAAGTAGAACTTGACGTCACGAAAGAATTTTCGTTTTTCTTGAGTCGTCATACGCTTAATGATGAAGTTACCCGCATGGTAATTTGCAAAATCCGCAAACCATGGGGTAGAAGAATTAAGCTTAGAATGCACTACACCAAGTGTCTCGAGCGGAAATGTTTCGGTGATTTCCTTGGGCTCGTAAACATTTTGGTGAGGATCTTCCAAACGAGAAAGATGATCGGCGGCTAGATTCTCGGCTCCTTTTTTGTCAACAATGGTGTGATCAAATTCTTGAAGGAGGAGAATCCAACGAAGTAATCTAGGCTTAGCATCTTGCTTTGCCATGAGATACTTAATAGCCGAATGGTCCGTATACACTATGCATTTCGTCAAGACGAGATAAGGTCGAAATTTCTCAAATGCATACACCACGGCAAGGAAATCCTTTTCCGTTGTAGTGTATTTTAGTTGAGCCTCGGTCATCGTCTTGCTAGCATAGTGAATAGGCAAGAAGTGCTTATCATGACGTTGCCCCAAAACGGCCCCTATAGCGTAATCACTAGCATCACACATAAGTTCAAAGGGGAGGTTCCAATTGGGAGCAACAAGAATGGGAGCTTCGGTAAGTTTCCTCTTAAGGATTTCGAAGGCTCGTACACAATCTTCGTCAAAGACAAAACGTGCCTCCTTTTCAAGAAGATGTATAATGGGTCGAGAAATCTTCGAAAAATCCTTGATGAATCGACGATAAAAGCCCGCGTGGCCTAGGAAACTCCTAACTCCCTTAACGGTTTTGGGATGAGGTAATTTGGCGATGACGTCTACCTTAGCTTGATCTACCTCAATCCCCGCTTTCGAGACCTTGTTCCCTAAGACGATTCCACTCCTAACCATAAAATGACATTTTTCCCAATTGAGCACAAGGTTGGTTTCCTCACAACGTTTTAACATTCTCTCAAGGTTCGACAAACACGAAGTGAACGAATTACCAAACACGGAAAAGTCATCCATGAAGACTTCCATCGTCTTCTCGATCATATCATGCAAAATAGCCATCATGCACCTTTGAAAGGTTCCTGGTGCATTACAAAGTCCGAATGGCATTCTACGATAGGCAAACGTTCCATATGGACACGTAAACGTAGTTTTCTCTTGATCACGAGGATCGATGGGAATTTGGAAGTAACCGGAAAAACCATCTAAAAAGCAATAGAAATCGTTTCCCGCAAGACGCTCCAACATTTGGTCCATGAAGGGCAAGGGAAAATGGTCTTTTCGAGTGGCTTCATTCAACTTTCGCTAGTCAATGCACACTCTCCATCCGGTCACGAGTCTAGTGGGAATCAACTCGTTGGCATCGTTTGGAACAACGGTCATCCCTCCCTTTTTAGGGACACAATGAATAGGACTCACCCAAGGGCTATCGGAAATAGGGTAAATCATTCCCGCGTCAAGGAGTTTAAGGACCTCCTTTTTTATGACGTCGTGAATTTTGGGGTTCACCCTCCTTTGACTTTGGAATGTGGGCTTGAAGTCCTCCTCCATTAAGATTTTGTGGGTACAAAACTTGGGATCGATTCCCTTAATGTCGGATAACTTCCACGCAATCGCCCCTTTGTGATCCTTAAGAACATCGACAAGTGCGGTTTTTTCATCATTCGAAAGATCCTTCGCAATAATAACCGGCAACTTTTCGTCCTCCTCCAAATAGACATATTCGAGGTGAGGAGGTAAATCTTTCAACTCGAGGATAGGTGGTTCCTCAAGTGAAGATTTAGGCTCGATACTCATAACCTCCTCGGGTGGAGGAAATGGGAAATCGTTAAGAAAATCCTTGATAATCGAGAAGTCCTCATCGTTGTCGAGGTCTTCGTCACAAGTACGTGGAACATTGCATTCTTCCAACGTAAAACCACCACCTTCAAATGGAGTGAAGGTTGGTGTCGAATTATCAAGAATTGGATCTAACATAGTGGGATTGCCACTAGTTTCTTCATCACCAAACCCTAAAACTTCTTTTGAAAATTCCTCGCAAACCACGTCGATCATATCAACGAGGTTTATGGTAGCAACGGAATAAACATGAGAAAGTTGAGAATTTTGAGTTGCGTTTATAACAAGTTCCTCGTCGTTGAAACGTAAGGTGATCTTTCTAGCATGCACATCAATTAAAGCCATAGACGTATCTAAAAATAAACGACCTAAAATAAGAGGAACTTGAGGATCCGTGGGAATATCAACAACGATAAAGTCTACGGGATAGTAGAACTTCCCCACTTTCACAAAAACGTCTTCCGCCAAACCACAAGCACGAATCGTGGAATGGTCGGCCAATTCGATAGACATTAGTGAAGGAGTAAGATTAGGAAGATTGAGAGACTTGAAGATTGCAAGTGGCATCAAATTAATGCTAGCACCAAGATCGGCCAAGGCATAGCATTCTTCCATATCTTGAATTGCACAAGGGATCAAAAATTTACAGGGATCATCGACTTTTTGAGGTATGCGATTAAGATAAACCGACGAACAACTAGACAATTGGTGGAATTTCTCCTTGTTGTTCAACATACTCTTAAAGTTAGCGGCAAATCGAGGCATCATGACCAAAGCATCGGTGAAACTCACATTAAAGTGCAACTCACGAAACATTTTCATAAAAAGCTCAAATTGGTAGTTGTCGCGCTCTTGTCGTTTCTCCTTCCTAAGTCTCGATGGGTAAGGCAAGGGTGGTGTGGGTTGGGGCATAGGCATAGCCTTTGGAATCTCGGGTTCCAATGTTGGTAAAGGGTCGACCGTAGGTGTGGCATGAGCGGTACTTTGTGAGCTTGAAATATTCTCCTTTTCGACCACCACCTCGGGTTCTTCCTCAATTTCCTCCACCGTTGGAGTAATTGGTTAAGGAGTCGGTTCTTTAAGTGCCTTACCACTTCGTGTGGTAATCACTTTCATCTCTCCCTTCGGGTTTGAAACGGTGTTACTAGGCAAACTACCCGAAGTAGAGGCTTTGTTCCCCATGACGGCTTCTAAAATGGCATTAAGCTTAGCATCTTGACTATTAAACTTAAGGTCTTGACTAGCGGCTTTTTGGTCAATTCTTTGTTCAAGCCTAGCATGACTTTGTTCAATTTTATTGTTTTGACCTCTAATTTGATTAGCAAAATCATTTTTCAACTCATTTCTCATGTTAAGATTTTCCTTCACAAAATTAGCCAATTCCTTGGTGTTTTTAGCCGTGTCCCTAGCTTGATTAGCCAATTTCTCTTGAATGTTTTCCAAAATCTTATCATTTGCCGTAGCGTAATTCAAAAAGTCCATGGGAAGTTCTTTAGTGTAAACATTTTGAAGACCTTGACTCGTGTTTTGAAAATTACGGTTTTGGTTTTGATTTTGCAATTGGCTACTACTTCCTTGATTCCCATAGTTGTTATTACCCTTGAAATTGTTCCTTTGATTGCTTTGGTAACCAACTTGATTGTTTCGATAATTGTTAGCATTTTGATTTGGTGGAAAACCCGGTGGAGTCATTTGATTAGTGCGAGGAACTTGACCGTTTTGGTTATAAGTTCCCGCGGCCGCGAAGGCACTCGAAGTGTTACCACCGTTGGTAATGCACTCGGAATAATCGTGAGCTCCACCACAATACATACAAGAAACCTCAACCGCGTTAGCAGTAGCGGGAGTGGGTTGTTCACCAACTTTAAACTCAATTAACAATCCCTTAAGCTTATCAAAAATCTTGTTCTCCAAATTAGCCTCGATTTGGCAAGCATCAATGGTATGTGACAATGAAGGCGAAGGTGTAGACGAAGTCTTACGAACACTCGACGTGCTACGAGGACTATAGACCTTAGACCTATTCTCAATGATTAACAATGCTTCCTCGACCGTCTTACACAAAAAATTACCACCCGCGGCGGCATTAAGATAATCACGCTCATGATCGTTCAAGCCATTGTAAAACGTGTCAATTTGATGCAAGTCGGAAAAACCATGATGAGGACATTCGTGCAACATTTCCTTACCTATTCCAAGCCGTAGAAAAACTCTCATTATACTCTTGTGAAAACTTTGAAATCTCGTTTTTCAAGTGCGTAGTCTTAGAGGGCGGAAAAAATTGGTTCACGAATTTTGAAACGAGATCCTTCCACGTCAATATAGAATTGGGTGGCTCTTTCTCTAACCAAATTTTTGCGGGCCCCGCTAAGGAATACGGAAAAAGCATCATCTTAATCGAGTCGTTAGAGACTTCCTTAAACTTGCAAGTGGCGGTGAGACGATTAAATTGGTGAATGTGGTTATGAGGGTTGTCCTTTTCATCACCTCGAAACTTGTTGTTTTGAATCATGGACAACAAACCCGTCTTAACCTCAAAATTCTTCGCAAGGATAGCGGGAATCACAATCGCTTCTCCATAACCCTCGGTGGGTGCTTGAAGCAACTCCATCATAGTTCGATTAGCCATGGGTGCTTCTTTCACTACAATGGGTTCGTCAATAGGAGACTCCTCACTAGAAGGAGTGATTGATTTGTTTCTTCGTTTACGAGCACGTCTTGCTTTGGAGCGAGTTTGCATAAACGTCACGTACAACGAGAGGGTGAGCAAAGAAGATTCTTTTTGGTGTTTTTACTTTTTCAATTTTTTTGTGGTTTTTGATTGTTTTTACTTTTTTTTTGGATTTTGTGGAATGTATTAGGTAGACACAAATCTACAAATCTCCTCCTTAATCAAATCTCTCGATTAAATAAGCCTCAAGGAATGAAAACGATCACGTGAAGTGAACGCCTTCGATGACTTTAGAACGATGGTGGAACACCAAATCGTTCAAGAGGGTTTAATCAATAGAAACCAAGAAAATATATATGATACGTAATAATACTTTGGCCGGCAAAACCCTCGATTAGCTTTCAATCTCAAAATACGCACAAGCAAGCGGAGGAAACGAGGCGGCGCGAAGCACTTAAGAGCCTTTTTCCTTTAGGTCGTGAAATACAACCGCCTTATACCCACCTTATAGTTTGTATTTTTCAAAATCGAGCTTCACGAAAGTATTTATCTATTTTTGCCTTTTTCTTTGGTTTGAGATTCGAATACAATGATTGGGTAATGACCTCCCAAGTCAAGGTTGTGATTTCTCACATATTTGGAGTACTTGTAAATTTATTGTTCTACGTATACAATATAGTAATAGTATTCACAAAAAAAATGAAAAACCGATAATACGTATTAGTAGAGTGCTACTAATACAATTACTTTTATGGCTATATATAAAAACAACAATTGATCAACCAAAACACAACACGCCTCCCCGGCAGCGGCGCCAAAATGATTGTAGTAAAATACGACCTTTAGGAAAAGGTGCGTAAAAGTGGCAAGTATTAAGTGTCGGTTTAGGAAAACCAAGCACTAATGACCAAATAAGTTCAAGTTCGTTTCCCAAGGAGGCAAGTGTGTTGTGTTAAGAATTGATTTTGATTTGTGATTATATTTGAGAAAAGAAAGAAATGAATGAGATTAGAAGAGAAAGACGGTTACAAAGACGAATTAAACTAAGACGAAAAAGGCGATCACGCAAAACCGTAAATAGAGCAAAAATTAAAATTTTAACCAAAAAATTCCTAAAAATTACTAAAAATCCACAATAATATTCTAAGAGTTTACAAAAAATCCAAACTTGTTAAAACCTTTTAATTAATTAGATAATGACTTTTTAATGCTAATTAAAGCCCTAAAAATCACAATTAATTATTAAAAAGCCCTAAACAAGATCTTATAGTTTGTAAACCTAAAAAATATCCTAATTAAGCTAAAAAGTATTTTCTAAAATTTTTAAACCAAATAAAACTATTTTTAAACACTTAAAAACTATTAAAATCAATTAAAACTTAAATTAATTCTAGAAAATAATTGAAAAGTCCTAAAAATATTTGGAAAGTGACAAAACTCCTAATTAAGTGTCTTTAACCTAGGAAAAATGTAAAAACAAAAAAAAAATCAAACTTCAATTTTTAATAATAAAATAATATTAAAATATTCAAAAAATTCAAAGTTCATAAAAAAATTCTAAAAAATTACCAAAAATCTAAAATATTATAACTAAGACAGAAATGCAATTAAAAGTTTCTAAAACCTATTTAATAATTTTATATTAAATTTTAAAGTTAGTTAAAAACCCTAAAATCCTATAAAATCAAAAATAAGTCTTTTTGAAAACTTTTTTAGCTGTAAACCTCAAAAATATGATTAAAAACCTAAAAACTATTTTTTCAGATTTTTAAAATGCTTTTTCCTATTTTTAAATTACTTTCTAAAATTAAAATTAAAAATAATCCTAAAAAATTAATTACTTACGGGAAAAATAATCTTTTTGAACCAAAAAGTCCTAAAACTAAATTAAAACAAGAGAAAAATACTAACTTGGAAAAAGCCTAAGAAAATAAGCTGGAAACAGCTTATAAACAAGCTTTTTGTTAAATAAGCTAGAAAACAAAGTCTACTTAAATACTACACCTTATGACCATGTGACATAGAAAGTCACATAGATAACTGGTAAAACACTTCACTTCTGCACGACAGGTCGAGTGTTCGAGCCCAGGCTATGGAGGCTTTTTGCTAAAACGTTTTTTTTTTCTTTTTAAACTTTTTAAAACTCAATCCTGTGACTATTTAGATTACAAAAACACAAAATCAAACCCAATTATAACAAGATTAAGTCACTGTAATGCCAAAAACGTGCCCAGTTATGCTTTTTGAAAACTCAAAGAAAAGAAATATCTCCACTTGTGAAGATTATGATCAAGAGGACTTGATCTTGGTTCTTGGTGTATTTTTGATGGTCAAAAGGGCACCCCTATACTCAGTTGAGTATAGGGAGTCAATGCAAACTCAAAACAAGCAAGTACACTTAGCCAAAAATCACACAAATAAGCACAAAAAGCCAATGAATGTTGCTGACTAAGCTATCACAGGTCTGGTATGATTTGCTGATGCACTTGACACACAAATGGATTTTTAAACCTACAAATCTTGCACACACATCCACCAACTAGCATACAATCACTACACAATCCTAAAATGACCTATAATCTAGCAGCTTATCAAGATTGATGCACAAATTTCTCCAAAATCAAGCAGAAAAATGGCATGACAGATTTTATGCTACTTTATCAATTTTTAACATGCAAATTTGATTAAAAACTCCAACAAACTAAAAAGACAAGTAGCATACAACCCTACAATCCCCTACTGAGTGTATCTAAACAAGTTTCAAACAAGACTTGTAGCAATTACCCTGATTTAATCCTTAATCCAAATACCCCTTAAAAACTGAAATTGAAAATTTAACAAAGCAAATGGCTTTAAATCACACTCAAACTGATTAAACTAGTCCTAAACATGCATATAACCAACAATAGAGCAATATCAAACCAATCAACAAACTTTTAACAACTTGTAGCAAAATTCACCAAAATTACCACTTTCACAATTTCTGAAAATTTAACTAAGGACAAGGAAACTACCTTGTTGGACCTACAATCCAGGTCCAACAGTGGCTGAAAAGCCACCTCCTACAAGCTGGTGGCTTGTGCTTATGGGTTTTGAACAAGAAACAAGTAGAGAATTCATGGTGGTGGTCACTGTTGACACACACACCCCATATATCTTCTTAAAAGGTAGGATATGATAAACCTGCTAAGAAAAGAGGAAAACACAAGATCAAACTGTCCACAAGTCCAATAAGCTATAAGCCAGCTTATCAACTAAGCTGCCTATGTTATTTGAAAAATAAAAAAAACTGATTTTGATTTTTTTTTTTTTTAAATTTCACTATCAACTTAAATCAACAAGAACTTTAACCCTCACATAAGCTTGATAATCAACAAGATTATCAGGCTTATATGATCGCTTAAAGCCCTTGGACCAATTAATGAAAAATAAGAGCTTGAGTCACCAACAGAAAATTAAAATGAAACTTGAACTTAAAAAATGTAAACTTGCAAGAAATGTAAATGAGCTCTTTTGTTTCTCGTCACAAACTCGGTACCATTTCATTTCATAAAATAAACATGGATTTACAAGGTCTTGACCAAGGAGAAGAAAAAAGCTAAAAAAACTGAAAGTCCTATGTGCCTTTATATAGAGGCTACAAATGATTCTAGAAGCAAAAGGAACAAGTAAAACCCTAATGTCTGATTTCCCTCAAATGCCCTTCGAGTTCTTGTGAAGATTCGTTTTTTTTTTTGAATTTGGTCAAGTCCCATGTGAATTTCTTCTTGTTTGCTTGTGGTGAAATCAGCTTTGCAGAAACGATCCAAGGGGTGTAATTGATGCGTGGACATTAAGCTAAGCCTTGGTCGTTGATTTCCTGACCTTAATTTGTCTTCAAGCTTACTTGTGGGTCAGGGGAGGGTTGGAGAGACATGTGAGGGTGAGGGGGACGCTTTTTGGGAGGTGGGATGTGATGACAAAAACCTTAATCATCATTCTGGTAAATAACAGCCAATAACCCTTTGATTTGAAGGGTAATTAGATTAGGGTTTATGGGGTTAGGGAAGGTTGAACAGTGGATGTTTAATCCTGATTTTGGGTTAAACGATTTAAAAATCGTGTTTGGGGGGAAATAAGTGGGGTTTGACTAATTGATCGAGTTTATTAAATAAACCGGGTAATTAATTAAAGAAGGTGTTGGGCTTATGGGTAGTATTGGGCTAGTGAGTGGTAATTTCTTTGCCAATCCAAAATGTTAACATCCGTTTGCAAAACCAGTCCAAAACCATTTCACCATCCGTCCTTATGCCATTTCAAATTTAGTCCTTGTTGGTTAATTAATAATATCTCCAAATACAAAGGGCCAAACTTGACATTTCTTCAAACTTCAAGGTGTTGACTTGTTTGTTGACTTCTTGGAGGACCAATATTGACAATTTAGTTTTGTTGAGGGACTAAATTTGCCAATTCTTCAAAGTTAAGGGTCCTTTTTGTAATTTTGACAAACTTTAGGGACCAAACTTGTAATTATGAAGATACAAGGGTATAAAGTGTCAATTCTTCCATATTGGAGGACCAATCTTCATAATTCTTCAAATATTCAAGGGTTTTCTTTGGAAAATTCTTCATTAGGGCTTGGTTCATCGTGCGGCTTCGTTTCCCGTGTTCGTTTTTGCATGATTCTTGTGATCTTTTGTCATTTTCTCAATATCCGTACCTAAAATACACAAGCAACAAACACAAGCATATATTTGGGTATTTTGATGATATTTAATGCATTTTAAGCCCTATTTGGACGATGAGACTATGTATAAAAGCAGTCTCATCATGGGGTATCTTCTTCATTGATGTATTTGGGGACCAAGCTTTTCAAAGAATAAGTGATATAGAGAAATGCATCACTGAGAGTGTTCTCATCTTTCTAGTGATGGCTAGATAAGTTCAGACTAATGAGAATAAAAGATTTGCTGAGAAGCTCAGGGAGATAATTGCTAGGAGGCCTGATAAAGAAAAGGTGTTAAAGTCATCAAGGGTGAAGAGGGAAGCAATGGATTCCTAAAAAATTGTAATCTTTTGTTTTGTTTTTCTTGTATCAGACTATTCAGTAGTATGTAATGATGAATAAAAATGAAGTACTTTGTTAAAACAAGTCTTTTCATCAGTAGAATAGTTTGTGTAAGAAGAAGCCTTTTTGCTCACTTATAACAATTTCACTTAGGCAAATTTTAACCAAATAGGGGGATATTGTTAGGTCAATTCAGTGCCTAATGACCTTACTGGTGGATTTAAATAACAATCAGCCTAAGTGAAGTATTAACCTTGAACATAACAAAGTCACTGAGTGAATAGTCACTCAGTGAGTTGCCTTCGAGTTCCTAGACTAAGTCTAAAAGAAAGACTCGAGCATTCAGAGAGGCGAAGCTCAATGAACGACTTCTATGACGAAGAAGAAGGTGATGGGTTCAGTGAGTTATGGCAATAGACTCACTGAACCCCATATGATCTCCTTGAAGAAACAAGCATTCTCCAAGACTGAAGTAAAGACGGGATAAGTTGAATTGTGATAAGATGGAGTACATCACACAATTAGCGTGACTTACCCTTTTGGGATAGATAGGGTACTGACAAGTGTAAAATGACTTACGTCTTAATACTTAGAATAGGCTAAGACAAGATACTACACTATACCAATAAGACAAGAATTGCACATGGGAAATTCTTTGTCTTCTATCTAACTTTCCTTCTATAAATAGGATGCTTGTAAAAGGAGAGAAAACAAGTTTGCGCACTCAATGCTTTAGTCATTCACAAACAAAGTTTTCTCTCCTCCAAATACGATCAAACACTTGAGTTCTAAACTCTTGCTGATAGAATCGTCAAGCTTAGCAATCGTTAGGATTAGACTAGCTTGTTAGTGAGGAGATCACCAAACCACACATTGTCTATTCAATCCCTATTGTAGCTTCGTATACAATAGGGTATAATTCTTTAATAAAGCTAAGAGTTAAACGTTGAAAACCTTTATGTTATTTACTTTACTTTGTATTAAGTTTATTGCATTAGTTAACCATGGCTTAGGACTATACTTAGTATTCTTAAGTATAGCACTAATTACAAGGGACCAACAAAGTCAAGTAAAAGTCTAGCCATCGAGTTACATGTCTACATGCACGTGTATATATGTTGTGATGTTCATACTTAGGTAATAATGTAAAAAGAAGTAAGCATACTCATTTAATATGTTCCTTGTTCCATGTATGTTATATACTCGCAGTATAGATGAAAATAAAGGTTGTGTGTACTTACTTAGGTCCTTAGCATAATGCTATGATCCAAGAGAGTGTGTAAGGTGAGTACCCTTATCTTGGACGTCAACCCTTAGTCTATAAACCAAATGTTGCGTCCTTCTCTTTGTTTCTTCGTGTAATGTAAACGAGTCGTGTTTTGAATCAAGTGTAGCGTAAGTTTAAGATGAATGAGGATTTGTTTGTGGTGTTGCTTTGTTCACGGAAATAAGAGAAAAGAGAGAGTGATGAGTGTTTGTGAGTTTATGAGTATGAATGTGAGCTAGTAAGTATTATAATAGTTTTTTGGGTAAAGGGGACTGTCCCCGGTAAAAGATATATTACGCCGAAAACGTTGAAGTACATAGGATGTAGGTGAAATCCTACATCAAAACCCGTTACATAGGTAACAACCAAACACCTATAGTGTTAACACCAAACACCCTACATAAGAGGACATTCCCTCAAATGAGAACTAGAAACAAAATCTACTTCCTACCACTATTAGAGAGTTGAAAGTCCCGGAATGCCTTAACTTGATTCGGCAAATCCCGAATCTGGTCAGCGTAATCATCATCATCTAGATCATATTCATTAACTAACTGGTGGCCTCCTCCTCCTCCTCCTGTTAATGACATGTATGCTTCATATTCTTCTTTAGATGCAAACACCTCATCATCATCATCAGAATCATTAATATTTCCAAGATCTTTATAACCAAATGCTAATTTGGTTTAGTAGTAGACGGTTCAGCCTCCTTAGCAACCTCCTTATCATTTTTCGACTCTTGGGCAGTTGGAGATATAGTACTTGCTTCCTTCGTAACAGCTTTCTCAACCACATCAAGTATCGTATCTTCTTCTCTAAGTTTGTCGAATGAATTCCTTAGTTCCACAAGATTAACCTTATCAATATGATTAGAGTAATTATTCACCTTTGTATTCTTAGAAGACGCCTTAGAAGGTGGTTTCATAACCCAAGCAGATTTAGGCTTTGAAAACCTTAACCCCTCGATTTGGTGTGGTTTAGTTGTAGTAGGTTGTTCCTTCCGCTTAACCTGTACGAACCCGTCCTTCACATCAGGAGTAACACGTTTAGGTTTATTTGGGCAATGCGCATTCGTATGATCAAACTTTTTACATGAATCACAACGCGGGAGCTGCCATTCGTATTCCACCCCAAGCGACTCCAAAGAATGTTCCAACCCGTCTTCAAGTGGAATAGTTACCACTAAAGACTTCATAAGACGACACTTTGACTAAAGCCCGAGCATAAGTGCATTGTCCCCATGGATTCAAGCACAAGTCACTGGTATAACTATCAAGCATAACAAGCTTTCCCACTATAGATGTGATCAAACTCAGCCCCAATTCAGAGAAAGCAGTAATAGGCACGTTATGAATTTTAACTCATACCGGCACAAATTTGATAGCCTCCTTAACCAATCTAGTATTCGGCTTCCAAACACTGAGAATAATCGGAACTAAACGTATAAGCCATGGCCATGTTTCAAGTACACGTTCCATTCCCTCTTTAGTAGCAAATTTGAACAAAAAGAAACCATTACGGATAGAAACCCATTGAATACCAAACTTCGCCCACGTGTTCTTGACATAATTTTCCACAACAGGGAACGCAAGCCTCTTGCTCACAAAATATCCTTATAACGTATGCGCAAATAGTTCCCTAATATCATCAATCGCATCTAGTGGAAGAGCCACATCAGCACCTGTAACGACCTCGTCAATAGCTGCCAAAGATATAATTACCTTCTTTTTATGATTAGCATTCAAGGTGTTAGCTGATTCCTGCTATGATATATCATTCACAAGAGCAGTCGCAATGACATGTCATTAATAACCCTATTTTCCTCAAGCTGTGTGCATCCTCCCTTCATCAAACCATCAGACGCAACTACTTCAGCCCCTTCCGCACTCCATTCTTCTTCAAAATAGGTTTCAAAGGCTTATCTTTGGGATTATGTAGTTCAACAATTACCTTACCAGCAGGCTCAGTAATTTTCACCCCACGAGAAGCATGACGTAATTTTCCATCCGTCTTAATAATCTTCCCATCAATATTATGTTTCTTCTTCACAAGATCACTCAACGTAGTCGCTGGTTTCTTAGAAACATCATTATTAGAACGAGGACTATTGAGGAAACCTTTTTACATCTCTCTCTATTACCCACACCCAAAACCACCAGCAATAACATAAGAATCCCACTCAAAAGATCAGCATACAATGTACCCAAACCCTAGGCTGTGAGACCTAAACGTTTGGGTGAGCAAGTTTCGTACAACCTGGATATACGACCCAAGATCAACACTCACACCCTCCCAAACACACGTATAATCTAATTAAAATACTAAAAAACTCCAAATCACACACTCCGGTTCAAAGATCAGATAGTGTTTTACCAAACCCTAACAGGTTTAGATAAAAACCCTAAAAGATCAAAAAACCCTTAGCGGTAAGAGGAATTACGCAGCAACTAACAGATCACACGTCTAGAAAGGGAAACAATGAGCAAAGAAAAAGAGTAACAACACCAGATCCTCCAAGATAATGATGATGGGGAAACAATGAGCAAAGAAAAAGAGTAACAACACCAGATCCTCCAAGATAATGATGATGATTTCAAAAAAATGACACAAATAAGAACAACCACAACCCTAATTAACAACACAAAACAAAAACCCAAAAAAATACCAATCATAAACATACGTAATACCACAATCACACTCCACAGAACTGGCACGAACAGAACTTTAATAGGACGTCGTCAAAGAGCCAAAGGCTGAAGACGAAACCAAAAAAAGAATTCAGATCGCTACAATTTATTAAGATAGATCATAGAATCACACAGAATAAATTGGAACAGATTAGAGGCAGAGATTTGTAGTCGGAAAAGAGGAAAAAAGATGGCCGAAAATCACGATCTAGTGAGAGAGAAAATTAGGATTTTTCATCCAAGTCTGTATTATACTAGTTGTTAATGGGTTATATGGTATTCGGTTTAGACTAAGTTCCTATGGTTTTGAGTCTAGTTCAAGTACAAGCCTCAATTCGTATTAGGTTGTATATTTTTTTTAATTATGTGACTCAAGAGCAAGATACATGTATACAAACATAGGGAACCGTCGCCTAGAGATATTTAGGAAACACAAGGTACTAGTTTTTATTAGTTAGGACGGTACATAGCTAACAAGTGGTAAAGACTAATCCTACATAAGCTTGATCCGAAAATCAAAGTTAAAGGGGTGATGTGTTCAAATTCGGTGTGCGGGAAAGAGTAGTACTAAGTTCGTTATAGGAACTAGTAAAATTTTCTTAGGGAGTATATGTGGGATGTATACACGTTTTAGCCAAAGGAGGCTTGATTTTGTTTGATTTTGATAAGTATTAGCAACGTGTGAGATAAAAAAGATCCAAGGGAAGAGTTTTAGCTCAAGATTCGGCTTGATATAGTTTGGTATAAGCTTTGGTTCATTAGATTATGATTTAGGGATCATATGTGTGAAATGAACAAGTTATTAAGTTTGTAAGTTTAAAAGATGAATAAGAGTGTTCCAAGCGAGTTTAATGTGTCGACTTAATATAAGTTGTGTCATTTTGATTGTTTATTGATCAAGTCTTGGTTAAATGTTTCCATGATTCGCAACCAAAGTTAATGTACATAAGTTCTAGTCCGTCTTGGTACGTAGTAATTTAAATAGTCACTAGCAATTACATAGTATATAATTAATCAGATCAAGCTCATCAAAATGTGTCCAAGGACAATAAAATAAATTTATAATGGTAGTTCCAGTGTTAAAATGTCACGTTTCTATGTACTTTACGTAAATATATAATATTTGAACTTGCATGCAAAAGTGGACGATAAAAAATAATATGAGATGAAAATAATAATAATGAACTGATGACGTGTTAAAAGGTAAAAAATCAGAAAGGTTACAGAAAGGTTGTTTTGTGCCAAAGATACGTTTTTGGATTAGTTTACACTTTTGGAAGAGAAGTGTTTTAATAGTAAAGACGATTCTACACTACGACGGATTAAAACTACGACGAATTACGTGTTCACGCAAATCGAGACAAAATAATAATAAAATAATCAAAAATTATAGAAGAATAAAAAAACTTGCAAACTAGTTTAAAATTACTTAACTAAACCAAAAATGAAAATAAAAACTTTTAAAAATCCTTAATGGGCCCTAAAACAGCCCAATAAGAAAAACAACCCAATAAGAAAAACAACCTAGTTAATGGGCCAAATAAGGCCCAATAAGAAAAAGTTTGTAAAAATAAGTTGAAAACCCCATATCTTATGTAAAATTGAATTCTAAAAACAATTTTCCAAAGGCACAAAAGCTGAATTCTACTCAAAAAGCCAGAAATAAGCTATAAGCTAGCTTAATGGGCCTAATAAGCCCAATAAGCTCAAAACAGAAGCTTATTGCCTACTTTTTAGCAGGCCTAATTATTTTAGACCTATAAGAAGATTGAAAAAAGAAATTTCAAAAAAGATCAAGTAGAAAAGTTGTTTTTAACAAAAGGCTTATTTCACAATAAGACAAAAAATTGTTCAAAAAAAACAATAAGACAAAATAGACGTTTTTGAGAAATAAGCCACTACAAGAGATGATTCTTTATTAAAAAGCTCAAAAATAAGTTAACTAAGACAATGCAAAAGGAAAAGTTCAATAAGCTAAGTAGAAAATCAGAAATAAGCTAATAAGCACTATTTGAAAATGCAAATACGCTAAATTTCCTAGTAAAACCTAAATGAAAAGAACTAAAACTTTTGGAAGATAAAAATAAGCTGAGAAAACTAAGATTGACTACAAAATTTCAGTTTTGCAAAGAGAAAATAAGCAGAATATGGAAACTAAGCCAATTGGCCAATTTTGAACAAAGTCAACAAAAGTTAACTTTGTTAAAAAAGAAAGAAAATGAACAGGAGACTATAATAAGCTATGAAGAGTGACTGGTGAACTTTGGTTGATGGATTTGAGGAAAAATCCTATGGACTGCCATGTTTTGAGTACTTTGGACATGATTTGCTTGTTTTATTGGACAAATAAGTCCAATAAGCCAGTAGGGCTTATTGTGGGTTATATCAGTTCAAGAATAAGCAAAGCACACTCAAAGGTTAACACAAATTCCAAGCAAACTTATCTAAAAAGCAAGGAAATAAGGGACTAAATTCTAACACTACAAGCAAAGCAACTTTGTTCTACCCTAGGTGCAATAAGGCCAATTTTGGCTTATCAGAACTACTTGAATAAGCCACTAATCCTATCAAGCACTAAAAATAGATCAAGCTACTAAATATCACTAGATGCGAACCAAAATTCAGACAATGAATACTAAAAACTAAGCAGAAAAGCAATCTGATGTGTTTGACCAATTATTAGCACAAAATTTTGCTAATTCAAGTTCACAAAGTCACACTAAAACTAATGCCCCTAACTGCAGATCTATCAGACAACACTAGTGTACCAGGCAACAATAAACTAAACATCAACAGATAAATCACAAGGCAAAATAAGAAAATTAGGCAACAAAATGCAAAGCACACAATTTTTTATTTTTACCCTACAACTGTAACACCCCCAAATTTACACAACTCAATACAGCGGAAGACTCGTTGGTGTTACGGGATAGCACATTACTCACATCATAGACAACGCTTAAAAATCGCGTCGTTTATTAATAAAGCATTTCCATTCATAAATATCAAAGTTACATAGGTCCCAAGTCATTATATTTCATACAAAGTTTTACAAAGTATTTGAATGGAAAATATTGTTTAAGTGCGGGCCATGAATTCTTGTCGTCTTCCCGAGAATTACCTTCAAGTACCTGAGATAAAGCATGTTAAAAGAAAAGGTCAGCGATAACGCCGCGTGAATTCATAGAGTTTAATAAATTCCATCAATATAATATCAGTATAAAATTATTACTGAAAATCATCTTGTACAAATCATTTTAATAGGCCATAAAATAGCCAAAGTCATTTTATACAAATCTTTATCGAAAATCATAATATAGGCATTTGCCTTAAAAATCAGTATACGAGCCAATGTCGTAAAAACATTATACAATACGTTTTGCAACGTTGTATAGATTAAATAAAAACCGTTATATGGATATGGTTATAAAAACCAAAACACGAACATAATATCAATAGTATGACCCTGTATTGCTAGTCAGGCAATACATCGTAATTCGGAGCGTCTATTAGTATTTCGGTAATTTTGGATTATTATAAGCCGCATGACATTGTTACCTTACTAAACCAACAACGGGTAGCTAACCCGATACCAATTTTGCCCATCTAAAGTAGCGTGTCGTCACAAAGGTCACGCTATGGAAATCTTCTCATACATAAATTCGCTTACCAATCAATGTGGCACGACGGGGATCAACCGTCAAGGCGCGAACTGGGGTGATCGTCCCCAAATAGTACTATTAAATGCATAAGCGTCTACCAAATCCCGGTAGTTCACAATTCATGCTAATGGGACTTTTAGTGACATAACCTAACTTTAATAATCCATTTAATTTCATCTATCGGGTCCTTTAATCATTTATCGGGTCATATATTCGGGTCATTCAATCATTCGGGTCCAAAATCAATAAACAAACAATCGGGACAAATGGTGTCCTATTTTATAAAACTAACATGTTATCTCCCTCGCGGGTTTATAAAACATTTATAAAAACATTTAAAAAAGTGCGAGGCTATGAACTCACGTTGATGTGGGAAGGCGGGTTATCGGCAATTCGGATGTACGGTATGTGCTTCAATCACGGAAACCTAGACAAATAATACTCGTCTTAGACTCATGTCCAATGACTTTATAAAAATAACAATTATGTATACATATGATGATTATATATGTATGATGATCAAGTGGGTTTACATATTCTCGTTTACTCATTTTTGTGTTATATGTCGATAACTTTTATACTAGTTTACTAGTTTTACTTATTTACACGTTTTAAGTCCTATAAGCTTATTATAGGTTCTTAAGCTTGTTTTAATCCTTGTTATACTTATTTTATCAGTATGTATACTTTCCATGTTGGGCCCAAATGGGTTAAGCCCAATAAGTTCTTTTTACAAGTTTTTATCTTATTTAGTCCAATTATTAGTCCAATATGCTTAATTAGCTCGTAAATGTCCGTATTTCTTATAGTTCGGGTTTTATCGGTTTTTACTTGTTATACATGTCTATATATCAGTATATAAGTTTTATAAAGTTTTCATTAGACGGGTCCAACCATCTAAGTTTTATTTAACAAAAACGTTAATTTTTACGGTATTAGTCGAAAAAGTCGTAAAAACAATGTTTATAGTTTTATAACTTATAAGTATTATTTCATTACCATTTATATAAGTTATTCATTCATTTACCCTTTTACATATTTATATAAATAAGTTTTATAAGTTAGTGAGTTTTCATTTATATTTTGTACTATTAAATTTTGAGTGCTTATATAATAGTATTATACTTTATTTTCCAAAATCTGATTTTTATTTTCATCTTCACCAAAACTGCCATATCTTGAGTTCTATATGGAGATAGAAGCTCAAATTTTTATCACATAAACTAAATGATATGTGCTACATTTAACTCTTCTATTACTGTTGAATCATCTTCTAAATATTTTCTAAAAATCGTCCAAAACAGTGAACTCAGATTTGTACCTTAAACTTGTTTTGATCATATCTCACTCATTACAATGATTCCATTGCATGGCCAACTCTCACATGTGTACAAGACTCATATCTTACTGTATATCAATTCTACTTCATCATTTTATCAGTTCATAACATGTTTCTTTACTGTTTTATACAGCCATATAAATTAATCAAGATTTTAACCTTGTTTCTTATAGTTTTTCACCTTTTTAATCATATTTATCAACACCAAATCCCCACATAACATTTTTATCATCATATAATCATCATATACATATACAATAGGAAATAAAATACATGTTTACATAATCAAAATAACAAGAAGGTGAGGAGGACAATCTTTATACCACCATGATGATGTAGGTTGTGATCAAAACATGGATTTTGATGGAGAAACTTGTGCATAGCCAAGACCATCTTCAAGGCCACCAATCTTCATAAACTCCTTGTGGAAAATCAGCCCCAAGACTTCATGGAAACTCCTCCTTGGATGTTAAAACTTGCATCAATCTTCCTCTTTTTGAATGGAGATTAACATATGTTAATTGTAACATATGTTTGTGGTTAGAATTTGTATGAATAGGGTGTTTTGAGGGTGAGATGGGACGGCATGAAAGGAGAGAGGGAGGAGAGTTTGGTGGTTTTTGCATGTAACAAATGAAAGAAAGTTGTTTTAGCTTGTGGTTTTGTGAGATGGTTAGCTTACCTTGTAAGCTTACTTACACATGTAAGTAGTAAGCTACATGGTTGCCACATCTTGTGATGTGGTGCCTTGTTAGTGCCGTCCCATTAAGCTAGTGGGGTGGGACAATGTATTTTGTCCCATCTCACTAGTTTACGGGTATTTCTCGATTCTAGTTTTCTCGATTTGCGTGCCCTCGGGTCGTTTTACGAAAAACGTTTTTATAAATTATGAATCATCGTCACAAAACGAATCCAATAAAAATTGTCTCATCAAAAACAGAGTTCGAAAACGTAAATACGTAATCCTAAGGTTTCCGGTTTAGTCGTAAAGGACGTTAAAATAAAATCGTAAGTCCTAATCTCTTCTCGTAAATTTGTGAGTTTATGAACCAACAAAAATTTAAAACTCCAAAATAATATTCACGGATAAATTTATTTTCTGAATTGTCAGACTGTCACCAAAGACGGTGTATGTAAACGTAAGCACGTAACGTTGAATCCTCCGGTTTAGACGTAGTCGACGCTACTTCAAGACGTAAATCCAAATTTCTTCCCAAAAATAAGTGAGTTCATATTATAACATTAAAATAATGTTTTTAAATAATATTCGAGAATAAAATATCAACCATAAATTGACGGATTATCACAGCATTTACCCCTAAACAGGATCTTTGTCCTCAAAGATCATCTTACTACTCGCTTCTTATAGAGTTAAAGCCATGTGGGTATTTCCTCCACCTTCGGTCTTTTCTCACAAGTGTAATCCATTATAATACGCGAGTTTCATCAAACATAACTACGGGAATAAGATCAGGCTAAATGTTGACTTACTTTCTCTATCCATGATGTTCACGGGTTTCTGATGAATGCAACTTTTCGCCGATCTAAACTCTACTAAGAATAATCAGATTCTCACTTGATAGTTATTCCATCAAGTTCGATTTACGAAACATAATTCACGCAGTTCTTGAAGTCCTAGGGTAGATCCAGCTTATATGCCTTTCAATCCCAACTTTTACATCATCTCAATGGTCCCATACAACGGGGACTTATATCCCATGATTTGTCAGATCATGAATTCATTTTTCCAAGGTTAAAAATTGTGGCATAACTTCGCTACCTATTTGGCACTTCAAGATCTACATTTCATATTCACATAACCTCCTGCCCACTATCGGCAGTTAATAATCAAATCCGAATTTCAACAATCATTTCAGATCTCGCGGGTCGGGTACTTTGTAAGGTTAGGTTCGCCATCATAGGAAACCTTAAACCTAAAAGACATGTCCAACTCACAGTGGGTGTATGTCGGATGTCTTCAACTCAACTCTTGCTTACAGAAGCTCTAAGATTCAGATCCTAACAAGATTCGATCTCGATCCTAATACGATAGTTATCAATGATAATATCTCCAAAGGAAAACGATTATACGGTCTATTACCAAAGGTCAATCATTCAAACATAAAACAACACTTATATTACTTTGTATCGTGACTTTACCTCATCCCTTCGATTGGGGTGGTACATAGTACTCTCATCAAGGTTCGTTCTCAATGATTTCTGAGCAAATCTCTAGAAATTCGATGCGAAGCGAGGATCTCGATATAGATGATCGATACAGGCATGCTATGTTTACATAACTCTTTTGCATTTATCATTAACAAGAATGATATTAGCAGATTTGGTCAGTCTGTCGACGATGTCCCAAATCGAATTAAATTCAGATGATGACCTTTGCAATAGCTAGACGTTTACTAATGTATGAGGCGATGTCTGCCTTCATAATTGCCATTAGTACCACTTCTTCAGACAAAGATACTTTTAGTCATAGATGACATAAATAGAATACTTATACTTATACTTACAAATTCCAACATAACTATATCTCACATTCCTCTATATTTAGGCAACCACAAGTGGCCTTTTATAAATTTAACGCCATCGGCTTCTCAATTCTAATGGTTCACATTAGCCGCGAACCACTTTTATTATCTATATTATCTCTTTTTACAATCATCGGCTATATTTTAAATTGTTCGGAAATTTTATTTTGCACCTCCATTATTAAGGAACATGTTCTAATTGGTTTTTTTTTCTTTTCTACATAATGCGTCGGTATCTGTATTCACCTCTCATGATGATATAATTATCATGTCCACAATTCACTCAGATATTCTTTCTATATTAAGTGTCAGTAATTACGTTCACTTTCTCCTGATGAAATAAATATCATAACTTTATTTATTCAAAATTCTTTCTTCATATTCTTTATGTTTCAGTTTCGTCTCAACTATCATTTTTATCAGTTTTTCTCAATCCGGCGTCTAAAGCGTCGATAATTATTATAATTAATTAAATAATTATTAGTTAATTTTTATGAAGCGTAAACGTAAAAGTTTTAAATTTCTTAGTTCGACCAATTATATAAAATGTTCAAAATTAAATTTGAATTTAATTAACACGATTTTTGTTGATTTATCGAAAATATTTAATAAGATTCGTAAATGTTCGAAAAAGCCTTTGTTTATACTTTGGTCAAAGTTTTCTTAGTTTGAAAGGCAAAAATTGTCGTTTCAAATTTCAAGTTATGGTTTTAATGGGTTTCCTCAATCCCTGTTAGGTTGTCTTAAGGTATACACAAACATTTACCCCTAAATAGAAGTTTAGTTAAATGGTTTGTGTATAAGGGAATAGTCCCTTATAAATCCTTTGTTAAAATATTCGTCAAAACATATTTCCATTTCTTTTTGATAAAATCCAAAGTCTTAAAAGGGCTCTTAATTTTTGAAGAGTCAATTTATATTCCATTATCTATTAATCACATGGTTAAATCATGTAAAGGTTCAAGTCTTTAATCACGCGTTAATTATTCAAGGTACAGGTTTACACTGTTCAGCCAATTCAGGGCAGTTTATAATTAATTATTAACTCCTTTCTATCCTTATAAATAAACAAACGGTCCTTAATGATCACAAGCATGTATTTATCAAATTACAGCCTACACACGTGATTCACCAAATTTATGAATGCTACATGTGCATTGGTCAATCCAAACGACATCACGTGGAACTCATAATGTTCATTACAAGCACCGGATGTAGTGATTGGAATAGATAATCTCTTTCGCAGATGCGAAGTTGATGATAACCATGCTGAGGATCAAAAACCTTGTAAATGATCGAACAAATCTTCCATTTCGAGTTATGGATATCGTTTTCGATTGTCAATTTACTCAGTTCACAGTAATCTATAAATATAAGGAATGATATCACCGTAGCTCTTCATGATGATAGGCTTGGTATAATAAAATCTTTCTCCGACAACTCTCTCAGTTGTACGGTAATTCCTTAAATTCAGATGGTGCTGACGTACAGTGCACATGTCACAGATGCAGCACCGGGAATATAGTCAATACCAATTTTATCTTGCCTAAATGGCAAAAGTCTAGGTAACTCACCAATAAATACCTCCTAAAGTTTCAGATAACATAAACATCTTTTAATGTAGTTATGTTAAGTTCTTTTTAGATTATTATATTTATAACTAATTCACAACCATTCTCGGTATAATTTCAAGTCTAAATGCAGGATATGGTCATTTATCAAGAATTATTTAGATCACTTTTGATAATCAACATCTTATCATTTAGGGGAATTTAATTCGAGTTCCCATCAATTAAGACAATATCGTCATGTCATAATCAATCAATCCATTCTACTGGAATTATCAACTTTCCAGTTTCATTACCGTTGATAAGATGTGAACTTCTCAAAAGACTGATAATAACTCATAATCCTTCACAAATTCAAGGATACATGGAGACACAACTACCATTAAAAGAGTAAGGTCAACGCATAATCTATGCGAGAGAATTTCAAATCAGATACAGACGAAGACATTTAACGAATATGAATATATCCCATGTTTTCATAATTTGAGTACGCATTCGAAAGCTCCTCGGATCGTTACCCAGGCCATTCAAATGAAATCAAATCATAAGAAATGATAGGAATGTCGATACATCCAGTCGGGTATCAACACTCGCTAATCAGATACTTTTCCTAAGAATCTCACTACGGGAGAATTGGACAAGAAAGAATTGTCAATTGTCAAATAAGACAATTTCCACAGACGAGTAAATTCAACTCAGAAGAATAGATGCTACAAGCACATATGTAGGTGTCCCTAACACTATGTCCTTATTTTCACTTCTTGCAGATCTCATAATTTTTTATCTTTCACAATCTTCAAAGAAAATTTAGTGTTTGTTAATCAGTTTTATGGTAACTACTAATCAGTCTTGCATGGTCCATTCCAAATTGTATGTAGGCGCGCAACTATATACAATTTCAAGATTAACGATGCAATACTCAGTTCGTCAAAATTTTATCATCATGTATATAATAAAAACATTTTCATGCTTAATTCTTAAATAAGAATCAAAAATAAATTTACAAAGATTTTCTTTGTTATGAAAACAATTAAGTTTTCAAAGCGTCTCATAAACAACTTCATTTTGATATCAATCACTTATAAATCTCACTTTGAATAATCCTTATTGTGATGAAAATTAAATTTTCTCAAAGGATACCGTTTTAACTTTATAAAAATAATGTGTGATCTGCAAAAGAGTGATGAAGAGTGGTTCACCAAGAACTAACTACGATATGATAGGAAATGAGCTTAGCCAATTAATCATGAGGTTCATGACCTCGATGGCACTCAGGAATACAAAGAGAATAATCCACAACGTAACTCAAATCGAGATGAGTACCTGTTCGATGGTTACATCACTAATGCGAACATTAGGATGAAGCAATAAAAGATAGATAACATCGATACATGTAGAATTTAGCAATCAAAGGTAGTCTTTTCATTAATCACAAACAAGTCAAATTGTACCGTAACACTTTATGTGTCACTATGTCATACAATTCTCAAAACTCATCCTACCAACTGATATCTCAGTTAGGTTAGGGATTTTTAAAAGATACCACAATGAATACTAATCTACAAGAGTCATTAGGTGTCCTGCCTGTCCTGGAAGATCCATCGGTCCCAATTCAGAAGAAGATTTCTTCAATTTATTTGTTGGACACTGGGCATCCTCGTTAGTGGACAATGGCCTAGGAACAACCCTTAACGCGAACTAACAATCAATTAAAACCTTATAATTCAATCACAAAACTTAACGATTTCCTCTTAACAATTTCTTATTCCATATTGGTTAAATTTTACTTTATTCAAGTTTTAACCAATTTTATACTCAATTCAATATCCTACCTCATATTCCAATACTTTCAACCTTATTTTTAGACCTTAATTGGGCAATAAAAGCTCGATATTATCAACGCTTAATTTCCAATCCTATAGCTCTTACAACAACAATTATCAAATGAGTCACTAGTATGAAATGACTCGATCATTCAATTAGATTTCTCTGAAAGGTACTAGTGGCATGAGGCTTTTGGGTAATGGTTCCAATGACAGCCTCAAGTGCAACATCCACCCTTTCGATTTCAATTTAAGAATTGGATGACAACGAGTCAGATGACATCTTTCTAGGTGGTAACGTTTTGTCAAACTCCACTCTATAAGAAAAGATCGTCATGACATCGATATCAGATTTAATCTCGCCAATTCTTTTTCAATATCACAATCAACTAATATCTATATTTCTACGAATATCAACCATTTGTTGGGATCATAAATATCCACAACTTGGTTTAGATCTAGGATAGCTAGAATTCCTACGAGAATAGCTTCGATTAATTTACTAGGGGAGTTAGGGTTTCTTATGACAATCTACGTCGTATAAATACCTCGTATAAATATCAAAATAATCATCAAACAATCATGTAATAAAATTACATCATATATATATATATAATCCAAGTTATATATATATTAAAATAACACTTCTCAGTCTGGCCTTGTCGGTAACTCGGGAATTCTTCGGCACCGTTATAGTCAAAAGATTTTTTTTAGACATTTTTAGAAAAATGTTTATAGTTAAATGATTTTGAAATGTTTTATTCAAAACCATAGTTTTAAAAATCTTTCGTTCTCTATAACGAGAGCTCTGGTACCAAACTGTAACACCCCCAAATTTACACAACTCAATACAGCGGAAGACTCGTTGGTGTTACGGGATAGCACATTACTCACATCATAGACAACGCTTAAAAATCGCGTCGTTTATTAATAAAGTATTTCCATTCATAAATATCAAAGTTACATAGGTCCCAAGTCATTATATTTCATACAAAGTTTTACAAAGTATCTGAATGGAAAATATTGTTTAAGTGCGGGCCATGAATTCTTGTCGTCTTCCCGAGAATTACCTTCAAGTACCTGAGATAAAGCATGTTAAAAGAAAAGGTCGGCGATAACACCACGTGAATTCATAGAGTTTAATAAATTCCATCAATATAATATCAGTATAAAATTATTACTGAAAATCATCTTGTACAAATCATTTTAATAGGCCATAAAATAGCCAAAGTCATTTTATACAAATCTTTATCGAAAATCATAATATAGGCATTTGCCTTAAAAATCAGTATACGAGCCAATGTCGTAAAAACATTATACAATACGTTTTGCAACGTTGTATAGATTAAATAAAAACCGTTATATGGATATGGTTATAAAAACCAAAACACGAACATAATATCAATAGTATGACCCTGTATTGCTAGTCAGGCAATACATCGTAATTCGGAGCGTCTATTAGTATTTCGGTAATTTTGGATTATTATAAGCCGCATGACATTGTTACCTTACTAAACCAACAACGGGTAGCTAACCCGATACCAATTTTGCCCATCTAAAGTAGCGTGTCGTCACAAAGGTCACGCTATGGAAATCTTCTCATACATAAATTCGCTTACCAATCAATGTGGCACGACGGGGATCAACCGTCAAGGCGCGAACTGGGGTGATCGTCCCCAAATAGTACTATTAAATGCATAAGCGTCTACCAAATCCCGGTAGTTCACAATTCATGCTAATGGGACTTTTAGTGACATAACCTAACTTTAATAATCCATTTAATTTCATCTATCGGGTCCTTTAATCATTTATCGGGTCATACATTCGGGTCATTCAATCATTCGGGTCCAAAATCAATAAACAAACAATCGGGACAAATGGTGTCCTATTTTATAAAAACTAACATGTTATCTCCCTCGCGGGTTTATAAAACATTTATAAAAACATTTAAAAAAGTGCGAGGCTATGAACTCACGTTGATGTGGGAAGGCGGGTTATCGGCAATTCGGATGTACGGTACGTGCTTCAATCACGGAAACCTAGACAAATAATACTCGTCTTAGACTCATGTCCAATGACTTTATAAAAATAAAAATTATGTATACATATGATGATTATATATGTATGATGATCAAGTGGGTTTACATATTCTCGTTTACTCATTTTTGTGTTATATGTCGATAACTTTTATACTAGTTTACTAGTTTTACTTATTTACACGTTTTAAGTCCTATAAGCTTATTATAGGTTCTTTAGCTTGTTTTAATCCTTGTTATACTTATTTTATCAGTATGTATACTTTCCATGTTGGGCCCAAATGGGTTAAGCCCAATAAGTTCTTTTTACAAGTTTTTATCTTATTTAGTCCAATTATTAGTCCAATATGCTTAATTAGCTCGTAAATGTCCGTATTTCTTATAGTTCGGGTTTTATCGGTTTTTACTTGTTATACATGTCTATATATCAGTATATAAGTTTTATAAAGTTTTCATTAGACGGGTCCAACCATCTAAGTTTTATTTAACAAAAACGTTAATTTTTACGGTATTAGCCGAAAAAGTCGTAAAAACAATGTTTATAGTTTTATAACTTATAAGTATTATTTCATTACCATTTATATAAGTTATTCATTCATTTACCCTTTTACATATTTATATAAATAAGTTTTATAAGTTAGTGGGTTTTCATTTATATTTTATACTATTAAATTTTGAGTGCTTATATAATAGTATTATACTTTATTTTCCAAAATCTGATTTTTATTTTCTTCTTCACCAAAACTGCCATATCTTGAGTTCTATATGGAGATAGAAGCTCAAATATTTATCACATAAACTAAATGATATGTGCTACATTTAACTCTTCTATAGCTACTGTTGAATCATCTTCTAAATATTTTCTAAAAATCGTCCAAAACAGTGAACTCAGATTTGTACCTTAAACTTGTTTTGATCATATCTCACTCATTACAATGATTCCATTGCATGGACAACTCTCACATGTGTACAAGACTCATATCTTACTGTATATCAATTCTACTTCATCATTTTATCAGTTCATAACATGTTTCTTTTCTGTTTTATACAGCCATGTAAATTAATCAAGATTTTAACCTTGTTTCTTATAGTTTTTCACCTTTTTAATCATATTTATCAACACCAAATCCCCACATAACATTTTTATCATCATATAATCATCATATACATATACAATAGGAAATAAAATACATGTTTACATAATCAAAATAACAAGAAGGTGAGGAGGACAATCTTTATACCACCATGATGATGTAGGTTGTGATCAAAACATGGATTTTGATGGAGAAACTTGTGCATAGCCAAGACCATCTTCAAGGCCACCAATCTTCATAAACTCCTTGTGGAAAATCAGCCCCAAGACTTCATGGAAACTCCTCCTTGGATGTTAAAACTTGCATCAATCTTCCTCTTTTTGAATGGAGATTAACATATGTTAATTGTAACATATGTTTGTGGTTAGAATTTGTATGAATAGGGTGTTTTGAGGGTGAGATGGGACGGCATGAAAGGAGAGAGGGAGGAGAGTTTGGTGGTTTTTGCATGTAACAAATGAAAGAAAGTTGTTTTAGCTTGTGGTTTTGTGAGATGGTTAGCTTACCTTGTAAGCTTACTTACACATGTAAGTAGTAAGCTACATGGTTGCCACATCTTGTGATGTGGTGCCTTGTTAGTGCCGTCCCATTAAGCTAGTGGGGTGGGACAATGTATTTTGTCCCATCTCACTAGTTTACGGGTATTTCTCGATTCTAGTTTTCTCGATTTGCGTGCCCTCTGGTCGTTTTACGAAAAACGTTTTTATAAATTATGAATCATCGTCACAAAACGAATCCAATAAAAATTGTCTCATCAAAAACGGAGTTCGAAAATGTAAATACGTAATCCTAAGGTTTCCGGTTTAGTCGTAAAGGACGTTAAAATAAAATCGTAAGTCCTAATCTCTTCTCGTAAATTTGTGAGTTTATGAACCAACAAAAATTTAAAACTCCAAAATAATATTCACGGATAAATTTATTTTCTGAATTGTCAGACTGTCACCAAAGACGGTGTATGTAAACGTAAGCACGTAACGTTGAATCCTCCGGTTTAGACGTAGTCGACGCTACTTCAAGACGTAAATCCAAATTTCTTCCCAAAAATAAGTGAGTTCATATTATAACATTAAAATAATGTTTTTAAATAATATTCGAGAATAAAATATCAACCATAAATTGACGGATTGTCACAACAACCATCAAATAAACAATTTAAACTAAATCAACTAAACCTAATAAAGAAGTGCAGGACAAACTTTGATCATGTTTTGGTATCAACAAACCTAAAGCAGGCAAGCCAAACACCTTTTAAAATGGCAAACTACCAAAATAAATTTTTTACACTAAGATAGATAAGTAAATGACATAATTATCCAACATAAACAGAGATGAACTAAATTAAGCAGGAAAAACAACAATTCAACGGCAAGTAGTCAAATCACATACAATCTCAAAACAAATCAGCTTAAACCAAGAGGGAGTTCAAAGCCTTACCAAACTTGACCTACAATCCAGACCAAGTGTGAGATTGATGCAGCCAGTCTTAGTTTATGCAAAGCTTATGAATGAGCTTGTGTATGAGCTTCTTGTGCAAATGCTAAGACTACTACATTCAAATAACATGAAAGATGGAATGAGACAATATGTTCTATTTTTAAACTTGCACAACACAATAGAACAACAAACAAGGAATGGAAAAACACCATAAGCTACATAATAAGCCCCATTTGTCAGGCAAAGATTATTGAAAGCGTATGCTATAGTGATTAAGTAAACAAAAGGTAAACTGATTTTAGAAAGAAATCTACTTTGGAACCATCTATTTGTAAGTGAAAAATAAATGAGTAACCAACAAGTAAAATAACAAGATCTTATGCTCCTTGTCTGCATTTGATTTGTCATATCAAGTGCATACAATCAAAATATAAGGCATTGGATCATTAAACTCTTTACCAAAATTCGTTTTGAAAACAATTTGAATAAAACATGAAAAGTTAAGTTGCATAAATTAAAAGTGCACAAATTTTAAAGACAATTCAAAAGTAAATGGAACACAAATTTACAAGGCCCAAAAATTACTTTAACTATTCAAAAGTTGGGGTTTACAAAATTTGGAACAAAACTCAAATCTGCTACATAAGGTCCTATTTATATTACCTGAGGGATGATTCTAGAACAATTAAACCCTAAACATTGAAGTTCCAACTCTGCCCTTTGATTCCTTGAAGATGCCATGAAGATCCGACTTTGAAATTGGTCAAAATGCCTTCATGTGATGAAAATGACTATGCCATGTGTTGCTAGTTGTGAAACTTGATCTAGGACCCTTGAATAGATGTGGTGATCACGCAATAGCATCCAAGTCGTCCATTCATCTGCCAAATTTTGGATTCTTAATCAAGGTGGTGCAGGGCAACGTGGGTGTGGGGTCACTATTGATGAGGTGGCTCTATTCTTTACGTGAATGTGTTTAGAAAGTGTGGAATTAGGTAAGCAATTAACACAAACCCCTTTGGTTTAAGCAAGAAACGGGAATTAGGGTTTATAGGGAACAATGGGGAGTTTCATCTATTTGTGGGGTTAAAATAGTGTTTAGCATCTAATTTTATAATTAAACTTAATTTGATTAATTAAGTTAATATATAAACCGGGTATAAGGTAATTGGGTTGGGGTTTTAGACTAAGCTTGATTGGGTAAACGGGTGGGATATGGTGTTGTCCCAAATAATATGATGATAGATTAAAGAAATGAGATGGAAAAGATATGAATTTTAGAGAGAGAAAGTAGTGAGAGAAAGTAGAGAGAGAGATGATTAACTTGGTGAATATTAGATTAGAAGAATTAGAGTTACAAATGATCATCCACCCTCCTAACATGCTAGGAGGGTACTTATATAGTCCACTCACATGCGGGCTCTCTAATGGACTATATTGATTTGGGCCGGGCTTGAATTCATGCTTAGTACCTTAAAAGAGGCCTTTTAAGCTAACCATCAAGTCCGTAATGTCATGACTATTTTAACTAACTATTACAACGTTCTAATAAATATTACAAAATAAACCTATGACCGAACATTCTTGTTTGACTCAATATTTTGAGGCTAACAATCTCCCCCGATGTGAGGTCATTCCTCTTCGATATTTGGAAATCAATGGAGATTATGAATTTCGTCATAAATGAGTCTTGAACGTGTGATAGTAGTCTTGTTCCTTCATGCTGTGATCTTTGAGCCTTTGTCGTTGTCTTTCGACTTTGCCTTTAAACTTGAGATCTTAAAATTATCCTTGACTTGTCTTTGCCATCTTGCGATCTTGTTTCGTTATCCACATGTTCATACATTGCATAATCTTGAAAGCTTGCTAACAATCTCCTTTGAAGAGAGGTCATTCCTCTATATTAATTGATAAGGAAGATTTTGATCATCAGAGTTACGGAAGTCTTTAGCTTTCTTGATTGTTGAATGTCTTTGGGTATGAGAATGTGGTTTTGAATCGTCGACTTTGCTGAGTACACCGTAACGTCACCTTCTCGAGACAAAACTTAGACACAAACTGAATGGTTTTGACATTCGTCCTAAATCGGTAGCGTTTTACCTCCGGTCAGTGAAGACCGTTACACAATATTAAATATCGTACCTATGATTAGGTAGATTCAATTAAGAATCTCCTTGACAGGGTTTCGCGGCTGTACTAGCCGATCTCTTTACTCGACCGTCTCAAAGCAAGACTGCGAACATAAAGAGTGAATCAATTGGATAAATATCCGCTTGATTAAAGTCGTCAATTCAAATTCCTGGAACAAGTTTGATTCCTTAAGAATCTTACCATTGTTGCTTTCCAGTTGACACAAGCTTGATTCATAAGAATCTCACAAGTCACCTACCATAGCGCTGTTTGATGTTGACGCTAGAAGGATTTCCATTCGTCACTGTGAATATTAATGAATATCACTCTGAATTTTCTGGCAAGACCATAAAGATATTACGTAGAAACCTGAAACGAGTTTGAATCAATTCAGAGTCAAACCACTGTTGCTTTTCATTTTTACACATGTTCAATTCATAAAGAATCTTGCATATGACCTACCGCAGTGCTGTTTGATGTTAACACTGGAAGGATTTCCACTCATCATTGTGAATACTAAGTAGTATCACTCTGAGTGTTCTAGCAATATCACAAGAATATAGCGTAGGACTCTCTTGATCTTCATCTGTGTGTCCTAACGAGATTTGATTGATCTCTTGGCTCTAGACTCGATTTGTGCACTTTTAGTGGTCGGAGGCTGGAGCAGATGCCACCTATTCAATATCAACTAACTCGAAGTGAGAAAGTCAATAGAAGTCGTCTTGATCTCCGTGACAATAAAACAAACTTCTTTTGAGAGAAGCCTGAGTTAGCTGGGAAAGGGTTGTGCATTACATCACTAGGTCCATGATGTGTTGACCCGATTTCTGCCTAAGTTGTATGGAGGGCTTCTTTCTTTAGACCCTTTATCCTTACATTTCTTTTTCATTCTTCAACCCCTTCAATGCTTACCAAGACATCATTACTAGCACCTTGTTGTGATTGTTCCAGTGCTAGCATCAGTACTTAGTCGGCATTCAGCTTCGTTCACATTCTACTCCATCTTTCCTAAGGACTTCTAATGATCTATTGGATTGTCCTTGGGAAGATCCCTCCGGTTCTGGTTGGATCATAGGACTTAAACCTAACCACCATGCTTTTACCATGAATAGTACCCTTAAGATCGTACGTACTAGGTTAAAACTTTCCTATTATAGCATGATTACGATTACGTGTTAGGATTTTACGTATTACGTACGTGTTAGAACACGATAAGTATTTACTACGCATGAGCACGCAATAATTATTTGACAATAAATAAACACGAACATGCGATCATGAAATCATGGACGTAATTAAATCACGAGCTAATATTAATTACGTATATATATATATTTATCACGAACACGAATAAATATATTAAGTCACGATCGATAACTAATTAAAACATGTAAATTACGAACACGAGAACACATGAGAACACACTATAATATTTAGACTCGGGAAATGCATGGGTTACCCCATGTGGGCCCCATACCACGAAATTAGGGAGGAATAATGGGCTTAGCCCATCAATTTTTACTAAACAAGAAAAACTAGGGAAAAAGATGTCATTTTTCACTTTACAGGAAAACATCAAAAACCCTAATTCTTTTCCTTCTCCCTATTTTGGCTGCCACCTTCAAACACACCAAATGAGTGTTTGATTGATCTTTGATATTGGATTTATTGCTAGTGTTCGTGTTTGTTCATCGTTGTTTAGATCCACGCATTCGGTAATTCTTGTAACCCTTTTCTTTTGATTTAATCTTTTAAATAGTTAAGAACATGATATGTTTTTCTTAAAAACCTAATTAAATCAAAGATCTAACATGGAATTGGATTTGGAATAAATCAAAAAGTAATGTTTTAGGGGTGTTTGTTCTTGGCCACGCCTAAACCGAACCCTCGGTTTGGCCATTTGACCACCACCGAGACCATATGGTCCCGGTTGGTTGGTGTGAGTCCCACGGCAGCAACAAGACAAGGGGAACCCCGATGTGGTTCGGGGTATGGTGTCGATTTCATGTCCGGTTCATGGTTCTTAGTCAAGATCCGGTTCACGGTGTATGTTAAGATTTTTATTTTTATGATCTTATGTTAAAATTAAATTAATAACATGACATGATTAATTTAATAACATGACTTAGGTTATTTTAATTATTAAAATCATGAAATTATTAACCTAAGTATTTGTATATTTAAGACTTATAATTAATTAATTATTTTAAAACCATGGATATAATTAATTAATTAACATGACTTAGGTTATATTATTAATATATAATAATACATATTTTAACCTAAGTATTTAACTTATTTAATTAAAAACATGTTATACTTTAATTAAATATTTTAACCTATAGTTTAATTTAATTACATGAAATAATTATTAAACTATACATTATATCATATGACTTAGAAAATAATCATGAAAACCTTTAGGCTTATATACTTAGCTTATTTAACCAGCTTATTTCTAATTATGGAAACCTTCTATTTTTAGAAACTTATTTATTTCAGGCAGCTAATCTATTTATGGAAACTTATTTAATTAAGGCATCTAATCTATTTATGGAAACTTTCTATTTTTAGAAACTTATCTATTTTAAGCAGTAAATCTATTTTTGGAAACTTTTTATTTTTGGAAACTTTCTATTTTTGGAAACTTTCTATTTTTGGAAACTTTCTATTTTTGGTAACTTTCTATTTTTGGAAACTTTCTAATTTTGGAAACTTTCTATTTTAGGAAACCTGCTATTTTTGGAAAGTTACTTATTATTACACAGTAAGTATAATAACACATGAAATACCAGAAGTACTTAATCAGATTAAACAGAATATAAGATAAAACACAGTTTAAGGCTTTTAAACAATAAAACATGGTAAGAACACATAAAATAAGCTAAGACATGACATAAAACCAGCTATGTATTTAGTAAGCAGATACTTATTCATGTATGTATTTATGTAGAACTAGTGATTCGGAAGTAGGATTCCTCTCAGTTCGTCTTCTTCGTTCACTGGACATAAGGTACGAATTCCCGTCCTTTCAGTATGGACATTCTTTCCTTATTAGGATTCCCCGTATGCAGCCAACTGTTTTCCCGTAGTATAAGTTACGTGTTTGATTGCTTATGTTTAATTAAGATTACCTATAGCCATATACATGCATGACCAGTTTCACCTAGTTATGGAGGTACCATAACCATAACATTAGAGGCACTGATGTTATGACTTCACCACGGCGGAGTGATTGCTCGTGGCGTCCCTTCAGCTTTTGGCCATTTATTTATATTTATCATGTGGGGCGTATGGGTGCATCCTAGTTACATGCTTTTATTCAGGATTTTGGTGAATGTGGTGTGTGCCTTGCATCCTTCACAAGGATCTGATCCCTCCTACCCAAAAACCAGTATATTAAATCAGAGGCAGCCCCTCTAATTTGCATGATGAGGTCACCCCTCCAAGTATTCATGCACGGTGACCTATATTGGCTAATGGTAAAAATATGACAAACAGATTTTATAAGATAAACATAAGACTTTCAAACTATAAAACCAGTTTATTTAAGACTTAACCAGGTTACTCAGGACTTAGTTTTCTTTCGCTGTTATATGTTATATGCTTATCCTATTCATGCTTTATGGTACATCCGTGCACTGAGCGTATTTGCTCAGCCGTTTTCCTTTTCTATGTTCCCAAAACGGTAGGTACTCAGGGACGTTCGTAGACACTAAGAGTACGTGCATATGGACTGGAAGTTGTCTAGCCTTCTTTACATTATGCATTTCCTTTCTTATGATACTTATGCTTTGGACATTGTTTAGTCCTTTCCTTTATTATACTATGTTTGTGTGTGATGAGCTTTACTTTTGGACTAGCGATGTTTGATTCCGGTATTTTCCTTTTATGGTCAAGTAATGTTTAGACATTTTCCCTTGTATGCTTTGATGACACGCCATAATTTCTGTGATATTTCCATTTCCAAAATGGGGTGTTACAATTATGGTATCAGAGCCAAGGCTTCGACCTGTAGCCTCTAAAACTCGACCTGTGACTAGTGGATAGTCACCAGGAGCTTCCCAAGCCAACGTTTGATATTCTACGTATTGATGTTTTCAGCGCATTGTTGTTTTAACCATGATGTTTTCAGCACCTTGATGTTTTCATCGATATTGTTGTACTAATATGGATGGACAACCGTCATTCATATTTAGTTATGTATCATTATTTCATGCATGACGTTCCTCGTGAAGTGTGACTATGTGGACTGAACCTCAATAGTTCATAATTAGTCACATAAATTTTTTTTCTGATAAGTTTTAACAGATGAGTTTCATTTATTTATGTTTCATGTATCATTGTTGCAGGGATTATGACTAAGTAATGGTTGGTACAGGACTGGCCCTATTTAGTCGCATGTGCTTTTATCGAAACGTTTAACTTTGGGACCGACCCATAGGCGTCCCCTCGCTATGTATTTTGTTTTGGGACCGACCCATAGGCGTCCCCTCGCACATATAAAGGTTTTTATAAACTACATTATACATTCATGCACTATTTTTCATGCATAAAATTTTTCTCATGATTTATTGACATAAAAAAATTTCATGTCCCCTCATAAGTTACTATGTTTTTATGTCAAGTATGTTTTCATACTGTCATGGTTAAACTCAGTTTCATGCTGATTATGTTATACACTCCTTCATGTTAAATCGTTTCATGTTTCTTCATGATAATTCTGTCTTCATGTTGATTACGTCTTACGCCTCTTTTGTTATTTATGTTTTCATGCAAGGCATTGTTGGATTTCATTGAATCCTGCTTTCATGATAGTCATGGTTGGTTTTCACTGATCATATTGGTCAGGCAAATCATCGTTGAATTTTGTGTAACCACAATTTGATGTTTTTCGATACAACCAGAATGATGTCTATGCTAATACTGCCAGGTTATCATGATGGTTTTCATAACCATTTAACCAATATACTTTCCTTAAATCATGACAAATGATCGACCCCAATACCGATCATTTCATGAACATTCCATGTGTACTCCATGTACCGTATTCCATGTGTATTACACGTACCTAAATCCATGTGTATTTCACTTGCAATACTTCACGAGTATTCGCAAGTCGATTCTAAATCATCTCACGCGTATGTTCACTTGCTGATGTTCTACAAGATTGCCGATGCCGCTCATAGCTTGGAGATGTTACTAAAGGTTGATGCTGCTGACGTTCCACATAATAAATATAATAATATGGCCAAAAGCTGAAAGGACGCCACGAGCAATCACTCCGTCGTGGTGAAGTCATAACATTGGTGCCTCCAATGTTATGGTTATGGTACCTCCATAACTAGGTGAAACTGGTCATGCATGTATATGGCTTTAGGTATTCTAATTAAACATAAGCAATTCAAAAACATATAAAACAAATACTAGGAAAAACAGTTGGCTGCATACGGGGAATCCTAATAAGGAAAGAATGTCCATACTGAAAGGACGGGAATCCGTACCTTATGTCCAGTGAACGAAGAAGACGAACTGAGAGGAATCCTACTTCCGTATCACTAATGCTACATAAATACATACATGAATAAGTATCTGCTTACTAATACGTAACTGATTTTATGTCATGTCTTAGCTTATTTTATATGTTCTTATCATGTTTTACTGTTTTAAGCCTTAAACTGTGTATATCTTATATTATGTTTACTCTGATTAAGTATTTCTGGTATTTCATGTATTATTATACTTACTGTGTAATAATAAGTAACTTTCCAAAAATAGCAGGTTTCCTAAAATAGACAATTTCCAAAAATAGAAAGTTTCCAAAAATAGAAAGTTACAAAAAATAGAAAGTTACCAAAAATAGAAAGTTTCCAAAAATAGACAGTTTCCAAAATTAGAAAGTTTCCAAAAATAGAATTACTGCTTAAAATAGATAAGTTTCTAAAAATAGAAAGTTTCCATAAATAGATCAGCTGCCTTAATTAAATAAGTTTCTATAAATAGATTAGCTGCCTGAAATAAATAAGTTTCTAAAAATAGAAAGTTTCCATAAATAGATTAGATACCTTATTTAAATAAGTTTCTAAATATAGAAAGTTTCCATAATTAGATATAAGCTGGTTAAATAAGCTAAGTATATAAGCCTAAGTGTTTTCATGATTATTTCTAAGTCATAATGATATAATGTATAGTTTATTAATTATTTCATGTAATTAAAATAAACTATAGGTTAAAATTTTTAATTAAAGTATATCATGTTTTTAATTAAATAAAGTTAAATACTTAGGTTAAAACATGTATTATTATTTATTAATAATATAACCTAAGTCATGTTAATTAATTAATTATAACCATGGTTTTTAAATAATTAATTAATTATAAGTCTAAAAATATAAAATACTTAGGTTAATAATTTCATGATTTTAATAATTAATATAACCTAAGTCATGTTATTAAATTAATCATGTCATGTTTATTAATTTAATTTTAACATATGATTACAAAAAATAATAATCTTAACATACACCGTGAACCGGATCTTGACTAAGGACCATGAACCGGACATTAAATCGACACCATACCCCGAACCACTTCGGGGTTCCCCTTGTCTTGCTGCTGCCATGGGACCCACACCAACCAACCGGGACCATATGGTCTCGGTGGTGGTCGAGTAGCCAAACCGAGACCCCCTTGGGGGTTCGGTTTAGGCGCCGGCCAAAACAAAACACCCCTAAATCATCCTTTTTTATTTCTCCAAAAGCCATTTTCATGTTAGATCTATGTTTTAATTAGGTTTAAAAAAACACATCATGTTCTTAATTATTTAATAGATCAAATCAAAAAGAAAAGGGTTAAAAGAATTTACCGAATGCGTGGATCTAACCAAGGATGAACAAACATGAACACTTGCACCAAAACCAAGATCAAAGATCAAACAAAATACCCCCTTGGTGCGTTTATGGGTGGCGGCCAAAAAAGAAAAAGAAAGAGGAGGAGAAAATATTTTTAGGGTTTTTGATGTTTTCCTGTAAAGTGAAAAATGAACAAAATCTTTCCTAATTCCTTGTTTTAGTAAAAATTGAAGGGCTAAGCCCATCTTCCCTCCCTAATTTCGTGGTATTGGGCCCACATGGGGTAACCCATACATTTCCCGAGTCTAAATATTATAGTGTGTTCTCGTGTGTTCTCGTGTTCGTAATTTACGTGTTTTAATTAGTTATCGATCGTGACTTAATATATTTATTCGTGTTCGTAATAAAAATATATACGTAATTAATAATAGTTCGTGATTTAATTACGTTCATGATTTCATGATCACATGTTCGTGATTAATTATTGTCAAATAATTATTTCGTGTTCGTGCGTAGTAAATACTTATCGTGTTCTAACACGTACGTAATACGTAAAATCCTAACACGTAATCGTAATCATGCTATAATAGGAAAGTTTTAATCTAGTACGTACGATCTTAAGGGTACTATTCATGGTAAAAGCATGCGGGTTTTACAACTCTTCCCCCCTAAAAAGAATAATTCGTCCCCGAATTATAGATAATGTAAACTGGAAAAGAAGAACATACCCGAATCAAACTGAGAGGGTATGTAAGATAAATGAACGTGCAGGTGAGCTGGCAGAAGGAACGCGGAACGTGACATGTCTTGAAAGGACATGGAACGTTACGTGACTGAAAGGACATATCTAATTGATAAGAGAAAAACAGATAAGAAGTTCGGATGAACTTGTCCGTTTCCAAGTGGCTTCCCTCTTGGAACGGTTCCTCCACAAGATCTTGAAGCGAATGATAAATCTTGGTCCTCCTGACCTTGAATTGAAATACGAAGAAGTTCTTGGTTATCAACGTAAGGTAGATCCCCTAAATTTGATCGAAGGAATAAGAATTAACGTGTAAGGCAATTGAAACGTTATCGTGCAAAACACTCTAACTTAACTGTTAATTAGCAACGATGTGAGAGACATAAGGAAACGTAGTACGTGAAAAATTTTGAACGTGACACGTGAAAAATTTTGAACGTGCTACGTGGTGATATGGCGAGTGTAGTATGAGTAACATATCGTGATCCATGATACGTGTAACATATCTTGATCATGATATGAGGAACGTGGAATGAACATGACATGTGAAACATATCGTGAACATAGAATATAATGGCAGTAACGCCAAACGCTATAGGGTGAGACATAGAATATGACGAGAAATGTCTATCTGAGGATAGGGAGTTATACTAAACTTAGGTCTGATCTCTCAAGTTCTTGCAAAACTTCTCAGAATTAGAAAAATGAACTTAACATCGTAAGCTGAGATGCCATCATGAACGTGAATAGTATCATGAACGCGAGCGCGAAAGCAAGTCGTGAAATTAGAACAAGGACGTGAAGTAAATAAGGAGCATAATTATGAATATTTGTCTGACTCAATAACTGAGAAATTTCCAAGTGATCGGATGAGCCTTGGCTGGAACATGTCCGATCGATCTGTTGGTTCTGAAATTCTTGCGGATGTAAGGATTTTGCAGACTTGATCAAACTGTTTGTAATAAACCAGATAGCATCATGCTTCCTCTGAGTTTGCGTTAAACTGGTAACCAAAATCCGTGGAGGTCTTGTCCCATTTCATTTCACAATTTCAGATGATGAAAACATCCCAGTTTGTTGGTGTCCTATCTTAACCTGTTGGTATATCAGTTACTTAGATATGAACGTAACTGTATCTTGCTTCGTAGAACTTGATACATAGGAGTTTGCGAAACTCTGAGTCTCTGAATCTAGACTTCTCCTAGCGTAGGATTTTCTAGAACACCTAATGTAGTGTAGGGTTCTCACCCTTACGCATAAGCTGAGTCATGGTAAGATTAACCATGCAAATCCATGAGATTCAGCGTGTCACTGTAATCAAACAGAATTGATATTGGAAAAATTTCTAGGGTAAAATTTCTCTTGTCATAGAATTTGCAACATAGTGTAGATATGGTCTTCCAGTTCTCTTCTAGGCTTAAAGGAAATCAGGTTATCCTTAATGAAAACACTGATGAATTTGCTATGAGTTCATGGAAACTCATTCTTATAATGTTGTTTGAGCATTGATGAGACTAATTCAAAATCATAAATCTAGCATGATCGAGTCGTGCACGAATAGCAGTCATGGACATGTCCTGCTTTTTCACTCGTCACTATTGGCAGCATGATCATGAATCCGATCTTGGAAAAATGATTAAAACTATAAGGTCAATTGGACATGTTGTCAGTACGTGGAGGAGAATAACGGTCATGAATGGTGATTTGTTTAAATCGACGTTAGTCGACACATAATCTCATGGTACCATCCTTCTCCTTGTAGGTTCTTCTGGAATGTATAGGAAGATTTTGGAATAAATCAACTGGCTATGCGTAAAAGACTTAGGTGGTCGTGTCTTACTGACAGCTAGAAAATTTTAGCGACCATGGCTAACAACGCACATGCTTGTAAGCGTAGATAATTTGTACAGATTTTCCCAATGGAAAATCAAATTGAATGTATTCAGGATCCTGAACATTACTGTACATAATTATAAATCGTAGCATGGTGTGCTGTTCATAGTACATAATTAGGATAAAATTCATCTCGTGTCTGTCCGAGGAAATGCGTTAGCAGCTTGGATCTCATCATTAAGTTGAAGGAAAACCTTCGTATACGTGGGAATACGAAAGGCGTCCTTCATGGTCATGAATATATGAAATATGGTGAAACAAATGAAAGCGACGTCGGCAACGTGACAGTTCTCACTGATGCACCGGTAATGGTATTGAAATTCTTGTGAATCATGGCACAACAAAATGGATATACCCTTAGAGGGTACCCTGAATTTCTTAGAAATGTTCCATAGTTGGACGTGAGTCATGTGTCTTGACTCGTTTCTTGGAACTATAAGCATGACATATGTCTTGACTGGTGTCTTGACATGTGTCTTCAGAAATTATATGTGAGACATGTGTCTTGACTGATGTCTTGACATGTGCCTTCAGAAAGTATACGTGAGACATGTGTCTTCACTGATGTCTTGACATGTGCCTTCAGAAAGTATACGTGAGACATGTGTCTTGACTGATGTCTTGACATGTTTCTCGAGACGTATTTCAATAGAACTACAATATTAGGTTATTATGCCAGACTTGGCGGATCGCTTGGACTACTGATCCTTTGTATGTCTGATCACGTCCGCGACCGGAGCCTCTGTTGCGATTTCTAGGATAGTTTTGTCATAGTAGTGGTTACTATCGTCTTGTCTGTCAGTTCCATGACGGTCATTCTCTTGACCGTGATTCATGTAACTATTCAGCTAAGTGACCGGCTGGTACCGGTTTGCACTCATATGGCTAAAATGACATCCGAATGACGTGTGACATGTAACTAAGAATTAGGGACAATGATTGATGGAAATCGTCTGATGGTGAAGCATCTTCTCGTCCAATTGCTTTGCTCTGACGCCTTTGTCATCGTCTTGTAGGATCTCCAGGTTGTGAATAGCATTCGCATCTCGTAGCGTCTCCGAACGTCAGCAGCATCAACCTTTAGTAACATCTCCAAGTTATGAGCGGTATCAGCAACCTTGTAGAATATCAGCAATTGAACATACGCATGAGATGATTTAGAATCAACTAGCGAATACTCGTGAAGTAATGCAAGTGAAATACACATGGATTAAGGTATGTGAAATACACATGGAATAAGGTACATGGAGTACACACGAAATGCACATGAAATGATCGGTATGGGGCCGATCATTTGTCATGATTTAAGGAAGGTGTATCGGTTAGACGGTTAGGAATAACCATCATGATAACCTGGCAGTATTAGCATAGACATCATTCTGGTTGTATCGAGAAACGTTAAAGTGTGGTTACACCAAATTCAACGATGATTTGCCTGACAGCATGATCAATGAAAACCAACCATGACTATCATGAAAGCAGAATTCAATGAAATCCAACTATGTCTTGCATGAAGGCATAATAACAAATGAGGCGTAAGACGTAATCCACATGAAGACGGAATTATCATGAAGAAACACGAAACAATTTAACATGGAGGAGTGTATAACATAATCAGCATGAAACTGAGTTTAACCATGACAGTATGAAAACATACTTGACATAAAAACATAGTAACTTATGAGGGGACAAAAAAAAAATAAAAAAAAATTTATGCCAACAAATCATGAGAAAAATTTTATGCATGAATGCGTAATGTAGCTTATAAAAACCTTTATATGTGCGAGGGGACGCCTATGGGTCGGTCCCAAAACAAAAGACATGGCGAGGGGACGCCTATGGGTCGGTCCTAAAGTTAAAAGTTTCGATAAAAGCACATGCGACTAAATAGGGCCAGTCCTGTACCAACCATTACTTAGTCATAATCCCTGCAACAATGATACATGAAATATAAATAAATGAAACTCATCTGTCAAAACTTATCAGAAAAAAAAATTTATGTGACTAAGTATGAACTACTGGGGTTCAGTCCACATAGCCACAGTTCACGAGGAACATTATGCATGAAACAATCACTCATAACTAAATATGAATGACGGTTTTCCATCCATATTAGTAAAACAATATCGATGAAAACATCAAGGTTAAAACCTCAAGGTGCTGAAAACATCATGGTTAAAACAACAATGCGCTGAAAACATCAATACGTGGTATAACAGACGTTGGCTTAGGAAGCGCCTGGTGACTACCCACTAGTCACAGGTCAAGTTTTAGAGCCTACAGGTCGAAGCCTTGGCTCTGATACCATAATTGTATTCTACGTATTGATGTTATAGTATCAGATCCAAGGCTTCGACCTGTAGGCTAGACAAACTCGACCTGTGACTAGTGGGTAGTCACTAGAAGCTTCCTAAGCCAACGTTTGTTATTCTACGCATTGATGTTTTCAGCGCATTGTTGTTTCAACCATGATGTTTTCAGCACCTTGAGGTTTTAACCTTGATGTTTTCATCGATATTGTCTTACTAATATGGATGGACAACCGTCATTCATATTTAGTTATGTGTCATTGTTTCATGCATAATGTTCCTCGAGAACTGTGGCTATGTGGACTGAACCCCAGTAGTTCATAATTAGTCACATAAATTTTTTTTTTCTGATAAGTTTTGACAGATGAGTTTCATTTATTTATGTTTCATGTATCATTGTTGCATGGATTATGACTAAGTAATGGTTGGTACAGGACTGGCCCTATTTAGTCGCATGTGCTTTTATCGAAACTTTTAACTTTGGGACCGACCCATAGGCGTCCCCTCGCCATGTCTTTTGTTTTGGGACCGACCCATAGGCGTCCCCTCGCACATATAAAGGTTTTTATAAACTACATTACGCATTCATGCATTGTTTTTCATGCATAAAATTTTTTTCTCATGATTTTTGGCATAAATTTTTTTTATGTCCCCTCATAAGTTACTATGTTTTTATGTCAAGTATTTTTTCATACTGTCATGGTTAAACTCAGTTTCATGCTGATTATGTTATACACTCCTCCATGTTAAATTGTTTCGTGTTTCTTCATGATAATTCCGTCTTCATGTGGATTACGTCTTATGCCTCATTTGTTATTATGCCTTCATGCAAGACATTGTTGGATTTCATTGAATTCTGCTTTCATGACAGTCATGGTTGGTTTTCATCGATCATGCTGTCAGGCAAATCATCGTTGAATTTTCTGTAACCACACTTTAACGTTTCTCGATATAACCAAAATGATGTCTATGCTAATACTGCCAGGTTATCATGATGGATTTCCTAACTATTTAACCGATATACTTTCCTTAAATCATGATAAATGATCGACCCCATACCGATCATTTCATGTGCATTCCACCTGTACTCCACGTATCGTATTCCTTGTGTATTATACGTACCTAAATCCATGTGTATTTCACTTGCAATACTTCACGAGTATTCGCTAGTCGATTCTAAATCATCTCACGCGTATGTTTACTTGCTGATATTCTACAAGATTGCTGATGCCGCTCATAACTTGGAGATGTTACTAAAGGTTGATGCTGCTGACATTCGGAGACGCTACGAGATGCGGATGCTGTTTACAACCTAGAGATCCTACAAGACGAAGACAAACGCGCCAGAGCAAAGCTATTGGACGAGAAGATACTTCACCCTCAGACGATTTTAATCAATCATTGTCCCAAATTCTTAGTCACATGTCACACGTCATTCGGCTGTCATTTCAGCCATATGAGTGCAAACCGGTACCAGCCGGCCACTCAGCTGAATAGTTACATGAATCACGGTCATGAGTATGACCGTCATGGAACTGACAGACATGACGATAGTAACCACTACTATGACAGAACTATCCTAGAAATCGCAACCGAGGCTCCGGCCGCGGACGTGATCAGACATACAAAGGATCAGTAGTCCAACCGATCCGCCAAGTCTGGCATAATAACCTAATATTGTAGTTCTATTGAATTACGTCTCGAGACACATGTCAAGACATCAGTCAAGACACATATCTCACGTATAATTTCTGAAGACACATGTCAAGACATCAGTCAAGACACATGTCTCACGTATACTTTCTGAAGGCACATGTCAAGACATCAGTCAAGACACATGTCTCACGTATACCTCCTGAAGACACGTGTCAAGACACCAGTCAAGACATATGTCATGCTTATATTTCCAAGAAACGAGTCAAGACACATGACTCACGTCCAACTATGGAACATTTCTAAGAAATTCAGGGTACCCTCCAAGGGTATATCTATTTTGTTGTGCCATGTATTAATCAGGCCACAAGAATTTCAATACCATTATCGGCGCATCAGTGAGAACTGTCACGTTGCCGATGTCACTTTCATTTCTTTCACCATAGCTCATATATTTATGACCATGAAGGACGCCTTTCGTATTCCCACGTATACGAAGGATTTCCTTCAGCTTAATGATGAGATCCAAGCTGCTAACGCATTTCCTCAGACAGACACGAGATGAACTTTATCCTATTTATGGACTATGAACATCACACCATGCTACGATTCATAATTATGTACAGTAATGTTCAGGCTCCTAAATACATTCAGCTTGACTTTCCATCAGGAAAATCTGTACAAATTATCTATGCTTACAAGCATGTGCGTTCTTAGCCATGGTCGCTAAAATTTTCTACCTGTCAATAAGACACGACTACTTAAGTCCTTTTACGCATAGCCAGTTGATTATTCCAAAATCTTCCCATATATTCCAGAAGAACCTTCAAGGAGAAGGACGGTACCATGAGATTATGTGTCGACTACCGTCGGCTTAAACAAATCACCATTCATGACCGTTATTCTCCTCCACGTATTTACAACATGTCCAATCGACCTTATAGTGTTAATCACTTTTCCAAGATTGAACTCATGATCATGCTGCCAACAGTGACGAGGGAAAGAGCAGGACATGTCCATGACTGCTATTCGTACACGACTCGATCATGCTAGATTTATGATTTTGAATTAGTCTCATCAATGCTCCAACGGCATTATAAGAATGAGTTTCCATGAACTCATAGCAAATTCATCAGTGTTTTCATTGAGGATAACCTGATTTCCTTTAAGCCTAGAAGAAGAACAGGAAGACCATAGCTGCACTATGTTGCAAATTCTATGACAAGAGAATATCCACCCTGAAAATTTCCTATATCAGTTCTGGTTGATCACAGTGACATGCTGGATCACATGGATTTGCATGGCTAATCTTACCATGACTCAGCTTATGCGTAAAGGAGATAACCCTACATTACATTAGGTGTTATAGAAGATCCTGCGCTAAGAGAAGTTTAGATTCATGGACTCAGAGTTTCGCAAACTCCTATGTATCAAGTTCGATGAAGCAAGATACAGTTACGTTCATATCTTCATACCTGTCATACAAGCAGGTTAAGATAGGACACCAACAGACTGGGATGTTTTCATCATCTGTAGTTGTGAATTTAAATGGGACAAGATCTCCATGGATTTTGGTTACCAGTTTAACGCAAACTAAGAAGAAGCATGATGCTATCTGGTTTATTGCAAACAGTTTGATCAAGTCTGCAGAATCCTTACATCCGCAAGGATTTCAGAACCAACAGATTGATCGGACATGTTCCAGCCAAGGCTCATCCGAACACTTGGCAATTCCTCAGTTATCGAGTCAGACAAATATTCATAATTGTGCTCCTTTTTACTTCACGTCCTTGTTCTACTTTCATGACTTGCTTTTGCGCTCGCGTTCATGACACTATTCACGTTCATGATGGTATTTTGGCTTACGATTTTATGTTCACTTTTCTCATTCTGGGAAGTTTTGCAAGAACTTGAGAGACCAGACCCAAGTTTAGTATAATTCCCTATCCTCTGATAGACGTTTCGCGTCATATTCCACGTCTCACCTAGTAGCGTTTGGCGTTACCGCCATTATATTCTATGTTCAAGATATGTTTCACATGCCATGTTCATTCCACGTTCCTCATATCATGATCAAGATATGTTACACGTATCATGGATCACGATATGTTTACTCATACTACACTCGCCATATCTCCACGTAGCACGTTCAAAAATTTTCACGTATCACGGTCAAAAAATTTCACGTACTACGTTTCTTTATGTCTCGCGCATCGTTTCTAATTATCAGTTAAGTCAGATTGTCTTGCATCGTAACGTTTCAGTTACCCTAGCCCGTTAACTCTTATTTTCCTCGATCGAATTTAGGGGTTCTACCTTACGTTGATAACCAAGAACTTCTTCGTAATTCAAGTCAAGGTCAGGAGGACCGGGACTTATCATTCGGGTCAAGATCTTGTAAAGGAACCGTTCTAAGAGGGAGGCCACTTGGAAACGGACAAGTCCATCCAGACTTCCTATCCGTTTTTCTCTTATCAATTAGATATGTCCTTTCAGTCACGTCACGTTCCATGTCCATTCAAGACATGTCACGTTCCGCGTTCCTTCTTCCAGGTCACCTGTACGTTCATTTATCTTACATACCCTCTCAGTTTGATTCGGGTATGTTTCTCTTTCAGTTACGTTATCTATAATTCGGGGCCGAATTATTCTTTTTAGGGGGGAAGAGTTGTAAAACCCGCATGCTTTTACCATGAATAGTACCCTTAAGATCGTACGTACTAGATTAAAACTTTCCTATTATAGCATGATTACGATTACGTGTTAGGATTTTACGTATTACGTACGTGTTAGAACACGATAAGTATTTATTACGCACGAACACGCAATAATTATTTAAACAATAATTAATCACGAACATGCGATCATGAAATCATGAACGTAATTAAATCACGAGCTAATATTAATTACGTATATATATTTATTACGAACACGAATAAATATATTAAGTCACGATCGATAACTAATTAAAACACGTAAATTACGAACACGAGAACACACGAGAACACACTATAATATTTAGACTCAGGAAATGTATGGGTTACCCCATGTGGGCCCCGTACCATGAAATTAGGGAGGGAGGATGGGCTTAGCCCATCAATTTTTACTAAAAGGGGGTTAAGGGAAAAAACACTACTCATTATTTTTCTACAGAGGATTTTATAGAAAACCTAAAACTTCTCCTCCTCCTCCTTTTTCTCTTTTGGCCGCCACCTTCAAACACACCAAAGAGGTGTTTGTTGATCTTGGATCTTGGAATTATTGCTAGTGTTCGTGTTTGTTCATCATTGTTTAGATCCACGCATTCGGTAATTCGTTTAAACCCTTTTCTTTTGATTTAATCTTGTAAATAATTAAGAACATGTTATGTTTTTTATAAAACCTAATTAAATCATAGATCTAACATGAATTTGGGTTTGGATTAAATAAAAAAGGGTTGTTTAAAGGGTGTTTGTTCTTGGCCGCGCCTAAACCGAACCCGAGAGGGTCTCGGTTTGGCCATTTGACCACCACCGAGACCATATGGTCCCGGTTGGTTGGTGTGGGTCCCACGGCAGCATCAAGACAAGGGTGACCCCGAGTTGGTTCAGGGTATGGTGTCGATTTCATGTCTGGTTCATGGTTATTAGTCTAGATCCGGTTCACGGTGTATGTTAAGATTTTTATTTTTATGATCTTATGATAAAATTAAATTAATAACATGACATGATTAATTTAATAACATGACTTAGGTTATATTAATTATTAAAATCATGAAATTATTAACCTAAGTATTTTATATTTTTAAGACTTATAATTAATTAATTATTTAAAAACCATGGTTATAATTAATTAATTAACATGACTTAGGTTATATTATTAATAAATAATAATACATGTTTTAACCTAAGTATTTAACTTTATTTAATTAAAAACATGATATATTTTAATTAAATATTTTAACCTGTTTATTTAATTATATGAAATAATTAATAAACTATACATTATATCATATGACTTAGAAAATAATCATGAAAACACTTAGGCTTATATACTTAGCTTATTTAACCAGCTTATTTCTAATTATGGAAACTTCTATTTTTAGAAACTTATTTAAATAAGGCAGCTAATCTATTTATGGAAACGTTCTATTTTTAGAAACTTATTTATTCCAGGCAGCTAATCTATTTATGGAAACTTATTTAAATAAGGCAGCTAATCTATTTATGGAAACTTTCTATTTTTAGAAACTTATCTATTTTAAGCAGTAATTCTATTTTTGGAAACTTTCTATTTTTGGAAACTTTCTATTTTTGGAAACTTTCTATTTTTGGAAACTTTCTATTTTTGGTAACTTTCTATTTTTGGAAATCACGGTATGCAAAAAACCCTAGAAAACACCTATGGCGGCAGAATATCGTTTTTTCTCTATGATTCCACTTTGGTAGTTTCATCATGACATCTTATAAACAACTCGTGTGTAAACACGTTTTTCTTATTTGATTTAATGGTTGCCATCCTTTAGTGGGGTCCTTTTTTATTATTCTTGTCGGCCTTTGTCCTTTGCTCCTTTTATTCCGTCGGTGCTGATTATCACTTTTAGTGCGAATTGTAGACTTGTTTTCTTGTATAGCATTTATTGCTTGCTTAGGGTTTTGCATTGGTGGGGATTCTTGGTTTTTTTTAATCGTTAGTTTGTTTTAAGATTCGCTAGTTTTGGCCGTAGTTGCTTGTGATTGGTGGCTAACGTTGAATATTCTCGTGGGTCTTTGGATTTTGTAGGGTTACGATTGGTGGATTGTTGGTGGATTATTCTATTGATTATCGTGACTAGCAATCATTAGCCTCCTCAAGATTCGTTTCTTTTTATTTTGCTTGGCGATTTGGTGCTATTGGCTGTTTTTTTTAGTATGAACATGGATTCGAGTAATGAAAGTGATAAGCCATTGTTTACAGGTTGGAATGATGTGATTAAGGTGTCTAATCTTAAGGTTTTAGTAACGTTAGAGGAGATATCTAATTTGTTTTCTGTTCCTTTGAATACTGTGCGTGAAATTGAAGTGTTTGCAAATGGTGTTAAGGCAAACAAATTTCCTAAATGGCCTACTTTACCTAAGGAGACCACTATGCTTTATTATGAAGTTTTGTGTGAACGCCATAAGAATCTAACTAGCAGAACTTCTTCACTAAGTTCAGGTGGTTCGAGTGTGCACTCTGCACAAATGGCTAAGGAAACAGATGACCCTATTACAAATGTTTCCTCTTCTTGTGATATATCTTTGGACCTTGCAGCTAAGGCTGCAACCATTAATGGTATGCAACCGTGTAATCTACATGAGGTTTTGAAATTATTTGGTGTAACGATTCGCACGGTTGGTGATGCGGGTGAATTTATGCATGAATTAAGAATGAAGAAACATCCTTTGTGGGAATTGATCTCACATGACCGTGCTAAAGAAATTCTGGAGTTACTTTGCAAATTTGAAGCTGATATGGTTATGTCTACTAATGGAGGTATTAATACAGTCTCTTCTTCGTTTAATTCTGAGAATGTTTGTGAAGGGGTTAATATCTTTATTCTTAGGAAGGTCGTTGAAAAAGTAAATACTCGCTACCACAACACTTTATATGGTTACTTTCTTGGTAAAAGGATTGCATTTCCTGTGGTTGAGTATTTTGCTAAGAATAACTGGGCAAAACATGGTCTTAAGCGTATCATGATGAATGAGAAAGGTTTTTTCTTTTTTCAATTTGGGTCTAGTGAGGGTCTTAATGTAGTTCTGGAAGGTGGTCCGTGGATGGTTCGTAATTCACCAATTTTTCTTAAGAAATAGACTATGAAAACGAATCTTCTAAATGAGGAACTAACTCGTATTCCGGTATGGGTCAAGCTTCATGATGTCCCGCTACAGGTATTTGAAGAGGGAGGTATTTGTTTAATTGCTTCGTTTCTTGGTAAGCTTATTATGATGGATAATTATACTGATACTATGTGCAAAGAGTCTTGGGGTCGTAGTAGTTTTGCTCGTTGTCTTATTGAGATGAATGCTGATTCGGAGTTTATAGATAACGTTACTATTGGTGTCCCTGATCTTGAAGGCTCTGGTTGTACTAAGGAATTAATTCGTGTTGAATACGAATGGAAACCGCCTAGATGTCATACTTGTAATATTTTTGGTCATTCCTTTGATTCTTGTCCGAAAAATATTAAACCTAAAATGGTTGAAAATGTGACAACTCATGTTGATAATGATGGATTCCAACAAGTGCAAAGTAAGAGGAAGAAGTAAAAAGGTAATTTAGGGAATCAAATTCCGAGAGGTGTTGCATTGAGCAAGGGTTTCCAAACGGGTAAGACGGTTGTTTTTCGTCCAAAAACTCACGTGGATATTATAAGTACGAGTGGTGATAATAGTAGAAAGTTGAATACTAAATCTGGTCAGTCGCAACAGTCTAGCAATCCTAATGGTCCGAACAAGGGTAAAGCTCAAATGAGCAGTGTTTCTACATCTAATAAATTTTCATCTTTGTCCATGCCTGGTATTGATGAAGGGGTTCAAGCAAGCGCGGAAGATAATGAGGAGGAGGAGGAAGTCGAGGTCGTCTTTGATGAATCGGTGATTATTCTCAACACTAATTTTGGGGCAAGCACTCCTACTGGCTGATCCCATGTTGATGTTTTATTATTTTCCTCGTAACTTTATGTTATCGTCTTGGTTTTTGTCTAGTTTATATATTTCCAGTATTCTAGACTAGTTAATGTTTATGGCCTGTCATAAACATTTTGTTTAACAAGCTGCCTGTAGCTTGCGGTTAATGTGGTATCTCAGCCACATTCCTTGTACTTTAACGCTTTTTTTGGTTCTATTTACCGGGGTCACTGTTACCCTTTTACAAAAAAAAAAACCCTTTTGACACCAATAACGTCGTGAATTAAAGATGTTGTGGGTATTTGATCGTAACCATGAGTGCTTGAGTCTTTAGATCACATTTTAATCACATTTTCTCCCCTATCTCTAATATATAAAATCGTTTGATATTAGAGATACCAAATTTCATTAAAATATATTTTTAAAAAATAGTCTTGAAACATTTCGGGAGAAGAATGTGTCAAACTTAGCATGAATTTGGAACGCTCCCCCTCAAAAATTGATCCAATTGAATTGTCTTTTTGAGGATATGATCCACATTAAACTTTTGAGGATAGGAGTTGTTGAACACACAATTTTTGAAAGATTTTGAATATCATTGAGAAATTCTTGAAAAAATTGTGTTCGACGCTTTTTGAAAAATCAATTCTTTTTAGCGAATAGGTTTTTCTAAAGCATAAACTTGAGTTCATAGACTTTGAATGTCTTGACGAATCCACTCAAGTGTAAGAAGGTTTAACTTCTTTTGCTGAGGGTAAGCGCACGAAATCGTACACTCCCCCGTGAATATCGATCCGGGTTGCAATCTGAAAGTGATTACAAGCCATTTTATTGAGCTCAAAACGTTGAATGTTTTGTGACAAGCTCAACCCAAGATAGATTGCTCTACCCGTTGTTTGGAAATATTGTCCAAAATAGACAATTTCCTTTATTAAAAGAAGAAATGACATGTTTTGAAAAATATTTACAACTTCCATTCGAGCTTTATGTACACACCCGTGTCGTTATTGAGCGACATTTCTAGGTACGTCCATATTATCGATACTGAAAGACATGTCGAGAAGAATATTTTTGGATTTTGAAAGATTTTTAATTTTGTGTTTTGATTTTATATGTTTTATATTTTTGTATTTTGCTTTTCCATAGATATATACATTTAGATGTTTGAAATATGAATCAAGAATGTACCTTTGCCAGAATCTCCAGGTCTGCTAGAGTCAAACATCTCATACCAATTTGCCTAACGAGGTACTCAAACCTATCTTTCGACAGAGCTTTCATGAACAAGTCGGCTAATTGATAATCCGTTCCGACAAAGTATAATTCAACGATTCCGCGTTCAACTTGTTCCTTTATGAAGTGATATCTGACGTTAATGTGCTTCGTGCGGGAATGCTGTACCGGATTGCAGGAGATGGCTATGGCCGACTTTGAGTCACAGTACATAGGTACTTTATCAAAGTGGAAGCCATAATCCGTGAGTTGTGTTCTCATCCAAAGAACTTGAGCACAACACGCAGATAGAGACACATACTCTGCTTCGGCTGATGAAAGTGACGTGCAATCCTGCTTGTTGGAAGACCATCCCACAAGCTTATCTTGACCTAGAAACTGTGCACCACCAGAAGTACTTTTTCGTGTATCAAGACACCCTGCATGATCAGAATTTGAATAGGCCGTTAGAAAGAAACCGGTTTCCCTCGGATACCAGAGTCCCATGTGAATGGTATTCTTAAGGTACCGAAAGATCCGTTTAACCTCCTTGAGGTGCTTTTCAGTGGGTCGAGCTTGAAATCGTGCACAATAGCATGTAGCATGATGTATGTCAGATCTGCTTGTTGTCAAGTACATGAGGGACCCGATCATAGAACGATATCTCGTTTGATCTATGGGTAATCCCTCCAAGTCAGCATCTAGGGATGTTGTGGATAATGGTGTCCTAACTGAGTGACATGAGGTCATACCATGCTTTTTGATTATCTCTTGACAATACTTAGCTTGGTTGATAAAGATACCACTTGGGGATTGGTGAACTTAAATTCCAAGAAAGAATTTTAGTTCGCCCATCATAGACATTTCATATTTGCTGTGCATGACTTTTTCAAACCATTTTGAAAGTTTTGGGTTTGTAGACCCGAAAATAATGTCATCAACATAAATCCCCACAAGCAAAATGTCATCCCCATATTTGTAAATGAACAGAGTTAGATCAATGGAACCTTTTGAGAAACCTTTGGATAACAGAAGTTTCGAGAGCTCATCATACCACGCCCTTGGAGCTTGCTTGAGTCCATAAAGTGATTTGTGGAGACGATACACCTTGTCAGGATAATGAGGATTGACGAATCCTTCTGGCTGCGTGACATAGACTTCTTCCTTCAAAGGACCGTTAAGAAACACCGTCTTTACGTCCATTTGATAGACAATGAATCCCTTACGTGCAGCATAAGCAAGGAAAATCCTAACCGCTTCCATTCGAGCTACTGGTGCAAATGATTCTTCAAAATCAATACCCTATTTCTGTCCATACCCTTTAGCCACTAGCCTAGCTTTGTTCTTGATGATCGTGTTTTCTTCATCCATCTTGTTTTTCCAGATCCAACGAAGATTTAAAGGAATCACATCGTATGGTCTGTCAACAAGTTCCCAGACTTTAAGTCTTTCAAATTGTTGAAGTTCATCCGTCATCGATTCTATCCAAGCATGATCAGCCATGGCTTCTTTGATGTTTTTCAGTTCAGCTGAACTCACGGCGAGTGCGAACATGCAAACATCACCATCGGTTTCAAGTTGTCGTCTTGTACGAACGTGCTATGAAGGGTTTCCAATTACTTGAACCAAAGGATGATCTCGGGTCCAATGATGTGTTGAAGGATGTCGTTGATAGAACGTATGCATGTTTGACGGATCAACATGGCGAGTAGAAGACTCTCCAGTTTCATGTACCGGTGTACCGAATGGGTTGATAAATTCGTCTTTGTCAGATAATGCATTGTCTGCTTGATTTGTGTTCTCAGGAGCAATGACAGTAGTTGTGGATGTTGTAGGATCGATTGTTGAAGTGATATTCTGAGGAAGTAACTTTGCAGCAACCAGTGTTGAAGTAGATGAAGTTGTATCCTTTTGTTGACGATGATCGGAATCATCATTCTTATCATGAGTGACAGCGGAAGACTTCAATACAACTTGTTTCTCCCCCGTGAAATAAATATCATACATTGGTCCATATAACATTTCCAACTCTTCAATTTTCGTGTTGACTGTCATATCAGCTCTAGGAACATTTTCTGGAACCAGCGTTGAACTTGACGATTCATTGATGGGGTCTTGAGTTTCGAGTTCCGTGCGGTTGTGAACGGAAGTCGTTTGTCGTTGTGGATCGGGACTTAAACTGTTTTGTTCAAGTGCCATTTCTTGTAATTCATCAAATCGAATGTGAATGGACTCGACTATCAATTTTGTTCTCTTGTTGTATAGTCTATATCCCTTAGACTGAGTTGCATATCCCACAAGAATACATGCATCACCTTTCTTTTTCATCTTATCCAAATTTTGACCATCTCGTATTATGTAACAAGTACATCCAAAAACATGAAGGTGTTTGAGTGAAGGTTTTCGATCATGAATTATGTGATATGGTGTCTTTTCGTGTCTAGGAATAATTAAGGATCGGTTTTGTGTGTAGCATGCGGTTGACACGGCTTCGGCCCAAAAGTATAGTGGAAGTTTTGAAGCAGATAATAATGTTCGAGCAGCCTCAACTAAAGTACGGTTTCGTCTTTCAACAACGCCGTTTTGTTCGGGTGTTCGAGCAATATATTTTTCATGTTCAATTCCTTCGGCTTCAAAATAATTTCGCAAATTTGAATTCAAAAATTTTGTACCTCTGTCAGTACGAACCACTTTAACTTGAGCTTGAAGACCACGTTGTATCAGTTTAAGGAAGTTGATGAGAACTTCGGGTGTTTCATCCTTGTATCTCAAGAAGTGAGTCCATGTGTACCTTGAGTAATCATCGACAATTACCAGAATATATTTCTTTCCATTGATACTATGAACACGCATGGGACCACACAGATCCATATGAAGAAGATCTAACCGTCCTTTTGAGCTTGGTGTAGTTTTTGTCTTGAAAGTACTTCGTTTAGCTTTACAAAGCTCACAAGAAGAACAAAGATGATCTTTGATGAATTTCAAGCTTGGAAGGCCTCTCACAATATCTTTCTTGGAAAGCAAGTTGATGGTATCAAAATTAAGATGAGATAAACGTTGATTCCATAACCATGCATGAGTCGATGAAGCTTTAGCCATGAAGCAAATTGGAATTGATGAAGTTGTGTCTTGAAGTGAAATTGTGTAAAGATCAGTACCCCGGCCCGTGTGCCGGTAAGTAAGTCATTCCCATCATAATCACGAACAAAACATGTCTTCTTTCTGAAAGCAACCTCCAAATCTGCATCACAGAATTGACCAACCGAGAAAAGATTGTGATTGAGCCCTTCGACGTAGTATACCCTTTTATCGAGATATTCCCTTGAACCAAATCTCCATATCCTAGGATCGGTGCAAATTGATCATTTCCGAATCGGACCGTACCCAGGAACTTCTCCACGAAGTTAATTAGAAGCTTGAGATTCCCCGTCATGTGCTTCGTGCATCCAGAGTCCAGTATGAAGAGAATTATTTGTATCACCTGCAGAAGAGTTAGAACACGATGGAGCAATTGCTAAATTGGATACCATAGTAGTTGTGATGGTAGACTCATTAGTATCCTTAGCAACATTTAAAGGCATAATAATACTCGTTGTCACATTTTCTGTCCTATCTTTAGGCATCCATTTATATCTGGGAGGACATTGATTAGCAAACTACCATTTCCAAGACTTGCTAGCAGACTCATATAATTCCTTAATTCTGCTTCTAGGGTTCTTAGTGGTGGAGTCTGATGCATGACTTTTCTTAGTGGGGTTGCACCAGAATGGTTCACTTTGTGTTTGGGTTTACTAGCACTAATAGGCATCACAACTTGCTTCTTAGTTCTAGTTTTTACGCCTTTGACATTATTCATAACACACATAAAATGATTAGCATTAACACACTTTCCACATTTGACACAAACAAATTTCACATTCATAGCATTAAAATCATTCAAAACATTCAAATCGTCATTACACGCGATTATAGACTTTTTATTCTTAAAAACATTCAAATTCCTAGGGTGTTCTTCTACTTCCTTCATCTTCTCTTGACTCTTGTGTTTCCAGACCTTATCATTCACTTGAGTGCGCTTAAGCTGAGGCCGGCTAACACTAGCAGTGGAGACTACTCCTGTAGTAGAAGACATACGAATATTAGTGTTTCTAGAAGTCTGAGGCGAGTGACTAACTTTGTTTGTGGGCTTAGTGTTCATTCTATACATCCCTGGTTTAATCATATTATTGTGCTTAATGCTTGGTGCTATGACATTCCGTATGGGTTGATTGTGTGGTAACCTTTCCTTTCTATCCATCTTGGGGGCAAACACAGTTTTTGCAACAGAGGAATTCTATAAAGCAGATGGTTTTCCCAAGATAGAGGATCTATTCTCTTTAGAGGCATTGGGTTGTCTAACAACATGTTTCTTAATGCTAGGTTCCACAACTTTCCCATCCATCTTAGCAACGAGTTTCTACAACTCTGTTATCGCTCTTTCCATGTCTTGTAACTGAGGTTTCAACCCTTTAATTTCCAAATTCTGTTCATTCATTTCACGAAACGTTTTGGAAAGTTTTTCTTGCAAGTTATTATCATGTGGAAAACTACCAACGTCTTTTTGCAAAGCAAGTTCAAGAGAATGACAATGTTTTTGAAGGAAATCAGTTTTTTGTTGAAGTAACTCAAAAGCCTTTTTATCAACATTTTCTTTACGTTTCAAAAGCTCAGTTTCAAGACGTTCACATTCTTTGATCTTATCAAGATATTTGCATGCAACATCAGAATATTCATCAATATCAGCACAAGATGTAAAATAAGCACACATAACATCTTTAGAAACTCATTCTTGCAAGAGTAAATCATACTCATCTGAAAAATCATACTTCTCCATTTGAAGATCATCAATGTTTTACTCAATAGACTCGACATATTTTAAATCATCAAACATTTCAGTCCGAATGAACTCCTCAAATTAAAGAACAGTTTCTTTAATCAACGTCGTATTTGGAATTAAGAGTTCTTTCACAAGCAAGGTAATATCTTGAGGAATCGGGCGTTGCCACTCAGTATTTTCACGTTTTGCCCAATCTCTTTTAACAATAGATTTAACATTATCTATGTGGTGTTTAAGAATACCTAATGTTTTCCTACTCTTGATTTTGGACTCATCTAGAGGAAGGTAGTTCATATATTTGTAAAGATTTCTTAGGGGCAAATGCTTTCTTCCATTGAATTCTCTTTTGTTTACATTCTAAAAACACTTCCTCACGAGTTTTATGCGTTTGTTTGTTGAAAAGACCATAAAGACTATTCTCATAAGCATAATTAAATGGTTTCAAAAACTCCTTATTGACAAGTGGTCGACTATCATCATCCCAAAGGGCAGTCTCTTCACTATCGGCACTAACAGACATGCAATCAAGATCGGTCCTTTCAGACTCATCAAGATAAAGACGCGGGTTCGCAGCTTGAGCTTTGGCAAGGTACTCAGGACTTGCAAAGCTAGCTTGACCCTTAAACATCGACGGAGGTGCTATCATTCTTACGGTTTGAATAGAATCATGCGTGTTATAAACAACTTTCTTCAAAAATTCGACTTGTTCTTCTAGCTTCGTTACTTTTTCGGTTTCTTTATCATATCTACTTTTGAAGTCTTGTTATAACGCATCTACCTCTTGTTTCTTAACCTTAAGAATTTTAGCAGAATTGGTAGTGGTCATAGAGAGCTTTTGTTCAAGTTCATTGACTTTGGTATTGGCAAGGTACGTTTTTTGACGTTCATCCATTAAGAAAACATTATATTGACGCTTCTCTTTGGCTAATAACTCAAGAGTTGTATTATTTTTTTTTTTAAATCGTCCTTTTGACTTTTTAACGCACTACCCTTGTACCCCTCAAGCTCTTTGATTTTCTGAAGGAGCTCATCTCTATAGCTTTCAGTTATCTCACTCGATTTGATAAGAGCAGCTTTGCATTCTTCAAATTGAGTGAGCGTAGTGTTTGCCTTCTTTAATTACTTTTGAATCTTTTTATTTTCAGTGACATATTTTTGTAAAGTGGCAATTAAATTAGCAAGCGTAATACGTTCCTCTTCATCATACTCATTTGCATGTTGATCATCCTCAGACTCATTATTGCACATGTCTGATGAATTAAGTGTGGTATTACTATCAACCGTTTCCATCATACATGTGTCATTAATGGCATTGGGTAGATCACTATGCTCATGAATATGACCAAACACATTATAGTCATCAGTAGTGTGTACCTTATCGATTGGCTCAGTGTCAAAGATAGAACCGTTGTCATCTTCAGTGACTTTGAGAATTTCTTCAACCTTTGCCATGTACGAGTAATGTGCATCGAGTTCTTGATCGGAATCTTCATCATCAGTGTCATCAAGCATTGCTCCTTCCTCAGCTGACAATTTAACCCCATCTTCCATCTTCTTGCATAGCAGCATCTTCTCCTTGTGATAACCAGAGTCACTAACCCTTTTTGGCTTTCTGCATTCCTTTGCCATATGCCCATAACCTTGGCAGTTAAAACATTGAATCCCACTTTGTTGAACCACTTGACTTCCAACAGTTTCCCTATTCCCAGTAGCAACAGCAATCCTCTGAGTATCATACTTGGCAGTTTGTCGATCATACCTTGTAGAACCCTCAACATGCGTTGGATTATGTCGATCATACCTAGAAGGAATTTCACCATGTCGACGTGTGTCATACCTTGGAGGACTCTCAACATATTGGTTCTTTGTGTTAGATGATGTTCGAAGATTGTTGTTGGTGGGTTTGTAGATTTTCTTGTAAGTCTTTATTATGAAAGAACTTTGTTGTTTCATCTCTCGATTCTTTTGAGCTTGGTCTTCATCACTGTCTTCTTCAGATGGTGGTGATGGTGCTCTTGGCACTTTGCCTCGTGATCTTGTGGATGATGAAGACTTAGACGATGTGGAATATCGTGGTGAGGATGATGTAGTGGAGTATGGCATAGGAGCACGTGAGCGATGATCTTGAACATGTTGAGTTGTAGTCACTAAAGCAAGTGGGTTAGCCGTCTTGGCAACACGTTCAGCTCGAATCTCATTTGCTTCATTCTGAAATTGCTTCAAGATATCAAAGAGTCGATGATATGAGACCTCGTCTAACTTTTCTTGTTGTTTCACTAAAGTGACGAATCGTGTCCACTCGGGTTGAAGTTGTTGAAGAAATTGAACATTGACTTGCATGGTGGAGACTTGCAGATTATTTCTTGTCATGTCATTCATCATTTTATAAAACCTGGAGTAGTATGAGTCAATTGATTCTCCATCCCTTGAAGTAAACTTGCCAAAATTCCAAAACAAGTTTGTTTTGACATCTTGTTTGTTGAGTGATTCTCCTTGTTGCAAGCGTCAATAGCAGTCCACATTTCATGCGTTGTAGGGCATGCATCAACCGTGGAGTAAATATCATCTCTTATCCCACTTAAAACCATATAGATGGCTTCCTTCTCCGCATCATGCCAAGCATAATTTTCAGGTGTAAGATCAGCTCTTGTTTCATGACGTTCACTTGCGGGTATTGGATCAGTAGTATCTGTGGCTGGTCTTGGAGGAATTGAGATCTTCTTGAATACATATACATTTCCTCAAGGCATCACCATTGGGTCTTGTATCAAGGTATCGGATGAAACGTGATTTCCATTGAGCATACCGATCAGGCACAAGCATTGGTGGTCTCTCTTTGTTACCCGCCACCATTTTGTTGTTATTAGTAACACGATATTCAGCAGTAGAATCCATCTCAAAAATGAAGTGAAGTGAATAGGATCTTAAGTAGATGTTGTTGTGAATAGATTGTGGTTTAAATTCCGAAAATTCCAATTTTTCTTCAGTCCGACAATTAATTCTCCAGTCCGACAAAACGGTAGACCAAAAAATTTTGTAATCGCCAAATTTTGAAATCGAGCTAGAAATATCCTAAAACTAGTATGGAAAAAATTTGAATTTACTTGACGGAAAAATTTTAACTTTTTTTTTTAATCTTCGTGTAAACGATATTCCGAAACTAGTCTAGATGGTGGCTAAGTCTAAAAAATACTCGAACAAAAATTTAGCGAAACAAGGAACTAGTTCGGAATCCGTGATCCACACCTAGTTCGGAATCCAAAAATCTTGACCTAATTCGGAATGAGTTAACCCTTAACCTAGTTCGGAATCAAGAAAGTTCTGACGTAATTCGGAATCGGTAGAATTCTGATCTAATTCGGAATGGTGAAATTCTGATGTAATTCGAAATAGTGAAATTCTGATGTAATTCGGAATAGTGGAATTCTGATGTAATTCGGAATGGTGAAATTCTGATGTAATTCGGAATGGTGAAATTCTGATGTAATTCGGAATGATTGAATTCTGAACTAATTCGGAATGGTTGAATCCTGATCTAGTTCGGAATAACTTCTTTCCACCTAGTTCGGAATACCCCCTTTGTCACTTAATTCGGAAACGATATCTAGTTCGGAATACCCCTTATTCCCACCTAATTCGGAATCGAGATCACTACTAACCTTGTTCGGAATAACACCTTCTCACCTAATTCAGAATATGCGACTTTCCCACCTAGTTCGGAATGTCTAACTTTCTCACCTAGTACGGAATAAACCTAAACCCTAGCTTCCCGAGTTATAAAACTTCAAATTCCGAACTGTGTAGCCAAAAACTCCAAAATGACGAATTTTTACCCAAAAATCAAACCAAAAGTTCCATTTTTTGGTGGAAATCACCAAAATGAGGAACACAAATTCCTACCACAACTTTGTAGGCAATTTGTATGAAGATTTTGAGCTCAAAAACACAAAAATTTTGATACGAGATGATTTTAAGATGAAAATCACATGAAATCAAAAAATGATAACCACAAACTAAACACAAATCTACCCCATGGCGATTGATACCAATTGTTATCCCAAATAATATGATGATAGATTAAAGAAATGAGATGGAAAAGATATGAATTTTAGAGAGAGAAAGTAGTGAGAGAAAGTAGAGAGAGAGATGATTAACTTGGTGAATATTATATTAGAAGAATTAGAGTTACAAATGATCATCCACCCTCCTAACATGCTAGGAGGGTACTTATATAGTCCACCCACATGCGGGCTCTCTAATGGACTATATTGATTTGGGTCGGGCTTGAATACATGCTTAGTACCTTAAAAGAGGCCTTTTAAGCTAACCATCAAGCCCGTAATGTCACGACTATTTTAACTAACTATTACAACGTTCTAATAAATATTACAAAATAAACCTATGACCGAACATTCTTGTTTGACTCAATATTTTGAGGCTAACATATGGGTAAAAGGGTTATGAATGGCAGATTTAATCCCCTCACTTTGAACAATTTCAAAACACACCCTCTGGATAGTTAACATTCACCATATTTTGTTATCATTCATTTGAAGTTTCTCACTTGGCAAAATCCCATATGTTTTATGAATCCAATATCAAGGGCTTGATTTGTCATTCTTGATTTCTTCAAGGGCTGAACATGTACAAATATGAAACTTTTGGGACCCTTTTAGACATTTGAATATCTTAGGGGTATAAAGTGATATTCTTTTAAACTTGGAGGACCATTCTTGTACATCTTCAAAACTATAAGGGTGTTTTTGGAAATTCCACATCTAAGTCCGATTCTTTTATAGTTTTTGCTTGATTCGTTGATTTCCTAGTGAAATCTCGATTCTATGCTTGCACATACACAAACAACAATTCAAGGGTATTTTGCACATTTTTGATGATATTTTAACCGTTTTTAGTCCGTTTTGGGTAATGAAAATATGTATAATACGAGTCTCATCACTCCCCATACTAAGCCATTGCCGTGTCCTCACGCAATGCTAGAGTTAAGTATCGTGGCACTTCCAAAATTCATTTTTATTCAACATTTATTGAAATTAAACTAATCTAGATGCGTTTTGGCCATAATGTATTGTTTTCATCACGTAAATGTGACTTTTAGGATCACTGAATAAGAACACATGAATGCTTCATAGAAATATTTTTGTCGTCCCCAATTTTCACTCAATTCCATGCTAACCGTAAAACACGATCATTGTCGCGTAGAAGTTACTAATGCTAATACTACTCATATCTTTAATCACGTACTTAGACTCCCTTATTCCTAATGGGTATCTCTTATATTATATTTTTTTCTTAATGATCACGAGGATACATTTTTTACTTATGTGAATAGAGATTAAGGTCAAAAAATAGAGTCGAATCGGTGTAAGCAATATCATCAAATTAGTAGCCTTTCCTAATCGATAACGATGTCAACAAATTAAGTCGACAAGAAAGTCTCGAAAAACATAGTTTTTCACAACGGATTCGAACATTTGACTTATTACCAAGACTTTTATATGCCCCCTAATGGATGGGCTTTATTATCTTTGGTTTACCTCCACTTTTTAGGGCTTCTGTCTTGCCTTTCATTTTGTTTTAACCTTGCAATGAGGTGTTTATAATGGCCAAAGACGTATATCCTCAACCTCGAAAGGTAATTTTGGATCTCTAAAGCTTTAAGGTTTCAAGTCATTCACTTTGATTTCGCATTGATTTTTAGCCTTGTGAGCTTCAAATTTTTTCTAATTTTGGGTTAGATGAACTTAAAATATTACTGGAAAGCTTTCGCTTATTTGGGTTGCCAATACTTCAAATCTCCGACGCTGGCGATCATTTAATGTCTTCCCAATTTAATTACATGGAAACTACTAGAATTAGCTAAAAACCAACAATATTGTTCAAACCGCGAGAAAAAATATTTATCAACATTTTATTATATTCAAGCATGGGGAATAAGCAAACAATTAAAACACATGAGATTTTAAAAGAATACGAATACTCTACATTTAGCATAGTAACTTATAGCTGAATCTATCATTTCTCGTCCTCAGTTCAATGAGACTTAGCCTAATATAGTTAAGGAACAAAGCTAAGGGCTCAACACGCTCGGTCGAGTAAAAAATTACTCTTATTCTCACCAACAAAAACCTACATCCGCGTCTTAAACACTTATGAAAAACGAGAAAATTTTTAAAATTCGGCAATTTTGGCACTTATTAGCAACAAAACGATGAAAATTAGATTACGTTAAGAATTAGCAAAGCAAAGTATCTATTTACCCCTCAATACTAAAACTAAAATTGTCCTCAACGTTTTGAGTCTAAGGGTGAAACACCCCCATACTAGAGACGAAGAGTCGAATGCTTAATCTCGAGCATAGAAAGGGAATAACAAATGATCTAAAAGCCATTTAAAAAGTGTGCTAAAAGATAAACGTTAGTATAACAAAAGGATATCATCGGAAATCTAGTTCTTAAACGCAAACGATCGAAGTTTGAGTGATACGTGAAACGAACACGAGAGGCTTCAATGATGACGATGATTGCTAGAACATCATAATCACAAACAACCACGAAACAAAGATCGGAAGAGTACGAGTCTCCTCATGTTAAACTACATTAGAAAGCGATAATATGTCAAGGATAATCATGAGATTACCCTACGAGGCACCTCGTTTTTCATAACCTAGTCAAGAGCTTTACTCGAATCCCCATAAATGTGATCATTTAGGGATTATCATGGTCATGGCAAAGGGTTTTTAGATGAACCCTAAAACCTGGTATAATAAGGACATAGTCCTTAGATGGTGTGTATACCGGGGTCGAAGATGACGCCCTCGTTGTCAGATGACAAACAAAACAATGCCACTTCGAGCAATTTCCCATAGGGAGCAAAGAAAATAGATAAAGAAGAGAAGGGTGGGACATTGGGTGGGAAAACATATTGAGATACTCGATGTATACTCACACCAAGAAAATGAGAAGAATTTCCATTTATTGCATCGGTGGAAGACCGAGATTTCCCTAAAAATTCGATTACAGGATCAAATATCTCGTCCTCGGTGGAAAATTGGGAGGACTCAAATAGGGCTTCCCCCACACTAAAACCGCACACACCATCGTCAAATGGAAGTTGACAAGGTGGTAGTAAACTCAATGAGCGGTGATGACTAGGTTAAATCAGGGACATCATTCAAATTAAAATAAAAAAATTTCCCTTTTTCATTCTTTAAAAACTCATTATGTGTAACACCCCTATTTTTACCTTAACGCAGCGGAACATTGATTTGGGGTATTACTTCATAGAAAACAAGTCATAATGATAGAAAACAACTCAAAAGAGTGATGAAATCAACTTTCTTTATATATCCTTTAAAAACCAGACTTTTACAATATGAGTTTCCCAAAATCTAGAATAATAATTTCATGCTTGTGCCTCTTCATGCCATCCTCATGCTGCTCCATGCTAACAATCTTTAATACCTTTGATATATGCTTAAAATCAACACAATGGTTGAGTGAATTCATAGGTTTGAAATCATTTTGAAACAAGATCCTTTTCCTAAGCTACATTGTTATTCGCCCACATAAAATAATCAATTATTATTGCACTAGCTCATGCACCGCTACTGACATTAAAAGAAAACCACCAAGTTTCCCTTATGCAGGTAATTTGTCGGACTCTTGAGTTTGCAAAATAAAGTCTATCCGTTTAGCCTAGGTAGAAACCATCAGCATTTCAGCAAGTGTGACTTGCCCAGATAGGGGATGTTAGTACCCAAATAGTACTATTCACAATACTAGCGCTCATTTCTAGAATGGTTAACGGCCATGATTGAAAAGGGACTTAATGGCAATAAGTAAACATAGTGTCAATAGTCATGTCAAACAGCATACAATATACTTGTATTCCAGTTTAGCATATATCCCCCTCACGGGTTTTCAAATCAGTTGATAATTAGGCCTAGTGAGGCTATGAACTCACCTGGTGTCCAAGATTTTGAGTTGCAATTAGATATATTTCATTCACATAGAACAACTTGGTCTCACAAACAACAACTTGGTCTCACACAAACCTAGATTAACACATTTTGTATAGTATCAAGTCTTTGATCTTTAGTTTTAAGTATTTCTTTGTGATATTTTCCTAAGTTTTATAGGTTATTTATAACATCACATCATTGTTCGGGCCATCATACTCGGAAGCCATTCTATAAACGTTTGAGGAGCGAGGGCACTTTAAATCGTAAACCCAACCACTCAGTCACAACGTAATATCGAGATGGAAAATCTTTATACAAAGCTCCCAACTAACATGACATGTTTATTACTTTCTTCAAATGATAAGTATAATATATACTTTATATCTTTTAGTTTCAAAGTTGAGAAAAACTATCCTTTTATTATAAGTTTAGCTTAATTACTCTTTTAACCCTTTAAGTATATAGTTTAAGTACTTACAATTTCAACCTTTTAATATTAACCTTAAGGTTTCAAACTTTACAATATTAATCCTTATAGTTTTAACTTTCATTATATGACACTTTTGGACCAAAATGTTAATAGTTTCAAAAATGATAGTTTTAGTCCTAATGCTTGCTTAACATTACATAACAACCTCAAAATTGTACCAAATGATCTAAGAACTTAAAATAAAGTTTATGAACACTTTTATAATCATAATAACAACATTTCTTCAGAAGTATAGCCTTTGAATGGGGTTTTTGCTTATTATTTCATGTAAATTACAAAACTAGGATTTTAAGACATCTTTAGCTTATAACTTTCATTTTAAAGATCATATGATCTAATTTCTTTTATATTAGTTTTCTAACATCCTATAAACATGATAACAAGTCTAATAAAACATTATAACATGATCAAAGCTTAGTTAACATAGAGATTACCTAGGTAGCTCCAGAATAGCTCCTTATGGCTTCCTATGAACACTACTTGCTACCAAAGCTTCAAGAGCTTCATCGACTTCCTTCTAGACCTGTTTTATAGTCTTATAAGAGTCCTAGAACTATTTTAGAATTGGAATTCAGAATGAGTATAGAGGTAAAGAGAAAACATGGTACAAGTTCTCTATGGTTTAGTTCACCCATATTTATAGTGTTTTCAACCCTTAGGCTCCAATTTCTAGCCTTAAACGTGTAACAAAGATATCTTAGTGACTAAGGGAAGCTAGGGAAGGTCTACGCAAGTTTATAGATGCTAGGAACAAAATATCTTGGTCTTGTGGTTAAGAATGGCTCACGGTAAGATATATATGAGAATGACGATGTGTAAGCCACAAGTATGTGCATAACCTACTTAGAAATATCTCAAAATATCTATTGGTTCTTATCCTAAGTTTGAATTTGGGAGGGGGAGGTTTTAAATAGGTTTTTTGAGGGAAAAAACTAACTGGGTTCAATTCTAGGGCTTGCAACTTTGTAACTTTGTAATTCTTGTAATTAAGGGTTTAGGAATGTGATTAGTTATGTATTAGGGTATAGTTATCGTTTAGACATTGTAATTAAGAATTTTGGGTCTTTGTTTTGAAGTTTAGCAGAGGTTTGAGGTGAAATTAGGAAGAAAACCTACGCGGGTTAGGGTTTCTAGTGATCTAGGGCTAAATCCTTGTTAAATTCATTAATCTTGATTTAGCTATGATGTAAACTCAATTTATACCTCCTACATTGTCCTCAATGTTTTCATGAAGTCCCTACATTGGTTTTACTAAGTTATTATAAGTAAACATGTCTAAAGGGTGAAATTACCTATTTTGACCTAATTTATAAGCCATGCATTGAAATGTTATACCTTGTGCTTTAGGGTACTTCTACATTGTCTTAATATAATGTTATAACCTAAATGTAATTCTATGAGTATTTGTAGACTTGTCCTAAAAGACTAGGTATTAATTCTAAGTGAAATGCTTAATATAAGGGTTTTTAGGTCATCAAGTGTAATGACTTTGTATTTTGGGTAATTAGTGTTTATCTCCTCATATAAACTTATTATAGGGCTTATATGATGTGTTTAAGGTTTCTAAAGATTCTATATACGTATTTTAAGGGTTTGTATAGGTTAATCATATCCTAGGAGGTAATAGGTTTAATTAGAATCATATGCTTTGAAAACTTGTACTTTGTGCTTTAATTATTTGTACATGAACTTGAAGTGAATTTATAGCCTTAATATGATACTTAGCTTGGTTTTATAACTGGTAGTAAAATAATAGATCTTAATTCAATGTAAAATGAATTTTAGGTGCTAATCTAGGTTACTAGGTCTTATACTTGTAATTAGTTTTAAATTACTTATACTTAGAGTTTTATAATCAAATATCTTTTCAATATGGTAGATTATAACTTTTAAATTTTTATTTTGATATTCATATATAGATATTGTGTAATTATATTGCTTGAAATATTAGTTTACAAAGGATTTCTAGGTAGTGATCTAGACTATTATGTACATTTATTTATACTTAGCTTTGTAAGGTTTGTTCTTACCATTCTTAGATTATATTATACCTTTAAATGATAGTTTACAACTTGTTTATAATTCTTGAGTACTTATTCATAGATGTTGTATATTTATTCTTCACCATTCTTGAGTTTACAATGCATGTATTGGGATTCTAGGGTTTCTAAGGGAATTTAGCGCCTCATAATTATATTTGAAATGTTCTTATTCATAATGTACTTATTAGATTACTCTTAGATCTTAGACTTGACATATAAATTGTGTTTTCAACATATAGAAATATGTTGATATGGCAGTTCAGATTGTGAGAAGCAATTCATCTTACCAAGTAAGGCACAAAAGTAAAAATTTCCAACCAAATTTTCATATTGATACAATCATAGCACATAACATATATGTGAAATTTGAAGAATGTCACAGTCTCCACCCCTTAAAGAAATCTTGTCCTGAGATTCAGATAAAGAGCGATGTCATAAAATCGAGATAAGTAAAATCCTCGCGTTTCCAAACATATTCATACCTTCTCTCAAGGTTCCATTCATAATTTAACAATTATAAATACGATGCTACTTCACAAAATTGAGTTGATCATCAAGATGAATACACGGGGAGCATCATCTTAATAAGAGAGCTTTATCAGATAAATATTTCTTCATATTCGAAATGCGAAAAGTATCATAAATATTACCGAGTTCTTTGGGAAACTCAAGTTAATATGCCACTGTCAATTCAAAAATATTTGAATGGTCCAATGTACTTTTGCTTTGATTTTCAAATCGAATAACACCTTTTCAAGGTAATACATAATAATATGACGTAATAACTATTTATATTGTAGATTGTCGTAACTTCACCTTGCAGCGCGTAATTTTTATCGGGTTTAAACAATCTTCTCAATAGTGTTATTAACTTTTTTGGGTCTAGTAAGTTGAAAATTTCCAACTTTAGCCCAACAGATACGTAAATGGCACTTCTTTCCATAGAGTGCTTCAATTAGTATTGCTTTAATTCTAGCATAATAACTATTGTTATACGGGAAATTTTACCAATGGTAAGTGTTATTCCAAAATTCATAACACATACATGGAGTATGTATTTTGGTATTTTGATAGTTCTTTCACTTAAGACATTAGTATCCTTATTAACATAATGGACTAAGTATAACATATCACCCTCGGGTATTTTGTATATACTTTTAGGATTAAGAAGTGAACTCGTCATGATCTTAGATGATAAATATTGATACTATATGTCGACATATTATATCTTGTATAATCTTGTCAGAGTTTCCATATTATCGATTTCTTAGATAGGAATAAATACTGCAGATTTAGTAAGGCAATTGACAATGACCCGGATGGCATCATGTCTACTTGAAGTAACAAAATCCTCATTTTTCTTTCCTATTTCCATGGAGGAAATTTAGGTTGAACTAGTGATGAGATGGCATTTATACATGATCTTATCGTTCTTTTCGGGCTTTAAATGCATAAAAATGTCATAAAATACCATATATATGCTTGTGTTTGTTTACTTGTGTATTTTAGGTATGGATATCGTGAAAAAGACAAAAGATCACAAGAAACAAGGAAAAACGAACACGAGAAACGAAGCCGTATAAAGAACCGGGCCCTAGTTCATGATTTATCCAACAATTACCCTTGAAGAATTGAAGATATGCAAGATTGATCCTCAAACAATGAAGAAATGACACTTAAAACCCTTGTGAATTCATAATTACAAGTTTGGTCCCTTAAGTTTGTCAAAATTACATAAAAGGTCCTTCAACTTTGAAGAAATGGCAAAATTAGTCCCTCAACTATGCTAATTTGTCAATTATGGTCCCTTATGAAGCCAAAGATACATTGAAGACCTTTGAAGATCAAGAATGTCCAAGATCAGTCCCTCAAATATCCAAAAATGGCAAAAACAACCCTTTGAAACCTTTTGGAAAAGTTTTGTGCCAATTGTGTGAAGATGGAAACTTAAATATCAAAGGAACACGTTTTATATAGCTGAAATACTTTTTATACATGTTTTTCCAAAGGCTGAGGACTAAAGTTGCCACAATGAAACATTCAAATCTATTTTGCGCCAAACACATCTCCAATCCACCAATTTCGGATCAAAATGTTTACTGTTTACCCACATGAACCCAGAACTTACCCCACTTAAAACAAAGGGTTAATTTAAATTACCTTGGCACACACTTAATTCACACGCCCAGAAAACCATCCCAACCTTAAAACCCTCAACCCCACTCACCAAAGGGTCCCACACCCAAAACCGTTTCACCCATCATGTGACAACTTATTCCCCAAGTATTGCCACGTGTCAAGATCAACAGCCCACACTCTTTGCTTCACTATAAAGCTATTTTAAACATTTTGGATCATTTTGGATAGCTCACAACCAAGAATCGTCTAGAAGACCTCAAGGACATTATAGGAAATTCACTTCTAGGGTTTGTGAACAGTGTAGGCTTAGCATTTGTCTATAAAAGGAGACCTCAACCTGTGAGAGTCCCATTTGTTCCAGTTTTAGGCTATCAATCTTTGTAATCCCTTTTTAAGTTAATAAAATTTGATTTTCAGAAATTTGTGAAATCTTGTTTATGTTTATTAAAAGTTGGTGTTAGAATAGCCTAATTCTGAGTTCCATTTACATGTTTGAAGGTTTTTTAGGCAAGGTTTTAATTGATAAGGCTTGTGTTTCAAAAATCAGAAAGTCTTGGTTATTTGATCTTCATCTTAGCAGCATTGGAAGCTGGTACTTGTCCTGCTAGTACCTCAGCTCGAACAATCTAGGGCCTGGATGTAGGTCTTGGAGGTTTGCACCCTTCTCCTTTTTCATTTTCTCTTTTATTTTCTGAATATTTGTGATTTTGTTTGATTGTTCTTGAATCTGTGATTTTGTGGTTGAATCTGGTTTACTTGTGTTGGTTTGATGTTATTGAGGTGTTGTTAGCTTGATTTGTGGGTTAAAACTGGATTATCCTTTGAAAATTTGTCAAAACAGGTTTTTAAGGGGTGTTTGGGTTAACTGCATAAGCAGGATTTGTGGTTTGTTAAGTATTGGATTTGTGTTGTTATCTGTTGGTATCTTCTTACCTGGTATACTTGACCATCTGTTTGCAGGTTTTGTGGTTTGAAACACCCAAATCTATAAAAGGGCCATAAAATCTTTGTTACTTGATAAAATTGGCTTAGGTTTAAGGGACACCTAGATCTAATCATAGACTAGGGTTAACAAGTGATTAAACCTAGTTAATAACTTCAGGGAAGTAGGATTTGAGGCTTGAAATTGGATCTGTGGTCAATTAGATCAGTAAAGTGTGCATGAGTACTTGTAGTTCATATCAGTAACTTTAATCTGCATTGATCTTGTTCTATACTTTGATTCAGTGATTGAAATAAGTTTGTTTGTGCTTATTCATAGTTTATATAGCTTGTGTATGCACCTTGTTGAATTTGGTTGGCTTATTCATGCTATATCTGCTTATTTGTGCATAACTGCTTATTTTCCATATCTATGCTATATCCGGTGACTGTTTGCTTAATTTGAGCTTATTGTGTGAACCAAATTGTGATTTTCTTGTTGATTTTGACTCCTTGTGATTCACTGATCACAAGGGTGACCTTGTTTCCAATTGAATCCAACTGGATCTCTCTCAAAAGCTTGGTCAAATAGTCAAAGCAGTGGGAACTCCTTTCCCCTGCTGCTAGCCACTGCTAGTGTATTTTGGGTTTCAGCTTATCAATAAGCTATAATAGCTTATCTTAACCAGCAACAACTTGGATTTTGTAATAGGTGCTCATTATTTGACCCATTTGTTCATACTAGAGCATTTGGTGGGTTGACTTTAGGGTTTGACTAGAAAACCAACTTAATTGACTTTTTCATAAGTGCTTATTGGTTCATTCTGGCTTATTGGTGTTGCTTATTGGAATTTTGTTGATTGATTTGGCTTATTGAGTTCATTTGTGACATTTTGCAAGTTGAATCAAGTCCTGAGGTGCCCTAAATCTCAAACCCGACTATTTTGTCTTTTAGTGAAATATTACTTTGCTTATTTCTGGCTTACTGAGTGTGCTTTTTCAAAATTTCTTTTTATAGATCTCTTAAGCATCCCAAAAGAAGGTTGTGTGTCAAATTAGAGCTTATGGCATTAGCTTATTGCTTAATGGGCTAAAAAGCCCAATAAAGATAAGCTGTTTGCTTAATAAGCTGTGATAAGCTCACTTTCAGCTTTTGGGCCTTCAGAGTTTTGTGTTTAGAATTAAATTTTGAGTCAGATTGGGCTTTTCCAAGTCCATTGGGCCTAGTTTGACTTTTTGGGCCCATTTAGCCCATTAGAGTTGACTGTTTTGGGTTTTGGCCCATTTAGAGGCCCAATAAGGGTATTTTGGTCATTTCACTTTCATTTTCTAATTATTTAGGTTAAAATAAACTATTTTGCAAGTTTTTAGAATTTTTTATAATTTTTGGATTTTTAATATTATTTTATTATTATTTTTCAAATTTCACATTTTTCAACTTTTTACATTTTTCTTAGCTTAAATACATTAAGATAGGATTTTTGCAACTCTTTAATTAATTTTATCACTTTTAGATTAATTTTTATAATTATTTTAAGTTTTAATAGTTTTTAAATCATTTTAAATAGTTTTTATTAGTTTAAAAAATTCTAAAAATAGCTTATAATCTTTTTAGGTCATTTTAGAGGCTTACCAATTGAAAAATCTTTATTTGGGCTTTTTAATAATTAATTTGATTTTTAGGGCGTTAATTAGCATTTAAAAATTGAATATTTAATTAATTAAAAGGTTTGAAAAAGTTTTGATCATTGGTAAACTCTTAGTTTATTTATTTTGATTTTTGGTGAATTTTTGGTAATTTTTAGAATTAATTTTTATTTTAGCTTATTTTACGGTTTTACGTTTTGTCGTCGTAGTAATTAATTTCACGTCTTCGTCATCCTCTTGTCTCATCCCCTTCTTTCAATTATTAATCACAAACATTTAACAAGTTTTTCACACACATATACCTCCTTGGGAAACGAACCTTATTAGGGTCATTAACACTTGGTTTTTCCAAAAATCATTTGTTTAATACTTACCGCTCATTTACGCTCTTTTGTTTTCCTAAAAAAGAGGTGTAATTTACCACAATCATTTTGGCGCCGCTGCCGGGGAGGTGTGTCGTGATTAATTTGTCTTGTTGTTTTTAATATTAACCATAATAGTATTTGTATTAGTAGAAATCTACTAATACGTATTATCGGTTTTTTGGTTTTTCTTGTGAAATTATTATTACTATATTGTATTAAGTATCACAATCAATACAAAGTATCTCCAAAAGTGAAAACAACCTTAATTGGGATTTGATCTCCTAATTATTGTATTCGAATCTCAAACAAAAAGAAAAAGGCAAAAATAGATAAATACTTTCGTGAAGCTCGATTTTGAAAAATACAAACTATAAGGTGGGTATAAGGCGGGTATTATAAAATATACCCTAAGGAAAAAGGCTCTTAAGTACTTCGCGCCGCCTCGTTTCCCCGCTTGCTTGTGAGTATTTTGAGATTGTAGGCTAATCGAGGGTTTTGCCGCCCAAAGTATTATTACGTATAATATATTTGCTTGGTTTCTTTGTGATTAAACCCTCCTGAACAATTTGGTTTTCACCAAAGTTCTAAAGTCATTCGAAGGCGTTCACTCCACGTGATCGTTTTCATTCTTTTGAGGCTTCTTTAATCAAGAGTTTGATTCGAGGAGAGATTTGGTAGATTGTTGTCTACGAAGATACACCAAAATCCAAAAAAATTAAAAACAATCAAAAACACAAAAAACTTGAAAATCCACAAAACACCCAAAAAGAATCTTCTTTGCTCACCTCCCATTCTTCGTGAAGTTTATGATCACTCGTAATCAAGCAAAACGAGCTCGTAAACGTCTTCAAAAGCAAGCCAATCAAGAGACGTTGATTGAAGAACAAACTCCAATTGTTGAACCTATTGTAGAACAAGAAGTCGTCATGGCTAATCGTATTATGATGGAGTTGCTACAAGCACCCACCGAGGGTTTTGGAGAGGCCATTGTGATTCCCGCTATCCTTGCGGAGAATTTCGAGATTAAGACGGGTTTAATGTCGATGTTGCAAGCTAATAAGTTTAGAGGTTATGAGAAAGACAACCCGCATTATCACATTAGGAATTTTAATCGTCTCACCGCTACTAGCAAGTTTAAGGATGTTCCACATGACGCCATTAAGATGATGTTGTTTCCATACACGTTAGATGGACCCGCTAAAATTTGGCTTGAGAAAGAACCGCCAAATTCGATTTTGACATGGGGTGATCTCGTTTCTAAGTTTGTGAACAAATTTTTTCCACCATCTAAAACAACACATTTGAAAAATAAGATTTCAAGATTTGTGCAAAGAAATAATGAAAGTTTTTCAATGGCATGGGAACGCTTTAAAGAAATGTTACATGAATGTCCACACCATGATTTTTCGGAATTGCATCAAATTGATACTTTTTATAATGGGCTTAATGATCATGAACGAGATTACTTGAATGCCGCCGCGGGTGGTAATTTTTTGTGCAAAACGACCGATGAAGCTTTAAAGATTATCGAGAATAGATCTAAGGTTTATAGCCCTCGTAACACACCGAGTGTTGCCAATTTGGGTTCGTCGTCGTCGTCATCGTCTCGTAGCATTAATGTCTTACATGATGAAGCTAATGAGGAAAATCGGTTTTTCGATAGATTTGCTAATCTTATGTCTCATTGGAAAGCTCAAGAAGCTTCAAATTCCGCTTCGGTTAAAGCGGTTGCTAAGAGTTGCTTGTCTTGTGGTGGAGCTCATGATCTTTCCGAGTGCATTACCGCGGATGGTAACACTTCGAGTGCTTACGTAGCAACGGGAACTTATAACCAAAACGGTCAAGGTTCCCGCCCAAATCAAGCTCCACCAAATCAAAATGCTAATAACTATCGAAACAACAACCAAGGTGGTAATTATCAAGGCAATTCACGTAACTACAACAAGGGGAATTATCAAAGTGGGAATGGACAAGTCATTAATCAAAACCAAAACCGTGATTTTCAAAACACTACACAAGGTTTTCAAAATGCTCAAACTAAAAATCTTCAAGGAGAATTTTTGGATTATGCTAAAGCAAATGATGCTAAATTTGATAACATGCAACGTGAAATGATTAGCTTAAGATCCGAGTTGAAAAACGAGCTTAAAAACGAACTTGCTAATGAACTTAAAACTCATGCAAATAAAATGGAAGGAAATGTCCAACGACTTCAACAAAATCAACAAAAGATGGAACAAGGACAACATGAGATTAAGCAAGAATTGTTAAAAGCGGATGCTAGGCAATCAAAATTTAAGGACCGAATGGCAAAAATGTTTGAAGCAATCATGTGTAAACCCTCTTCCTCGGGTGGTCTTCCTAGTGATACCATTGCAAACCCGAAGGGAGAAATGAAGGTTATTACTACACGAAGTGGTAAAACTTTCAAGGAACCAATCTCTCGTCCAAGTACTTCTACGGAGAAGGAAATCGAGAAAGAGCCCGAGGTGATGGTCGAAAAGGAGCACATTACAATCCCACGAAGTACCGCTCATACCACACCTACGGTTGAACCAATACCAACTGTGGAACCCGAGATTTCAAGGCCGTTGCCTAATGTCCAACCCACACCACCCTTACCTTACCCTTCGAGACGAAACAAAGAGAAATTACAAGAACGTAACAAACAACAAATCGAGCTTTTTATAAAAATGTTTCAACAAGTGCATTTTGATGTGAGTTTAGCCGACGCGTTGTTGTATATGCCTCGTTTCGCTTCCACTTTTAAAAGTATGATGAGCGATAAGGAAAAGCTTTCAAAGCTTGCTCATTGTTCTTCGGTTTATCTTAACCGCATACCAGAAAAAGTTGGTGACCCCGGAAAGTTTCTCATTCCTTGTGACATACAAGATATGAAAGAATGCCTCGCCTTGGCCGATCTTGGTGCGAGCATTAATTTGATGCCATTTTCCATTTGGAAATCGCTTTCGCTTCCGGCTCTCATTCCTTCGAACATGTCTATCGAGATGGCCGATCATTCTACGATTTTAGCATGTGGAGTAGCCGAGGATGTTTTCGTGAAAGTGGGGAAGTTCTACTATCCCGTTGATTTTATAGTAGTTGACATCCCCGCGGATCCTCAAGTTCCTCTAATTTTAGGTCGTTCATTTTTAGACACCTCGAGATCGCTTATCGACGTTCATGCAAGAACTATCACTTTGAGATTCAACGAAGAGGAACTTGTTATAAACGCTACTCAAAACTCGAAACCTTCTCATGTTTATGCAATCGCTACCATCAATCACATTGACATAGTTGATGTGGTTTGCGATGAGTTTTCACAAGAAGTGTTAGGTTTTTCCGATAGCTCGTCTAGTGGCAATCCCACTATTTTGGATCCGATTCTTGCTAATTCTACACCAAATCTCACTCCATTCCAAGGAGGCGATTTCACTTCAAATGAAATCGACAATGAAGATGAGGTGTTGATTAGTAATGATACTTCTATTCCACCATTTCTTCCGCCGATGGAAGTTATGAGTGTTGAACCAAAATCTTCAATCGAGGAACCACCTATCCTTGAATTGAAAGATCTTCCTTCTCACCTTGAATAGCATTCTTGGAAGGTGATGACAAGTTGCCGGTTATTATTGCAAGAGGTCTTGCTAATGATGAAAAAACCGAGCTCTTGAAAGTTCTTAAGGCTCATAAAGGGGCAATTGCGTGGAAAATTTCCGACATTAAGGGTATTGACCCAAAATTTTGTACTCACAAGATTTTAATGGAGGAGGACTACAAACCCGCAATTCAAAGTCAAAGAAGGGTGAATCCCAAAATTCACGATGTCATTAAAAAGGAAGTGTTGAAACTCCTTGACGCGGGAATGATTTATCCTATCTCCGATAGCCCATGGGTGAGCCCAATCCATTGTGTCCCTAAAAAGGGAGGAATGACCGTTGTGCCTAATGAAAACAACGAGTTGATTCCCACTCGTGTTGTGACCGGTTGGAGGGTGTGTATTGACTACCGAAAGTTAAATGACGCCACTCGTAAAGACCACTTTCCTTTGCCCTTCATGGATCAAATGTTGGAGCGACTCGCGGGAAATGAATTCTATTGCTTTTTAGATGGTTTTTCCGGTTACTTTCAAATCCCTATCGACCCTCGCGATCAAGAGAAGACTACGTTTACTTGTCCTTATGGAACGTTTGCTTATCGTAGGATGCCTTTCGGACTATGTAATGCACCGGGTACGTTTCAACGGTGTATGATGGCGATTTTTCACGATATGATCGAGAAGTCGATGGAAGTGTTTATGGATGACTTTTCGGTATTTGGCAATTCGTTCACGTCGTGTTTATCTAATCTCGAGCAAATGTTAAAACGTTGTGAAGAAACCAATCTTGTGCTTAATTGGGAAAAATGTCATTTTATGTGTAAACAAGGAATCGTCTTAGGACATAAGGTCTCGAAAGCGGGGATTGAGGTCGATAAAGCTAAGGTAGACGTCATCGCCAAGTTACCTCATCCCAAAACCGTTAAGGGAGTTAGGAGTTTCCTAGGCCACGCGGGATTTTATCGTCGTTTCATCAAGGACTTTTCGAAAATCTCTCGACCTATGACACACCTTCTCGAGAAGGATGCTCCTTTTAATTTCAATGAGGATTGTGTTAGAGCTTTCAAAACTCTCAAAAGGAAACTTACCGAAGCTCCCATTCTTGTTGCTCCTAATTGGGAATTACCCTTTGAAATCATGTGCGATGCAAGTGACTATGCTATAGGGGTCGTCTTAGGGCAACGTTATGAAAAGCATTTCCGTCCTATCCATTATGCTAGTAAGACAATGACCGAGGCTCAATTAAAGTACACCACAACGGAAAAGGAATTCCTTGCCGTGGTCTATGCTTTTGAGAAATTCCGACCTTATCTCGTCTTAACTAAAAGCATCGTGTATACCGACCATTCGGCTATCAAGTATCTCTTAGCTAAGCAAGATGCTAAGCCGAGATTGCTTCGTTGGATGCTCCTCCTCCAAGAATTTGATGTCACCGTGCTTGACAAAAAAGGAGCCGAGAATCTAGCGGCCGATCATCTCTCTCGTCTAGAAGATCCTCACAAAGATGTTTTCGAGAACAAGGAAATCACCGAAACATTTCCTCTCGAGACTCTCGGTGTAGTGAATTCTAAAGACACCACCCCATGGTTTGCCGACATTGCAAATTACCATGCGGGCAATTTCATAATCAAGGGTATGACGACACAACAAAAGCGAAAATTCTTTCGTGACGTCAAGTTCTATTTTTGGGACGACCCTTATCTCTTTCGGGTTTGTGCGGATCAACTCGTTCGACGTTGTTTTTTTGGTGCCGAAGCTTCTAATATCCTTAGAGCTTGTCACGAGGGACCCACGGGTGGTCACCACGGTGCTAATCTCACGGCTAAGAAAGTGTTCGATGCCGGCTTCTTTTGGCCTTCTATCTATCGTGATGCACACGCACTTGTGAAGTCGTGTGATTCGTGCCAACGTCAAGGAAAATCGTCTCAACGTGATGAAATGCCGCAAAACATAATTCAAGTGTGTGAGATTTTCTACATATGGGGAATAGACTTTATGGGGCCGTTCCCATCGTCTCATGGTAACAAGTATATCCTCGTCGCGGTGGACTACCTTTCTAAGTGGGTGGAAGCTAAGGCTTTACATACTAATGATGCTTGTGTGGTAGTGACGTTTTTGAAGCAATTATTCTCTCGGTTCGGAACCCCTCGTGCTATTATAAGCGATCGTGGAACCCATTTCTGTAATGACCAATTCGAAAAGGTTTTAAAGAAATATGGAGTTACTCATCGTCTTTCTACGGCTTATCACCCGCAAACGAGTGGGCAAGTCGAGGTTTCGAACCGAGCTTTGAAGAGGATTTTAGAGAGGTCAATTGGAGAAAACCGTGCTTCATGGTCCGACAAACTCGATGACGCTTTATGGGCCTTTAGGACCGCTTATAAGACACCTATCGGTTGCACTCCTTATAAGTTAGTCTATGGGAAGAATTGTCATTTGCCCATTGAATTGGAGCACAAGGCATATTGGGCCCTTAAGCATGCAAACTTTGACTTGAAGACCGGGGGAGATCATCGGAAAATACAATTGAATGAATTGGATGAATTAAGAGACAATGCTTATGAAAATTCATTGATTTTCAAAGAAAAGACTAAAAAGTTTCATGACTCAAAAATTAAAAACCGGGTTTTTAACTTTGGTGATCAAGTGTTACTTTTTAACTCTCGACTTAAGATATTTTCCGGGAAATTAAAATCTCGTTGGTCGGGTCCTTTTACCGTTACACAAGTGTTTCCTTATGGGACCATCGAGATAGCTCAAGATGATGGTCCTAACTTCAAGGTGAATGGACATAGGCTTAAGCACTACTTTGGTGGGGAAATTCCTTCAATGGTTGACCTCGACCAAGTCACATTCCCCAATGATAATTAGCATTGAGGGGATCGAGTCGAGCTCATGACTCGGTAATCTAAAACGAGGTGCCTCGTGGGGGAGATCCCATGCTTATCCTTTTATGCTTACTATTCACTAATAAGGGGACTTGTACCCTTCCAACTCGTTGTCTTGTGGTTGTTTGTGATTGTGTTATCTAGATCATCATCATCATCTATGATTGAAGACTCTCGTGTTCGTTTACGTGAGCCTCCATCGTTTGTTTGAAGAAGTTTTTCACGAATCCATGACATATCCTTTATTGTACTAACAATTATCTTTTAGCATACTTAATAAACGGCTTTAGATATATTGTTGATCACCCTTTCCATGCTAGATCCTAAGCATTCGATTCTTCGTCTCTAGTATGGGGGTGCTCCACCTTTAGACTCGAAACATTGAGGACAATGTTTACTTTAAGTATGGGGGTGAATAGGTACTTGCTTTGCTACGCCCTCACGCTTTCCAACTTTCAATGTTTTGTTTTGTTGCTAATAAGGCTTAAAATGGCCAAATTTTAAAATTTTTCTTAGTTTTCATAAGTGTTTTTAAGACACGAATGTATATTTTCCGATGGGTAGAATAAGAGCTAATTTTTGACTTGATGGGCATTTGGAGCCATTTACATTCCTTAACCCGCTCAATTCAAGTTTTGCTAGACTTTTATATAGGGAACTTTAAAACGCGAAAGTCTTAGCTCATTCGGGTTAAGAACAAGAACTTTTCGCAAGTTCCTATAATTGATCCTAGAAAGTCATTTATCAAGGGAACTATAAAAATGCATTCTCTAAACTTGAAAAAAGTCCAAGAAAGTGCAAGATCCTATAGGTGGCTTGAAAACCCAAAACTTTGATTTGATATAGTCTTAATGAAAGCTAATCCAAATTTGGCTTAATTTTGACTTGCATGGCTAAGTATTCACGAGTCTCTTTAATTAGAGGTCTTTATATAGTGAAGAACGCGAAGTGATAGAGTTAGACAAGTGATCATGCTAAACGTAGAACATGAAAATGTTCTTTCAAAAACTCATATGTTTTTAATTGTGGCCTTTTTTCCCCATAAGATCAATGCATTAGGAATAAAAATAATTGCAATAAGTAAGGTCGTACGATTTGAAAGGTTACTTAGCCTCTAGCGCAAGATCGTTTAAAAGTTGCTCGGGGTTGAATAGAGTTCATAGCCAAGGCATAACTTATTGAAGCGGGACGCGAAGATTGGTGATCATCCAAAAAGGCCCTAACAAGGCATGAGGAGCTCTATTTTGTTGCTAAAGATCCAAGATGATGTGAAGTATCATTATTCCTAAATCAATATGAAGGATCGAGACACACGACGAAAAGCAATTACTCCCCTAAAGATCATGGAGAAAGTCTATCCAGAAAGACCCTTACAAGGTATGAGGATGAATATATCCAAGTCCGAAAAGGAGGCGGATCGTTGTATATCAAAATCCAAAATAAAGATTGAAGAAAAATGATGAAGTCGTGGTCCAAATATGAAGAATCTCTCAAAAACATCAAGTGAAGAAATTCCAAATATAGGAAGAGAAGACCATAATTTCAAAAACGTCTTCCCAAGATTTGAAGTATGAAGTACATGCCAAATATCGGTCCGAGAAAGGTCTCAAATCGTGAAACGAGTTATGCGAAGATATGAACTTAAGGAGATACACGAGAAGCCGTTTTAAAAGATTTTGTCCTTCGGCTAACTATTGATTAAATCGTGCTACTTTGCTTTCGGACTAATAACTACTCAAATAAGTCAAAATGAATCACTTGTGATCCATGACAAATAGTTAAAAAATGCTAGTAACCCATTTCTTTTCATAATAACTAGGATTGAGGGGAGAAAAAGTATTACACAATTTGGACGTATGAGTAGTGTTAGCATTGTGACTTGTACCAACAATGATCTCGTTTTTGCACTTAGCATGAAATGTATGACAATCAAGGATGACGAAATTTACTCTAAGGGACATTTACTTGTTTCTATTCTTTGACCCTAAAAGTCACGTTCGTGATGAAAATCATACATTATGTCTTTACACATTCTCGTAGTATGTTGCAAGTCTTTTACTCTTCAATAAAGGTTAATAAAATTGAATTTTGGTGATGCTTAGATACTTTATTCTAGCATTGCGTGAGGGCACGACAATGGCTTAGTATGGGGGAGTGATGAGATGGCATTTATACATGATCTCATCGTTCTTTTCGGGCTTTAAATGCATAAAAATGTCATAAAATACCATATATATGCTTGTGTTTGTTTACTTGTGTATTTTAGGTATGGATATCGTGAAAAAGACAAAAGATCACAAGAAACAAGGAAAAACGGACACGATAAACGAAGCCGTACAAAGAACCGGGCCTTAGTTCATGATTTATCCAACAATTACCCTTGAAGAATTGAAGATATGCAAGATTGATCCTCAAACAATGAAGAAATGACACTTAAAACCCTTGTGAATTCATAATTACAAGTTTGGTCCCTTAAGTTTGTCAAAATTACACAAAAGGTCCTTCAACTTTGAAGAAATGGTAAAATTAGTCCCTCAACTATGCTAATTTTTCAATTATGGTCCATTATGAAGCCAAAGATACATTGAAGACCTTTGAAGATCAAGAATGTCCAAGATCAGTCCCTCAAATATCCAAAAATGGCAAAAACAACCCTTTGAAACCTTTTGGAAAAGTTTTGTACCAAATGTGTGAAGATGGAAACTTAAATATCAAAGGAACACGTTTTATATGACTGAAATACTTTTTATACATGTTTTTCCAAAGGCTGAGGACTAAAGTTGCCACAATGAAACATTCAAATCTATTTTGCGCCAAACACATCTCCAATCCACCAATTTCGGATCAAAATGTTTACTGTTTACCCACATGAACCCAGAACTTACCCCACTTAAAACAAAGGGTTAATTTAAATTACCTTGGCACACACTTAATTCACACGCCCAGAAAACCATCCCAACCTTAAAACCCTCAATCCCACTCACCAAAGGGTCCCACACCCAAAACCGTTTCACCCATCATGTGACAACTTATTCCCCAAGTATTGCCACGTATCAAGATCAACAACCCACACTCTTTGCTTCACTCCAAAGCTATTTTAAATGGTTTGGATCATTTTGGACAGCTCACAACCAAGAATCGTCTAGAAGACCTCAAAGACATTATAGGAAATTCACTTCTAGGGTTTGTGAACAGTGTAGGCTTAGCATTTGTCTATAAAAGGAGACCTCAACCTGTGAGAGTCCCTTTGTTCCAGTTTTAGGCTATCAATCTTTGTAATCCCTTTTTAAGTTAATAAAATTTGATTTTCAGAAATTTGTGAAATCTTGTTTATGTTTATTAAAAGTTGGTGTTAGAATAGCCTAATTCTGAGTTCCATTTACATGTTTGAAGGTTTTTGAGGCAAGGTTTTAATTGATAAGGCTTTTGTTTCAAAAATCAGAAAGTCTTGGTTATTTGATCTCACTTTATTGTTTGTTCATCTTAGCAGCATTGGAAGCTGGTACTTGTTCTGCTAGTACCTCAGCTCAAACAATCCAGGGCCTGGATGTAGGTCTTGGAGGTTTGCACCCTTCTCCTTTTTTCATTTTCTCTTTTATTTTCTGAATATTTGTGATTTTGTTTGATTGTTCTTGAATCTGTGATTTTGTGGTTGAATATGGTTTACTTGTGTTGGTTTGATGTTATTGAGGTGTTGTTAGCTTGATTTGTGGGTTAAAACTGGATTATCCTTTGAAAATTTGTCAAAACAGGTTTTTAAGGGGTGTTTGGGTTAACTGCATAAGCAGGATTTGTGGTTTGTTAAGTATTGGATTTGTGTTGTTATCTGTTGGTATCTTCTTACCTGGTATACTTGACCATCTGTTTGCAGGTTTTGTGGTTTGAAACACCCAAATCTATAAAAGGGCCATAAAATCTTTGTTACTTGATAAAATTTGCTTAGGTTTAAGGGACACCTAGATCTAATCATAGACTAGGGTTAACAAGTGATTCAACCTAGTTAATAACATCAGGGAAGTAGGATTTGAGGCTTGAAATTGGATCTGTGGTCAATTAGATCAGCAAAGTGTGCATGAGTACTTGTAGTTCATATCAGTAACTTTAATCTACTTTGATATTGTTCTATACTTTGATTCAGTGATTGAAATAAGTTTGTTTGTGCTTATTCATAGTTTATATAGCTTGTGTATGCACCTTGTTGAATTTGGTTGGCTTATTCATGCTATATCTTCTTATTTGTGCATAACTGCTTATTTCTCATATCTGTGCTATATCCGGTGACTGTTTGCTTAATTTGAGCTTATTGTGTGAACCAAATTGTGGTTTTATTGTTGATATTGACTCCTTGTGATTCACAGATAACAAGGGTGCCCTTGTTTCCAATTGAATCCAACTGGATCTCTCTCAAAAGCTTGGTCAAATAGTCAAAACAGTGGGAACTCCTTTCCCCTGCTGCTAGCTACTGCTAGTGTATTTTGGGTTTCAGCTTATCAATAAGCTATAATATCTTATTTTAACCAGCAACAACTTGGATTTTGTAATAGGTGCTCATTATTTGACCCATTTGTTCATACTGGAGCATTTGGTGGGTTGACTTTAGGGTTTGACTAGAAAACCAACTTAATTGACTTTTTCATAAGTGCTTATTGGTTCATTCTGGCTTATTGGTGTTGCTTATTGGAATTTTGTTGATTGATTTGGCTTATTGAGTTCATTTGTGATATTTTGCAAGTTGAATCAAGTCTTGAGGTGCCCTAAATCTCAAATCCGACTATTTTGTCTTTTAGTGAAATATTACTTTGCTTATTTCTGGCTTATTGAGTGTGCTTTTTTAAAATTTCTTTTTACAGATCTCTTAAGCATCCCAAAAGAAGGTTGTGTGTCAAATTAGAGCTTATGGCATTAGCTTATTGCTTAATGGGCTAAAAAGCCCAATAAGGATAAGCTGTTTGCTTAATAAGCTGTGATAAGCTCACTTTCAACTTTTGGGCCTTCAGAGTTTTGTGTTTAGAATTAAATTTTGAGTCAGATTGGGCTTTTCCAAGTCCATTGGGCCTAGTTTGACTTTTTGGGCCCATTTAGCCCATTAGAGTTGACTGTTTTGGGCTTTGGCCCATTTGGAGGCCCAATAGGGGTATTCTGGTCATTTCACTTTCATTTTCTGATTATTTAGGTTAAAATAAACTATTTTGCAAGTTTTTAGAATTTTTTATAATTTTTGGATTTTTAATATTATTTTATTATTATTTTTCAAATTTCACATTTTTCAACTTTTTACATTTTTCTTAGCTTAAATACATTAAGATAGGATTTTTTCAACTCTTAGATTAATTTTATCACTTTTAGATTAATTTTTATAATTATTTTAAGTTTTAATAGTTTTTAAATCATTTTAAATAGTTTTTATTAGTTTAAAAATTTCTAAAAATAGTTTTTAATCTTTTTAGGTCATTTTAGAGGCTTACCAATTGAAAAATCTTTATTTGGGCTTTTTGATAATTAATTTGATTTTTAGGGCTTTAATTATCATTTAAAAATTGAATATTTAATTAATTAAAAGGTTTGAAAAAGTTTTGGTCATTGGTAAACTCTTAGTTTATTTATTTTGATTTTTGGTGAATTTTTGGTAATTTTTAGAATTAATTTTTATTTTAGCTTATTTTACGGTTTTACGTTTTGTCGTCGTAGTAATTAATTTCACGTCTTCGTCATCCTCTTGTCTCATCCCCTTCTTTCAATTATTAATCACAAACATTTAACCAGTTTTTCACACACATATACCTTCTTGGGAAACGAACTTCATTAGGGTCATTAACACTTGGTTTTTCCTAAAATCATTTGTTTAGTACTTACCGCTCATTTACGCTCTTTTGTTTTCCTAAACAAGAGGTGTAATTTACCACAATCAACTAGTAAGTCGGATGACTTCCAATATCATATAAGTATTTCAAAATTTCTTCGAGTTACATGGATTACTTCACAATCCAAGTATTCACAGATTTCAAGTCTTACGTATGATATAACGACGATAAGACGAACTTTTAAAGGAGTAGGGTAACAAAGGATATTGACTTATTTTTCCAATTAGTCAATGATTACGAAATCAATTATGATAAGATGAATATTCCAGTATTTTGGCATATTCATGATGTCCTTATCATGATTTACATGAGATTCAAATCTTCTTCATACTTCCGCGTAGATAAGACGTTCCGTACATATAACATCTAAGAATACTATTTCTTAGAGAGGGATAACGCTTAAATAGAAGTCGGTATTTCATATAAACTACAGGAGAATTTTGACAAACATATGACTTATAAGGCCACTTGTACTTATAAATCCTAGTCCAATGATCTACTATTTTGAAAATCCGACACTAGATGGTGCAAATTTCTGTGTGATGCAGGGTGTATTTCTTACACAGAAGAAAATTTTCAGCATATTCATCATAGATTGGCTTAGTAACATAAGTTATGGTAGTTTCTCGTTTATCAAAATTTACGAACGTTCCTTCATTGCTGAATTTACGCTTAAGATTTTTCTTATTTTTGCACAGAATTGTGCTTAAGTACCTTGTTCATCAACTCTTTGGGTAAAGGTTAATGAATTTTTCCAATATATTTGGATTTTGGAAGTGGTGATCTTTCTTCAAAATCTTTGATAAAATTCCTTGATAAACATTCTGATAATATCTTCTGATGAAGTTTTCTTGATAGAATTTTTAGATGAAATTCCATGACAAAATCTTCTGATGAAGGCTTTTATCATTCTACGAGATAGGATACAACTCTACTAACTCATGAAATTTCCTCGTATATGGCTCGAGGTTAATTCCTTTTATCATTAGCTAGCGGAGTTCTTCTTTCACCTTCTCGATCATCTTTCTAAGAGATAACTGAAATTTAATCAAGCGATCTTATGAACTTCTTTTATCTCAATAGGTTGAGCATAAAGAATCGATCAAGATAACTGATGAAATGCTATCTTCTGGTAGCAAGCTTCACTTTACAATTTCAAATATGATTAATACGATAGAAAACTAAATTGGCTCTTTCAGTCCAACGGGTGATACTAATAGCGTCTTTTCTTCCTTGGATATCAAAAACTAACCAGCCATATAATCTTATTTCGAATAGTACTTCTTATTGACAATTTGTAATTGCAGGATTGTAGCTACATCATCGCCAATCCTTCGTCAAATACTCTTAGGGTTTAGAATGATAGATAAAATAGAAAGAATTCAGAATTCAAGGTATACTTATATCAGAAAGCATCTGTCACATATGTATATGGATAAATATAAATTCTTTATCGAACACAAGGTATATCTTTTAGGTTTATTTGGTAGGAATCATACGAAACTTATCATGTTGATTATCATTCATATCTGAGGATAATAAATTCAATTGAGTTGGGTATATAGGGAATTATATTTATCGATTGGATTTATAAAGATATGACTCATACATAATCGTAACATAGTTTTTCCATGATATGGAATGGAGGAATATAACGGAAAATGTAAAAACTCGTCTTATAAAACAAGCTTCTCTTTTACATATCATATATTATATAAAAGAATCCTTTTGAGAAACAAAACCTAGAATAGCATGACTTTTAGCAAACTTGGGGAGTTTCCTTAGCCTTTCTTCAAACTTGCGGGTTATATTTAATTGATAATTCATATTATCATAGAAGATAACAGAAATTCCAAAAATATATACTTTATCTAACATATGCTTTTCCCATAATTAACGCAATTTCATTCATAATCATTTGGGAGAAAACCAAGAAATAGGGATCTCTTACTTCTCAGAAATAAGTATGGAATAACATGATTTGATGAGAAACACAACTTTTATTTATTAACAACTTGTCTGTTTATACTTATAGGACAAGCTTCACTGTTAATATAAAAGTAAAGACATAAAGTTGAAAATATTTACAACTTTTAGTCTAATGCCTTCATCTCTTCTTTTTAAGTTCTTTGATGGCATCAAAAAGACTTCGTATGTTGGCTCGATGTCTAATTTGAATGTCCTCAATGATTAACTCTAGAGTAGAAATTTCCAGTCGAGCTTGAACAATCGTGTATCATTTGTCTTCTCTACAACTTGGCCTTGGCTTCTTCAAAATCCTCTTCTAACTTCTCAACATGTTGTTGTATGATTCTTTGGCCTTTTCTAAGTCCTTGAACTTTATCTTCAAGATCTTCAATACGCTTGGAAGGAAGTTTTTCTAAATAGGGTAGGATTTTTTAAAATTGTTGTTCATAGGTATTTTTAGGAAAATTTTCAAATATAGGTGATGGTATATTAATAGGGTAAGGTGATAGATAAATTTGGCGTCGAGGTGTAAAATCTATTTCTTCATTATATGCTCGTATAAATTGCATATAAGGGTCATCATTAAAAGGTAGAACAATTTTTGGGATTTTCTGATCTTTGGATGATTTTTTTATGTATCATAGGGATTATTCGTTAGAAGATTGGAAATATACTTTGGGAAATCATCAGGAATACTTGCAGAACACGCATCTTGAGAATCCGATAAGATGATAACAGGAGGAAGATAGGAATACATATTTCTGAAAACGTCGATAAATAACTTATTTATGATAGTCTCATTATATTACGTACACATAAACATAATATCATTTACATCTAAATATAATCTTGAACATACCCATAATTCTGGAGAGTAGTAGTATAGGTATCATTCTTGTAGCAGCACTGGCTTTTGGCATGAAGGACTTTCTTGAAATTATTTTAAAAGTATTTATAGTCAAGATTTTAATTCTCGTTCTCTATAACCATGGCTCTGAGTACCATTTTGTAACACCCTCATTTTTACCTTAACGCAGCGGAACATTGATTTGGGGTATTACTTCATAGAACACAAGTCATAATAACAGAAAACAACTTAAAAGTGTGATGAAATCAACTTTCTCTATATATCATTTAAAAACCATAGTTTTACAATATGAGGTTCCCAAAATCTGGAATAATAATTTCAAGCTTGTGCCTCTTCATGCCATCCTCATGCTGCTCCATGCTAACAATCTTTAATACTTGAGATATATGCTTAAAATCAACATAATAGTTGGATGAATTCATAGGTTTGAAATCATTTTGAATACAAGATCCTTTTCCTTAGCTATGTTGTTATTCGCCCACATAAAATAATCAACTCTTATTGCACTAGCGCATGCACCGCTACTAACATTAACAGAAAAACAACAAATTGCCCTTATGCAGGTAGTTTGCCGGACTCCTAAGTTTGCAAAAGAAAGTGATTCCGATTAGACTAGGTAGGAACTATTAACATTCCAGCAAGTGCGACTTGCCCAGATAGGGGATGTCAGTCCTCAAATATTACTATTCACAATATTAGCGCTCATTTCTAGAATGATTAACGGCCATGATTGAAAATGGAATTAATGGAAATAAGTAAACGTAGTGTCAATAATCATATCAGGTAGCATACAAAATACTTGTATTCCAATTTAGCATATATCCCCCTCACGGGTTTTCAAATCAGTTAATAATTAGGGCTAGTGAGGCTATGAACTCACCCAGTGTCCATAGATTCTGAGCAGCAATAAGATATATTTCTTTCTCAAATAACAACTTGGTCTCACATACAACAACTTGGTCTTACACAAACCTAGATTAACACATTTTGTATAGTATCAAGTCTTTGATCTTTAGTTCTAAGTTTTAAGTATTTCTTCGTGATATTTGCCTAAGGTTCATAGGTTATGTATAATATCACATCATTGTTCAGGTCATCATACTCGGAATCCATTCTATAAACGTTTGAGGAGTGAGGGCACTTTAAATTGTAAACCCAACCACTCAGTCCATTCGTAATATCGAGATGGAACATTTTGTACAAAGCTCCCTACTAACATGACATGTTTATTACTTTCTTCAAATGATAACTAATATATATATGGGGTAATATATCTTTTAGTTTCGAAGTTGGCAAAAATTGCCCTTTATTATAAGTTTAGCTTAATTACACTTTTAACCCTTTAAGTATATAGTTTAAATACTTACAATTTCGACCTTCTAATATTAACCTCAAGGTTTCAAACTTTACAATATTAATCCTTATAGTTTTAACTTTCATAAAATGACACTTTTGGCTCAAAATGTTAATAGTTTCAAAAATGACAGTTTTAGTCCCTATAATTGCTTAACATTACATAACAACCTCAAAATTGTATCAAATGATCTAGGAACTTAAAGCAAAGTTTATGAACACTTTTATAATCGTAATAACAACATTTCTTCATAATTATATCCTTTGAAATGGGCTTTTACTCAATATTTCCTGTAAATTATAAAACTAGGATTTTACGACATCTTTAGCTTATAACTTCCATTTTAAATGATCATATGATCTAATTTATTCTATATTAGTTTTATAACGTCCAATAAACATCATAAAAAGTCAATGAAAACATTATAACAAGATCAAAGCTTAGTTCACATAGAGATTACCTAGGTAGCTCCAAAATGGCTCCATACGGCTTCCTATGAACACTACTTGCTACCAAAGCTTCAAGAGCTTCAATGGATTCCTTCTAGACCAGGTTTTTGGTCTTCTAAGAGTCCTATAACTTTTGTAGAAGTGGAATTCAGAATGGGTATGGAGGTAAAGAGAAAACGGGGTACAAGTTCTCTATGGTTTAATTCACCCCTATTTATAGTGTTTTCAACCCTTAGGCTCCAAGTTCTGGTATTAAACGTGTAATATAGATAGATTAGTGACTAAGGGAAGCTAGGGAAGGTCTATGCAAGTTTATAGATGCTAAGAACAAAAAATCTTTGTCTTGTGGTTAAGAATGGCTCACGACAAGATATAGATGAGAATAGTGATGTGTAAACCACAAGCAGGTGCATCACCTACTTAGAAATATCTCAAAATATCTATTAGTTCTAATCCTAAGTTTTAATTTGGTAGGGAAAGGTTTTAAATGAGTTTTTGGAGGGAAAACCCTAGTCGGGTTCAATTCTAAGGCTTGTAACTTTGTAACTTTGTATTCTTGCAATTAAGGGTTTCAGAATGTGATTAGTGATAGATTAGGGTAAAATTAGGGTTATATATTGTAATTAAGAAGTTTGGGTCTTTGGTTTGAAGTTTATCAAAGGTTTGAGGTGAAATTGGGAAGAAAACCTAGACGGGTTAGGGTTTCTAATGATCTAGGGCTAAATCCTTGTTAAATCCATTATTCTTAATTTTTCTACTGATGTAAACTCAATTTATACCTCCTACATTTTCCTCAATGTGTTCATGAAGTCTCTACATTGGTTTTACTAAGTTATTCTAAGTAAACATGTCCAAAGGGTGAAATTAACTATTTCGACCTAATTTACAAGTCATGCATTGAAATGTTGTACCTTGTGCTTTTGGGTACTTCTACCTTGTATTAATATAATGTTATAACCTAAATGTAATTCTATGAATATTTGTAGACTTGTCCTAAAAGACTAGGTATTAATTCTAAGTGAAATGCTTAATATAAGGGTTTTTAGGTCATCAAGCCTAATTACTTTGCATTTTGGGTAATTAGTGTTTATCTCCTGATATAAACTTATTATAAGGCTTATATGATGTGTTTAAGGTGTCTAAAGATTCTACATACTTATTTTAAAGGTTTGTATAGGTTAATCATATCATAAGAGGTAATAGGTTTAATTATAATCATATGCTTTAAAAACTTGTACTTCGTGCTTTACTTATTTATACATGAACTTGAAGTGAAGTTATATCCTTAATATGATACTTGGTTTAGTTTTATAATTGGTTTCAAAAGATTAGATCTTAATTCAATGTAAAACTGATTTTAGGTGCTAATCTAGGTTACTAGGTCCTATACTTGTAATTAGCTTTAAATTACTTATACTTAGAGTCTTATAATCAAATATCTTTTCTATATGGTAGATTATAAATTTTACATTTGTATTTTGATATTCATATATAGATATATTGTAATTATATTGCTTGAAATATTAGTTTACAAAGGATTTCTAGGTAGTGATCTAGACTATTATGTACATTTATTTATACTTAGCTTTGTAAGGTTTGTTCTTACCATTCTTAGATAATATTATACCTTTGTAAACTAATATTTCAAGCAATATAATTACAAGAAAGGGATTAAGACACTTATAGAGCATTTTAGGACAAATAATAGGGTTCTTTAAAGGTAAACGTGGCCTGAGACAGGGTGATCCATTATCGCCTTACTTGTTTACTTTGGTTATGGAGGTGTTGACATTGATTCTTAAACGTACGGTTCGTGATTCTACTTCCTTCCGGTTTCACAAGAACTGTGAGGAGCTAGGTATTATTAACTTATGTTTTGCTGATGACTTGTTTATCTTTGCTAGAGGAGAAGCCAATTCAGCCAGAGTTATCATGGACTCCCTTAATGAGTTTAAGTTGGTTTCGGGATTGACCCCTAGTTTACCTAAGAGTACATGATTTTTTTGTAATGTGCCTTTACATGTGAAGCTTGCTATTTTGGATATTATGCCATTTGCAGAAGGTACATTACCGGTGAAATACCTTGGTGTGCCTCTTATCTCTACTAGGCTTTTTCCTCGAGACTACAAAATTCTTGTGGAACGAGCTAAAGATCGTATTGGTGATTGGAAGAATAAGTCGCTATCCTTTGCGGGCAGGCTTCAACTTTGTAAGTCGGTTATTTCCTCTTTGCATGTTTATTGGGCTTCAGTTATTGTTCTCCCTATGGGGATTATTCATGATATTCAGCAAGCTATCCGGGGATTCTTGTGGTGTAATGGGGATTTAGTGAGGGGAAAGGCTAAAGTTGCTTGGAATCACATTTGTCTCCCGAAAAAAGAAGGGGGTCTTGGTCTAAGGAATCTTGCTATTTTTAATGAGGCCTTAATGACTACTCATATTTGGAACCTTGTAAGTAATAAAGAGTCGTTATGGGTGAAATGGATTCACATGTACAAGCTCCATGGGCGTTCTTTTTGGGATGTGCCTATCATGTCTGATTTGAGCTGGGGATGGCGCAAGATTTTACAACTACGGGGGAAGATCCGTCCATATGTTTGGAAGAATATTGGTAATGGCCAATGTACTTATATGTGGCACGTCAGGTGGGATATTCAAGGTCCTTTTAGTAGCATTCTAACTCCACGTGACATTACTAGGGAGGGCTGTGGATTATCAGAAAGCATGGCTGATCATATCATCCATGATACATGGGTGTGGCCTCAATCTTGGCTCGCGAAAGCTCCAATTCTACAACAGGTTCCAGTTCCAACCCTTAATGATCAGTCGGATGTTACGTTATGGAGAGATTCTCAAGGTAATATTTTAAGATTTTCTGTTTCTCAAACCTGGGAAGTTTTGCGTGATCGAGGCGCAATTGTACCTTGGTATAGAATTGTTTGGTTTCCCCACTGTATACCTCGGCACGCTTTTCATCTGTGGCTCGTTATGAGGCGTAGTCTGAAGACTCAAGACCGCATGCGGCATTGGGACATGGTTAATACAGATAACACCCAACTTATGTGCCCGTTGTGTGAAACACAAATGGATTCTCATGAAAACCTTTTCTTTGAGTGCTCATTTGCCGTGCAGATTTGGTTTGGTGTTCGTTCATTAGCAGGTATGGAGAATATTGGACCATGGTTAGATGATATTATTCAGTACCTACAACCTATTGCAAGGCAACGTACGGCGTTAAGTGTTTTTGGAAGACTTATTTTTGCTGCTACTGCATACTATGTGTGGAATGAACGGAATGCTCGTCTTTTCAGAAAGGTCAAGCGCTCCAGGACAGAAATTGTTGACATCATAATGGTTACGGTTCGTTTGAAACTCTTAACGTTCAAATTCAAGAATACAACGGCTGTTAATGACTTGTTGGCAAGATGGAAGATGAATGCATCGTTTAGGCTTTATGTCTAGATTGATTTGTTTGTGTTTTGTTTAGTTCTGCGTTGTAGGGCATGTCCTACACGCTCGTAGTTCAAGTTTTGCTTGAGGTTAATGTGGTACACAACCACATTTCATTGTACTTAATTTTTATTGTGATTAATACCATTTTCCGGGGTAGATACCCTTTTACCCCAAAAAAATAGGACAAATAATAGGGTGAAATGACCCCTAGAAAGTGTATAAAATGACACCTCATCAAATATCCTTACACTTGGGATTTGCTTGTCCTTAAGCAAGTGAGCTTTTCTAACTAACATAGTTATACACTGGGGCATTTCGTTTAACGTTCAAAACAATTACAACATACCTAGATAGACTTTCGTTAGTAAACACACAAAAATTACAAATGCTAGCATCTCACATAAGTGTTTAATCTCACATCGCTCAAGTATCATTTATATAATACAACGGGAAACGAAAACACAAATTATTCACTCATTACATGTCGTAGCATATAGATTACCATAGGCTTGATAAATGATCAAACCTCCACCGCTATGACGTAAGCACCTAGCATTCACTATCAAAGAGGACTTTATAAAGGCTTGTAATGGGGGGGGTTTAAGGATATGGAACCACGTGTATGAATAGACATGGGATTTAGGGGTCGCAAGTCAACTGTATGCACAATACTTATAGTGTTTCCAATGACAACATGCGACTTCCAAATTCTTTAATATACAACACTTTGATACATACAATACTTTACAATGGAGCTATTTTTTGCTGTTCACCTTTTCTAACAATAAAAATAAACATGCGTAGGGATGTGTAGCATCCCTACACTTGATCTTTACTAAAACTAAAAAGTACTCCTACGGCTCGAATTATAAGGATCAACTCACGTGGAGTTCTTCGTTAAGCACATATGGGGGGTAATATTATGTCTTCCTCATTCTTCTTCATAATGTCAACAACATGGTTATCAATCACTTTAAAACTATATACATTTTCTTCTCGATTTGGCAACAGAGTTGACTCGGGGTTTACATAAAAGGGTTATAACAATAATGCACTAAAAAGAGTGCATACACGAAAGGCTATGCGATTTGGTTGTAACATTTAGTAGGGTGTAAACAATTCTCTTCATTAACAATCTAGATTAACCCGAATGTTAAATTAAAAATCGCGAAAAAATTGGCTCGGAGGAGTGTTAGGAGTGACTTGCACTAAAAAGGAGTGTTAAGTATAGGGTGTTGGGAGACTTATATGATCAGTGTGATCATCATAACTAAACATATATCTAAAGTTTTATCCTACAAGGTTATCCTAATGCCTCTTATCACATATCAAAATACTAATTCACATGAATGTGATCTCACTTGCGGTCTTGGAATGCATCACAATGTCAACTTTTATAATCAAATACACTATCGGCACACTCATATAGTTTCAAATCGGTTCTATATTTCCAAAAAAAAGCGGTGAGATAAAAAATGCGACAATCAAAGATGAAAGAGACACAAATGATTAGCTGGGCACTTAACTCGATCAGGCCAAAGATTTTTCAACTATCATGGATCCTCAAAAATAGATGTCCGAACTCCTAGAGATCTAAAGGTTTAACCTCACATTTTGGTATGGAATATTTTTATGTGGTGGGGGTATGTTCTAGCAATGCAACTCCTATCAATCAGAGGTATTTACCATTGGAGTTTTCTCTAAAATATATCATAACTTTTTTTAAAATTTGGGCGAAATTTTGTTTTCACTATGTTTTGGTATATTACTCATCATTTTAAGTCGTAAGCAAATAACAAGAGAGAGTATAATCTAAGGTCTCTTATATACCCTCCCTACACTTCGAACGAACATTGTCCCCAATGTTCTAAAAGTATTTTAAAAGAGAAGACAGGTAAAGCGATGAGAGAAACTAATACTCCCCAGGTTTAGGTATATATGGATGGAAGGTTGATCTTTTGGCTAAATCGTCATCCTAGAGTCGTCATTAAGCTTCCATCGTTTGGGATAATCTTTAATGGGACGCTCCAACCAATTATAACATGAAAATCAAAGATAAGAACACACTACCCCGAGTAAAATCTACGAGAAACAATATAATAAAACCCTTAAAAGTAAAAAAAACATGTTAGCCTAAGAAGCAACTGAAGATAAGTTATGTGTATGTTATCGGTTTAAGTTGGCTGTGCAAATCTTAGAAAAATCACATTTAGAGATGAAAACACTTTAAAATAAATAATTTTTGAAAAATCAATGTTTTTTCCTATAGCTACCATGCGACAGCGTCATGCTATATGGGCGACGCCGTCGATAGCCCCTGATGAATTTCTAAATTTCATTTTTATTTATGCATTTAATGCATGGGTGGTTCTTTTGGAGATTTTTAGTGTACATGTCTACAAAAACATCAAACGTACACATGACACAAACAAACATAAAAAAAAATGGGTGATTAACAACAAACTAACAAACCTCCGTACACTTATTTTTTACGTGAAATAACTTTACATGTTAAGTAGGAACAAAATAAAGCATGATACATTGCAAAATGGATACAAGAAACAAGTTTATTACATTGAAATCACACAAGATGCATACAACTTAAATCCTAAGATGCATGAATTTAAACAAAGTTGGGTTGCTTCCCAACAAACGCCTTTCTTTATTTTACGAGTCTTTTAGCTAGACTCGAGGTCACTCTACTAGGTATTATGGAGCTCATCCAAGTCGAGGATGTCACTTGGATTGAATTTGTCATTTAATTTTCTAGTAGTTGGCATCTTCGGTATTTATTTTCAAATTTCTCACCCCATCGGGGTCACTTAACTCAATTCTCACATGCCATGACGCACTTCCATATTTGGGTGGTTTTTTTCCATCTTCACCCATCAATAAATGAATCCTCACCATCCTATCTAAAGGTTAGGGCATCTCTAAAAGGGTTTAGTTCGACATTCCTTATTTTTTCTATTTCTCCGGGAGGGAGTGTTTCGATCAAGGACTTGGCCAAATAACTTGACCTTTTGGGACCTATGAATCAGTGTGCATAAGTTGGTAGCCTAATTTGAGTAGTCCAATGTTGTACACGGTTTTCACCAGGACTAATTTTCCTAACTCTGAATATAGACTTGTCTCTCCCTCTCCTACCGCTATTCTAGAGTTCTTACAATCAATGATGGCACTAGCGGTTGCTTGGAATCCTCTTCCTACTAATGAGGGCATGTAGGGTCTTTCTTCATATCTAAGACATAAAATATCCTTAGAGTATAAGCTTTTCAATCCTTACCTCTATATCCTTAACTATTCCTAACGGGTAAGCCTTACTTCCATCGGTTAACGTAAATATAGTGTCGGTCTCTTCTAGTAATCCTAAGTTAAGCTTTTTGAACATGTCCAAGGGGATTATGTTTGCACTTGATCTTAGGTTGGCTAAGGCATTGAAGGGCTTAGAGTCTCCTAATTCACAAGGTAATACGAACAATCCTGGTTCTTGAAGGTTCTTAGTTGTTCTTCCATGAAAGAATGCAAACCCACTTTCTCCTAACTCTACGATGTCCTCACAAGTTAGGGCATTAAGAACCAGGGTCTTATTTTTTTATTTCTCGTTTGTTTCAACTTATTTGGATTCCATATTTGCCATAGATTTTTAATAGCTAGCGGGAGATTTGATGTTGGATTTGACCGATATGACCGAGTGATAACTCGAAGAGCTTTGCGGGTCTTCGTGTGACGGCACCGTTGACATAGCTTGGATATTTACTTTTGGATTTTTAACGGTGTTGGTTAGGAGTGCTCTTGCTCGATTGTTGACAACCTTCAATAGAATGTCGAGTTTACTTGCGATTTGCTAAATTGTTACTTATATTCTCGCTTTATAAGTGACATTCTAGCTTCTTGAGCTGCCATGAATCTCGTCATCATCCCCTCGAGGTGGGGTCGATTTTCGAAGAACGAAGGATGGTTCGAAGTTGAACGAGTTTGTTGGTAATGATTTGGTGGAGAGGAAGGGTTGTTTTGAGGTTGCTTCCACCTAAAATTAAGGTGATTCCTCGAAGACGGGTTGTAAGAATTCCATTGGTTGTTAAGTTCGGGCCTAAAAGTAAACCACTTATTTCTTGCTCCACCAACACGCGAGGATGCATATTCAACATAAGCTTGTTCGGAGGTTTTCATGCAATATTGCGTGTCGTGAGGACCACCGCAAAAGTTGCACGTAGAGGCTACTTTGTGAACTTGGATAGACGAGTTGGACTTTATTTTCAAGCTGTTAGAATATTAGGAGTAATATTAAACATAGGTTAGGGACTTAAGTGTACTTTGTAATATAGATTAGGAATAAACTTGTATTAGGAAGGTGCCTACCCCCTCATCTCTATAAATAGGGATGAGGGGGGATCCTAATTCATTGAATTCTTCTTCCCAATGTAATCTTTATTAGGGTTATTAATAAAGGGGTAGTTGGGGGTATTCCGTGTGCATATACTATTGTCGGTTCTTTGTAGTCTCTCTCGTGTTCGCTACTTGTGCTCGATACAACTCGCGATCTAGCGGTTCCGCGTTATCGAACTTCGGGTTTGTTGTCGGTTTCGTACAACAAGTGGTATCAGAGCTCACGGTTATTGTGGTCTCACGAAGGTCGAGTGCTAGATCGAGGTTACGAGTTGGTTAAAAGATCGAGGTATCGAAGTTCGGCTTCGGTTTCGGGTTTTGCGAATCGTTGAAGTTGGCGATCGCCGATTTGGGTATCAAATCGATTAGTTGGCTAAACTTAGGTTCGATTACGGTTTTTCAAATCGGTTTTGGTCGATTGTCGCAATAGTGATCGGTAATACATGTGAGGGATAGTCTTGCATTAAAGGTAACATAATTCAAATATTATTAATTTAATATTGAATCTCACGTGGAAGAAAGAAACTACAAAGGTGACAAAAGGTTTTTCCATGTTTATGGTATCCAAAAGTCAACGATTGGCTTTGGTTTAATAAATACCACTTCAAGTTTAACGTTTTAAGGTTTTTTCTTCCAAAACGTTGGTAATTAATCTAGGTTATCTAGATTGAGTGAACTTGAAGGGTTTCGTTGTTGCGAGTATTTCTTGTGGTACAAGTTTTCGATCGTGGTTTGCTTGGGTTTTCAAGTTGGCGGTCGGGTTTGCTTGTTCGGAATCGAGGGTTTAGGGTTTCTAATAAATTCGATTTGCAAGAAGGTTTTTTTCTTGTGGTTCAAGTTTGATCGTGGTTCGCTTGGGTATTCAAGTTTACGATCGGGTTGCTTGTTCATGATCGAGGGTTTAGAGGTTTTCTAATAAATTCGATTTGCAAGAAAAGGTTTTAGCAACAACGGGTATATTGCACACGGCTTGCGAGGCTTGTCGGTAAAGTTGGTTAAGAAACAACTAGACAAGGTTTGTAGCAAGGTTAAAGAAGATTCAAGACTTGTCGAGGTTGCAAGATTTCTTAGGTTATTAGAAATCGGTTTTGCAAAATTAAAAAGTACGACAAGGGTTACTTCAAAAGGAGTCGGGTACTTTCTTGATTCAAGGGTTGTCGATTTGTTGGATAGGTTAATTTCCAAGGCTCAATCGATATTTGAGTAAGAAAGGGTGTTCTTTTGAAGGGTTACTTGGTTTGATCGATTTCTAAGAAGGTTTCTCTTAGGGTTATATCGATAAAGCAAGGGTTTTTCTTTATACAAGGGGACTTCGTAATTCGTGATTGTGAGGTTTAATATATCACAAGGTTTAGCGAATTATCGAAGGGACTTTGTCGGTTTGTGATTGTGATATTTTCACAAGGTTTAGCAAACAACAAGGGGATAAAGAAGAATGGCTAGTTCTATAACTAGGTTTGACATCGAAAATTTCGATGGGTTTAATGTACACAAGCATGGAGGTTCTAAACAAGTTGGGTTCAAACAACTTGGTCCTGGTGTTAAAACAGGAGTCCATGGAGTACATGTTTATAAACATGTTTGGTTTGAGGTGGAACTGCAGGGAGCTCAAGAGAATCGTGAAGCTGAGGTTTTTCAGGATAGTAACGATCATGTTGAAGTGGCTCAAATACGGTTTGAGGTGGAACTGCATGGAGCTTAAGGAGGTCGTGAAGCTGAGGTTTTTCAGGTTAGTAACGATCATGCTGCAGTGGCTCAAAGACGGTTGGAGGACAAACAACCTGAAGAAAAGACAAACACGTGCTGCTTGATAAATGAGCAGGAAAAGGTACATCTTGGTATAAAGGTGGGGGCAAACATTACGGTAACCGGAGTACCTGGTCAAGGGTGCGGAGGGTAATGTTGCTGAGAAGAAGAACGTGAAGGAGTTTATGGAAGCTAATCTAGGGAAATTACAGAAGTGCAATGCCTGGTCGACAAGGTGGTTCCCGGTTCGAGGTTCCAACACCGGTAAAGGGTGTTGAGTATCGGTTATGTTTAAGTGTTACTCCTAAGGTGGAAATTGTTAGAATATTAGGAGTAATATTAAACATAGGTTAGGGACTTAAGTGTACTTTGTAATATAGATTAGGAATAAACTTGTATTAGGAAGGTGCCTACCCCCTCATCTCTATAAATAGGGATGAGGGGGGATCCTAATTCATTGTATTCTTCTTCCTCAATGTAGTCTTTATTAGGGTTATTAATAAAGAGGTAGTTGAGGGTATACCGTGTGCATATATGTTTGTCGGTTCTTTGTAGTCTCTCGTGTTCGCTACTTGTGCTCGATACAACTCGCGATCTAGCGGTTCCGCGTTATCGAACTTCGGGTTGTTGTCGGTTTCGTACAACACAAGCTTAACAAGAAAGTGATAAGATGTTTTCGGGACATCTTGAGGCTGTGAGATAGCCTTGACCGGTTTGGTGGAGTCTCTTGGATTAGACCAACATTCAAATCTCACTTCAGATCTTAAGCTCAAGCCTTCATGTATTCCTAGCTGGCCTCGCGCTTTTACCAAGACGACCTTGTTTATACGAATAAACAAAAAGGGGATGGGGTTCATCTCCAAACCCTTCTTCCCACAGTGGCTGCTAAAGCCTAAAAAACTGCATAATAAAATAAAATAAAATAAAAAGAAGTTTGAAATCATCATAGCAAAAATGGCCGGAAATAAACCAGAAAGTGATTTGTTTTCAACAGATGACAAGTCACAATTCGCGTTTTCATTTATTGATTCCCAACAAAAATCTAGTCCTCCAGTTCCACCCCCTCCTTGTACCGAAGAAGTTATAATCTCTGAGGTATATTCATTTTCATTTTCATTTTCATTTATTATATGAATATGAATATAAGCATCTGTTTTTATATTATTTGTAATTGTATTAGGTTTCTTCTTCTGTCAAACCCACTTTCGAGCCTCTTCATTTTGATGGACTTACTCTACTCAAGGTAAAACCCTTTTTCCTGCTTTTTTCGTCAATCGTTAATAATTTTAACTTACAAATATGTATGTCATTGTAAGCCCACTTATAAGCTTCAGGTGTTTGTTTCCGCTTATATAGCGCGCTTATGGCTTATTTAGTTTTCCGCTTATGTTTTGTAAGCTCACTTTTTATGGCTTATTCTGAAACTTTTTCGCTTGCATAAGCTTATCATGTCATAATATATAAGCCGAAAAGTTTCAAAATAAGCCACAAAAGGTGGGCTTACAAAACATAAGCCGAACACCACATAAGCCAAAAGCCTGCTATATTAGCTAAAACAGACACCCTAAGAATACTAATATCAGTCTCTAAATGTAACTACTTTTCTTCATCCAAATGATCAAAAGCTGTTATCTGCAATTGGGTGTTTAAATATCTTGACTCATTGTACCTGTAAATCAGTAATAACCTAAAAGTTCACACACAACCTCAAATGACATATTCACACCCAAAACGTAATGCCTAACACCCTTAAGCAAAAATAAATTAGGTTACAGATCTTTGTTGTTTATTGGTATAAGGTGTTATAAGTATTGTAGTTTATCTGATCATTTTTTAGGTTATTGTACGTGTTGATCCCTAAATATTCAAATTTTTTTGCCAAAACATTACTTTAATTTGCATAAAAACACATAAAAACTGTCTCTTGCAACCTGCTTTATTACAACTGATTATGTGTTTCTGATTGTTTCAATTCACCAGTGATGTCAAAATGCAATAACAAACACCCCCTGAACAAAGAATTCTGGAATTACAGATCTTTGTTATATATTACCATTGGGAAGTGTTTTCTGTGTAAACAGCAAACCCAAATGCATCAGCTTAAGCTGACTAGAAAATTAGATTCCACCGTTTGCAAAGTTCAACAATCACGGGCTCAAAACACTTTGTTGATATGTTACAAACTTTTTAAGCAATACGTTCCAAAATGGTTGGAATGTTTTCTTTTGATGACGTTCCTCTACTTTACTAAATTATTGGCATCACAAACATCAAAATTACCAACCGGATGTGCAATTCCTTTGATACTTGCGATGCTATGGGTTGTGAAGTCCAACACTGCTCTTGCTTTATACAAGTACTTACTTTGCAGGGGTACTGATTAATTGTCTTCTTTTTGTAGGGACGAGTGAGCACTCAAGAAGTTTTTTCATTGTCAAATTCAGATTTAGTACCAGGAAAATATGAAGGTTTTTTCATGCTGTTTCTTCACTTATTTTTTAGCACCTTGATGATCAAGCAGATCAGCTATATAATATTGTGTTTATGATTTTTGCCGTTTTTTTTTTGTCTTAGGTGGGCTAAAATTATGGGAAGGATCTTTAGATTTGGTGAAGACTCTTCGCTCAGAGGTGGAATCTAACAATTTAACATTGGTTGGAAAGAAAGTATTAGAGGTGGGATCCTATTGCTAAATTGGTTGTAAGTTTTCTTATTGCTTCGATACAGTTATCAAATAATATGCGTTAGTCTTTGGAAGTATAGTGATACAGATACTATGTCGGTTAGTTTAGTGATTTCATTAGAAAATACAAATTTAGTATATGGACTCTATTTTTAAGAATCTTTAGTCATCAGTCATCACTTCTTACTTGGTTAGTGTTCGGATTTGTGTTTTAAGTCATTTTACGATATTAAATGAACTAATAATTAACTTTAATAAAAGGGGTTACAGGATATCCATTTGTATGTGCTTCTGCTGTTTAAAATTGTAATAATCATATAATTAGATGATTAAGTGCCTCACAGATTCTGATGATTGTACTTGTTTTGAAATTATTACTTAACCTCTTACTAACTAGACAAAGAAAACATTATCAAAATAATCCAACATTGAAAACTGACTCTAGTGAAATTCAAATTGTGATATATAGATTATTAGTTCCAAACGCAGATCCAAACACCTGTTAGTTGGATCAATATCTTTTAGCTTAGGTGATTGAGTCATTATAACGCTTCCTAACCACATTTAATCTTATACAGCTTGGTTGTGGCCATGGGCTTCCCGGAATATTTTCTTACCTTCAGGTAAGCATTCATGTTTATCCTTATTGCCTAATCGTTACAAGAAAATACTTTAAATTCGGACGTAACTGATCTATTTTATACTTCAGGGTGCGTCTGCTGTACATTTCCAAGACTTCAATTCTGAGGTTCTAAAGTGTCTCACGATTCCGAACGTTGTTGCTAATCTTCCTGTAAAGTGTCAGTCACCAGATACTGATTTAGAAGTCCGATTCTTTGCTGGGGATTGGAGTGAAGTACATAAAATCCTGCCTGATCTACAAACTGAGGACAAAGGCTCGAACTGTATTTCAGGGGCGCGTGCATCTTATGGCTATGATATTATTCTAATGGCAGAGACAGTTTACTCAATTTCTACTCTTCCTGTCCTCTATGAACTTATTAAGAAGGTTACTAATGGTTTCATCTTCATTAGTATTTTTTTCATTTTATAATCTCCTGACAATAATGTAGACGTGTTTGCTTGCAGTGCATGAGTCATCCTCATGGAGTTGTTTACATGGCAGCAAAAAAGTACTATTTTGGGGTTGGAGGGGGATCAAGACGTTTCATATCATTGGTCGAGAAAGACGGTGAGCTAATTCAATGACGAGGGGGTTTTGTGACTTGCTAGTATATGGAACACTGATAAAAAATATAGCAATAATCTTGGATTTTTTGAAATTTTTTTATATTATTAGTTGCCATTAACTGAGTATGTCTCTGTTCATGCAGGTGTTATGACAGCTAGCCTCATTGCTGAGGTTGGAGGTGGATCCTCTAACGTTCGTGAAGTATGGAAGCTCCAATTCAAGTAACATTCATAATATTTATGTCTTACGATTTAGTATAAATCTCCACATTGATGAAGTTTATTGAGTATTTACTGTATTATCTCCTGGATTACTTTCTATACTACATAGATGAGTTAATCTAGATTACTTCAAATTTGTCAGTTTCTTATTCTGAAGAAGGCTAATTAATGATTTGAATATCACCCTGATTTGCACGTGGAAATGAGTCCTTTTAACCTCAGAAAACCGAACTCTTGCTCTATAGTTACAGGCTAGTTGTTATGACCAGCAGGACCCGAATTCAAAATAGAGATGTCCTGATCTTTTTACAGCTTTCTTAGGGTGTTTATCTTGTTTTTTGAATTGTTTATTTAGGGTAAAGTCTAGGTCTTTAGGGTTATCAGGTAGTGCTATTTGTTAGAGATTTTTTCCTATAAATGTAAGCTGCCTTTTCGTTAATAAGATATGAAATTTAAGTAAATTGAGTTATTCTCAGAGATCGTCGGGTTCTCTCTAACGAGCCCTTGGCTTATTCTATCAGTATAGGCCATCACAGAAGAAAGTCACAGCAACATCTTGTGACTGATTCTGTGGAGAATCGTCCTGTAACCCGATCACAGACCCGGGACCATAACACTAGTATGGACTTATGGTCATAAGTATATTAAGCCATTGATAGCCTTCGGTTTATCTGTTACTAGCATATGAGAGTACCTAGTTTGCAAGTTTGTATGAATTGAAAAGTAGAAATAAAATTTATATAGGAAATTAAAGTTTTATATAGCTTAATGAAAAATACCAGGTTTTGCATAAACAACAAACATGAATATTCATATCCAGGTGCAGTGAGAGCCTTTGAATCATACAGATATCTGGTTCATCAAACTCTAAATCATTTTGCTTTACCGAGCAAGCCATAACTGTTATTCAACTTCTACACTGATAGTACTTTGAGCAGCCTCTGTTGTAAGGATTAGAGGCAGGAGGGGTACAACTACCAGATTTTGTATAAGCTTCACCTTTGCCACCACCATTGCACGCGGGTTGGTCTCTTTTTAAAGCCCCAACAGAAATATACCTCTTTTCTTGCAAATACCTCTTTGTAATTTCTGATCCCAACACTTCTTCCAATAAATCTTCTAATGAACCATTGGAGGGTGGTCTTGCTACAATTTCATCCCCATACACTGCGCTTTCGAGGTGCGGGAGGGATGAAATGGCCAGAAAGAAGAGACATAGGCGGAGGAAACGAATCTTGATACTAAACAAAGACTCCATTGGTTTGATCTCTGAGGCTTGTTTGGCTTTCAGCTGTTTTTCCGCTTTGTTAAGCACCATTATATTATACTTTGCAAGTGGATGACACACTATAAAGGTAGCACTTCACCTAACATAAGTGCACACACTATATGATGAATTCTTTCTGCTTCTTATAAGTTATGTGTGCCTTTTACATGTAACAAGAAAAACGTTTTAAATATAGTACGGGGTCGTGTTAGGTGTACGACTAGCGGTTCAATCATTAATGGCTTTGCTGAATTAGTTTTTTGTGATTTTTCGCTAGACAAGTGATGCTATAGAATGTTTTGGTCTAACTTTTGAATAATCAAACACTTGTTTTTTGTTTTTCCCATTTGACCGAAAGTAATTTGTTTTAAGTTGCCTTTTAATATTTTTTTTTTGTTATTTGAAGGTATAAATTTGCAGTTGTCATCTGATAGAAGGGTGTAAACTATTACTATTAATCTTGATAATCCAAAGTGTTTGTGGGTTAATTGCCAGTCACGACGCTTAAGTTTGACATGTTTGAAGTTAATTACTAGTTTGCATATACGCTTCTCAAAGAATGTAATTAGACCCAAAATGTGACATAAGATTCGTTTAGAGATGAGTCTTGATTCTTAAATGCCTTCCTGCTAAGATCCACTTATAAAGGTAGCACCTCACCTAACTTGTAATTCATACACAATATGAATTCTTTCTGCTTCTTATGACTTCTGTGTGCTTTTTTCATGGAGAAATGCTATGTTCACACCATTTTTACAAAAAGGAAGTGAAAATAAGAGAGAAAGTACAATTTTATTGGTACATGTAACTTGCCACATGTGTAAGTGGAATTATTTTTGTAAAAAGAGTGTGGGTGTAAGATTTCTCTTTTTTCATGTAGCAACAGGGCGGACTTATGTATACGGTCCGGGTGGTGGTGGTGGTGGGGTGTGTGTGTGGGGGTGGGTGGGTGGGGGGGGGGGGGGGGGGGGGGGGAGCATGGTTAGACCAAAACGATGAGATTACGGTGGATTTTTTCTTCAATTTTTTTTAAATGCCCCCCACTCGAAACACAAATTGCCCCCATTCACATATTGAAGTCCAACATATAACACTCTAAAACCTAGAAATCTTTCATTTCTTAAGTTAAAATATTTGATTTTTTATTTGGATTTTAGATTATTTTGCCTTGCTATTGTCAATTTTTTTTTGCCCCCACAGTCTAATATCCTGCGTCCGTCACTGTGTAGCAATGTTCGAATATCACATGGGACCGTGTTAGGTGTACCACTAGCCGATTATTCATCAATGTCTTTGTGATATATATTCGTTAGACGAATGAAAATTTAAAACTTCCATTTTTAAGTTAAAATATTTGATTTTTTATTTGGATTTTAGATTCTTTTGCCTTGCTATTGTCAAATTTTCTTTTGCCCCTCACAGTCCAATATCGTGCGTCCGCCACTGTGTAGCAATGTTTGAATATCACATGGGACCGTGTTAGGTGTACCACTAGCCGATTATTCATCAATGTCTTTGTGATATATATTCGTTAGACGAATGAAAATTTAAAACTAGTCTGCCAACATATATGTTTCTAAAAAGCACAATATCATATGTTTTGATATGATTTTTTTGTTGTCATGTATTCCCTTTTTGAGAATGTTATTTTTTTTTGGCGGCAAAGAAAAAACCGTAATCCTAAACCTCTCTTTTGATTCTATTATGCTTGTTTCCATTCATCGATTAACGTTTGTATTACGTGATTTAATCCTTCTTATTCTTTGATTTCGCTTCTGTCAATTCGTGAGAAGAATAAGCTTACACTTGTTGTTCCCTATCCCCTTCTGTGATCATTTGATAACCGGTTATTAGGGTTTATCATTGATTTGGCATCCAGTATACTATCTTTAATTGATTCGAATTGATTTGGACTGAATCTTCATAATCACTTTACAATGAACACCACTCACCCTCTACAAAAAAACCCTAATTTCAAAAACCATTAAAGACATCACAACATCGATTTACATCACTAATTTTTCAACATCCATTGGATCCAATGATCTACAAAGATATTGTAGCAAGTATGGGGCGGTTGCCGACGTTTACATTGCCAGAAAACTCTCCAAGCTTGGTAAACGTTTTGCCTTCGTTAGATTTTTAAAATTTGCGAATTTTGAATCGTTGATCAATGATCTTAACACTATTTGGATCAGATCATATCATTTATTTGCTACGAAGGCCAGATTTGAGAAGAATCAAAACCCACCACTAAACGCAAACCCTAAACCCACCAATCAAAACCCTAAACCACATCAATCAAAACCCGAACCATCATTCTCCCATGCAAATTCAAAAAAATCTTACGCAAATGTTCTCAATGGTGCCGATTCATTCAAACCTGCCCCGCAACACAAAGCAATACTTAAATCCGTTACCCTCGAGGAATCTGATCTTATTGATCCATGTGTCACTAAAAATGCAATTCTCGCTAAGGTTAGAGATGTTCATTTAATCTCTAATATCAATATTGTGCTAAATAAAGAGGGTTTTTACAACTTTCAATGTAAGTATATTGGAGGTTTGTGGGTATGGATTGAATTTGATTCTCAAGAGGCTTGCCTCAAAATGCAATCCAGCAGTGAGTTATCTTGGTATTTTACTTACTTGAAACTTATTCATCAATCGTTTGTTTTGGATGAACGAGCTGTTTGGATTGAAATCGGTGGTCTCCCACTCAACGCTGGTGCCCTAAAGCGTTCCAGAAAATTGCAGGTATTTGGGGTACACCTCTCTTTGTAGATGAAGATCCTAATGAAACAGTATCTATAGGGAGAGTGTGTATCAAAACCAAAATACATGACAATATCAATGAGAAGTGCAAAGTGGTTGTTCTTGGAAAGCCATATAGCGTTTTTGTCAAAGAGTTTGCTTATTGGAACCCTGACATTAAAGATGCAGACTCATTATCTAGCAATGAATCAGATAAGGATCATTCTTCTAGACAGGGAGATGATGTGAGTGACGATGATCTATCGGATAAAGAAGTTGGAGAGATCAATGATGCTAAATTGGATAAGGAAGATGGCAAATTCATTGAAGAGGAAGAATATGTCAATAACACACAATGGTCTTAGGGTGGTGAACTAATAAATTTGGAGAAGAATCAAGATTTACCCTCCTCTGACCACTCGCCTAAGGTAAATGCTGAGGAACCTAAAGAAGATTCAAACTCTCTCCAGACCCTCAAAGAATCGTGGTTCTAGTTCCAAACAACCTTCTCATTGCTCATCTGCACCTGCCAAGTCCTTCTGTATCATGTATCAGTAAATCGCAATCTAAACCACACTCAAGTAATGGTAAAATGATTGAAGCGTTTATTTCTAATATTGAAATGGGTAAGGTGTTAGGTTATGACATGGAAGGAAGCAAGAATGATCTCAAGAAGTTCATAGACTGCCTTGGTGTTAATCAAGGTCATTTATGAATATCATGTCCTTTAATTCATGTAGACTGGGAGCAAAGAAGTGTGGTGCTATTGCTAAACTTTGTAACAAGTATAAAGTCTCTTTTCTCGGTATTCAAGAATCTCATTCTAATAAGCTTGAACAGTTTCAAATAAAACACATGTAGGGAAATTTCCAATTTGAATTTACAGAACGTCCTTTTGTCGGCAGATCTGGAGGTCTTGTCTCGATATGGGATCCGAAGGTATTTTCAAGAACAAACGAGTTCATATTCGAGCATTTTCTTATTGTTGAAGGATTTTGGATTGCTACTCAAACTCATTGCTTCATGATTAATGTCTATGCTCCTCAAGATGCCCGTAAAAAAGAAGCTTTATGGAATGAAATACTTGATTTTATGAATAACAACAGCGGTAATCACTTAATATTTGGAGATTTCAATGAAGTAAGATATTCTTCTGAAAGAATAGGTAAGAATAGGTACGGTGTTTAATCCTTCCTCGACGAATGTCTTTAATCAATTCATTCGTGACGCGCAACTTTGGGATATTCCTTTTGGAGGTCATTTGTTCACTCGATTGAATAAGCATGGGAATAAGCTTAGTAAGCTTGATAGGTTTATTGCATCAGAATCTTTCACTCCCCATTTACAAAAATTTTCGGGGCAAGTATTAGACTGCCACATCTCTAACCTACTCCTTTTAAGTTTTACAACTCATGGCTCTCGGATAATACTCTTCACTCAAGCTTTAGCGATTTCTGGATGAATTTTACCCCAGGTAATGGTACGAATCCTATTGTTGCTTTTAAGAATAAAATGAAGGCCCTAAAAATTGTCATCAAAGAGTGGGCTTTGAATCGAAAAGATGCTAGAACCCGTCACAAGGAGGAGCTCATCAATAAGATTAAAGTTTTCGATGCTGATATTGCCATTGGGTCTTCTACTACAGATGATCATGAGCAACGTCCTTCCTGTATTGACAATCTTCGTCAAATAGAGCATGACGAATCTATAGATTCTTCCCAAAAAGCGAAGATTAAATGGTGCATCGAGGCAGACGAAAATACAAAGTTCTTTCACGCTATGGTGCCTAGCAATCCATGGAATCAAACATGAAGGTCTCTGGATTAAAGATCCGATAAGGATCAAAGATGTCTTTACAAACTTCTTTGAACAAAAATTCCAACAGATTCAAGTTGTTAATATTATCAACAGGAGCGATCAGACTTCTCTTCTCGTTGTTGTGGTCTTAGTTTCTGAGATCAAAAATGCTATATGGGATTGTGGTTCAGATAAATCTCCAGGTCCACATGGTTACTCTTTTGCTTTTTACAAGGAATTCTGGAGTTTGCTTCAAAATGATGTTGTGGACTTTGTCAACCATTTTTTTTATCTCGGGTACGTTTCCAAGAGGTTTCCAAGAGGCTGTAACAATTCTTTTATTACTCTTATCCCTAAGATTCAAAATCCTATGGTGGTTGGTGACTTTCACCCTATCAGTCTTATCGCGACCCAATATAAAATTATCGCCAAAGTTTTGGCTAATTGTTTGGCTCGTGTCATTGATACCATTATCAGCCAAGAACAATCTGCCTTCATTAAAAATCGACAGATCCCTGACGGGTCGTTAATGGTCAACGAGGTAATTCAATGGTGTAAGCTTAAAAAGTCCAAGCTTATGGTGTTCAAAATAGACTTTGAGAAAGCTTTTGACACCGTCTCTTGGGACTCCATGCACTTTATGGGTTTTAGCGATAAATGGATCAATTGGATATCAGGTTGTCTCCGTTCATCTTCATCATCGATTTTAATTAATGGTAGTCCTACTCGTGAGTTTAATATCCACGAAGGGCTCCGTCAAGGGGATCCTTTATCTCCCTTTCTCTTCATTATAGCTATGGAAGGGCTTCATGTCGCTATGGAAGATGCTATGGCTGCGGGTCTTTACAATGGGATCAAAATCAACAACGTGAGTCTCTCCCATTTATTTTTTTGCAGATAATTCCCTTTTTATCGGTGAGTGGTCACGTTCTAATATCCAAAGAGGGTTACCTATCAACAGTAACATGGCGCTTGTGAAAAGCTGGGATCCCATTATTGAGAAGTTTTCAAAACGGCTTTCAAACTGGAAAGCATCTCTTCTTTCCATTGGAGGTAGAGCCACTCTTATTTCCTCGGTTCTAGGCGCACTTGGTACGTATTATTTTTCTCTTTTCCCTATGCCAAGTTTGGTCAGCAAGAAATTGGAAACCCTTGGATCAAATTTTTTTTGGGAAGCACTGGCAATTCTACTAAAATCCTGAATGTTGCTCTAGCTCCTAAGGATAAAGGGGGGCTCGACATTGGTAGTCTTTATGCTCTGAATCATGCTCTCATTTCAAAATAGCGATTGCGTTTTCTCACCAACCCGCATGCTTTATGGGCTCGTTTTATTGTTGCTATTCATGGTCCGAATGAAGATTCTTCATCATTTTTTGGTCACTCAAAAATCAAAGGTGTTTGGCATCGAATTATCAGATCTATAAAAGGCTTACATGAGAAGAATCTTATTCCTCTCTCTTCAATGCAGCGAAAGGTAAATAACGGGGCTTCCACAAAATTTTGGCATGATTCATGGAACGATAACTCTCATTTTAAGCTTCAGTTCCCTCGTCTCTTTCTTTTGTCCAGTAAAAGAGATTGTTTGGTTAAAGACTGTTGGAACAATGGTTGGCAATTCAACTGGGTTCGTGATATCTCAAATGGTTCTAGTGCTACCCATTTTGTTACTCTTCAAAGCTACCTTTCTGCTATTACTCTCACAGATTCAGAGGATACTTGGGTTTGGACTGCTGATACGTCTCCCTTCTCGATTAGAAGTGCGCGATGTAGGATCTTCATCCTGATAACGGTCCGAAAACTAGATGGAACAAGCTTCTTCCAAAAAAGATTAACATTTTCATCTGGAGGGCTCTTCGCGATCGTCTACCTTCTAGGTGGAACTTAAGCCGCAAAGGAATTGATGTGAACACGCTGAACTGTCCGTTTTGTGATCAAGGGATTGATACTAGTAATCACACGTTTTGGACCTGCTCATTAGCCTCTATCGTTTGGGTTCGTGTGTTCAAGTGGGTAGATCTTGCTTCTCCTTCTATTTCGAGCCTGACTGATTTATTTGCTTGGATTGATGGCATGCATATGTCGAATAACAAAAGGCTTATCGTGGACGTCATTTGTGGTACTACTCTATGGTCCTTGTGGAGATTTCGCAACGAGTTGATTTTTGACCCCGATCCTCCTAAACGCAACATGCTATTAGATAACATTGTTGATTTTTCTTTTAAATGGTATTCGTCTAGATGCAAGTTGCATTCTATTTCTTGGAACAACTGGATTCAAAACCCTTTAGTGGTTTTATCTTTGTAATTTTTCTAGCGTCTCACTAGTCTTTAATAATATCTGCTATTAAAAAAAAAAGAATGTTTTTACTTTTTAGGATTCACTACCTTCCTGTCCATGATCACCACAGATAGATTGAAGCTATAAATTTGCAATCATCATCTGATGAAGCGTGCAAGAATTAGTTTGAACAAATTATTGTGGGTCATCCTAGCCTTACAACCCGACTCGTTTTGACACGTACGAAATATAGTCATCTTGACCCAGGTTCACATTGACCTGGAGCCCAGCACGTCCGGTTTTGTCAATTTTGCACTTTAGTTTTTATATAAGAGCATGTATAAGATTGTACGGTGCTCATTTTAAACTTGCATAAAGATCATTGGAGGTTAAATATATGGTTGTAACTTGTAACTGTATATTACATTGCTATATGTATTAAAGGACATAGTTAAAACCGAAATGTGTCGCAAGCTTCTTTACATTTGATAATTAGGTCTTGTATGCCTTCCCGCTTAGGTCCACCTCGTAAACTGGGCTTCCATCCGGATTTAGCAACCCCCAATGTCTCTCAGATTCTGGACCAAGTTTTTCATTCTCATCATACAACGAAAAAATATATGTAGGAATGGTAACCCCTGGCCGAGCGGGAGTTCCTTTAGGTGGGCCCGCAGTCATCTTTCTTATAATGTTACGATTATACACAGCTGCGTTTTCTCTATTTGCACCATGTTGGGTCAGGTCACCATCATGTGGCCATCCCGTTTCCGCGATAGCAATCATGGCATCAGAGTATCCATATTTAGCCATAGCAAAAAACACCGAGTCAAGCATCTGGTCCAGCAAGTTCGTGTAGGTTAGCCCAGTACCAGGATCCGTGTACGTTTGACCTCCTTCAAGCAGAGCATAATCAAGGTTTATGCTTAAAGGGTTTTCGGCCCATGAGAAATATGGGTAAATGTCAATGAAGAAAAACGAATTTGTCCCGGTTATGAAGTCCAATAATGGCACAATCTCGTGAACAATCTCGGGCCTAAATCTTCCACTTGATGGCGGAAAAGTTGACTCCATGATGTCCATAGCAAGTGGAGTACCAATTTTGATGTTGCTAATACCAACGGTTTTAAGCGAGGCCCGAATTCGCACCATGGCTGGTACAAGATCTTGCATTATCTGCCTATCTTGATCAGTGGCTGTATAACTCAAGACTTCATTACCAACAAGCACAGTCCGAATCATGGTGTCAGGATAATGGTTAAGGATGTGTTCATATACCCATCGGTCAGAAACATCTTGACTTCCAGCAATACCTGAGATTTCCTCATTAGTGACCATAATTGTAACCTCTAGTTTAGTGCGTGATAGAAGGCTGAGTATTTCGTGGTCGGCATCATAGAGTTTGACCCGACCTGCTTTCATGGTTTGTAGGAGTTCGATTGATTTGGATGCTGATGGAAGGTTGTTCCCTAACCTCCCAAAGTTTACACCAATCTTGGTTGATAATGCTCCTGAAAAAGAAATAAGGATTTCAAAAAAGGCTAAGAGAATAACTAAAATAGAAAGGTGAAATTTAGAAACTTACTTGAGCATGCAAGGAGATAGAGAAAAATAAGGGACATAATAGTTACTCGTAGTTTGGTAAATGTGTTTTTCTCCATGTCAGTCAATCCAAATGTCATATTGATTGAGCTGGTGAGTGGAAGATTACACAAATCTATATATACATGCACATGTATAAAATTTACCTCAAACACTTAAGTATATATATATATATATATATGCAAGACAGTGAAGAATGTGTGGGATTGGTCGCCTACCCACAAATCTTTGATTCCTAAAGGGATCCAAAGGAGTGAAGAGTTAGATTTTTCATAGTTTATAGATATTCATGAGAGATGGAGGTGAAGGAGACAAAGGTTATGATTTATTTGTAAAGCTTTCTATAACTTTTTTAGCTTATGTTAGCTCTATACAAGATCCCGGGTTATCAAGTGCATTAATCATCCGTGTAAAATTGTATTTCTAGGGTGTGTTTGGTACACCGGAATCGGAATAAAGGAATCGTTTGATTCCGATTAAAAGTGTTTGTTTGATAATAGTGGATTTCTTGTAGGAGTATCATATCCATATAGTGGGTATACTCCATTCTTCACCTAAAAGGTGTCTATGCAATCTATCAAAGTGTAATGCTATTTCAATTTGAATTTTCTAAAAAGTTTTGTGACTTTTTTTTCTTTGTTAACTATCTCATATAATTTCAAATATCACAAATAATAAAACATGGTTAAAAACATACTACGAATGAAACAAAGCATGAAACAGGCTAGACATTGTTGTTTATATATCTGTTTACGATACTTAATTTTTTTTACTAATAGTAGTCAATTATTAAAATTTTATATATTGTTGATATATATATATATATATATATATATATATATATATATATATATATATATATATATATATATATATATATATATATATATATATATATATATATATATATATATTCTCATAAAATGGAATGAAAAGGTTATACGTAATTTGCCAAACGGAAACCAGAAAAGGACTTAGCATATAAGAATTTTGATACCAATGTTTACTTATTGAACCAAACAATTGTATTGGAATTGATAGGTTTGATCATATCTATTTTCATTCTACCCTCTTATCAAGTGCATACCGATAGTGATTCTTATATATAAACCAAACGGACCCCTAATAGTAAAAATTCTTGGAATCATTGATGAGGTTACGATGAATATGGTCTCCTATCTTGACACAAGACTTTCTTTGTTTCTTTATCTACATGTATATATCGGATGTCTCAAAATAGGTGGGCCGGGTCTCAAGTGCAGGGTTGTATTAGAGGTGAGCATTTTGAATAATTGACCCGATCGGATCGGAAAATTAAGCTGGGCCGAGCCAATCTGAACCGGACCATTTAGGTTTGGTCCTCGGTTTGAGGTTTCGAATCATTTCGGTCCTCGGTTCGTAGTCCGGTCCGATTTTGACAGATCCTGTTAGCCCTAGATTGTATAACTGGCTTGATTGTAACGCCGTGGTAAAGGCTAAATATATGTAAAAATCTATCTGTTTTTTTATTGATCTACGTAATATACTTTTAAATACTTACGAATTTGCGTAATATTCATCAAAACATAACTCGTTTAACCGGTTATCATTTAAAAAAGTTACAGTTTGATCCTTGTAATATGCGTGAGCTTTCATCGTTAGTCTCTTGACATTTTTCGCTAAAAAAATTTGATAATGCCTTGACTTTTACACGTACATTTTTATACACGTTATTTTTTCTTTTGATAAACGGTTTTTGCCTTGGTAGAATATATTACTCACAAACTAAAAAAGTTCAGGTAATATGGTAAAAACACAATATTAACTAGTTATACATGTTATTATACATGTTTTTATGAGCGTTTTTATAAACACGATTTTGTTTTTATAAAATGGTGTATATAATATCGTGTATTCTGAATAAAACGTGCACTAAAATGAGTTTATAAAAATATGTGTATAAAACGTGTATAAAAATGCGAGTATCAAAATGTATGTATAAAAACGTGTATAAAAGTTAGTATAAAATGCATGTATAAAAATGCTTGTATAAAAACGTGTGTATAAAAACGTGTATATAAAAACGAATATAATGTATAAAAACGTGTGTATAAAACTTGTGTATAGAAAAACATGTATAAAAATATGTGTATAAAAATGCTTCTATAAAAATGTGCGTATAAAAACGCTTGTATAAAATCATGTGTATAAAAAATGCATGTAAAACGTGTATATAGTAGCGTGTATATAAATGTGTGTTTCAAAACGCTTGTATTAAAGCGTGTGCATAAAAATGTGTGTATAAAATATGTTTTTAAATCTCGTATTTCTTATTTTGAAAGCTTTTCTTTCTTATTTTATGATATTAAATTCAACAAACAAGAGATTATAATGTTTAAAAGCCTTCAGCTCTTACTCAAAAATACATTAAAAAAGGTTTAGCCTATTCCACAAAATCTTAATTGAGTTATATGATGGTATTTTTATTTTTTGAGGATGAATCAAAGTATGAGTTTACTTATAAAATAATTTTATTAAAAAACGTGCATATAAAAATGCGTATCTTTTTCTTTGTAAAGCAAAACACAAAGTATGGACTTTTCTAAGAGATTCTTTTCTTAGTAAGAAATAATTTATTTATTTATTCCCCGTTTTTCAAAAAATCGAGCTAAAATTTTCCTTATTTAGTCAAATTTTTTATAAAAAACGAATTTTCTTTTTTATCATTGAAAAAACCTTGCAAAAATATATGTGTTCAAACTAAAAAGAAAAAAACTTAACAAAAAGCGGACATAATATCATAAAGACTTTGATATCAAAATATAAAATAGTACGCCGCTGCACCTCCCCTCAAGAATTTTATTTTTTATCCAATAGACCCCTTTTATATTCAAATTACATAATCCCTATCATCTTCAAATTCCACCTCTCCCAATATAACAAACTCAACCCAAACTAAAACCTTACAATGAAGTAATTAACAACCGAAAATCCAAAAAATAAAAATAAAAATGGTATCATTAACTACGTAAAATTATATTATGGTATCATCTTCAACTGCAAATGATTTTATTAAATCCAAAATTTGGTTGGTAATCAGGGGTGTTTGGATGAAGCATGAAGGGCCTTGCTGGTATAAATTGCAGAGTATTACTTTATGCAAAAAAGGGTGTCTGGGTGAATCATAAGACAAGTTAATACTTTTTAGTGATATATTCAGTTTTATTTATGTCCATTTTTTAAGTTTGGTTATTTATATTTGATATCGATTAAATCATTGAATAAATTTGCAGATCTTAAAGATGCGTTTTGGAGATTAAAAAGACCTACAAGACCACCTTGACAGGTAGATTGAGATATATATATAGTCAACCTTTATAAATTTCCCTCATCACATATTTTATTGTTAAATTTAGCACCCACAGTAAAATTTAGCAAAATCAATTATTCGTAGACCGACAAAGGAACTGTTGTATCAACAACGAAGAAGTTAGGATACATAGATGATACAAGTTTTCGAACGACTTCCATGTGACCTTTTTGAGCAGCAAACTGAATTGCACCCATGTTGTCTGTGGCAGTTGCACCACCATCTGCTTATAATTGATCATAAGGCACATGTGTTGTGGTGAACAATAAAGGAAGTTCATACGTTAGGAAAGGCTTACTCAGAATGATTATTTTTGTTTCAAATGTAAGTTACCTTCACTCTAGAATTTCGACTTTAGTTTTAGGAGCTCTATAAAGCATGTACACTAAAACCTTGAACTGTATGTTTCAAGTACATCGTCCTTGGTTGGAGTAGGCTGGTTTAGAGTATGTTTAGATTCTAACATGTTGAATCTTAATATTAGACCATTTTCAACTTCTTTTTTTGGTACATATAAACAAATTAATGATGTTTGGGCTATACATATGATATTCGACTAAGTATATCTAAATTTCTGTATGATGACTGCCAAACAAACATGAACATGAAACTAGCACTCGCCATGGTGTCTTGGGTAAAATTAAGATTTGTGGAAAAGAAGTAGCACATGAATATATGGGTATCTTTAGCTTTCTTTTCCACTTGGATAATGAAGTTTGCATATATTTTTTTCATTATGGCAAGAACGATCTGAGGGGCTTCTGGTATATTAACTTATCTTCATAATTATTTTACTTAAAACCAAAGGTTATTGCATTAAAAGTGACCTGCACATTCAGCTATATAGTGTTTTAGTTTCTATATATCCTATTTGAATTACCTACGTTTGACTCTATATTTTAATAATTACCTAAACTTAATGTAAAGATGATACGACAAGTAGAGAGTGGGTGTACGTGATTGCTTATTCTGCTGCACACCAGCTTACAATAGTTTAAAGATCCATTAAACATGATGATCTAATTCCTTCATTCCTAATCTTGATCTCTGGATCAGTCTACAAGTAATAACGTGTTGTTTGGGATTACTTATTTGTTGTAGTTTACTGCTTATCGGGATGGAGGATAACCAAAGAAGGAAGTTGATACAACTTTTTGTTCTTTCCCCCACAATACATGGGATACTTTGTACTTAATGATGTCTTCAAGTATGTAAATGAAAGCAAGCTAATAGAATACAATCATGTGGCGGTTTAGGTGTAGATGATTTCAAGTTGGAAGTATTCAGAAGCCAAACTATGTGCCTATGGTAATGAGTTTTACTGATATCATATTACTTAAATGGTTATGCATATCTTTTTGTACGTTCTCTTGGACCACTCTAAAGTCTGTGTCGGATAATCTTAAATATAGGAATCCAAAGTACTGGATCTACGTGGTTTGGACTTTGGCATGAATTGTTATTTTGAAGGGGTAGAAGAAGGGTGAAATTAACGGAATATACCGTGGCTGGCTAAATATGGTAATTCCAGTTGCAAAATTAGATCAATGTAAGCACCATACAACTTGATATACATCTTTTTTCAATATGACATGTTTTCTTATCGAATTCCATGTTTGTGCCTGCCTGAAAGGACTGTAATTGATAAATTTACTTTAGCATCTATTATTATTGAGCTAAACAATGCTTTATGCAGTTTATTATTTTGAAGGGGTAGAAGAAGGGTGAAATTAACGGAATATACCGTGGCTGGCTAAATATGGTAATTCCAGTTGCAAAATTAGATCAATGTAAGCACCATACAACTTGATATACATCTTTTTTCAATATGACATGTTTTCTTATCGAATTCCATGTTTGTGCCTGCCTGAAAGGACTGTAATTGATAAATTTACTTTAGCATCTATTATTATTAAGCTAAACAATGCTTTATGCAGTTTAATAGCAGCAAATTTATTTAGAGATTTGCTGGATCTAACAAGAATAGACTCATTTGTTTTGACAAACACTTATTTCGAAGTAGCTGAGTATTCTAAACGATCTTCAACTCATGCGAAAGTAACACTAGGTCACAAAAGAACTTTGTCTTTCTATTTATTTTATAACTAATCAAAGACACTTGTATTGCAAATATCAGCTTATCCATAAAGAGCTTAGGCTTATTTCAGATAATCTTAAAATTCAATCAAAAAGTAGCTACTGCATATTGTTGTGACTAGAGGTGGCAAACGGGTCGAGTCAGTTTAGGTCATGAATTGAATGGGTTATTGATCAAACGGGTCATAGGTCATACTTAAATAATTAGTAACTTTTTTTTGAATAATGAATAAATGGTAACTTTACTAAACTAACAGTAAAATCTTTTATTAAGATAAAAAAAATTAGCTTTAGCTTCTTAGGTATAACTTTGATTGCGCTTTGTTAATCACGAGTTTCGTGTATCCTGTTATGGAAAATAAGATGTCAATGTAGGATAGGGTGCGTTCTGCTGTAAGTGGACAAATTTTCTGTTTTAGTAAAATTAGGTACGATGGATATAGGGAAGATCAACGGGTTGAAGTTCTCTCACTAGAGCTTACAGCTGTAAGTTTGAGGGAATACCCTTAAGCGGAAACACAGAAGTATAAATGAAATAAGGGGCATAAATAGACGCTAAACACAAACTATATAGGCTTTCAATATGCAATCACAATATTCATAAGCTTTCTGTTGCATCAAAACGAAGTTTCCATCTTCTTTTGTGACAGTTAATCCTATGCAACCTTCACTTTTTTGTTTCATCTACCAAACAAATTCGACCTTCACCACATTCGCATAATACTTTTTCTCCTGCAAGGGTATCCACTATTTGTTACACCATTGTCTCACACACTACAACACCATATTGAATTTTTGCTGGTTCATGTATTAAAGAACCTATAGCATTGAGAATTTGGGTGGAAACTTAACATAGATGCAACCACTAACTAACTTCTCAATGCATTTACATTTTCGTTTCACTGTATAACATTGGTTGGATACCCTCTTGAAGGTAATTATAACATAATAATAAGTTTTATATTTATGTTGAATGCTTAATCTCTCTGGTTTTAACGATGCATATGCCTTCTAACATTATATTTTGAGTTTGCTGTCATTAAGTAGTCCAACAAATGCACATGCCACTGCCACCACATTTTGGGTATAGTTGCCGACTGTACATGGCTCAGTTTGGGTGGTGGTGCATGTCCATCCTTCTGAGAACTTGCAGTTGTGTTGTTACCGATGTTGCAGAAGCTATCGGTAAAATAGCAAGTAGTAACTAAATAGTGGAGGTTGCAAAGCGGGCAGGTTGAGTGACGGGTTAAACACCGACTTTACAAGTGTGGTTTGGCTACAATAACTAACTTCTCAATGTATTCACATTTTCTTTCATTATATAACATTGGTTGGAAATGTTCTGTATCATACATACATTTTTAGAATTTGGCATGTATATTACCATGAAGCTAGCAAGAGATCTTTGGGATGTTACTTGAAGCTGGAGCTTCTCATGTCTCTCGCGAGGAAGCTTCACTAGAAGCCTGTTGTCATGGATGAGGAGGAAAATAAATTGATTGCTGCTGTAACAAATTGGATCCTTATTGTATGTAATTCTTTTTATTACATAAAAACACATTTATTAAAAAATTAAAAAAAAACCATGCATACACGGGTATTAAAACTAGTATAAAAATATATAAAAATATATGTGTATAAAAGTTAACATATTTATAACTTTTTCTAGTGAAAAACAAATTGCAATTTTTCTAAGTGATAACCATCATGGCGGAGTGATAACTCATGGCGTTCCTTTCAGTTTATTTGGCCTTTATTATCATATTATCATATGGGGCGTATGGGTACATCCTAGTTACATGTTTCAGTCAAGATTTCATGGTGAATGTGGTGTGTGCCTTGCATCCTTCACAAGGAGCTGATCCCTCCTACCCACTTACCAATTAATTAGAGGCACCTCCTCTAATTTGCATGACAAGGTCACCCCTCTAAATATTCATGCACGTTGTTGAGCTCATGACTTATATTGACTTAATTATTAAAAAAATATGTTACGTATATAAAAAATAATAAAAATAAATTACATTAATTAATTAATTTGAGATAGTATGTCACATAAACTCAACCCTCACCTTTCGATCCGATATCTATGTCAATTATTCGTACGTGGAATATGGTTATATGGTTAGAAAAGCCACACTGTTATCAAGAAGATACTAACATAGTTCTATGATGGAAAAAGAAATGAAAAGAGCCATGATGAGGTTGTATATATACCCTGGGCTCGTTTTTAAAGCTGACTTTTTTAGCCTGTTGGCTTTTGTTAAATTGTTTTCTTTTTTTCAGTCTTTTATGTAACTAGAGTAGTTAAAGTTAGAAATAAGCTAAAATGCTAAATTGCCTTATTTATATTGAAGCAATGTTGTTAAAAAAATATTGAAGTAATGGGTAAAAATGAACAAGGGGTTGTTTGTTTTATGAGTTTTTGTGGATTATTAATGATAACGTTTAGTTGCTAAGTTTGACATCGAGATGCTCATATCTTCAAACCTTTTTGGTTTGGATCCACTATCTTTCGCTTTCTCGTCAAAAACTTACATTGTCAAAGCGTATCATTATATTATATTTGATTATGAAGGAAGGAAGGAATCAGCAGGTTATTTCTCTTCGAATACATTTGTGGTTTGAAAAAACATTATCTTAAAAAATTCTAAAAGTTTTATATTTTTTATTTATTTATTAAAAGTTTTATTAATTTAATAAATTAATGTCACGAATTTAATAGTGTCCCAAGTATAAAAAGTAAAACTAAGATATTATATGCATGAAATTGATGACCTTTAATGATGTCTGTAGCATGAAGAAACTGCCGTTATTAAACATTAAATCTAAATGTAGACATGGAAGATAAAACCTATCTAGAGTTTTTTGTAGTTCGATAGAAAGAGGTAATTGATAAATGCGAAAACGAAATGCAATAGAAATTTTTTTTTAATTCTCAAAGAATTTTAATTTTATTAGAATTTAAAAATTCTAAAATTTTATTTTTTTTAACCAAACGACACTTAAAGGTTTTCATGGCTATTAGTGTATTCTTATTACTTTTCAGATTCTCTATGTGTTAAACCTTAATGATATGGACTAATTACACTGTTATTAATCTATAGATTATTCGAGTGTCCGGTGAAAAAAAAAACAGAAAGTAAAAACGATAAAAATTAATTATAACCACGCATTTAAAGTACGTTGATTAATTTTTTTTCATTTAGATGCATCGCTTATTGTTTCGAAAGTGAATAATTACCTAATTTGATAAAAATGCAAAGTAGCATTAGAACCACTTTTACACATTAGAGGACGAAGGATACGAATGATTCATCCAATTTCATGAAATGCTTTTGCTTTTAATATTTGTATACGTATCTAATTTTGCTAGGAAATACGTTTTGATGCATTTATATAAATTAATATGGTATTCGCATAATAAATCGACGAGTATCTCATGACTATTTTTTGACGATTAAATTAATTTCAAATATGTAAAAAATTGAACTAAAATAAATAAAACCACTAAAACAAATAAAAAATAAAAAATTGTAAATATATCAAAACAGATGTTAAATTAAAAATAACAAAATTTTAAAAAAAATAATGTAATTAGATTATGAAAAAATAAAGTAATTAAAAAATATTTTAGTTTAAAAATAAAAATGATTTTTTTAATATATTGTTAAAAAGTTGTTACAAAAATTTATTACAAAAAATGTGGATAATTAAGATTGCATCTTTGGTTTAAAATTAGTTTGGATAAAAAATGATCTAATAAATAGTTTTTGGTTTGAAATTAGGTTTGTAGTTAGGATAATGATACTTCCGCGCCCGTTTCTAGAATGCAAGCAAGCTAGTGACTCTCCTAATAACGAAGGAAAAGAGCATTCGAGAAACGACATGGCGAAGCTACTTTTATATAGTAGCATAGATATAGATACATATAATCTATGTCATTGCGTTCCAAATGTACCATTATACTTACTCCATATTCTTTTTAAGGTACATCAGGGTTTTCGAATCGATATTGTGAGCCGACTCATCTCAGGGCGATTATCCTTTTAAATAGCTCGGAGTGTCGCAGATGAACTACGTGGTCACCCCCAAATATGCACACCTAATGAGGTTTGAATCATTGATTTTTTATTTGAAAGTTAAGAATCTTACCGCTAGACCATTTGATGATGATTGAATACATTGAGTTTTTTTAAATATTTTATTTGATTCTAGTTCAACATCCGTGCAAACAATATTGAAATAGATAATTTTTTTTAAAAGGTTTGTATATTATAAATCTAATAAAAGGACAGGTGATGCGACTATTCATATGAACAGTTCCCTCTCTTACATCCTCCCTCAGAAAGCTTAGTTTTTGGTTAAAAAAGGAAAAAGAAATTCGGTCTGGCAGGCAAAAAAAAAAACAAAAGGAAATAACATAGTCTGTGTGTGGGTTGGCAAAAAAAACTTTTGTCTCTCACTCTCAAAATCCAAACAATGCAATCTCTCTCTCTCAAACCCAAAAAAAATTATCTGATCTGTTTATTGTGACCATCTCTCGGCCGGATCTATTATACAATCGATCAATAATAATCGCATATTATACAATCGATCAATAATAACCGTAAAATCCTAATGGATTATCGAACAACAATGTATTTTGATCGATTCATTGTTTTTCCATCTCGATTGGATGTGCAAAGGGTGTTTTGCTATCTCGAATGGATGTGCAGAACTGTTGATATTAATCAATTGGTGATTGGTTGAAAACCCTAATTTTTGGGGTTTGCTGAAAACCCTGATATTTTTTCGGCCTTTGGTGGTCGAATCGTGTTTTTACTTCTGGGTTAGTAACTTCTATGTTTCAGGCTTGATAGGTTTGTGTTCGTATACGTTATTTGCTTCTTATGTAACTTTTATGTTTCACTTTTAATAGTTTGCTCTTCGTATATGTTGATTGCTTATGATGCTGATGTTTTCAGCTCTATTACTACTCTTTAACATGATTTATGTTCGAACTTTGTTATGTTTTTGGCTTATGTTTCTTCGATGCTACCGCTCTCTTCGTTGCCACTATCCATGGCGTGCGACGATACGACAGTTGGGTGACGACGGAGCTAAGCTCATTGGCCAGAAAATATATCGGTTGATGGCGTAAGAGTAAAAAGTGAGGCTTGCTGTGACTGAAATATGTTTTTTGGGATCTATGCTTCATATATTGGTTGGGGTTATACTTTACTTTTAAGCTGCCGACCCATTTATACATTTATATGGTTTGACCTTGCTTATGATTTCGGCATTTGGTTTGCACACGTTTTCTGCTCATGTTTACGTGCCGTGAAAATTAAAACTGGATATTGATTACAAGATCTTCTTTGCCATAATCAATGGCGTGCGACAAAAGATTATGGTGACATGTTCGGTCGCAGCCATGGCGGGTGTATTCCCTTTACACCAATATTGTATACAATAACATATATGTGACGGGATATGGTTTACCTAAAATATACGTGACTATGTGGTCATGTACGTATTAGAAGGTTATGAAAGGCGATGATGATAATGTTTGAGTCTCTATCACCAGATTCGATCAGATTTGAAATTAAGCGTCTCTCAGCGGGGCAAGCTTCGTGAATTTGCAGCCAGGGCGTATATATCCACATATCCGATTGCTCACTTATCTAAGCCTCGAACTAACAAAATAGATTTAATCTAGTTTATTTGTGTATGATACGAGTCATTGTACACTTTATAAAGGCAATCAAGTAGGTTTAGGCAAGGTTGAGGGCAAGATGTCGTCTGCCGTTTGGCTTATATTTCCTAACAGGTTACCGCGTATTATGCCGACTTATATAGGTCAGTATAGAAAAACTAAAACACATAAGGTAATTCTAGATCAATAATTTGTTTTACAAGAGTGGATATTTAGTATCTCAAATATTAACTAAATCTATTTTTATCCTGATGCCAGTTTGCGACAATAAATTAATAGTGGTACTTTATCTATCCATTTCGCGGCCGTGTGGGACTAATCGAAGGTGCAACTGAAGGTAAATACGATTTGTACATTATCTTTTCTGGTTCATTGTTTTATGTGGTATTGTCTTTCTAGATTACGGTTTTTGCCCGCGCTTGTGTGCATTTTTAACAGTCGCGTTCTTTTTTTAGCATGTTCATTTTGTTGTTATAGTGTACCTACTTTGTATTATTTGAGAGGGCGTAAAAGGCACGATTGGAGTGGCTGCAATATTGTATCGGTTTTGCATTTACTACCATTGGTTCCTCTCAGCAATCTAACAGTTCAATTTCGAATTGTGGTAAGTTTGTTTCTTATTTTCTTTAATCTCGAATATTTATTTGTTTTTTTTCCTTTCTGTTTTTAAGGATTACGATTTTTTGGATTGTAATTATTAATAAGATTTAGGTGAAATTAGGCCGCTTTAAAGATTTTGATTAATTTGCAATTTTTAGAAAAATTTGATGTGAAAATGATGATTTGGATATTAGGTTAGTTGTAATTTAGTTGAATTGTTGTCAGAGATTGCAGTTATAGCTAAATTTGTCGATATATGTGAAAATGATGTTAAGGACTTATGAGCTTAACTAGTCGGCTTATGGCTTATATGGTTTTAGCCGTATGTTTCATGAGCTCACTTTTTTTATTAGTTTTTTTCAATATCTTCGGCTTATATAAGTTTATTATGTCATTTTAAACTTATATAAGCCGAGAGGTTTCAAAACAGGAAACATAAAGTGAACTTATGAAACATAAGGCCAAAACCAAATGTAAAACCCGCTTAAAATACATGAATGCATTAATTACATGAAATCACGGATTAATTAAAACTTTACGTTTAATTAATACACGACACATACCAAGAATAATTAATGTTTAAAAATCCAAGTATCACGTATAATATTATATATTATTTACAAGTATTTTACGTATAATAAATAATACATGACAAGAATAAACACGAAAGTAAAACACGAACTCACGCCACGAATAATAATACACGTGATTTAATAAAATCGAAAACGAAAACATATAAATTATAGGGGTGTTTGGACGCAAAAGAGAAGGTACAAGGGGCCCATGGCCCGACCCATTATCAATTGTTACATGCACCAAAAATCTCCCAGGGAAAACCCTTTTACCATTTTAGCAAAATAAACAAAACCCTATGATGTAGGTAAATCATACACGTTTTAGGAAAAACGTATATGTGGCAAGTATTAAGCGTTATGCTTTAGGAAAAACGTAAAACCGAATAAATGCGAGCTCGTTCTCGAAGGAGGTGTATGATTATGAGTGCCAATATGTAAAATCAAAGTTTGGATTAGTGTCGTTTTTGAGAGAGAAAGATTTAAAAATAAAGACGATTTACGCTAAAATTTACACTACGACGTAAAAAACGCGAAATCGTAAAATTCGACGAAAACTTAAACTCAACTAAAAATCACCAAATTTTAAATATAAGTTAAGAAAATTCTAATTAAAACAAAAGTGAAAACCAAATTTTGCAAAACCGATTTAATTAATTTATATTAGACTACGACGAGAATTAAACGTATACGTAAAACGTAAAACGCGATGAAATTAAAAATTAAAGCTAAAAAAAAAATTTAAAATTAAAACTAAGTTTAAAATAATATAAATAAGAATAAAAATTCAATAAATAAATTTTATAACTTTTTATTAATTAAATATTCAATTTTAAATGCTAATTAAAGCCCTAAAATTAAATATAATTAACAAAAAGCCCAAAATATTATTTTATCAAACAAATATCTTACTTATATTAATTAAACACTAAAAAGTATTTTTCCTAATTTTTTAAAACTATTTTTCTATTTTTAAAAGGCTAAAAACACTTTTTAAACTAAAATAATCATAAAAAATAAAAAATACTGCAAAAAATAAATTTGATTTTTCTAAAAATTATATTTTAACTAAATTAACAAGAAAAAAAAGAAAAAGTTAAAAAAAACTAAAAAAAAATGGGTAAAAACGAAAGTACCCCAAAGTACTCCAATGTGGAGTACTTCTGTGTTGTCCAAGATCCCACCAGAGAACAGTCTTGTCCAATATCGGTATTGTCCGATATCGGACAACACTAAAAAAACAAAAGAATGTAGCGTTCTCGGACAACAAAGAGAAATGTTACTGTATGGTTTTTCGGCTCGTTTTGGGCTCGTTTTCGCTTCTTTCGAGCTTGTTTCTCGATGTTTTTGGGCACAAATGGCACCCCTACAACCAATTAGGTTGTAGGGATTCAAAGTAACAATAAAAACACACAATCAAATACCAAATTAAACCACAAATCACTCAAACTTCAGCAAAACTACATGAACCTGGGGGTCTGTGGGTTTTATGCTGTATAATAGTGACCTTCCTAAGCTACTAACACCACCCACAAGCTTCCAAATCCTAAGCACAAGTATTATAAACCTACAATAGCCCTAAACCTAGTTGTATGCCAATAATCACACCACAATGCACCCTAAAAAGTCCTAAAATAGCTAACTGTTACAGAATTAGGGGTACGGTGGTGCTGTGTGCCAACAGTGGGCTTAAAAGCTACCTAGAAGCTACCCTAAGCTAGATACCTGATAGATTAGTCCTAACCTAAAACATATTCTATCAATTCATCCAAATTACAAGCCCCAAAGTTCAAAGGTAAAACCTTAACACCTGCTGGTGTAGTTGACACAAAATATTGGTTTTATGAAGAAAGTGAGGCAATTGCTGGTGCAACGTGCATTAAAATGAGATTCAAACTTAAATTTAAGGCATTAAATAGCTAGTAAACACCAATCTTAATCAAAATAGCATAAGAACTATTCCTAAACTATGCGTGTGAACAATTTCAGCTTACACATTCCCATCCTAAATCCTTAAATTTCTGTCGGTGTTATATGCCCATAACCTGGTAAAACAATTGTCCAAGTTGAGTTCACACACTTGGGACCCAAGAGATTCTTCCAGATTTAACAATTACAAACACAATGGGCAAATAAAAATGACATATCCCAAGCAAAAACAAGTGAGAAAAACAACACCAACTACTAATCTATACCTACTGTTACACTACTCAAAAAATTCAAGCAACTCAAATTGTGATTATGATTGATTTCAACTGAACCAAACGCTAGCTGAACAACTACTAACCTCCAATGAATGCAACAATCCAACTTAAGTTATAAACCTAAACCTATAGCAGTATATTACTTTCTACCAAACACTAGTTTAAGAGAACAATGGCGGCAGAAATAAAGGGGGTGTTCAACCAGGTAAGAAGTTTGTGTATGCTCCAAAGGCTGATGGTAAGAATGGTAAGGGCAAATCTCATGTTGATAGACCTAATACGTCAACTAGTGGTCCAGGGAGGAATAGTGAGGGTTTGCATGGGTCGACTTCTAATCTGAATAGGCCGTTGGTGTCTAAGACTGCTTCTATATCACAGGCTATTGCTTTTGTGATTTCTAATACCTATGATGCTTTATCAACTCTTAATAAGGAGGATAGTGGTACATCTAAGGTTACTGGTTTCGATGATGAGGAGGATGTGGAAAATGTTTATGATGAGACGACTAATCTTATGAATGATTCTCAATCAGGGGCAAGCACTCCTCCTGTTTAATGTTTTTAATGTTTAGTATTGCTTCTTGGAATATACGGGGCTTGAACCAGTCCCCTAAGCAAAGAGAGGTTCGGCAGGTGGTTACAGAGAATAATTTAAGTTTCTATGCTATTTTGGAGTCTCATGTTGATGTTTCTACTGTTTATGATACATGCCGTAAGGTGTGTAGGAGATGGAAGTGGCTTTCTAATGGTAGCTTGTGTACTAAAGGTTCTCGTATTATTGTTGGTTGGAATGATGATATGGTTGATGTTGGTGTTATGACTCAAACGGAACAGGTTATTCATTGTCAGATCAATACGCGGGCTGACCGGAAAACCATTTTCTGTTCTTTTGTGTATGCTGCCAACTACTATGTGGATCGTCGTGTGTTATGGAATGATCTTGCTGCTCATGCTTATCTTATGCGCGATAAGCCATGGGTGTTGATGGGTGATTTCAATGCTGCTCTTAATCTTGAAGATCACTCCTATGGTGGGTATGAGCCGAATATCGCTATGCGCGAATTTAAATAATGTGTCAACGTATGGAGGTTATGGATGTTAATGCCACTGGACTTCATTTCACATGGAATCAAAAACCTCAGGGTTATTGATACTATGATTTTGTATGGGTTCAGATTTTCTCTTGGTATCCTCTCGAATTGATCTCGGTCTTAAGTGGAATGATTGTTCTTGGTTACTAAATAAAGGGTTTGGTTTTCTGATCTAATAAAAAGTTCAAATGAAAATTTAAATCAAAGACAAATACTTTAATGACAATTAATAAATACTTGAATTTAAAATTAAAATGAAAACTAAAATTAAAGTTAAAGTTAAGAAACAGTAAAACAGTAGAACAGTTACACTAAAAGAAAATTGATTCGGAACTTTTTAACCTTGATTCGGAACTTTGCTCATCCGGAACTTTTCACTCGGAAGATTGGTTTCATCCGGAACTTTTCTCAACATAAACTCATTCGGAAGATTTAGCTGCTCATCCGGAAGTTTTGCTTCATTCGGAACATTTAGACTCATTCGGAACTTTGGACTGATTCGGAACTTTTTAGAAATACTCTTTATTCGGAACTTAAGGTGTTCATCCGGAACTTTTCAATTCATTCGGAAGATTTAGGTTCATTCGGAAGTTTTACTTATTCGGAACATTTAGACTCATTCGGAACTTTTTAGAAATAAACTCATTCAGAACTTAAGGTGTTCATCCGGAACTTACTGTTCATCCGGAACTTTATGTTCACTCGGAAGATTTGTGTTCATCCGGAAGTTTTGCTTCATTCGGAAGTCTGGGAACACAAGAACAGTCGTTTACCCGAAGAACAAGGAAACTAATTTTAATCCAAAAATCACCAAGTTTTTCACAAAAAACTTAAATAAAACTTAACACAAATGATTTACTAACCAATAACTATAAATCCCATCAACAAAAACACAAATCCCAACAACTTTTGAAGATCAAATCAAGAAAATAAGAACTTAAGAACTAGGAAAGAAAAATGATGATGAACAAGATGAAATGGAAAGATTAAACAAGAACTTGTATTAATGATTAATGTTTAACAAGATAAAACAAGGATTAAAACAACAAGATTGGAAAAACAAAGATCAAAATCACCAATCACCCTAGTGGTGATGGTGATGATACGAACTAAAGGGAGAGAAAAAGTGGGGGATAAGAAAACTAAAAAACTACACTAAGTGTGTGAGGGGAGGGCTTTATATAGCCTTGTCTTTTGGTTGGTGAGTGAGCTTTCTCCCGTTCTTCTTGTCTTCTCGTCTTTTCAGAAAAGTTGACATTTTCGATTCCGATTCGGGATTTGTTGTCGATTAAATTCAACTCGTCTTTTAACTTCTTCGTTTAATAGACTTGAGTTTCTTCGACTTATGTAAATCTTCCATCTTTGGTCCTTTTCTTCGATAAATCGTCAAATAGGCCCAGTGACTTCAAATCTTTTGCATCTCTTGGACAATAGACTTCATCTTGAGTCTTTTTCTTCGATAAATCCCGTGCAATCCATGTTTTCTCCATTATCCATCCGGTTGGCTCTGAAAACACAATAAACACAAAAACCACGCATAATTCCAAACAAATGACATTAAATACGTGTTTTGGTCTCGTTTTAGCCAGAATTAAGTGATAAAAGGATGGGTGTTTACACACCTATCAAATCCCCTACACTTAACCATTGCCATGCCCTCATACAATGCTTAGTGGTAAAGCAATTTTACACCTTTCTCATAATTAATCAACCTTGGCCTTATTCAAATACCACTAAACAAAAATTAAAATATTAATAGAAATTAAACTTTAAAGGAAACAAAAGAATAGAAATAACTTGCAAAGAGATCAATGACTTACATTAGGGCTTTGGTGCTGCGAAGATTTATCACCCTCAAGTTTCACGTTCCCCAAACTAAGCTTAGAAACGAGATCATTGTTATTATAAGTTAGCAATTCAAACACTTACACACATGGCTTAATTAAATGCTTAAACCCCCTTATTCCTAGGTGTATCTCTTATATTTTATTTTTGTCATAGAATGATCATGAAGATGCATTTTTGGACTTATTTCGATAGTTTATTTAGGCTGAAAGCAAAGTAGGACGATTTGATCAATAGTTAGCTAAAGGACAAAATCTCTTAAAACTGCTTCTCGGGATATCAAAAAGTTCATATCTTGGCATAACTCGGTTCACGATTTGAGACCTTTCTCGGGCCGATATTTGGCATGTACTTCATACTTCATATCTTCGAGAGACGTTCTTGAGATAATGGTCTTCTCATCATAATAGAGTTTCTTCACTTGGAGACTTTTGAGGGGTACTCCAACTTTGTTGACCACGACTTCATGATTATTTCTTCAATCTCTAATTGGGATTTTGAGATACAACGATCCGCCTCCTTTTCGGACTTGGATCTATTTATCCTCATACCTTGTTAGGGTCTTTTCGGATAGACTTCTCCATGATCTTTATGGGAGTTGATTGCTTTTCGTCGTGAGTCTTGATCCTTCATATTGATTTTAGGAATAATGCTTTTCACATCACTTTGGATCTTCAGCAATAAAATTGAATCCTCATGCCTTGTTAGGGCCTTTTCGGACTCGCCAATCTTCGCGCCCCGCTTCATAAGTTATGCCTTGGCTATGAACTCTTATCATTACCGAGCAACTTTTAAACGATCTTGGGCTAGAAGCTAAGTAACTTTTCAAATCGTACGACCTTACTTATTGCAGATAATTTATTAGCAAGTGATGGGAGAATAGGCAAATAATTCCACCAAGTGAGCTTGTGCAAGAATACCGACTTATAATTGACTCTATCATTTCTCGTCCTCCACAATTTAAAATCTCAAGTAATGAGACTCGTGGACACTTAGCCTAATAAACCAATTAAGGTCTACATGGTTAAGGATACTAGCTAGAATAAACTTAGATAAGTCTATTCGGGTTGAGTCAAAATAAACGCAACAGGCCTAATATGTCAAAGATTTCTAAACTAGCTACACCACTTTATTAATATTTTTGACTTTATTGCGGGATATATACATATGAAAGCAATGATAAAAAATTTTAAAATTACGACTAAATGGCCAAAGTTAATAAAAAAATTTGAAAAATGTTGAAAAATAGGATTTTCCGGTTAAATGAAGGCATTTTCATGGAAAAGTCCACTTAAAACTTCGATAGAAGTCCCCCCTACACTTAAGATAAACATTGTCCTCAATGTTTAAGCATGTGGGAAAAGTCTCCCCTACACTTATGACATTGTGCACGTTGGTTAACTCAAGTTAAGGAAGAGACGACTAAAGTGATCAATATCAAATGTGATTATGAAGAAAATTGAATCACGATAGTTGAGAGATAGAACCGGATTTCGGATAACACGGGAGCACGGTTCTTCAAAGTTCCAAGAGTGCACTTATCCCTGTAATCACATCACCACACAAAGACAAACACCCATACAGGTCCCCCTACACTTAGGAGGTTAAAACATAAAAGGATAGATACTCGGGCTGCCTCCCGAGGAGCGCTTGTTTTTGATAACCGAGTCACGAGCCTGACTCGACCCAAAATTAGTTCATGGGGAACGTGGTGAGGGATGGAATCACCTCCTGAGAGGTGTCCTCACCAAAGTACAACTTCACTCGTTGGCCATTCACCTTAAAATTAGGTCCATTAGGTTGAGCGAGCTCGAGAGTACCATATGGAAAAATTTGGGCAATGGTGAATGGGCCGGACCAACGAGATTTGAGCTTTCCCGAGAAGATTTTCAACCGAGAGTTAAAAAGTAAGACTTTGTCTCCAACATGGAACTCTCGGTTCTTAATCTTAGAATCGTGAATGAGCTTAGTCCTTTCCTTATAGATTAAAGAATTTTCATAAGCCTCATTACGGAGTTCATTCAGCTCATTGAGTTGGATCTTGCGTAGGTCACCGGTTTTGTTGATATCAAAATTAGCCCACTTCAAGGCCCAGTAAGCCTTGTGCTCCAACTCAATAGGGAGGTGGCACGCTTTCCCGTACACAAGACGATAAGGCGTACAGCCGATCGGGGTCTTGTATGCAGTACGGAAAGCCCACAAAGCATCATCAAGTTTATCAGCCCATGAGGCACGATGCTCTCCCACGGTTCTTTCCAGAATTCGCTTCAGTTCTCGGTTGGATATTTCAGCCTGGCCATTAGTTTGTGGGTGGTAGGCTGTGGAAAGACGATGATTTACACCGTACTTAGCCATGACTCTAGTAAATTGGTCATTGCAGAAATGAGTCCCACGATCACTAATAATGGCACCAGGCACACCGAATCTAGCGAAAAGAGCTTTCAAAAAGTTACAAACCACCCTTGCGTCATTAGTGGGTAAAGCTTTGGCTTCGGCCCACTTTGAAACGTAGTCAACGGCTACAAGGATGCATTTGTTTCCTTTAGAAGAAGGGAATGGCCCCATAAAGTCGATACCCCAAACATCAAAGATTTCACATTCTTGAATGAAATTATGAGGCATCTCGTCTTTATGTGTGATGTTGCCTTGTTTTTGGCAAACATCACATCGTTTAACCATATCGTGAGCGTCACGATATATGGAGGGCCAATAAAATCCCGAATCAAACACTTTTTTAGCGGTGTAGTTGGGACCAAAGTGACCACCGGTGGGTCCTTTGTGGCAAGCATCAAGGATTTCAGACGCTGCCGGTCCGTCAACACATCGGCGGATAATCAGGTCGGCACATTGTTTGAATAGGTAAGGGTCGTCCCAAAAGTAAATCTTAATGTCGGTGAAGAACTTTTTCTTTTGTTGGGACGTCAACCCTTCCTTGAGAATTCCACCCGCCAAATAGTTTGCAAAGTCCTCAAACCACGGGATTTCATTCGACTTCGAATTTATAGACATTAAGGTCTCCAAGGGAAAAGAATCATTGATTTCTTTGTTTGGATGATCCCCTTGGTAAGGATCCTCAAGTCTGCTGAGATGATCCGCGGCTAAGTTTTCAGCTCCTTTTTTTATCGCGAATTTCGATTTTAAATTCTTGGAGCAGCAAAACCCAGCGAAGAAGTCTTGGTTTGGAATCTTGCTTTGTCAACAAGTACTTCAGCGCGGAATGATCGGTATACACAATTGTTGTGGAAAGGACAAGATAGGGGCGGAATTTTTCAAAAGCATAGACAACAGCTAAAAGCTCTTTTTCGGTTGTCGTATAATGCAATTGTGCCCCAGTCATTGTCTTGCTAGCGTAATGGATCGGTTGGAAGTGTTTGTTCACTCTTTGTCCCAGAACCGCTCCAATAGCAAAATCACTAGCATCGCACATCAACTCAAAAGGTAGCTCCCAATTAGGGGTAACCAAGACGGGTGCCTTAGTTAGCTTATCCTTAAGCGAGTTGAAGGCTTCAAGGCACTCTTTGGAAAAGATAAAAGGAGTATCTTTTTCCAAGAGGTGGGTCATCGGGCGAGCGATTTGAGAAAAATCTTTGATGAATCGTCGGTAGAAGCCCGCATGTCCCAGAAAACTTCTCACACCCTTCACGGTTGAAGGTGGAGGCAACTTTGCGATAACATCGACTTTAGCACGGTCTACTTCAAGACCGGCTTTCGAGATCTTATGTCCAAGCACGATGCCTTCTTTTACCATAAAATGGCCTTTTTCCCAATTCAGAACAAGACGAGTGTCTTCGCACCGCTTAAGCATACGTTCCAAATTGGCAAGGTAAGAAGAGAAGGAATCCCCGAAGACCGAGAAATCATCCATGAAGACTTCCATGGTTTGTTCAACCATGTCATGGATGTTGGGTCAAAAAGTTGATGTGGCAGAAACTCAAAAATGAAGAAAACGTGAAGTATTTGTCTAGGCGTTGACAAGAGCATTCCAAGCGTTGACAAGAGTTATTTAGGCGTTGATGGAATCAAGCATTGTCAAGAGCAATCCAAGCATTGTCACATGCAATTCAAGCATTGACAAAACGTAGACAAAAGAAGCTAATGGAAGCTTCTATTTAGATAAACATGCAAAAGATATTCTGCATAAGTTTATTTAAATAGAAGATTTACTTGTTTATTCATTCTTATCTCTTGTAAACCCTAATTCTTATACTATAAAAGGAACCAAGGGTATTAGGTTTATTTATCATATCATTCATTCACAATGTAAACCTAAAGTGTGTGTCGACTAGGTGTGGGATTCAATGTACACACACCTAGTGATTGTTGATTATTAATTTAATTAGCAATCCATTTGTTTTAATTCGTGTCTTTTGTGCCTAAACACCTTGTCATGATCATTGTTCTTTTCCGCTATGTTATCATATGAACGATGATCAAACCTAGATATATGGTTCCTAACCATTGAGTCGAACGATTATAGGGATCAACAATTGGTATCAGAGCCTAAGGCTCTTGATATCTAGGTCCGACGAGGTGTTCGTGTATGGTGAAGAGAAGAAAAATTCGTATTGAATTTTTCTGGACGTTTTTGTGTGCGCAGCAGTATTCAGAAGGTCATAACTTTTGATTGAACCGTTGGATCGTCACGAAATTTTAGATGTGTGTTCTACATACATAGATCTAAACATCCACCGGAGGGATTGTCGAGTTTTATCCCCAGGCAAAAGTTATTAAGCGTCGAAGTTGGCAGCAGAGGCGATTTTCAGTTTTTCTGCTTTCACATGAAATCATGAACTAGGGTTCTTCAAACCCTAGATCTACTTAAACAAGCAGGAATAATTGAAATTGGAGGCTGTTATAATGCATTATGATGTTTAAATTCGATTCTGATTAGGCTTAAAACCCTAATTAGGGTTTCGAATTAAACAAACTTCGTTCTAGGGTTTCAATATTTACTTTATGAAGTAAAACCCTAGATACTAGTTGCATGATCGTAGCAGTGACAAGGACGAATGAAGCAGATCGTGTTCACATGATTGAAAGCTTCTGATTGGTCGATATCCAGTATGTTCACACGGTTTGGCATGGATGGTTATGTTATTACTGTGATCGAGATTTCAATACATGTTCACACGGTTGCATTCACATAGCCAAAACAAAACCCTAATGTTTGATTCTCTACGTGCTAGTTCATGATATTACCATGAGTCCTTCGTTTCTATTGGTGGAGAGTCAAGTGTTCACACGATTACTTGATTATTATTGGTGAAGATGTTGTGTTCACACGGCGGTTAAAAGTTTCTTTTTGGCTGTTCAAGATATGTGTGATATGTGTTCACACGGTTGAGGATCTTTCATTGGTTGAAACTTTGTGTGTTCACACGATCTATTCAATATATATTCACACGGCCCTAATACTCTACATGCTAGGTAACGTGAGGATATACTTTGTTTGATGTAAACGCTGACAAGTATAAGAGTGGACGCTGACAAGATTTAAGGTTGGCGCTGACATGTGTAATTCAAGCGCTGACAGGAAGGGTTTCGACGCTGACAGGAATAAGTCAACACTGATAGGTTGACAGTGTTGTCCGAGATATGTTCTTCAAACGCTGATACGCCTTGTCCGATATCGGGTAATGAATGTGGATATTGGACAGTAAGGGTTCTCGGATAACAAACTGATTGCTGCTGTTAGAGAAAATGGGTACGTTTTAAGTACACAAAAAGGAGGATAATACACACAAAGGTACATGGAATCTCCGTTTAATATAGAATATCAAGTTGATATTTATGGCTCGGATATTTTTAAACGGATTAATGATTTTTAAGTAAGTTAACAACCATTCATGAAGAATTTTATTGGATTATGTAATCGGGATAGCCTTGTGAAAGAGTTATTCGTTAACAGCTTTTACATATGAAGACATTGACTTGTCATGAAGAGGTGTTAGCTTAAGGGGAAGAATTCTTATGGTAAGTTTGATGATTGAAGAAGATTTTCGCGAGTTTGTGTTCTATCATATCTTAAAGTCATGGACTTCCAGCCACTGACTTTAAAGGTAACTTGTTCGTGCTTACATAGTTGGTGACGAAGACTTGTCATAACACTTGAAGGAGTTACATTATCGTGCTCAGTGTCTCACAAAGGATGAGAATATTGACAAGGGATCGAGGTCTACTTATATTTTTTCTTCTGGTATAAGTTCTTCATCACATGGATAAACAAGACATGGAACATAGGTTTGGGTTATTTTACTTCTACATCAAAGACTACTTTATTTATTTTTCTTCTGGATCATTACATAGAGTCTACATTTGGAGAATTTTCAAGATTGCCTACATTGTTTACTTCCTTGTTGATGTGACAAAAAGGGGAAGAAAATACGTGCTACACTTGAGGGGAAGCAATCTGAAGATCATGTACAACTTACAAGAGATACACATAGAGTTTTGCCACTATCAACTAGGGGAAGATTGTTGGGTCAAAAAGTTGATGTGGCAGAAACTCAAAAATGAAGAAAACGTGAAGTATTTGTCTAGGCGTTGACAAGAGCATTCCAAGCGTTGACAAGAGTTATTTAGGCGTTGATGGAATCAAGCATTGTCAAGAGCAATCCAAGCATTGTCACATGCAATTCAAGCATTGACAAAACGTAGACAAAAGAAGCTAATGGAAGCTTCTATTTAGATAAACATGCAAAAGATATTCTGCATAAGTTTATTTAAATAGAAGATTTACTTGTTTATTCATTCTTATCTCTTGTAAACCCTAATTCTTATACTATAAAAGGAACCAAGGGTATTAGGTTTATTTATCATATCATTCATTCACAATGTAAACCTAAAGTGTGTGTCGACTAGGTGTGGGATTCAATGTACACACACCTAGTGATTGTTGATTATTAATTTAATTAGCAATCCATTTGTTTTAATTCGTGTCTTTTGTGCCTAAACACCTTGTCATGATCATTGTTCTTTTCCGCTATGTTATCATATGAACGATGATCAAACCTAGATATATGGTTCCTAACCATTGAGTCGAACGATTATAGGGATCAACAATGGAAGATAGCTAACATGCACCTTTGGAAAGTCCCGGGGGCATTGCATAAGCCAAAAGGCATTCTTTTGTAAGCAAATGTGCCATTGGGACAAGTGAATGTAGTCTTCTCTTGATCTTGGGGATCGATGGGTATTTGGAAATAACCCGAGAAACCATCAAGAAAGCAGTAATAGTCATTACCCGCCAATCGTTCAAGCATTTGGTCCATAAAAGGTAGAGGGAAATGATCCTTTCTCGTGGCATCATTGAGTTTGCGGTAGTCTATACAAACTCTCCACCCAGTAACGAGACGAGTGGAAATCAACTCGTTGTGTTCATTGGGAACAACGGTTATTCCGCCCTTCTTGGGCACACAATGGATTGGACTAACCCATGGTGAATCCGAAATAGGGTAAATCATACCCGCATCAAGAAGTTTGATAACCTCTGTTTTGATGACTTCATGTATTTTTGGATTCACCCTTCGTTGGCTTTGAATTGTGGGCTTAAAGTCGTCCTCCATGAGAATTTTGTGTGTGCAGAAGTGAGGATCAATTCCACGAATGTCCGAAATCTTCCAAGCAATAGCCTTCTTATGATCTTTCAACACGGCGATAAGTCGGGCTTTTTCTTCTTCCTTTAGGTCCTTAGCAATGATGACTGGCGACTTCTTCTCTTCTTCAAGGAATACATACTCGAGATGGGGCGGCAACTCCTTAAGTTCTAAATCCGGAGGATTTTTGACGGGAGGTGTATTCGAAGTCGGAGTATCGATAGCAATGACCGTGGGAGATGGAGGAGAAGGATTGTCTTCTTTGAGAAGGTTTTCAATGAAGCTGAGATCTTCATCCCAATTGGTAGTAGAATCGTCATTGTCTAAATTCACATCTCCCATGGTGGCTTCCAAATCTTTCCAAAGGAAATCACTTTCTCCAAATAGAGATAGTGATGAGTCGATAGAGGAAACGGTCTCAACATTGGGAAGAGAGGTAGGAATGCTTTTACAAGCGTCTTTGAAGTGTTCTTCACAAGCCTCATCAAGAACGTCAATACAATTAACACTCTCGTAAGAATAAGGCTGTTTAGAAAGCTTTCCCATGTTGAAGACTACTTTATCGTCACCCACTCTCATGATAAGCTCACTGGCTTCAACATCGATGAGAGTGCGACCGGTCCTCAAGAATGGACGACCAACAATTAGTGGCACACGGGGGTCCATCTCGTAGTCGACGACAACGAAATCAGCAGGGAAGGTGAATTTGTCGACTCCTACAATGACGTCTTCGGCTATCCCCACTGGATAAGCAACCGTACGGTTAGCTAATTCCAAAGTCATTTTGGTGGGGACTAGCTCTGGGAGAGATAATTGCTTCCAAACGCTTAGAGGCATAAGATTAATACTGGCACCTAGATCGGCTAGGGCCATGCAATTCTCTACTCCCGGGAAATTGCAAGGGATAAGAAAACGACGCGGATCACCAAGCTTGGTTGGCAATTTCCTTAAGAGCACTGCAGAGCAATTCTCATTAAGTTGGGTGTTGGCAATATCGAGGAGCTTTTCCTTGTCGCTCAGAAGATCTTTAAACATTTTCGCGTACTTAGGCATATGAGCGAGAGCCTCAGCGAAGGAGATATTGAAATTCAGTTGTTTAAACATCTTAAGAAAGTTAGAAACCTGAATATCGTCCTTGCTTTTGAGCTTCTGTTTCCTCAACCTAGATGGATAAGGTATATTGGAAGAAGAGGAAGGCTTTGGTAGAATAGGATCACTCACATCCTTGGGTGGAGGAGGGGTAGAAGGAAGAGGTGGAGAAATCGGGGAAGGAGAAGGATGAGGAATAGGAGCAGGCGACTCGTTCTCCTTAGTCACAACCACCGGTGGAGGTATAGGAAGCTCGGGTTCCTTGGTACCTTTGCCACTGCGAGTGGTGATTGCTTTCATCTCCCCTCTTGGATTCGCAACGGTGTTACTCGGAAGAGTACCCGAAGAAGAGGGTTGATTACCTTGGAAGAAACCAGCCATCATGTTCCTCAGATCATTAGTTTGGCTATCCAACGTGTTTCTCATGTCGGCTCTCAAATCGTTTCCTTGTTTGACCAAGTCTGCCTTCAAGTTTCGCACTTCCTGTTGGAGATTTTCCACGATCACATCATTGGTCCTCATGTAGGTTGCAACCTCTTGGTGTAATGCAGTGGTGGCTTGGTTGGGAGGAGCATTGTATGCGGGTGGTTGATAAGCAGGTTGTTGGTAAACTTGGTTGTTACGTTGAGGTGGTTGTTTTTGCTTGTGAGGAGGGATGTATGGTTGTCGAGGTTGTTGTTGTTGTTGAGGAGGGCGATTAAGGTTTTGTTGTTGGTTTGGGTTGTTTGGGGGAAAACCGGGTGGGGAAAGATAGTTGTTGGAGCGGTAGCTAAGCAAATTACGGTCACCTTGAGGTCTAGCTTGATAAGCAGGTTGAGGATAGGTGCCATATGCCGCATTCACATTCTCAGCAGGGTAGTCTTGGGTGGCAGTACAAGTAGTGTAGGAGTGAGGACCACCGCATATCTCACAAGGTTGGCTGACAGCGTTAACTTGAGCGTTTTTAGTGTTGTTGCTGTTGTTGTTGCTGACGGTGTGGGTGACAAGCGATTCAAGAAGCGTGGTGATTTTGTCCAATCGCTTGTCGCTGTCACTAGTGCTAGCACTAGCGACATTGGTCCTAACACTCTTGGTTTGCACACGAGATTTATTCTCAATGATGTCCCAAGCAGCATTGGAAGTCTTAGCCAATAGATTACCCCCCGAGGCACTGTTTAGTGAATCTTGGTCACTCATGTTTAAACCATTGTAAAAAGTATTAATTTGATGTACTTTGGTAAAACCATGTTGTGGGCATTTTCTTAAAATATCTTTAAAACGATCCCAAGATTCACTGAACGACTCATCGTACTTTTGTTCAAAATTTATAATTTCATTCCGCAAAGCGGTAGTACGAGAGGGTGGGAAGAAGTAATTGATGAACTTGGTTTCCAAATCCGTCCACGAGAGAATACTCTGTGGCGGTTCCTTAGCAAGCCAATGCCGGGCTTGTCCCTCTAAAGAAAAGGGAAAAAGTTGTAACCTAATAACCTCTTGTGGAACACCATTGAACTTGACCGTGTTGGTGAGTTGCAAGAATCTCTTGATATGGTCATGTGGGTCATCAATGGTACGTCCCAAGAATGGTTGAGCGGAGACCATCTGGATAAAGCCTGATTTTAGCTCGAAATTGTTGGCGGCAATTGGAGGTATGACAATTGGATCCGTGTTGCCATCTACATGAGCTTGCAGCAATTCAATCATCGGGCAATTATCCGGAAGGGGCTCATTGTGGTTGTTATTGTTCATGTTGTTGAAAGGCGGGTTGTTGTTGTTATTATTGTTGTTCGGAGGTGGTATGTTATTGTTGTTTTGTACACCAGCCATGTCTAAGTTATCGAGAGGCTCGGGCTCTTGATAAGACGTGGATCGAGTGCGCATACACCTGCAAAAGAACGAACAAAGAAAAACAAAGCAAAAATATTTTTGGTTTTTATGTTTTTTTTAATTTTTTTGTATTTTTGAAAATTTTATATTATATTTTTTTTAGTGTTTTTGAAAGTTTTTATGAAAAAGTAACGTTCACGTTGAACGGATCCCAAAATCCAAGTTCTCACAAAAAACTTTTGATCTTAACGAGAAGAGCCGGCAGCGGCGCCATTTGATACTATGATTTTGTATGGGTTCAGATTTTCTCTTGGTATCCTCTCGAATTGATCTCGGTCTTAAGTGGAATGATTGTTCTTGGTTACTAAATAAAGGGTTTGGTTTTCTGATCTAATAAAAAGTTCAAATTAAAATTTAAATCAAAGACAAATACTTTAATGACAATTAATAAAGACTTGAATTTAAAATTAAAATGAAAACTAAAATTAAAGTTAAAGTTAAGAAACAGTAAAACAGTAGAACAGTTACACTAAAAGAAAATTGATTCGGAACTTTTTAACCTTGATTCGGAACTTTGCTCATCCGGAACTTTTCACTCGGAAGATTGGTTTCATCCGGAACTTTTCTCAACATAAACTCATTCGGAAGATTTAGCTGCTCATCCGGAAGTTTTGCTTCATTCGGAACATTTAGACTCATTCGGAACTTTGGACTGATTCGGAACTTTTTAGAAATACTCTTTATTCGGAACTTAAGGTGTTCATCCGGAACTTTTCAATTCATTCGGAAGATTTAGGTTCATTCGGAAGTTTTACTTATTCGGAACATTTAGACTCATTCGGAACTTTTTAGAAATAAACTCATTCAGAACTTAAGGTGTTCATCCGGAACTTACTGTTCATCCGGAACTTTATGTTCACTCGGAAGATTTGTGTTCATCCGGAAGTTTTGCTTCATTCGGAAGTCTGGGAACACAAGAACAGTCGTTTACCCGAAGAACAAGGAAACTAATTTTAATCCAAAAATCACCAAGTTTTTCACCAAAAACTTAAGTAAAACTTAACACAAATGATTTACTAACCAATAACTATAAATCCCATCAACAAAAACACAAATCCCAACAACCTTTGAAGATCAAATCAAGAAAATAAGAACTTAAGAACTAGGAAAGAAAAATGATGATGAACAAGATGAAATGGAAAGATTAAACAAGAACTTGTATTAATGATTAATGTTTAACAAGATAAAACAAGGATTAAAATAACAAGATTGGAAAAACAAAGATCAAAATCACCAATCACCCTAGTGGTGATGGTGATGATACGAACTAAAGGGAGAGAAAAAGTGGGGGAGAAGAAAACTAAAAAACTACACTAAGTGTGTGAGGGGAGGGCTTTATATAGCCTTGTCTTTTGGTTGGTGAGTGGGCTTTCTACCATTCTTCTTGTCTTCTCGTCTTTTCAGAAAAGTTGACGTTTTCGATTCTGATTCGGGATTTGTTGTCGATTAAATTCAACTCGTCTTTTAATTTCTTCGTTTAATAGACTTGAGTTTCTTCGACTTATGTAAATCTTCCATCTTTGGTCCTTTTCTTTGATAAATCGTCAAATAGGCCCAGTGACTTCAAATCTTTTGCATCTCTTGGACAATAGACTTCATCTTGAGTCTTTTTCTTCGATAAATCCCGTGCAATCCATGTTTTCTCCATTATCCATCCGGTTGGCTCTGAAAACACAATAAACACAAAAACCACGCATAATTCCAAACAAATGACATTAAATACGTGTTTTGGTCTCGTTTTAGCCAGAATTAAGTGATAAAAGGATGGGTGTTTACACACCTATCAGTTATTGTGGTGTTCTTAAGAATATTGATAGGATTATGTCTAATATGGTTTTTATTGATAAGTTTCCGGGTTCTCTTGGGGTGTTTCAGCCTTATCGTATATCGGATCATTCTCCGTGTGCTCTTCGTATTCCTAAGGTTAGTAGACCGAAGCCAAAACCTTTCAAATTCTCTAACTTTATTGTTCATAAGGAAGGGTTTCGTTCTGCTGTTCTGAATGGGTGGAATGTTAGTGTTTCGGGTTGTGCGACGTATCGTGTGGCTAAACGTCTGAAATATCTTAAAGCGCCATTTCGCAAGCTTCTCCATGAGAATGGTAATCTGCACGCGCGTGTGATTCGGACCAGGGATGATCTTGACGTGGCTCAACGGGCTCTTGATTTAAATTTATCAAGTACTGATGTCCGTGAAGCTCATGCTTGGTGTCTTTTGGTGTTTAAAGAAGCGTCTCTTGATGAGGAAAGGTTTTCAAAACAGAAAGCTAAGATTGAGTGGCTTGATGCAGGTGATTCTAATACAACTTATTTTCATATAATTGTTAAGTGTTCTAACGCCCACAACAGGATTGATATGGTGCGAGACATGTCTAATGCGTTGTGTGAAGGGAATGATGTTGCAAATGCGTTTGTGGCACATTATGAGCATTTTCTTGGTTTGGAGGGTTTTTCTATCCCTTTTGAATTACAGGATTTGTTCTCCAATGTTCTAGATGCGCAACGTGCTTTGGATATGGTGCAGGTGGTGTCGGATGCTGAGATTAAGAATGCTATGTTCTCGATGGGTGATGATAAAGCTCCTGGTCTGGATGGTTTTACGGCTGCGTTTTTTAAGAATGCATGGGATATTGTGGGTGATGATGTTACATGTGCTATTCGGGACTTTTTCACTAATGGTAAGTTGCTTAAGGAAATAAATCATACCATTATTTTTTTTGGTAATGGGTTACCCCGGTAAATATATTAACCAAAAAAGCGTTTAAATACAAAGGAATGTGGCTGAGATACCACATTAACCTCAAGCTACATGCAGCTTGTTAACAAAGACTATGAAACATCAAAAGCCCTAACCGAATCTAGAAGACAAACAGTAAACTAGATAAAAACCAAGATGTGAACATGAAACCGCGCTCACTCTTCAGCATCCAACACCACTATGATAGGAGCAGGATGAATCCAAATGAGTCTGCCTCCTTAAAAAACCATACCATTATTGCGCTTATTCCAAAGGTGACTGTTCCTAATAAGATCACGGATTATAGACCTATTTCTTGCTGTAATGTGATTTTCAAGTGCATTACGAAGCTTATTGCTAACCGTATTAAAGTGGTGTTGGGTGACTTGGTTAATATTAATCAATCTGCGTTTGTTCCAGGGCGTAGGATTTCGGATAATATATTACTTACACAGGAATTAATGCGAAGTTATCATAGGAATATTGGACCTCCTCGTTGTGCTTTCAAAGTGGATATTCAAAAGGCCTATGATACTGTTGATTGGGGTTTTCTTAGGGTGATCCTGCTTGGGTTTGGCTTTCACACTACGATGGTTGGATGGATTATGGAGTGTGTGACTACGACCTCGTATTCTATTTGTATTAATGGGAATCTACATGGCTGGTTTAAGGGTAAGCGTGGGGTAAGATAGGGTGATCCCTTGTCTCCTTATTTATTTACGTTGGTTATGGAAGTTTTGACACTCTTGCTGTAGAGGCGTGTTCGTTTGGCGGAGGAGTTTCTGTATCACAATCAATGTGAGCACCAGCGTATTATTAATCTATGTTTTGCAGATGACCTATTTATTTTTGCTGGGGGGCATCTGGATTCGGTTCGGACCAAAATGGATGCTATGGAGGAATTTAAAAATGTGTCAGGTTTGGTTCCTAGTATTCCTAAGAGTATCACTTTTTTCTGTAATGTGCCTCATGATGTGAAAGCTAGTATTCTGGATCTTATGCCCTTTGCGGAAGGCACATTGCCAGTGCGTTATCTTGGGGTTACTCTTATCTCGTCTAGACTGCTTTATAGGGATTGCAAAGTCCTTGTTGAAAAATTGGAGAGTCGTGTCCAGGATTGGCGTAACAAATTTCTATCTACTGCAGGGAGACTTCAACTTGTTAAACCGTGCTATCTTCTATGCACCTGTACTAGGCTTTAGTTTTTATCCTGCCTATTCGGATTATTCATGATCTTGAGAAGCTTTTGAGGAATTGTTTATGGTGTCAAGGTGAAATGAAAAAGGGGAGGGAAAAGGTGGTTTGGGATGATGTTTGTATTCCATAATGTGAGGGTGGTCTTGGTATTCGGAGGCTTGATGATTTTAATAAGGAATCCTTATGGGTTCAATGGATTCGTTCGTATAAGTTAAGGGGTAGGAGCTTTTGGGATGTTCCGTGTATTGGTGATGTAAGTTGGGGTTGGCGTAAGCTTCTTCAACTTAGGACATGTGTGCGATCGTTTATTTGGAATAGGCTTCATGATGGTAAATCTGAATCTATGTAGTTTGATAGGTGGGCTACTGAGTGTCCTTTACGGGATACTCTTACGGTACACAATATTGTTAGGTCTGGTTTTACCCTTCATGATACTGTTTATGATTTGATTGAGAACAACGCTTGGAAATGGCCGAATGATTGGGTGGATAGATTTCCTTCTATTGTCTCTATCCCTGTGCCTGCTCTGGATGAGGGGCGGCCGGATTCTTTGGTATGGCGTGATGGTGGTGGTTCTTTGAAGTCATTTTCTGCGGCTCTTGCTTGGGATACGCTGCGAACCAGGCGCCAGGCTGTGGTATGGTACCATGTTGTTTGGTTCTCTCATTGTATTCCTCGATACTCGTTGTATATGTGGCTTGTTGTTAAGAAGAAACTGAAGACCCAGGATCATTTGCGGCAATGGGATGTTGGGCCTACCGTGGATTTAAGCCTTCTTCGGTGTCCTTTGTGTAAAGTCACTCCTGATTCTCATTCTCATTTGTTTTTTGAGTGCTCTTATTCTTCACAGGTTTGGAAGCAAATTAGGGTGCTTTGTGGTATGGATTCTATTCCTCCTTGTTTGGATGATGTTTTGGCATTTCTTGTACCAATATCTGAAGGAAAATCTACTACTAGTATTATTGCTCATCTGGTTGTTGTGGCTAATGTCTACTTTGTTTGGATGGAACGGATTGCTAGATTGTTCAAAGGGAAGCAGCTTTATGTGGATAAACTTGTTAGTATCATTACTTTTACTGTTCGCCTCAAGCTTATTACCTTTAGATTCAAGAAGATGACTACACGATCTTTGGCTATTTTGGATCGGGGGAGACTTCCGTCCTCAAGTGTTTCACATGATGGGGGTACCGGGTAAGGGTTGTACTCTTTTTTCCTTTTTGGGGTTTTTCCCACAGGGTTTTTTAAGGAGGCAACCTTATCTGGATCCTTTACTTCCATTATGTTGCTACTGGTGTTGTGGGGTGGTCGCCTGGTTTCAAGAGTTCTTCTTATTGGAGTTTGCTAATGTTGTTTCTTACACTAGTTTTCGATTTGTATTGTTAGATTAGTGTTGCTGTGTTTATGGCCTGTCATAAGCACTTGTTGATCAAGCTTTTGGCTTGAGGTTAACGGTACTTCATCCGTATTCCATTTGTACTTAACATTAGTTTTTTTGGTTAATATATTTACCGGGGTAACTCCCTTTACCAAAAAAAAAAGTTTAAGAGAAGATAATGGAATTTAACAAAGCAAATTAAACTTTAAATAAAAACTAAGCAAGCAGGAATCATAAACATTTTCATAAGTAATAAAGAACAGAGAATAAGCCTAAACATGGAACAAATAAGTAACAATAAGCAGAAATTAAGAAAATACAATAAGCAACAAGTAAACAAGCAGTTTACAGCATTCAACAAGTAAAAAGGAAATGGCTTACTTACATTGAGTCAAGTCTACATCCAGACCTGCCTAGTCTTACTATAAGCATACCAATTCATAATCAGCTTATCAAATCAACTAATCTACTTAATTCAAATGAGCTTATTAACGGAATAATCAACTACCATCTACTCCTTAGGATTCTTTAAACCTGAAACGAACAACAAACACAAGGATAAAAATATCAAAAGCTCCAAGCTGATAATACAACTTATTGAAAAAGCTGACTTGAGAGCTTATTGCTTAAAATGAACAGAAATAAAAACTTTTTGAACCTTTTTTAAACACTTCGAAAAAAAACTTTCTGCAAGTAAACATAAATGACCGAAAAATAACAATACTTAAAAAACAAAACTTATGAACTTATGTGTCAAATAAGCTCATAAGCTAGCTTATTAAAGATTGGTTCTCAAAGGTAACACCAATTTTTTTGAAGTTTTCTTTGATAAAAATTAAAAGAACATTAACTAAGAAAAGTAAAAGTGCAAAAGTAACAAGCTCAATAACCTGAGATTATAGCTTATGAGATAAACTATAAGCTAGCTTATCAAATTCGGTTCTTCAAAAATCAAATTTTGGTTTTTGAATAAACAAGAATTCAAGGTGACAATAATTTAAAAGGACAGTATTAAAGAAAAAGGAACTCAAATTTTATTACATTCAATATCTCACTAAGATTACAAGAAATATGAAAATAATAAAATCTGGAACACTTGGCTGCTAAGACTATCACCAATATATATACTAGTACAATACAAATGTGAAGAAGATAAACCCTAGCCCTAATTCGTCTACAAACTTCCAAAAGTGCCCTTGGCATCAAAATGGATATTCCAAGTAGATGCTGAAATTTGAACCCTCTTCTAGATGAATCTTGGGGATCATGTGAGTTGCCAGGATGATAAACTGATCTTAGGCGTCCATTTTGTTGTGGGGAACAAGTTTTCTAACCTTGTTCGTTGATGTAGTCAAATGGGTCAGAAAAGATGAAATCATGTGAATACTCTGCCTTGTGAGGGGACCATGAGTTTAGATGGCAGCAGAATATGCACATGGATGTGTTCCTGCACCTTTTAATTACCCAATAAACCAATCAATTTGTTTTTACCCTTTGATTTTAATCTGATTGGACATGGGTGATTTAGGGTTGATGTTACTGGTTTTGGGGATTAAGGGTGGATTTAGAGAAGCAGTAATTGTTTCCCCTGCTTTTAATTTGTTTAAAAATATGTGAAGTGTGTGGTGACGTGTAAGTAGTGGGCTGGTTTGGGTTGGTTGTTTGGGCGTGGGTGGGGTATAAACCGAGTATTGACTGGGTATTGTGTAAATATGGGTATGATAATTAGATAGGTTTTGTAAAGTGGCAATAATGGTCCTCCCCGTTACATCCATACTTTGACAGTTTTTCATCATCAATCCTTAGCACTTTGCACCATCCATCCTTATGCAATTACATCCATAGTCCTTTTGTTTAACAAACTCATGATGAGGACTTATATTGTAATTTCTTAACAATAGGAGGACTAATCTTGACAAGTATTGAAACTTTAGGGACCTCATTGTTATTTTTGATAGTTTAGGGGTATAAAGTGTAATTCTTCCAAACTTGAGGGACCAAAATTATAATTCTTCAATTCTTCAAGGGTCTTTTTGGAAAATTCATTTTTCGGGTCCGGGTCTTTGTGCGACTTCGTTTCCCGTGTTCGTTTTTGCTTGATTTTTGTGATCTTTTTTTGATTTCACGATATGCGTACCTAAAATACACAATGAACAAACATAGGCATATTTTAGGGTATTTTGATGATATTTTAAGCGTTTAAGCCCGATTTGGACGATGAGACTATGTATAATTTCAGTCTCATCACTCCCCCATACTAAACCATTGCCGTGTCCCCACGCAATGCTAGATATAAGTATCAGAGCACTTCCAAAATTCATTTTATGATGACATGTATTGAAGACATAAACTTAAATAAACTACTACACGTGTTTTAGACATAATGTATTGTTTTCATCACGAGTAAGTGACTTTTAGGGTCAAAGAATAAGAACACGTGAATGCCTAATAGAGATAAGTTCGTCGTCCTCGATTTTCACTCGATTCCATGCTAAGCGTGTAACGAGATCATTGTTATTATAAGTTAGCAACACAATCATATCCCATGAGTGTTAATTACGCACCTAAACTCCCTTATTCCTACTTGGTATCTCTTATAATTTTTTTGTCTTAATGATCACGAGGATACATCATTGACTTATGCGTGAATAGAGATTAGGTCTAAAAATAGAGTCTTAACGGTGTAACCAAAATCATTAAATTAATAATTCACGCTAATAGACAACGATGTCAAAAAAATAAGTCAACAAGAAGGATCGATAAACACGATTTTAGAACTGTTTTGAACATGAGACTTATTACCATGACTTTTATTATCTTCCATCATCGGTGGTTTTATTATCATGGTTTACCTTCATCTTTTATTCAACTTCGCCATGAAGCTTTTATTATGACTTTGGTCTTGCCCTTGTCTTTTATTATCCGCCATCATCAGTGGTTTTATTATGACTTGACGTATATCCTCACGCTAAGGCGAATTTTGGATCTTTAAAGCTTCAAAGATTAAGGCTTGATTCACTTTCAATTTGGGCATAGATTTTTCGGCCTTATGAGCTTCAAATTTTTGCTTAATTTAGGTGAGCACTTGAAATCTTATTATTGGGTGAAGCTTTCGATTATTCGGGTTTCCAATACTTCATAACCGTGACGCTGGCGATACCTTAATGTTTTCCCAATTTAATTACATGGAAGCTACTAAAACAAATTACAAACCAACAATAGTGATTAGACCGCTAAATCAATATTTATTAACAATTTATTATATAAAAGCGTGGGGAGAATAAGCTAATAATTACTACACATGAGATCGTGAACGATTACGAGACTTATAAATAACTCTATCATTTCTCGTCCTCATTTAAGAGACAGCCTAAAAAGTTAAGGATTCGAAGCTAAGTGCTCAACACGCACGGTCGAGTAAAAAATTACTCTTATTCTCACCATCAGAAAACCTACATTCGTCTCTTAAACACTTATGAAAAGCAAGAAAATTTTTAAAATTTGGCCATTTTTAGCCTTATTTTGCATAAAACGATAACAAAAAGATGAAATTTGGATTGCGTGTAAGCAAGGTGAAGTATCTACTCACCCCATACTAAAACTAAACATTGTCCTCAATGTTTCGAGTGGTTAATCTCGAGCATGGAAAGGGTAAAACGAATAACCTAAAAGCCGTTTATGAATTATGCTAATAAGATAATCGTTAGAACATAAAAGGATATCATCGGATATCGGAATCTCCAAAGGCAACGATCGAAGCTCGAGCGATTCATAAAACGAACACGAGAGGCTTCAATGATGTCGATGAACCTAATGAATCACAATCACAAACAACCACGGAACAAAGGTTGAAAGAGCACAAGTCCCCTCGTTACACTATTAGAAAATGATAATATTTACAAGGATAAGCATGAGAATCCCCCACTAGGCACCTTGTTTTTGATAACCGAGTCAAAATCTCGACTCGAATCCCCATAAATGCGATCATTTAGGGATAATCATTGTTTGGTCATTTTTGGTGGGTCTTACATGATAAACAATGCCCAAAAGTACATGGTACTTTGAAAACCCGATAAACGTATACCAGGGTCAAAGATAGTGTCCTCGTTTTCAGATGAAAGACGAAATAACGCTACTTCAACCAAAGCCAAAACCCCAAAGGGGTATTAGAAAAGAGATGAGAAGTAGAAAGGTGGGGCAATGGGTAAGTCAAACTCATGAGCTACTCGAGGTAGACTCACACCAAGCAAATAGATATGATTTCCATTTATTGCATCGGTGGAAGACCGAGATTTCCCTTTACAAGCAATTCCTGGATCGTAAATCTCGTCCTCGATGGAGAAACGTGAGGGAACATAAGGGGCTTCCCCCACACTAGATCCACATCAACCGTCGTCAAAAGGAGTAGACGAGGTGGTAGCACTCGTAAAACGCGGTGATGACGGAGTTAAATGTAGAAAATTCTTTTAAATCCATTTTAAAATCTTTTCCTTTCTCATCGTTTTTAAACTCTTTATGAAAACCCGATTTGATAATGTCAAAAATATTTGGCGTGTCAAATTCAAAATTAGTCGTGCTAATAATCCTCACATTTAAGTCATTGGTGGGAGGGGGTGGTGGATTATATAAGTTCTCAAAACGTTGATCAATAAAGAAAACCGCCCCCTCGGGGTCTACATATTCGTCATCCTCATGAACGTCGATCTCATCGATTTCCTCATCAAAGATAGGCTTGTCAAACCAAGGTTTGTCATTCCCCTCCTTGAGTATCTTAGAAACTCTCTCGAAAAGATCACGATCAAGCACGAAACCATCATTCATTTGTGGGGATTGTTGATAAGTTAAATCCTCACGAATATGGTAAACGTAATTCTCATTTGAGGAGTGTTGATTAGGTAACTCCTCGATAATTGGATTTTGGGTCACATGAGTTGGTTCGTCATCGAAAATAAGACGTTCCAACTCATTTAGTTCATCCTCGATTTTGGAAAGATCAACCTCACTCGTAGGTGGGAGTGGAGGCAAAAGAGCTAGCTCTCGTACAATGATTTCCTCAATCTCGGGATCAAACTCGTAATCATCGTACTTCACATGAGAAGAGGTCTTTTTAGGAGAATCCTCAAAAATGGCATGTGGATTTCGAAGTACGTGATCAATCTCGGCAAAATCGCCATCATCATCATCAAAGAAAGAATCGATGTGAGCACTCACAACCATGGTCTTACAAGTCGAATGACTATGCTTAGGTGACTTTTCTATGACGAGAGGATCGATGTCGATAAAACCTTTAGCCTCAACGGGTGTTGGGATAGGAAAATGAGGCACTTCGATGGAGTTAGAAGTTGAATCCTCAAAGACATGGTCCTTCGAAGGTGGTGAAGACGAGTCCATTTTGGTCATTGTCGTGATGGCACTAACGTCGCCCTTCGGAATTGGTGTGTCACTTTTTTCATCGAATACATCCCAAAGTGATTTTTCATCCATAAATTTATGTATACCCTTTTGAATTAGGTACACGTATTCTTTATCATTAAAATCATCATCTTTAAAACCGTTTTTCTTAACTCTTTCAAAACATGCATTAAGCCTCATATTTTCTGCTAAAGTTATCATTTTGAAATCATTAGAATTTGAAACATTAGGTTTTGAAACATTAGGTTTTGAAACCTCGGTTTTTTCATTATCATAAGACACTTGGGATTTACTCTTGAAAAAGTCCATTTTATCCTCCCTATATCTCATAGTAAGTCTTCCCTCGTGGACGTGGATTACGGTTCGAGCCGTCGATAAAAATGGTCGGCCTAAAATAATGGGATATTTAGGGTCACACTCTTAATCGGATATAACAAAATCCGCGGGAAAAACAAACTTTCCAACTTTAACATAGACATCCTCGGCTATTCCAATTGGTATAAGTGGTGTACAATTTGCAAGCTCGATAGTCATGTTTGTGGGGGTAAGTGAAGGCAATCTCATCAATTTCCATAGAGAACGAGGCATAAGATTGATGCTAGCACCTAAATCGGCAAGGGCTAAACATCCCTCAATCTCGGAAAAATCACAAGGTAGTAGAAATTGGCCCGGATCCTCTTCCTTTCTCGGCATATGCCTTTTGGGTTTTTTAAGAAGGATCGATGCACAAGTTTCTTCAAGGGTTACTTTGGTAAGGTCGATAAAGATCTCTCATTGAACTGTGGATGGAATTTGAGGTACACGAGGGTGTGCACTCTTTTCCTTGGTCGCCACGTTCACCCCATCGACTTTAGAACAATAAGACGTCTTAGAAGTCGTGGGTTGAGAAGAAGGAACAACACGAAATCCATCAAGGGTTGGGGTAATCACACAACTTTTTCCACGAGACGAGGCGGCTTTACATTTTTCCTTGGGATAAGCAACGGTGTCACTAGGTAACGAACTTGACCAAGCACCCGAGGCTTTGTCCATAATAGCCGAAAACTTCTTTTTAATGTGAATTTGTCCTTGCTCAATCTTCGTGTTTTGAAGTTTCAAAGTATTAGAAAAGTCATTTTTCAAAGTACCAATTTCTCCCTCTAATCGTCTCATATTAGCCTCATTCGTTTTCATGTAATTTTGAAAATCGTTTGACGAACTATTTTTATAAGCATTAAAGTTCCCTTGGTTTTGATTACTTCTTTGAAAATTGTTTTGATTCCCACTTGAAAAATTGTTTCCTTGATTGTTGTTGTTATCTCGGTTTTGCCAATTCAAATTACGACCTTGATTATAACCTTGGTTTTGATTCTAAAAATTTCCTTGTTGATTATTTCCTTGAAAATTGTTTCGGTTTTGATTAAAATTGTTGCCCTGGTTATAATTTCCTTGTTGCGATGGACCGGCGTTATTTTGATTTTGATTAGAAAAGGTTGTTTAACGCACTCACATTCAACGTTTGGCCATCCGTAGCCGCACACTCGTAATAATTATGAGGTCCACCACAAAACGTACACGAAGTCTCAACCGCTTTCACCGTAGCGGGAGCGTCTTTCTTTTGCATTTCGACGAGAAAAGACGTAAACACATTAGCTTGTCGAATTCGCATCAACCCTCTCAATGTCGCGATTAGAACTACTAACATTGGCGACATTGGCAACACTCGGTGCATTGCGGAGTTGGTAAACCTTGGATCGATTTTCGATAATCATTAATGCATCTTTCGGAGTCTTACACAAAAAGTTGCCACCGGCGGCGGAATTCAACGAATCTTGTTCTTGAAAACTAAGACCGTTGTAAAACGTACCGATTTGCTGCAACTCGGAAAATCCATGGTTAGGGAATGCCTAAGCAATTCCTTAAAACGATCCCACGCGTCTCTAAAAGATTCATTCGGTTTTTGCTCAAATATCGTAATTTCATTTTTGAAAAACGTCGTCTTAGACGGTTGGAAAAAATGATTAACGAATTTGGAAACGAGATCCTTCCACGTAATTATGGAATTAGGTGGCTCTTTCTCGTACCAATCCTTGGCGGCACCATCGAGCGAGTACGGAAAAAGCATAAGCTTGACGACATCGGTGTCGACGTTCTTAAACTTGCTCGTGGCTAAAAGACGATCAAAATTCCGAATATGGTCGTGAGGATTATCGGCTTCACGACCTCGAAACTTCGTAGCTTGAATCAATGAAAGCATTCCCCTCTTAATCTCAAAATTCTCCGCTTCGATAGCGGGAATTACGATCGCGTCTCCATAACCCTCGGTGGGCGCTTGGAGCAATTCCATCATCGAACGATTGTCGGCCATCTCGTCTAAGGTTTCTTCAACAACGATATTAGGAACGTCGGTTTCTAAATCTCGTCTACGTCGTTGATTCCTTCGATTACGATTGCGTCGATACGAAGCGTCGCTAGAATTAGAATAATCCTTCGATCGAGTACGCATGCACTAAGCGTAGAATGGGGGGTAGCAAAGAAGATTCTTTTTGCGGTTTTTTTTATTTTTCAATTTTTTTTTGTTTTTGATTGTTTTTAATTTTTTTGGATTTTTGTTGTATTACGTAGAATTAAATCTACAAATCTCTCCTCGAATCGATTTCTCGATTAAAGGAGCCTCAAAGAATGAAAACGATCACGTGGAGTGAACGCCTTCGATGACTTTAGAACGTTGGTGGAACACCAAAACGTTCAAGAGGGCTTAATCTTGAAAACAACCAAATATATATGATACGTAGATAATACTTGGGCGGCAAACCTTCAATTAGCCATCTTTCTCAAAACACGCACAAGCAAGCGGGGGAAACGAGGCGGCGCTAAGCACTTAAGAGCCTTTTTCCCTTAGGTCGTGAAATACAACCGCCTTATACCCACCTTATAGTTTGTGTTAATTGAAATTAAGCCTCACGAAAGTATTATTCTATTTTTCCTTTAAACTTTTGCTTTGGATTCAAATACAATAATTGAGTGATGAAATCCCAATTAAGGTTGCGTTTTCACGCTTTTGGAGTACTTGTATATTTATTGTTCTACGTAAGTACAATATAGTAATATATTCACAAGAAAAAACGAAAACGATAATGGGGTATCTATAATATAGTAAAAGACTGGTTTGTGTTTAATTTCGGAAAATTAAACACGATTTATTTGGATACTATAATATAATAGAGAAAAATAATAAAAATGAGTACGTACGTTATTTACGCTTTCCAAAAATTAAAAAGCAAAAACGCACCCCTCACACAGTAATAATGGCAACTCAAACACCTCCCCGGCAGCGGCGCCAAAAATTGATGTAGGTAAATCGTACACGTTTTAGGAAAAACGTATATGTGGCAAGTATTAAGCGTTACGCTTTAGGAAAAACGTACAACCGAATAAATGCGAGTTCGTTCTCGAAGGAGGTGTATGATTATGAGTGCCAATATGTAAAATCAAAGTTTGGATTAGTGTTGTTTTTTAGAGAGAAAGATTTAAAAATAAAGACGATTTACGCTAAAAATTACACTACGACGTAAAAAACGCGAAATCGTAAAATTCGACAAAACACTAAACTCAACTAAAAATCACCAACTTTTAAATATACGTTAAGAAAATTCTAATTAAAACAAAAGTGAAAACCAAATTTGGCAAAACCTATATAATTAATTTATATTAGACTGCGACGAGAATTAAATGTATACGTAAAACGTGACGAAATTAAAAATTAAAGCTAAAAATAAATTAAAAATTAAAACTAAGTTTAAAATAATATAAATAAGAATAAAAATTCAATAAATAAATTTTATAACTTTCTATTAATTATATATTCAATTTTAATTGCTAATTAAAGCCCTAAAATTAAAAATAATTAACAAAAAGCCCAAAATATTATTTTATCAAACAAAAATCTTACTTATATTAATTAAACACTAAAAAGTATTTTTCCTAAATTTTTAAAACTATTTTTCTATTTTTAAAAGGCTAAAAACACTTTTTAAACTACAATAATCCTAAAAAATAAAAAAATAATGCTAAAAATAAATTTTATTTTTCTAAAAATTATATTTTAACTAAATTAACAAGGGAAAGATGAAAAAGTTGAAAAAACTAAAAAAATGGCTAAAAACGAAAGTACCCCAAAGTACTCTAATGTGGAGTACTTCTGTGTTGTCGAAGATCCCACCAGACAATAGTCTTGTCCAATATCAGTATTGTCTGATTTCGGACAACACTAAAACAAAAAAAAAAAGAAAATGCAGCGGTCCCAGACAACAAAGAGAAGTGTTACTGTATGATTTTTCGGCTCGTTTTGGGCTCGTTTTCGCTTGTTTCGAGCTTGTTTCTCGATGTTTTTGGGCACAAACGGCACCCCTACAACCAATTGGGTTGTAGGGAGTCAAAGTAACAATAAAAACACACAATCAAATACCAAATTAAACCACAAATCACTCAAACTTCAGCAAAACTACATGAATCTGGGGGTCAGTGGGTTTTATGCTGTATAATAGTGACCTTCCTAAGCTACTAACACCTCCCACAAGCTTCCAAATCCTAAGCACAAGTATTATAAACCTACAATAGCCCTAAACCTACTTGTATGCCAATAATCACACCACAATGCACCCTAAAAAGTCCTAAAATAGCTAACTGTTACAGAATTAGGGGTACGGTGGTGCTGTGTGCCAATAGTGGGATTAAAAGCTACCTAAAAGCTACCCTAAGCTAGATACCAGATAGATCAGTCCTAACCTAAACCATATTCTATCTATTCATCCAAATTACAATCCCTAAAGTTCAAAGGTAAAACCTTAACACCTGCTAGTGTAGTTGACACAAAATATTGGTTTTATGCAGAAGGTGAGGCAATTGCTGGTGCAACGTGCAATAAAATGAGATTCAAACTTAAATTTAAGGAATTAAATAGCTAGTAAACACCAATCTTAATCAAAACAGCATAAGAACTATTCCTAAACTATGCGTGTGAACAATTTCAGCTTACAAATTCCCATCCTAAATCCTTAAATTTCTGTCGGTGTTATATCCCCATAACCTGGTAAAACAATTGTCCAAGTTGAGTTCACACACTTGAGACTCAAGAGATTTTTCCGGATTTAACAATTACAAACACAATGGGCAAATAAAAATGACATATCCCAAGCAAAAAAAAGTGAGAAAAACAACACCAACTGCTAATCTATACCTAATGTTACACTACTAAGAAAATTCAAGCAACTCAGATTGTGATTATGATTGATTTCAACTGAACCAAACGCTAACTGAACAACTACTAACCTCCAATGAATGCAACAATCCAACTTAAGTTATAAACCTACACCTATCGCAATATATTACTTTCTACCAAACACTAGTTTAAGAGAAGATAATGAAATTTAACAAAGCAAATTAATCTTTAAATAAAAACTAAGCAAGCAGGAATTATAAACATTTTCATAAGCAATAAAGAACAGAGAATAAGCCTAAACATGAAACAAATAAGTAACAATAAGTAGAAATTAAGAAAAATACAATAAGCAGCAAGTAAACAAGCAGTTTATAGCATTTAACAAGTAAAAAGGAAATGGCTTACTTACATTGAGTCAAGTCTACATCCAGACCTGCCTAGTCTTACTATAAGCATACCAATTCATAATCAGCTTAACAAATCAACTAATCTACTTAATTCAAATGAGCTTATTAACGGAATCATCAACTACCATCTACTCCTTGGGATTCTTTAAACCTGAAACGAACAACAAACACAAGGATAAAAATATTAAAAGCTCCAAGCTGATAGTACAGCTTATTGGAAAAGCTGACTTGAGAGCTTATTGTTTAAAATGAACATAAATAAAAACTTTTTGAACCTTTTTTAAACACTTCGGAAAAAAAACTTTCTGCAAGTAAACATAAATGACCGAAAAATAACAATACTTGAATAACAAAACTTATGAACTTATGTGTCAAATAAGCTCATAAGTTAGCTTATTAAGGATTGGTTCTCAAAGGTAACACCATTTTTTTTGAAGTTTTCTTTGATAAAAATTAAAAGAACATTTGCTAAGAAAAGTAAAAGTGCAAAAGTAACAAACTCAATAACCTGAGCTTATAGCTTATGAGATAAACTATAAGCTAGCTTATCAAATTCGGTTCTTCAAAAATCAAATTTTGGTTTTTGAATAAACAAGAATTCAAGGTGACAATAATTTAAAAGGACAGTATTAAAGAAAAAGGAACTAAAATTTTATTACATTCAATATCTCACTAAGATTATAAGAAATATGAAAATAATAAAATCTGGAACACTTGGCTGCTAAGACTATCACCAATATATATACTAGTACAATACAAATGTGAAGAAGATAAACCCTAGCCCTAATTCGTCTACAAACTTCCAAAAGTGCCCATCAAAACGGATATTCCAAGTAGATGCTGAAATTTGAACCCTCTTCTAGATGAATCTCGGGGATCATGTGAGTTGCCAGGATGATAAACTGATCTTAGGCGTCCATTTTGTTGTGGGGAACAAGTTTTCTAACCTTGTTCGTTGATGTAGTCAAATGGGCCAGAAAAGATGGAATCTTGTGAATACTCTGCCTTGTGAGGGGCCATGAGTTTAGCTGGCAGCAAAATGTGCAGATGGATGTGTTCCTGCACCTTTTAATTACCCAATAAACCAATCAATTTGTTTTTACCCTTTGATTTTAATCGGATTGGACATGGGTGATTTAGGGTTGATGTTACAGGTTTTGGGGATTAAGGGTGGATTTAGAGAAACAGTAATTGTTTCCCCTGCTTTTACTTTGTTTAAAAATATGTGAAGTGTGGGATGACGTGTAAGTAGTGGGCTGGTTTAGGTTGGTTGTTTGGGCGTGGGTGGGGTATAAACCGGGTATTGACTGGGTATTGTGTAAATATGGGTATGATAGTTAGATAGGTTTTGTAAAGTGGCAATAATGGTCCTCCCCGTTACATTCATACTTTGACAGTTTTTCATCATCAATCCTTAGCACTTTGCACCATCCATCCTTATGGAATTACATCTATAGTCCTTTTGTTTCACAAACTCATGATGAGGACTTATATTGTAATTTCTTCATAATAGGAGGACTAATCTTGACAAGTATTGAAACTTTAGGGACCCCATTGTTATTTTTGATAGTTGAGGGGTATAAAGTGTAATTCTTCCAAACTTGAGGGACCAAAATTGTATTTCTTCAATTCTTCAAGGGCTTTTTGGAAAATTCATTTTTCGGGTCTAGATCTTTGTGCGGCTTCGTTTCCCGTGTTCGTTTTTGCTTGATTCTTGTGATCTTAAGTTGATTTCACGATATCCGTACCTAAAATACACAATGAACAAACACATGCATATTTTGGGGTATTTGATGATATTTTAAGCCTTTTAAGCCCGATTTGGACAATGAGACTATGTATAATAATAGTCTCATCACCCTAGCTCTCCTCTCTTCTCTCTTGGCCGCGGCACCCACAAAGGAAAACAATAAGGAAAAACATTTTTGGTTGATTAATTCGGGTTTGATTCGTCATTGTTCTTCAAGATCATTAAACACTCGGTATCATTAAACCTTTAATCCTTTTCTTTTATTTATTATTTCTTTAATTCATGAATTAATAATATTAATAAGAACACGTGAGGATTTCATGAATAAAACATGTATTAATCATAAACAAGTCGGGTTTTCGAGCGGGATGTCACGGACACCGAGACCATTCTGGCTCTTGGTGGGGTTTTCTAAGCCAGTCGCACCCATAAGAGGGGCGGTGGCCGTTTCTGTTGGTCGGCCGCAACACCCAAACCAACCAACAGCGGGTGTTTGGTTCGGACGGTGGCACACCGAGAGCCATGAGGCTCTCGGTGGGATTCTGGTGGGCAGCAGTGGCGACCGGCTAAAGCCAGTGGTTGTTGTGTGTAGGCGGCGGCAACCACAACCTTGTGGCTGTGGTGGTATCGTATGGTTTGAGGCACGCCGAGACGTAGGTGTCTCGGTGTGGCTCGGTTCGGACTCGGGGTACATGAATAACACACATGGGTGTGTTTGGTTTAGAGTTTTGCTAATTAAATATCTAGACTTATGTTAGTTTAATTATTTATTATGTCATGACCATTTAATTAAGTTAACTTAGGTTATAATAATTACGTTATATAATTTAACATGGTACACTTATAATAATTATTTTAAATAATTATTCATGATACACTATATGACACATTTTGATTTAATTAAATAAACTATACATTATAATAATTATGCATATAATTATTCATGATAAATTACATGTTACATTTATTTAATAAATAACTTAGCATAATTATTTAATTACATGATAACCATGGTTTATTAAATTAATATCATACTTTGATAAACAATATTAAGTTATGATAAAGTATTATTAATATAAGTCAAGTTATATTATTAATTAATAATTATTAATAAACTATGTATTATAATATTAATTAATAATTATCATGTTAACCTGAAGTATTTATTAATTAATAAACTTTACTATATTATAACATTTAATTAATCATGACTTATAAATAAGAATATTAAGCTTTAGCTTATATTATCATCTTATTAAACAAGCTTATTACTATTTATGGAAACATACTAATTATGGAAACATGCTATTAATAGAAACATGCTATTTATGGAAACATACTATTTATGGAAACATGCTATTTATGGAAACATACTATTTATGAAAACTTTCTATTTTTGAAAAGTTACTAATTATGGAAACTTTCTATTTTTGGAAACTTACTATTTATAGAAACTTGCTATTTTTGGAAAGTTGCTATATTTGGAAACCTGCTATTTTTGGAAAGTTACTATATATAGAAACCTGCTATTTTTAGAAAGTTACTTATTATGAAATATCAAGTATAATAACACATGAAACATAATTACATTAATCAAGAACACCTAAAAACACTAAGAAATACATGATGACATATGAAGCAGTAAAACAAGTCAAGAACATGTAAAACAAGTCAAGAACAAGTAATACAAGACGAGAACAAGTAAAGTAACTAATACTTAGCAAGTTATACATGAACACATAACTCATTCACGTCCTTTATTATGTATCACTCGTGAAGTCGGAGTAGATTTCTTTCAGCCTTTCATCTTCTTCGTTACTGGACATAAGGTACGGATATTCCGTCCTTCATTAAGGACATTCCTTTTTTATGTATGATTAGGATTCCCTGTTTGCTGCCATCTGTTTTCCCAGTAGTTTACATCTCATTAAACTTATCAGTAATTACCATGCTATGATTTTAAATTGCCTAAGCTATATACACGCATGCCATGTTTCACCTAGTTATGGAGGTATCATAACCATAATACTTGAGGCACCGGTGTTATGACTCTTCCGCGACGAGAGTGATTGCTCGCGGTGTCCCTTCACGTTTCGGCCAGTATTATTATATTATCATGTGGGACGAATGGGTGCATCCTAGTACATGTTTATCAGATTTACACGGTGACTGCGATGTGTGCTCTACATTCGTCACATGGAGCTGATCCTTCCACTAATATAATTAGAGGAAACCCCTCTAATTGCAAGATGAGGTCACCCCTCTATGTATTCATTCACGTTGACACCTTACATGACCTATATGAGCTGTTGGCATTTAAAACACGTTTTCATGATAAAACATAAGGCTTTTTAGATATAAACCAGTTATAAAACATGATTCCAGGTTTTCTAGGACTTACATTATTACGTTGCATTTTCATACTTTACTTATGTTTCAGTTATTCATATCATGTCATATATCCATTTACTGAGCGTATCGCTCAGTCGTATTTTCTTTTCATGTTCCCATACGGCAGGTACTAAAGGACAGACTTAGGCAATCAAGAGTACGTGCATAGGATGAAGGCTTCCTTTGACTTCATTTCCTTATTGCATTTATATACTTCTGCTTTGCTTGGACATTGTTTAGTCCTTTCCTTACATTCTTTACTTATGCATGTGTGAGCTTATGTTTTTGGGATCGATGTTTGTTTCCGGTTTCCTTTATGGTCATTTATGTTTTAAGACATTTACCTTGCATGCTTTGATGACACGCCATAATTATCGTGTAACGGTCCACTTGTCAAAGTGGGGCGTTACACCAAATAAGCCATACGCATGTTTTATAAGCCGAAAAAGGTAACAATTTTTTTAATGTTTGGCACTGGTTGTTAGTTTTTAATTAAGTCCTTTTTTTTAAACATAACTGTGTTTGTAAATTGTGAACAAATTTTGGCCATTGTTGAGCAAAAAAACGATTCTTTCAGTTCCTTTGCTTCTAACATTGCGCGTAGAACAAAAACATACAAAAATAATTTACAACAACAACCTTTAGTTACTGATTAAGTGTTCTTTAATACTTCCCATATTATGATATCTTATTGGCCTACGATTGTTGTATCTATTCTTGAAATTCTATGTGTGGGATCCTAGAATTCCGGATCTTTAGGCTGCTAGGAATGATTATTATTCATATGACATAAAATCATAGCGAAGTTAGAACAATAATCATTGAACAAGTTGTTTATAAACACAAGATGAATTTCTCCCTAATGTTACTTGCATTAAATTATTAAAACAAATAACCTAGGTGTCTTAACATGAACCATATGCCTAGAACACACAACTTGCTGTAGGTTTACATTTTGAATGTTATGATACGAAAACCTACGTTCTGGTTTGGTTCCTTTTATAACATAAGGATACCAAACTTACAAAGGATAACTACAAATAAAACAAGGAAATCTTCTATCTTTACTAAATGTCTGGTGAATTCTTATCACCTAAGAATTCCTCCACCAGCTTGTAAAATCATACTTTTGCAAATGTAGTCCTTGTCTTTTGTTTTGACACATCAACTCTATATTTGACCCAGTAATCTTCCCCTAGTTGATGACGTCAAAACACTTCCCCTTAAGCGCAAATCCTTTGTATGAGGTACATGATCTCCAAGAAGCTTCCCTTAAGTATAACACATCTTCCCCTTTTTGATACATCAATAGGGGACTGTGAAAAAGTATGCAATCTTGAAGACTCTCCAAAAGTAGACTCTATGTAATGACCTTGAAGAAAAATAAATACAATAATCTTGATGTAGTAGTAGAATAACCCAAACTTGTGTTCCATGTCTTGTATTAATCACGCAACTCCAAAACTCACTCATCAATGAGTAGACTCCAAAACTCACGGCAATAATGAGTAGAAGCCTCTTAACAAAAAGAATCCTCACGTTGACATAGTGAGGCACATACAATAGTAAATACGAGCATAAAGCACCAATACACAGATCTCGTACCTTTGCTACCCTTTTATCAAGTCCTTTGTCAGAACTTGAAGCACGAACAAGTTACCTTAAAATTCAGTGGTTGGGAGTTCACGACTTTAAGATATGATAAAACACCAATCCGCGAAAATCTACTTCGAACATCAATTATCATAAGAATTCTTCCTCATGATCATATACTTCTCTAAGAATAATGTCCGAGCCAATAATATCACAATGATATTCTGTATAAAATGAGATTCCATGTACCTTTGTGTGTAACCTTCTCGTTTTGTGTGCCAAAACGCAACCAAAAATCCAAGCAGCAACAAATTCTTCATCATCCAACATCCTTCTTTATCCGAGAGGTGTGTTGTCCAATATCTGACAACACATGTTAGCGGATGAAAACTATATCTCGGACAACACTACGGCTGTCAACGGCTGGTGTATGCTTTGTCAGTGGATAAAACATACTTTGTTAGTGACTCCTTGTTTCACGCAGCCATATGTATCACAATAAAATAGATTAGACCCCATCACTCTCGTAGGATATCCTAACTGATTCAATGTTCCCACATTCGTATCCTACAAAATAAGCAATTATGTGGAACTTATCACAATTCTAAAATTCGTCCATAAGTCATGCAACATATATACTGCGTCAAACAAACCCCTCGTCCAAAATAGGAGAAAATACAGTCCCTATAAATAGGAACCCATTCGTATCTCATGTCATCCCATATCATATATACTGTGTATAATAAATTACGTCCCAAAATATAGGAAATTATAAGGAATGATACACAATCCCTATAAATCTGCTTCAATTTTGGTAAACAATCTTCTCCACGTCTCTTAACTGCTCCACATGTGTTTACTTTATCAAAAACTACACGTCCTCATTTCACTTTCTTTGCCTACGTATAGCAACCAATATGGACTTGATTACACAACACTAAATATAGCATTGGTATGACATGAAAAATATTAACCAATACATAAAATAATACAGTAGTACTTATCTTTGGACCTGGCCATCACGTGAATGTTTTTCCAATAAATCACCAATGTCTCTTTCAATTCAACCAAAGTCACGATTTGCTTTATGATCACGTCTCTATCTATATGATTAAACAAAGAATATCCATTGTTTACACAACCACTCACTATTCTCTCATATATCACGAGATTCAATGCGTTAACCAATAAATGTGGCACCATGCTTTTATTCAATGAGTAGAAACATAGTACCCCATCTTTATTCAACCAATCGTTGACCAACACTGTCTATGGTAGTAACACATCAAATACCTACTGTGTATACCGATTTGTTTCTTTAACAAGCGCATTGTTGCTCTACGTGAAGTTGATGCATAGAAGAAAACAAAACCTCTTCGAATCCAACGATTCAATCACCAGTCCACCTTTAAAAGTACTACCAGATCTGCTGCTACTATTAAAACATAATCAACAACTATGTTCATCGTGAACCATGTTTTATCAAGAATCATAATATGCTTCTAGGGTTCGTCATCGCTCCATAACAAGTCGATTCCCCAAAGCTAACATCATGTCACTTTAATCCTCCAATGATGAACAATTATTATAGGGTTTTTATACCAAACCCTAAAAACAAAAATCATCTCATCAGCCAACTTCGACGCCTCATAAATCCTTCATAACACCTCAAATTGAAGATCCCTTCGGTGAGATCCCAAACACATATGTCAAGAACCTACATCGTGAATTTCACGACGATCCAACGGTTAACAAATGAGATATGCCCTTCTGAATACTACTGCGCACACAAAACTGCATAAAAACCCTAGACGAGTTTTTCTTCTTTTTCACTACGAACGAACACCTTGTTAGATCCTAGCATCGAGAGCCACCCGCTCTGATACCAATTGTGGAATCCTAGAATTCCGGATCTTTAGGATGCTAGGAATGATTATTATTCATATGACATAAAATCATAGCGGAACTAGAACAATAATCATTGAACAAGGTGTTTATAAACACAAGATGAATTTCTCCCTAATGTTACTTGCATTAAATTATTAAAACAAATAACCTAGGCGTCTTAACATAAACCAGACGCCTATAACACACAACTTGCTTTTAGGTTTACATTTTGGATATTATGATACGAAAAGCTACGTTCTGGTTTGGTTCCTTTTATAACATAAGGATACCAAACTTACAAAGGATAACTACAAATAAAACAAGGAAATCTTCTATCTTTACTAAATGTCTGGTGAATTCTTATCACCTAAGAATTCCTCCACCAGCTTGTAAAATCATACTTTGGCAAATATAGTCCTTGTCTTTTTGTTTTGACACATCAACTCTATTTGACCCAACACTATGTGCGATCACGTAGCTTAATGTTTTGTTTTAAAATAAGTCCTTTTTTTAAACATATTATAGTACAAGTTAAAATAGGGTGGCCGGGACTTGTTGTGTTGACGCGCAAACACTGTTTTGTCCATTTTTGTATGTTTAAATAAGGCGTTAGTTATGATTAGCTTAGTAAATTGATGATAAGAAATTACGAATCTGTGATAAAAAAAGAAAGCAATTTAGGAGTGCATACACTTAATGCAAAATTTCTGCTACTTTTGAGTTCTACCCTCTTTAACCCGTTTTGGGCAATAATCTCAATGAACCGTTTGAGATGAATGACAACCCAAATCATCTGATTCATAAGTAAATTATATACCTCAAGGAACACATGATTCTACTCTTTGAAAATCATTAAATATCTCCATGACTTTGATAAATTTCTTGAAATAAATTCGATTATGGTAAATGGGGTCTTCTGTAGGTTATAAATTTGACATCAAGAAACCTGTTTCACCAGCACTGAACATAGACATGGCTCATTTTCCTTTTCAACTGCCATCTGATGGTGACACACAATACCTTCCACTTCCACGGTAAATCACACTTTGGATATAAATGTACGTTGCTATTTTTGATATATATATATATATATATATATATACATATATATATATATATATATATATATATATATATATATATATATATATATATATATATATATATATATATATATATATATATATATATATATATATATATATATATATATATATATATATAGTTGGGGTAAAATAAAACAATTTTTAAAATAAAATAAATGAGGTGGAACCACATACTGCCATGTGTCCTCCTCTTTTTAAAAAAAATGGTGAACTTTTGTAATTTTAGAAACTTCAGAGGCATTTTTATAATTTTTACTGAAACTATATATATACTCTTTTTTCATCTCATTTTTTTATTTCTTCTTCTTCTTCGTTTATCTCGTAAACCCATAAACCCTAACCACCAAAACCGTAACCACCGTCACCAACTACCATAACCAACTACCGTCACCACCATAACTATAACCACCGTAACTCTAACCACTGGTTATTGATTCATTATGTTTACTGAATCTTCGTTCAGTAGTGGTGCGTCATCATCATCATCATCTTCTGGTATTTTTTGTAAGTTTCGATCATGTCTTTTTTAATACTTTGTATATAATCTGCATTGTAGTTTAGTTAGTTTTATACTCTTTAGTTCATACCGCATTATATGTATGTTTTACTGAATTACAGTTTTAAGGTTGACTATATCAGATATTGATTAGAATAGAGATTGATTAGAATTGAGATTGATCATAATAGAGATTGATATGTTATTGATACACATAGGCTTGATTTTATAGTCGAGGTTGTTTTACTACATAATAGGTATGTTTTACTGAATAACAGTTTTTAGGTTGATTATATCAGAGATTTATTAGAATAGAGATTGATTAGAATTGAGATTGATCAGAATAGAGATTTATATGTGATTGCTGCACATAGGCTTGATTTTATAGTCGAGGTTGTTTTAATGCATAATAGGTATGTTTTACTGAATTAAAGTTTTTAGGCTTTTTATATCAGACATTTATTAGAATAGATATTGATTAGAATTGAGATTGATCAGAATAGAGATTGATATGTGATTGATGCACATATGCTTGATTTTATAGTGGAGGTTGTTTTACTGCATAATAGGTATGTTTTACTGAATTATTATTTTTAGGCTGATTATATCAGACATTTATTAGAATAGAGATTGATTAGAATAAAGATTGATATGTTATTTGATGTACACAAGCTTGATTTTATAGTCGAGGTTGTTTTTACTGCATGATATGTATGTTTTACTGAATTACTGTTTTTAGGTTGATTATATTAGGGATTTATTAGAATAGAGATTGATTATAATAGAGATTGATCAGAATAGATGTTGATATGTGATTGATGCACATAGGCTTGATTTTATAGTCGAGGTTGTTTTACTGCATTGTAGGTATTGTTTATTGAATTGTGGTTTTAGGTTTTGTTAAAAGTTTTATATTTTACTGAATCCTTCATAGTTTTATTGATTTCACAACATTTTATGGTTTTTTTTCTTTTTATTTTTTATTTTTTATTTAACTTATATCATTTATCTAGCTTAATTTTTTTATTATTTTTGATTTTTCAGTCGCAGATGATTATGAAACAATTACTGTAAGAGATCATGTAGGTTACTATAAAGTTGATATAGATGGCACTAGAACTTGGTTTCCTGATGAGTTACCACATGGTCAAGTACCTATAGTAGGATGTCAATTTGTTTCAATTGATCAAGCGTACAGTTTCTATGTAGCTTATGGTAAAAAGGGTGGGTTTGATGTTAGGAGAGGTAGAGAGTACAAGGCAGTAGGTTCTGATAATCCGACAACAAAGTATTTACTTTATAGTAGAGAAGGTTTTCTTCAACCTAAAGATAAAGCTAGTGTTGATAACATAGATGTTGATTTACCAGAAAATGGTGTAGTTGAAGATGGCGGTGTTAGTGGTGATTTTCAAAGGTTTAGAGATATTAAGAAAAAGCAAATTAGGAGGAAGCCTACGTTTAGGTGTGGGTGTTCGGCGTCAATTCTTATTTAGAAAAAAGGAAAAATCTTTGAGGTTATTAGTTTCACAGAGGGTCATAATCACCCTCTTGTAGCTGAAAGAGACATGATTTTTATGAAGAATTCAAGGAATGTAGGTTATACAAAGCAACATTTCCTCTATCAAGTTTCGAATGCAAATTTTGGTCCTGCTATAGGGTTTAGGTTGATGAAACAACTTCATGGTGGGTTTGATAACGTTGGTGTAACAGTTGATGACTGCAAGAATGAGAAAAAGAAGATTACTGTTTGTATTCGTGATCAAGACGCTCAGATGGCTGTAGAGAAGCTGATAGTCGAAAACTTCACTCCCCTGGTTTTTTTGTCAAACATTTTAAAGGTGGTTATTTCTTCTATAATCTGAGTTTTTTTTAGTAAATTAATCTTTTTAGATTTTACTGCATCATGTTTTATAACTTAAAACATAAACCTTGATGTTTCATTTTTTTACTGAATTAACCATATGTTTTAATGCATTTAGATATTATCAACTAGTTTTTATAATAAGTTTCTAACTTTTTTTAGGTCCTGATAATCGCTTGGCTGGTCTATTCTGGGCTGATGAAGAAGGTATCAGAAACTTTGCTACGTTCGGTGACATAGTTTCTTTTGATGCGACTTTTCGGTCTAACAAGTATATTTTTTTTTCTTTTTTATCTCCAAAAATTATGTTTTTTTAGTATTATTATGTTTTTTAATTTGTTATTATGTTATTTAACTGTAGGTATCAAATGGTTTTTGTTCCCTTTACTGGTATCAACCATCATAACCGTTGTATTACATTTGCTGCTGCTTTGCTTGCTGATGAGAGTGCGTTGGCTTACATATGGTTGCTTAAAGAATTTAAAGAAGCATTCGGGAAAGCTCCAGAAGTTGTCATCACAGACCAAGATCCGTCAATGAAGATTGCAATAGCTGAAGTTTTTTGCAATACAGTTCATCGCTTTTGTATGTGGCTCATTATGATGAAATTGGGCACGAAGGTATTTTATTTTAACAAATTTTTTCATACCAAGATCCAGTAAAATATGCACCATAATGCAGTAAAATATGCACTATAATACATTTCATGTTTTACTTATATTTATTTTGTTTTTTTTATTATAGGTGGGTGCTGAACTATGTAATAAAACATATTTTAAGAGACGTATTTTTGACATTGTGTGGACAGACCAAATTACGCCTGAGGTTTTTGAAAGAGAATGGAATTGTATGATAAATGAATTTGATCTTGGCGAAAACAAGTGGTTGGCTGATATGTTTGATCTGAGGCAAAGTTGGATACCTGCGTATTTGAGGCATGTTCCTATGGTTGGTCTAATGCGTACAACTTCAAGATCGGAAAGTGAAAATCATTTCTTTGGAAAATGGACCAACCCACGTCTTACTCTTATTGAACTCTTAAGCCATTATGACACTGCTATCGATTATCAAAGGTATACTGAAAGGAAAAATGATCATGATTCAAGATATAAAACGCCAGCTTTCAAAATAAACCTTCAAATGAAGAAAGAAGCTTGCAAGTTATTTACTAGAACAATTTTCTTCGATGTGCAAGATGAAATGTTTAATTCATACAAGTATTGTATTGCTATGTCTATTGTGGAAAATGGCAACACTGAAAGATATTCTGTTCGTGATAGTCAGTATCATATCTTTAAGGGTTCAGATGAGTTTCCTCTTTATCAGGTATGTTCATCTTTACTGCATTTCAGTGTATTTCTGCAAATGTATTGTTTTACTGCATTTCAATATATATATGATTGCAAAACAGTATATATGACTGCTAATACTTTTTTTTTATTATAGGTTGAGTTTTGTAAGTCTGAGATAAAGCTTGAGTGTAGCTGTAACCGTTACGAGTCGTACGGTCTTCTTTGTCGTCATGCATTCTATGTTCTCAGAATGAATGATGTAAAGGAGTTTCCACGAAAGTACTTACATAAACGGTGGTTAAAGAATGTAAAGCCTTCAAGTTCTGCTCGTCGCATGATCAGTGGTGTATCAGATGCAGTGCAGACTGAAGTCACAGAACTGTATCATATTTTTGAATCTACTATTGATCGGTTGGTGCACAAGGTTGATAATTTGCATATTTACAAAGATAAGATAAAAGAGTTGCTCAAGCAAGCAGAAATTGATGTACCAGTAGTCCCGAAGATGAATAACAAAGTTGCGATTTATGCATTCCTGGGTGTCAAAGAGCCTGAAAATGAGAATGATAAAGTACTAAATCCAAATCTTAGGAGAGAGAGAGGTCCAGGATGCTTTTCTAGGTTGAAGCCTGTAACTGAAGTCACAACTAAAGAACTTAGCAAGAGGAGGACTTGTGGTACATGTGGTGAAAAAGCAGGACACAATAAAAGAACTTGCACAGGTTTGTCTGAGAAAGCCAATCTACAAGCTACTCCGAATCAACACGTTCCTCCCAACAATCAAGCTGTTTACCCTAGAAGATCTGGGTTGAGATCAAATACTCCAAAATAAGTACTCTATTTTTTTAAATATTTTTCATTTTAATAAATACTTCGGATCAAATTCTTTAAAATTAAATTGTAAAAAAATGAGAATGAGATACATGAAGTCTAGAAATAAATGCATAGGTTTAGTTTTTTTCAAACGTGTAATGTAATGCAGTTACTTTTACATTTTGATGTAGTGATTTTACATACTTGATGATTTACATTGTGATGTAGTTACTTTTACAGATAAATTATCTATTCCACTGCGTTTTAGTAGAATTTTACCAAATCATATAGAAAAACTTTAACTAAATGCTGTAATTGCTGAAATATATAAAGTAATGCTATAAAATTTAAAATTTTAATGCATTAATACTAACCCCTCATGACAACTGCCACTCCAACAACAATGACATGAAAAAACAAAAACAAACCCTAAAAATGGCGTCTCCCTTTTCCTAGCCGCCGTTTCATATTCTACCTCTTTTAATTCGTTTTTTAACTTGATTCATCCTTCAATCTCTTATAATGTTTATGTTCTGAAGCCGAATCCTTGATTCGTGCTGTCTTAACATCAATTTTATTCAAATTGTTTGCTGTTTTAGGTTAATTGTCGTTTTTAGGTTTATTTTTTTATACGGCTGTTTAGGGTTTCGCTTGAAGATCAGATTGTATATTAGATTCTTACTGTTAGATCTCTTATGGGAGTCGATTAGGGTGCTCGTGGGGCTGGTCTTGCTGGTGTCAAAAATTTAGGGTCTGATTATTTTTTAGGGTTTGATGGAGAAGGGTTTTTTGAACAGTCCTGGAATTAACAAGGACGAGGGTAAGAAGGTGAAGGGTGCTACTAGATCACGTGGACCTGAATTGGCTGCTAAGGTGAAGAAGATTGATGGTAAGTTGCTGGGTAAGGATGGTAATCCTTTACGACCATTTAGGGGCATAACTATTCCTATTGAAATTAAGGCTGATTTACATGATGAAGGGTTGGCTAATGGTGCAGCTGGTGTAAGGAGTGAACCACATAATCCCAAAGGACAGCCTATAAGGTCGATCTTAAAGCAACCGGCTGTTGTAAGTACTAAGGAAGGGGATGATCTAATTGACGTTGTTGTTGTTGGTACGACTCAACCTCTTGTGTCGGAACAGCAACATGCTCAGGAAAAGAAAGACTCTCTTGCTGATTTGTTTAAGCTTAAACAGAATACTACTAAGACGAATGTAAAACTTTCTTTCATTACTCGGTTCGAGGAGGTGAATGATGCGGATGTAGCTATTCCAAAGGCAGCTGTTGATGATGTTAGGGCGCACTTTTCTAATACTATTAATGGGTATTTCCTTGGTAAGAAAATTACTTTTCCCATTGTTGAAAAGTATGTTATGAATACATGGGCGAAGTTTGGTATTGATCGTGTTATAATGCGTAATGGGTTCTACCTTTTCAAGTTTCTAACGAAGGAGGGTATGGAACAAGTTATGGAACATGGTCCATGGACGATTCGGTTATCTCCTCTTTTACTTAACATATGGAAGACTACTACTAAATTGATAAAAAAGGAAGTATTGTCGATTCCTGTATGGGTTAAATTACATAAAATCCCTATTGCAGCTTACTCGGAAGTGGGTCTTAGCCATATCACTTCAAAATTGGGCAGGCCTATTATGCTTGATAGTTACACAGGGGATATGTGCCTTAACCCTTGGGGTCGAAGTACGTATGCACGAGTCCTCATCGAGATGCCTGCGGATAGGATACTTGTGGACTCGTTGGTGGTGGCTATTCCTTCGGAGGATGAATCTGGCTACTCTAGGGAGCAGGTTGATGTAGAATATGAATGGGGACCGCCTCATTGTGCTGATTGCAAAGTTTTTGGACATAACACCAATATGTGTCCAAAACGTGTTACGGAGGCGTCTTCTAATTGCAGTGAGAATCATCATCTCAAATCTGGGAATGTGAGTGATGGTGATGGTTTTACTGAGGTTAAAAATCGGAAGAATAAGTATTACAGGTCTACACGTATAGACGGGATTAAGTTCAATAATCCTAAATCTAGTTTTTATCAGGAAAAGAAAGGGTCTAAAAAACCCCAAGCGAAGTCTAATTCTCCGCAGCCTAAAGTATCTTCTTCTAGGAGTGATGCAGGTAAAGAATCTACATCAGTGTCTAATTCATTTGGGATTCTAGATAAGCTGGTGGAGGAGAGTGCTCAAAGTGTTCCAGGTGTGGATAATGGTAGCACTATAGACGTGAATGGTGTGGGTCCGGGCAAAAAGGATGTAGGTGTATCGGTTGGGACTTCAAAATCAACTAATTGGGAATGTATCAATGAATCAGATACTGATGATGATTTCTTCTAGTCGAATTCGGGTGGTGGAGGACAGCAGCTTGAGAATGATGAGTTTAATTTTTCTGATGGTTACGAGGCTCAAGTGTTTGATCTTCCTGGCCAAATGAATGCATTTCGAGATTTCAAGTTGAGTATGCAAAATAGGAAATAGTTGTTTATTTCCTAGGTTTGGTTTTTAGGGGGCATGTCCTCTAATGTAGGGCTTTTTGTTTGTTTTTTGGCGTATGCCTGGTTGTTGCCCATGTAACGGGCTGTGATATATGGCTTCTCCTATATCTGTTGTTCTTCAATGTTTTTTGGCGTAATATATCTTTTACCGGGGTGTGAATTCCCCTTTACCCAAAAAAAAAACTGCCACTCCATACTTTTTTTTCATCTGATGAATTTGCATCTGATGTATTATAGATAAACTATGATGCAGTAAAATATGCACAGTAATGCAGTAAAATATACAATATAGAAAAACTTTAACTTCTACAGTTATATTTTCTAATGCATTGTGATGCAGTTAACTTCTACTGCTTTTCAGTAGAGTTTTACCAAATCATATAGAAAAACTAGAACTAAAATGCTGTATTTTTTGTAATCTATAAAGTAATGCTATAAAATTTCAAAGATTAATGCAGTAAAACTAACTACTCATGACAACTGCCACTCCATACATATGCTATAACTTTTTTTCATCTGATGAATTGCATCTGATGTATTATAGCTAAACTATGATGCAGTAAAATATGCACAGTAATGTAGTAAAAATATACATTATGATATGTTATGATACAGTTAAATTTAACTTCTACTGCATTTCAATAGAATTTTACCAAATGATATAGAAAAACTTTAATAAAATTTCAAAGTTTAATGCATTAAAACTAACCCCTCATGACAACTGCCACTCCATACATATTCTATAACTTTTTTATAGAGCTAAAATATGCACAGTAATGCAGTAAAATATGCACAGTAATGCAGTAAAAATATTCATTATGATATGGTAATTGGTAAAGAAAAACCTTCATGTTTATAAGTTATTGGAAGAAAAAACAATTAGAAATTCAATTCAAAAGAATTAAAACCGAGATCTCTATTTATCAAGTGTCTTCTCGACGATAGTAATGAATTTCTTCCACAAGGCTTTATCATATCTAACATCATGCTCCTTTATAATCTTTGAAATTTTTGGCTTCTTCCTGAAGTATGCTTGTGCTTCTTTCAACAAATTTGCTTTTTGACATTAAAGTCCATGAGAAGGATTTTGGCCAAGTACTTGGCACGAAGCATCTTCAATTGTGTTTTCTGAATTGTTCCTTCTTTATTTAATAGATGTAAAAAGTTTCCTTTACCTAGATATGTTTCTAAATGCCTCATAACAAATACACCACAATCGACAGTATTGGATTTTGTTTTCCAATCAAAATCAATAATGCTAGGCTCAGAAACTAGAATTTCAGCGCATTTTGGATGATGATGTCTCTCCAAGTAATTTGTAAAAGAATCAATCTGTGCAAATTTAAAATAAAAAGTATGAGATACAGCAATGTAATGCACTATTTTATAAAAAATGATGCAGTAAAATTATCAATATTATTCACAAGGTATAGGAATGTAAGCAAATAAGTTTGATGCAGTAAAAATAGCACCATAATGCTTTAAGTATTAGATAAAAGTAGACTTACCAGAGCAAATGGGAAAGCACCATATCTTGTTTGTATATCATCGATGCCGTCATCTACGTTATCAGTTATGTCTATTTCAGCGGTCTTCATATTGAAACAGATTACGTAGAAATGGTTTGATGAATCTTCCGATATCTTTATTGCAGGAAAGAATACCTGTAGATATTTTTGTTATCATTAATCAAATTCATTCTATAGAACATCACAATTATATCATTTAATTCTCATAATTAATCTACTTATCAAATGCACAACATCAAAATTCTTCCGTTTTGCTTCAGTTAAAACAAAATGAATATTTTGATAAAAAAACTTCCATTCTTTCTTCAATAGTCTTCCCCGAATCAACAGTGTAATTAGTCCGTTTTTAGTTAATGTAAAACGTTATGTATATCATAATGTAAAACGTTATGTATAAAAAAAATTATATAATTGAATTACTTACAAGCATTCCCGTATGACAATATACATTTCCATCATCTGAAAGCTTGTCTCTGTGTTGTTCCTCGTGATTTTGAACAATAGACCATAAGTCTAATATGAGTGAAGCAATTTCTATTTCAGGTTACATGCTCAAGAAAAAAACACCTTCGAATCCAACTCTTTTATTCATCTTGAAAACAACCTCACTGTACAATATTTCAGACAAGGTAAAATATATAATGCTGTGATACCAAACCTACTGAATCAAACCTACTGAATCATCTTGAATCAAACAAATTAATCAGCGAATCGAGATGGTTTGTATGTTTAATTTTTTGATTAATGCTCATATGAATGATTTATTTTAGATATTGGTCAAAGTTTAGATATTGTTCAAAATTTGTTTAAAAGTGATTTTTTTTATGTTTGAAAATCACTACTATGTGTTAAAAATGCACTATAATGCTCTAGAATTAGACTTATGTTCATATTTAAAATTAAATAAATAACTAATTGGTCTTAAGTTAAAAATAATGATATGTGTTAAAAATAAACTATAATTCTCTAGAATTAGAATTAAGTTCATATAATGATATGTGTTAAAAATGCACTATATTTCTCTAGAATTAGAGTTAAGTTCATATTTTAAGTTCATAAAATGCTATGTGTTAAAAATGCAATATAATGCTCTAGAGTTAGACTTAAGTTCATATGAATGATTTAGGTTAGATGTTGTTCAAAGTTTGTTTAAAAGTAACTTTTTATGCTTCAAAATAACTACTATGTGTTAAAAATTAAATATAACTAATGCAGTAAATATATAATATTGATAAAGTGAAAAAATTATGTTATGCAATAATTAAGAACTTACCCTTCAGGTGTCTTATTACCTCTATGGATTCTGCTATCTTCTTTCCATCTTCTGATAATGGTTGGCCCAATATGATTTTTTGTTGATAAAATGGCGACACTAAAGAAGGAGGCAGCTTTACTTGACGTTTTTCTTTTTCCATATCAACTGGTGGAGCAATACAGCTAATTGGCGATGCATGCATAATCATTTTTCTTTTTGCAGGCTCAGGCTTATCTTTTTCTATCTTATTTCTTTTAGCAATTAACAGATCTCCTTCTTTGTTGCCTTTATCTTCATCATTTGATTTTTCATTCATGCATTCTAAGTTGTTTTGTTTCCTTCAGTTCGTAGTTGACCAGATAGCGGAATCTCTTTATATTCTTCATGTTGTTCGACAACAAACAATGGTGTTTTACCTTTAACCTCTCTTGCTTGTTTTCCGGTAACCGCAATTTCATACTATGTAAACTTTTAATAATTCCCTTTTTCTGAATTTGTAGAGATTTTGGTGGCTCAGCAATTAAGAAACTTTTTGACACACTCTCTTCTGATTCTGCTAAGAAAGGTAGTTTGAAAACAGAGTAGTGATATGAGCAAAAACTTATATCAATTAATCAACAAATCACCCTAAAACACAAGGAAAATACCTAACTTTTGTGCTATAAAGCGGAATTATGGGGTATGTTTTGTGTTTGTGTATAAATAGGTAAGAAGGATATATTTTCAAGCAAACAAGAAGAAATCAAGCTTATTTGGATGAAAAAGACAAAGAAGGATCAAAGATGACAAGACTTTGAAGATGAAGGACCTATCTTGACAACACTCCAAAGTTCAAGGACTCAAAGTGTAAATTTGTCAAAGTCAAGATTCAAGTCAAACATGGTCAACTCTTCAGTCAACCAAGTCAAAGGGTCAAACTAGACAAGTATGTAAGTGGAAGGACCAAAAATGCCATTAAAATGAAGTTCCTAGCTCATTTGGATATTCTGCCTAAGTATAAGGACTAAACTTGCAAAAAATACACCAAAAATGGGAGCAATCCGTGTGAAAGGGTCTTGGACCAATAGGAGTACAAAGAATAGGTGACATGGATTGCCAACAAACTCTGCCACCTCACCAAAGAAATAAATGCGCCGTTATAGCTACAGTCAACCCCACTTATTCATTTCTAGCCAATCAGAACTGGACAACCAATAATCCTTTTATCCACGAACGGATTATGATCCGTGTGCTATTCTCTCACCCAACCAGATAATTCCACGTGGCATCTTCTTCCCCAAACAAGCCCAGAATCGACTTGGAGTTATACTGCATATCAGAAAAAGTTGTCAACATGAAAAGTGCTTATTTTTGGATGATGAATTCGTCCTAGAGGGGATTTGGTTTCCTGGTACCATGCGGTATGGTTTCAGAAGTGCATTCCACGACATTCTTTTAACATGTGGCTTATTATTAAACAGCGTTTGAAGACTCAAGACCAGCTTAGCTCGTGGGACGTTGCTGCTGGTCTTCCGCTTATTTGCTCGTTGTGTGAGTCCTGCCATGATTCGCATGAACACTTATTTTTCGAATGCTCCTATTCGATGCAGGTATGGGATCATGTTAAACGATTGGCTAGGCTTGAATCTACAGGTCCGTCTTTGGCATCTATATTGCTTCATATTGGTCCTTATATGCATCGGAGATCAGCTCGTAGTACTATTGGGAAACTTGTAGTAGCGGCTTGTGCTTATTACATTTGGCAGGAAAGGAATAGAAGGATTTTTAAAGGAACTAAGCGAACAACTATGGAGCTCATTCAGTGCATTATATCCAATGTTCGCCTTAAGCTACTTTCTTGTCGATTTAAAAGATCTACAGATGGCTGTGCGTTTGTTAGGCTTTGGGAGCTGCCTGAAGCGAATCTTCTTAGGTCATAATGTATTGGTGTTTATGTACTATTAGATGGTACTTTCCTGTTGGTACCATAGGGTATGTAATTGTTGGGTAGGTATTCATATGGTCTGTCATATGAGTAATGGTTGTTCAAGTTTTGGCTTGAGGTTAATGTGACTTTCAGTCGCATTCCAATGTACTTAAACTGATTTTTTGGTATAATATATTTTACCGGGGAGGGAATCCCTTTTACCAAAAAAAACGGCTAGTTTCAATTGAGAAATTCAGGACACTTGGCAGCAATATATTGGTGGCAACACGTCATCAACCCCAACAACTTCTTACTTTTTGTCTATAAATAGGAAATAGAACTCTCATTTGATGTACGTAGCTAAAGTGTGAAAATTTCACACACTTCCCTTTTTCTCTCCCACTCTAGTTAGTTAATTGTTAGTGTAACAAACTCAAGAGCTTGACAAACTCTTGAGTTAGTTATAGTTAATTGTAACCTCCTACCTAACTCTGTAACAAATTTTCACATTCAAATCAATAAATTCCCTCCTTTTCCTTCAATCTCCTTATCAAGTTCTTGCATTACTGTTGATCTTGTGTTGTTATGAGTTTCTTGTGATCATATTTGATCATAAGGAGCTTAATGTGAAGAATTGTAGCTGTTCATTCCTGTTCTTGTTGATCCAGTAGCTGAGATTGATTTTGAAGCAGATTTTTGGGTAGATATGGTGATGATGATGAATGTAGATGGTTGATTAGTTGTTCATAGTGTTAATGTGGTGGTTTAACACTATTTAAGAGGCTCAGCGCCTACCTACTCCATCAGTGGAGGCACATTGCTAAAAGGTTTCAAGTTCTTGAGTTTAATTCCACTAAACAGTCTTATGCTTCTTACATTCTAGTGTAAATTCTACTTGTTGATCTGATCAAGTGTGATTTACATGTTTTTAGATTGATCTTGTTGAGTAGATAACTAATTGTTAGTTTGATACTCTTGTACTTGCTTATTACTTGTTTCTGTATTCATTTACATCACTTTTATAGCTTGCTATTGCATTTTAAGTCCTTGTTTGTTATCTTGCATATACTTGGTGGAATTGTGCTTCATTTTGATCATTAAGTTTGAATAGATATCAGTCTTGGTTCAGATTAACCATTTGCTTAAAACCTCTTTACAAAAGTTGTTCAAAGTTCAGTAAACTAGTGTTTGGATTTGCTGTCAATTTGTAGTCAAGTGTTGTTAAGTGGTTAATCTTTGTTCATCTTTCCTTCTTTAGTCATTTTTAACAAGTTTGAGTAGTTTACAAGTCAAAAATTTGGTCAAAAAGGCAAATGGTTGAAAAAAGGTTTGGGTCAGTTTTGCTAAACTAGTTCATTAAAAAGTAGTCATATTGAATCACTTAGCATTTGTTCGATTCTTGATGAAATTCATTCAAACCAGTTTCTACTTGTCATTTAACATCCAAAGTTTGAGTGCTTAAAAGGAAAACATACAGTTTTAACATTCAAGTGAGAAATCAGCTTTTCCATAAGCTGTTGAGCAACATCAAGTTTCTGTAAACAAAGTGCAAACTGATTTCTTATTCTGGCAAATCTACTTCATAAATCTTGCTATTTTCTTTCAAAATCTTGTTTAGAAACATGTCTTGAGTAGATCTGGAAGTTTTTAGCTTTTTCAAATTTTTGGTCAAACTTGGTCAATAGGCTAGTTTCAGCTTATTTGCAATTTCCAGCTTTATTACTTGATCATTTTCTATAAAAGAAGACATTCCAGACTCTCCATAGACTAATTAACAAGATTTAGCTTAAAAATCTGTTTGTGCATGTCTAGCTTTTCAGATTGCTTATTCTTGTCTTATTAAAGTTGGCTTATTTGAGTTTTATTACATTTCAAGTCTTTTTCTTGGATAAGCCTAAGTGATTTTCAGTTTTAAGCAGTTTAAAACTTGTTTCAGCTTATTTGGTGCATTATTGAGCTTATACGAGTTTAATTTTCCAAGTAGCCCGTTTTTGAAAGAAATTCCCATTTATTTTCACATTAGTCCTTATACTTTGTTCCTGTTTGTATTACTGGCTAATTTTCCAAGTAATTAGGGTTTGCATTGTTTTAATCCATAACTTTTCAATACTTGTCAATTTCAGTTAGTAGTTTTACAAGTTGTTAAATTTTGTTAGTAGTTTGTTACAATTTGCATAATTAGTCCTTTTACTTTCTGATTTTTACATTTCAAGCATTCTAGTTTCTATTACTTACATTTTTAGCATATTATTTCCATAGATTTACAATTTTGTCCTTTTGTGAATAAAAACTTGGTAAGTGCTAATTGTTTTACGGATACGTAGTTTACTATTTTTCACATTTTTACGTGCTTGATTAAATAGACATAGAAAATCCAAATAACCCTATCAACCAAAAACGATAATAAACCTGATTTTGTTAGGACTTTCAATTGGTTAAGAATCGAGAGAAACGAACTTCAATTTACACAATTTCAAATGGCGCCGCTGCCGGTTCTTTGACTTTACGAGAGACTATCGATTGACGGTTTTCATTGGCTTTTGGGATCCGTTCACCTAGTGAACGTTATTTTTACGTATCATAAATCAAAAACAATAAAAAAATCAAAAATATAAAAATATAAAAACAAAAAAATTAACAAAAACAATTCTTTTCCTAAAGAATTGACCAAAAAAATAAAAAATCAAAAAGCAATCTTTTTCCTAAGAGATTGCAACCGAAAAATATATATTATTGGATTCCCTCGGTTTTTATGTACATATAGTATTTTCTCTAAAAAACCCCAATAAATACAAAAATATTTTCCCTATATTATTATATGTAAATACGTATACGTATAAGAACAACCAATACACATATTCTCCATAAGTATTGCCAAGGCAATACACCGTGTTAGGGGGCGTTCCGGTCCTTGACACGCGTATCGATCATATTCAATAAAGCAAGAATAGATAAATACTTTCAATAAGCAATAATTCGAAGAATACAAACTACAAAGTGAATAGAAAGGCGATGTGCTATAAAATGCCATCTAAGGGTCAACAGGTACTTAAGTGCTTCGCGCCACCTAACCCCCCGTTCACTAGTGCGTATTCCAAGAAGGAAGGCTTCATTGGGGGTATTGCACCCAAGTAGTACATACGTATATTATACTTTCTTTCATATTGAAACTCGAAGAGGATAATCCATTTCTCTTCAAAGTCAAATGAGAGCTTCTCTCTCATTCCTCGTATTGAGTTGCATGCTCACTCGCAGGCGTGCACAAATACCGATTGGTGTACAACCCCTTCCCCCGAAAAGGAAGAAAAAGAGAAAGAGTAGGAACACCACCGTCCGTCAAGACGATCTCGAGAATCGTGCTTTGATCCACACACAACAAGAATCCATGGCCGGAGTTGATACTCGACCTTTGATGGAGAACTTGCAATCCAATGTACAAGGATGTGCCGATGCTATCAAGATACCCGATATTCCCGCAAACACATTTGAGCTAAAAACATCCATGATTAACTTGGTTTCAAATACACCATTTTATGGGAACAAGAATGATAATCCACATGATCACCTTAAGAAATTTCTTGCTCTTTGTAATACCATTAAGTACAATGGAGATCCCCATGATGCCATTAAGTTGATATTGGTGCAATTTTCACTAGAGGGTCTGGCTAAGCATTGGTTAGATACACAACCACCCGAGAGCATTACCACATGGGATGGTTTCACTAAGAAGTTTTTGAACAAGTTCTTTCCCCCATCTAAGACCACGACTTTGAGGAACTTAATTATAGGCTTTCAACAAAAACCTAGTCAAACATTTAGTGATGCTTGGGAGGAGTATAGAGAGTTATTGAGGAGATGCCCTAACCAAGGATTGGATGAAGTTCACCAAATCAATACTTTCTACAATGGCCTTAAACCTCATCACCAAGATTCACTCAATGCTTCCGCGGGAGGAAATATTCTTCTTAAATCCATTCAAGAAGCTTGGGATATTATTAAGACCAAATCAATGGTGCAAACTAACACACAATTTGATGAGAGAGTACATGTCATTCAAGAAGGAGGTTCTAAACCATTGGATACTCAACTCATTTCATGCATCCAAGAATTGACTCAATCTCAAAAGGAAAGTCAAACAATTATGCAAAACACTCAAAAGATGCAACAAACCATGATGAATGACTTTATGAAACTTTCTTTGGGCAATAATTCCACAAATGATGTGCAGGCTATTTCTCTTTCATGTGAGACTTGTGGAGGTCCCCATTCATATCAACAATGTAATAAGGTGCAAGGATATCAAGGGGAGTGTTATGCATATCAAGAGGAACATAAAGAACATTTCAAGCACAACATCAATCAAAATAACCTTTCTTATAAGTCTCAAAATTACCTTACTCCACCGGGATTCCCACCCCAACCACCCACCCAATTTCAACAAAATCCCACTCAACTGTTACAAAGGAATCAAGGTCCAAGACCACAATGCCAAGGGAACAACTACAAGGCACCTAACAATTTTCAAAATCAATGAAATAACTTTTTTCCACCAAATCAAGGATTTAATCCACCACCCCCACCCTTCCCAAATCAAGGATACCCTCAACTTCAAAATCAAGGATATGGGCTACAACAAACTCATGAGTATGTTGAGAGGAGAATTCCTGAAAGTGAAAAAAGAATGAATGAGCAAATGAAACTTTCAATGGAGGAGCAAAGTAAGAGGCTTTTGATAGCATTTAATCAAAGACAACAAGGGGCTTTACCATCTAACACACAAACAAACCCGAGGGAAAATGTAAATGCTATTACAACAAGAAGTGGAAAAACAACAAATGACCCTTCACCTCCTACATCCTCTATTGTTAAACCCACTATGGTTCCCACTTGTGATAAGCATTCTACATCTACTTCACCACTTCCACACTCTACTACTTCATCAACCACACTTTCTTAACCTATTCCCACTTCTCCTTTACCTTCCACAACTACAAATGAAGAAGCTAACAAAGACAAATCTTCCACTACAACACCTACAACACGTACACCTAAACCAAATCTTCCTTACCCTTCAAGATTGAAAAAGGACAAGTTAAAGAACAAGGATGATATACAAGTCTCAAATTTTTTAAGGATGTTCAAGCAACTCAACATAAACATCTCCTTTGCGGAAGCTCTTGCTTACATGCCAAAATTTGCTAAGATGTTCAAGGATCTACTCTCCAATAAGGAAAAATTGGTTGATTTGCCCAACACATCCCTTAATGAAAATTGTTCCGCCGTGTTACTCAAAACCTTACCAACCAAACTTGGAGATCCGGGGCGCTTTTTGATACCTTGTAATTTTCCCGGGGTGGAAAATTGCATGGCTTTGGCGGATCTAGGGGCAAGCATAAACCTCATGCCTTTATCGGTTTGGAAAAAACTCTCTCTTCCCGATCTCACTCCCACTAGGATGACACTTGAGTTAGCCAATCGTACCATAGCTTACCCGGTAGGTATCGCGGAGGATGTGTTTGTAGGTGTGGATTAGTTTACCTTTCCGGCCGACTTTGTAGTGGTTGATTATGACATGGACCCTTTGATTGTTGGTAGACCTTTTTGAGGACGGGTCTTACTTTAATAGATGTGGCAGAGGGAGAACTAATTATGCGAGTTGAGGATGAGAAAGTGGTGTTTAAGTTAGGGAAAGTGTGTGATAAGAAAGAGATTAAGGAGTCTAATCCTTGTGAGACCATTAACATAGTTGATGTGCTAGATGAGGTGTGTGATGAGCATTTTCATGACGCTTGCAAGAGTAATAATGAGGATATGCCCCATGTTGAAACCGTGGCCTCAATTGCTCCTTCCTTAACACCTTTTGGAGAGAGTGATTTCCTCTTGGAGGAATTTGAGTCCAACTTTATTGGTGATGATGATTCTCCCATCAATTGGGAAGAAGATATTCTCACTATCCAAAAGTTGCTCAATGAGGACCCCATCCCTTCACCTATTCTACAAGAAGTAACCAATGATGATCTATCCATAGTTAAACCTTCCATAGAGAGTCCACCTCCACTTGAACTTAAGGACCTTCCATCCCACCTAGAGTATGCTTTCTTAGAGGGAAAAGACCAATTACCCGTGATCATTGCTAAAGAGTTGAAAGAGGATGAGAAAGAGAAACTCATAGAAGTCCTTAAGAAACATAAGCAAGCCTTAGCATGGAAAATATCCGACATAATGGGAATTGATCCACATTTTTGTACACACAAAATCCTTATGGAGGATGATTACAAACCCACCATTTAAAGCCAACGAAGGGTTAACCCTAAAATCCATGAGGTCATTAAAAAGGAATTTATCAAACTCCTTGATGCGGGCATGATTTACCCTATTTCCGACTCTCCATGGGTTAGCCAGGTACATTGTGTTCCTAAGAAGGGTGGAATCACCGTAGTACCCAATGAGAACAATGAGCTTATTCCTACAAGACTTGTCACGGGTTGGAGAGTTTGTATTGATTATAGGAAGCTCAATGAGGCTACTAGGAAATATCACTTCCCATTGCCTTTTATGGACCAAATGCTTGGACGCTTAGCGGGAAATGAATATTATTGCTTTCTTGATAGATTTTCGGGTTATTTTCAAATACCCATTGACCCTAAGGATCAAGAAAAGACCACATTCACTTGTCCCTACGGTAAATTTGCTTACAAGAGAATGCCTTTTGGCTTGTGTAATGCACCAGGGACATTTCAAAGATGTATGATGGCAATTTTCCATGATATGATTTAGCAAACTATGGAGGTTTTCATGGATGATTTCTCCGTCTTTGGAGATTCATTTACCTCTTGTCTCACCAATTTAGAACGAATGCTTAAGCGGTGTGAGGAAACCCACTTAGTTCTTAATTGGTAGAAATGTCATTTTATGGTGAAAGAGGGAATTGTTTTGGGACACAAGATATCCAATAAGGGATTAGAAGTGGATCGAGCTAAAATTAATGTGATTGCCAAGCTTCCCCCACCCACTGCGGTTAAAGGTGTAAGGAGTTTCTTAGGTCATGCGGGTTTTATAGACGCTTCATACAAGATTTCTCTAAGATAGCAAGACCGATGACCACCTCTTGGAAAAAGAGGCTCCTTTCATTTTCAACCAAGCTTGTTTGGATTCTTTTGAGACTCTTAAGGAGAAATTGACTAAGGCTCCCGTTTTGGTTTCTCCAAATTGGGAATTACCTTTTGAGCTTATGTGTGACGCTAGTGATTATGCGGTAGGGGCCGTGTTAGGACAAAGAGGGAATAAACATTTTCAACCTATACACTATGCTAGTAAAACCATGACCGGTGCACAACTTCATTATACTACAACAGAAAAAGAGTTGCTTGCTATAGTGTATGCCTTTGAGAAATTTAGAACATACCTTGTGCTATCTAAAACCATAGTGTATACGGATCATTCCGCTCTCAAGTATCTCATGACAAAGCAAGATGATAAGCCTAGGCTTTTGAGATGGGTTTTATTGCTTCAAGAGTTTAAGATAGAGATTCGAGAAAAGAAAGGAGCCGAGAATTTAGCAGCGGATCACTTGAGTAGACTTGAGCATCCTTTTCAAGGAGATTTTCCTAATAAAGAAATCAATGAATCCTTTCCATTAGAGGAGCTCATGTCTATCTCTTCTCAAGAGGATGCCACCCCTTGGTTTGCGGATATTGCAAACTATCTTGTGGGGAATGTGCTTATATAGGGTCTTACTTCCCAACAAAAGAAGAAATTTCTCAAGGAAGTGAAGTATTACTTTTGGGATGATCCTTACCTCTTTAGGCAATGTGTGGACCAAATCATTAGACGGTGTGTAGATGGGCCCGAGGCATTTAAGATTCTAGAAGCTTGTCATAAGGGACCTACGGGTGGACATTTTGGGCCCAACTTTATCGCCAAGAAAGTCCTTGATTCGGGTTTTCCATTTATAAAGATGCCCAAGAGATGGTGAAATTTTGTGATGTATGTCAAAGACAAGGAAAAATTACACAACGTGATGAGATGCCACAAAACTTCATTCAAGAGTGTGAGATTTTTGATGTGTGGGGAATAGATTTTATGGGACCTTTTCCATCTTCCAAGGGAAATAAGTATATACTCGTAGCGGTGGATTATGTGTCAAAATGGGTTGAGGCCAAAGCCTTGCCTACTAATGATGCTCGAGTTGTTGTGAAATTTTTGAAGCAATTGTTTGCTAGATTTGGTGTACCTCGGGCCATCATAAGTGATCGTGGTACGCACTTTTGTAATGATCAATTCACGAGAGTTATGAAGAAATATGGAGTTAATCATAGACTTTCTACCGCGTATCACCCTCAAACCAATGGTCAAACTGAGGTCACAAATCGTGGTTTAAAGAGAATTTTGGAGAGAACGGTGGGAGAGCATCGAGCTTCTTGGTCGGATAAGCTTGATGATGCTTTGTGGGCTTTTAGGAAGGCTTTTAAGACACCAATTGGTAGTACTCCTTATAGGCTTGTCTATGGAAAAGCATGCCACCTCCCATTCGAGTTAGAACATAAGGCTTCTTGGGCTCTCAAGTGGGCTAACTATGATTTAAACCAAGCCGGTTCACATAGAAAGGATCAACTTAATGAAATGGATGAATTAAGAGCCAATGCCTATGAGAACTCATTGCTTTATAAGGAGAAAACTAAGAAATTGAATGATGCTAAGATCAAGAACCGTGTGTTTAAAGTTGGAGAGCCGGTTCTTCTCTTTAACTTAAGGTTGAAACTTTTTGCGGTCAAGCTTAAGTTGAGATGGTCCGGTCCATTCACTATTGCTCAAGTATTTCCAAATGGAACAATTGAGTTGTCACAACCCGATGGTCCCAATTTTAAAGTGAATGGTCACCGGTGAAACACTATTTTGGGGAGGACATTTCCGTGGAAATGGTCCAAGAGATCCCCATTTTCCCCATGGATTAATTCATTGTGGGAAGAGTCGAGCTAGAGACTCCTTAAATCAAGCTTGAATAACTAGGTTTAGAAGTTTTTAGATCTAGAGTGTTGTAGGTTAGAAATAAGGATAGCAAGTTGATGAGAAGTGTAGGGGAACCTTCTTTTGTCTTCATGTTGTTTGTAGGGTTGCTCACTCATCACGTGCTTTGGAGCTTATGGAGGAGGCCCTTGTATCCGGTTCACTTTGTTACTATTGTGATCTTTCATAGACATATTGTGCTTTAAAAATGAATTCACTATAGTTGATCTTTCCTTAACTTGGGTTAAGCAAAGTCTATTCATTGTCATAAGTGTAGGGGAAGTTTTATACTTCCATGCTCTTAAACATTGAGGACAATGTTTAGCTTAAGTGTAGGGGGTCTTCTATTGAAGTGACCTTACCTAGACTTTGTCATTGACCTTCATGATAACTTGGAAAATTAATTTTTCAAACATTTTTCAAATTTTTGATCCATTTTGGCCACCAAAAATATGCATTCATAGTTTTTGCATCAATCATATTTCATTTGCATAACACATTTGCATTGTATATATTTCTTCTTTTATTTTTCATCATAAAGGTATAAAAGAGAAGAATAAATATAATAAGGACATGGTTTAACAAATTTAGATTTCTTTGACATATTAGGCCCGCCATGGATATTTTGACTCAACCTGAGTTTGCTTTTCCAAGCATTCTCTAGCTAGTATCCTTAACCATGTAGTCCTTCATTGGTCTATTAGGATAAGCATCTACCAATCTCATTATTTGAGATTTTAAATTTGTGGAGAATGGGAAATGATAGAGTTGAAGCAAGTATAAAAGGGCTAGATAAACTTCATGATAATTACTTGTGGCTAAACCCTTCTCTTCTTTATCTCTATTTTCTTCGCATGTATATATGTTAATAAATAATCAAGAACGGTTTAAATTGGTTTGTAATCATTCATGGTTGGTATAAGTACGTCTTAAGATTCTAAGTTAGAACGTTTTATGTGTACTAGACTTATGTCATGCTTAATATTTAGCGGGTGTTTTCCCTTTTATTCTTTTCAACTTTCTTTGTGAGGAATAAAGAAAAATAAGAGCGGCTTACAAAAAAATGAGTGGCTAGAAAAAAAATTAAAAAAATAATTATACAAGACTCCCAAGAGGGGCAGTGAAGTGTTAATTATAGTAACTATTAGATTCCAATATTACATTGACGGATTACGGGGATTTAATAGTTGCTCCAATCCAATATTACCTTGACGGGTTGCGGGATTGAAGATCCAAAGTCTCAAAAAGATGGAGGATGTAAATTATTGCGTGAGTTTTATTTTTCTTTCCTTAGCGAGTGTGTAACTACTTACTAAAGCATGACATGAGGATTTTACACATAAGGCGAATGACTTATTATTCTTGAAACGGACTTATATTAATTGTGAGCGGTTTTTCAAGTAATGGATGAGAGGATTACTTAGGATTAAAACCGTGCTTCCTTATTTTTCGATTTTACATTTCTTATATTTCACGCTTTAAATAATGACAAATTTGCCCAAAAGCAATTTGCTCAAATAATAACCCGTTCTACATTTAATTGTCATGAATAAGTTGATGCACCTTTTTACTTGTGAATGCAATGATCCCATTTTTAAGCTTGGTATGGGGAAAGTGAAACTTGAGGGTGATAAGTGTCCATGGTACCAAAGCCCTAATTTAAGTCATTGACTTCTTTATGAGTTTTTCCATCAAAGCTATTTCAAGAAAAATCCAAAAAGATATAAATAGAATTGTTTCTTTTGCATTACATTGTTCAAAATCAAAATCATGCATCATATAGAGTATCATAGTGTAATAGCATTCCATATTGGCCAAGGTGGGTTAATTATGAGGAGAATGTAAATTTGTGCTTTAAAATATAGCATTGCATGAGGTCATGGCAATGTTCAAGTGTAGGGGATTTGATATGAGCAAAAACACATATAATTAATCAACAAATCACCCTAAAACACAAGGAAAATACATAACTTTTATGCTATAAAGCGGAATTATGTGGTATGTTTTGTGTTTGTGTATAAATAGGTAAGAAGGATATATTTTCAAGCAAACAAGAAGAAATCAAGCTTATTTGGATGAAAAAGACAAAGAAGTATCAAAGATGACAAGACTTTGAAGATGAAGGACCTATCTTGACAACACTCCAAAGTTGAAGGACTCAAAGTGTAAATTTGTCAAAGTCAAGATTCAAGTCAAACATCGTCAACTCTTCAGTCAACCAAGTCAAAGGGTCAAACTAGACAAGTATGCAAGTGGAAGGACCAAAAATGCCATTAAAATGAAGTTCCTAGCTCATTTGAATATTCTGCCTAAGTATAAGGACTAAACTTGCCAAAAATACACCAAAAATGGGAGCAATCCATGTGAAAGGGTCTTGGACCAATAGGAGTACAAAGAATAGGTGACATGGATTGCCAACAAACTCTGCCACTTCACCAAAGAAATAAATGCGCCGTTATAGCTACAGTCAACCCCACTTATTCATTTCTAGCCAATCAGAACTGGACAACCAATAATCCTTTTATCCAAAAACAGATTATGATCCGTGTGCTATTCTCTCACCCAACCAGATAATTCCACGTGGCATCTTCTTCCCCAAACAAGCCCAGAATCGACTTGGAGTTATACTGCATATCAGAAAAAGTTGTCAACATGAAAAGTGCTTATTTTTGGATGACGAATTCAACCCACTCACTCAATTAACCTGAAAATCAACCAAGAAGAAAAGCCTAAATTCAAGTTCATAACGGCTAGTTTCAGTTATACATAAGGAACCCTAATTCTCTCTCTATGGCGATTTCAGCAACCCTAAACCATTCCGCTGCCTAGATCATTCCTGTTGCTTTTCCATTCATTGATTAACGGTTTTATCTATTTCAAATCGATTGTTCTTACCTTGTCGCTGTTCAGTGTGAGTAAGGTAGGCTTGGGATTTTTTCTCTCCCTATTTTTGCTGTGATCAGTGGACAAACCGGGGGTAGGTTACATTCTGGTGAGATCGGGATAACATCCTTAATTAATTCGACGTTAAGCTTAGGTTTTTTTTAGTGCGGCGCTATTAGGGTTTGTAGTTATAGTCATAGTAGGGTTTCGTTATTCTGATTTATTATTTTATTATTATATGTCACTATCATGGAAACAACCTAGAGGAATTTTATTGGCTGGTGTTTTCTAAACCCTAATTAGGGTTTGGATCTTGTGTCGGTTTTTTGAGAGATGGAACAAACTACTATTAATAAGGATACGCGTGGGGCATTCGCCTCAAGGATTCGGAACATTGATGGTAAACCAGGTCAAGAGGGTCTGGTCCGGAAAGCGGTTAGATCTGTACAAACATCGGGTGCGACTGTCACGTTTACGCCCTTGAATGATGTTGTACAACCAATTACTAATACAACAGACGCGGCTGGTCGTTCTTTTGCGGCTGTTGCTTCACAACCATGCAAAAAAACAGTTCATATCCAAGAGTTACATAATGATGAGGTTGTGGAAGGGGCACATGTTGCTCTACCTGCTGCAGCAATGGAGGAGATCACAGCTCGCTTTTCGAATACTCTATATGGGTACTTCCTGGGAAAAAGACTAGCATTTCCACTCGTGAAAAACTACGTTAAGAACACATGGGCGAAATACGGCCTCAAGCGAGTTATGCTGGATGACGGATTTTTTTTGTTTCAGTTTGATACTAAACATGGGATGGAGAGTGTGATGAAAGATGGTCCTTGGTTGATTCGACTTGCACCATTATTTCTGAATGTTTGGACACCTAATACTAGCTTGAAGAAGGAGGAAATCAAACACGCTCCAGTGTGGATTAAGATGAGGCATGTGCCTATTGTAGCATACTCGGAAGTTGGTCTGAGTTTAATCACGACACAGGTTGGACGACCGATAATGCTGGATACGTACACGAGTAACATGTGTGTTCGTTCGTGGGGAAAAAAGGAGTACGCAAGGGCCCTTGTCGAAATTTCTTCTGAAAATGAGCTAAAAGATTCCATTGTTATTGCTATTCCGATTACGAATGGTGAGGGGCATTCGCTGGCCAAAGTTGAAACAGAATACGAATGGAAACCCCCGCGATGTACTACGTGTAAAACAGTTGATCACAATGATGAACAGTGTCCAAAACGTCCTATTGAGGTTCCGATTGTAGTTGTTGCTGATAATGACGGTTTCAAAGAAGTTTCCAAAAAGAAGAATAAGGGCAAAGCTAAGCAAGTTTCGGGTATCAAACTTACTAAGCCAGCTGTGAATCTTCAATATAAGAAGGTTGACAAGGGACAATCATCTAAGTCTAATAATAATGCTGCTCAACAATCTGTATCGTCTCAAGGGGTTCCCAACATAGCTTCAGAATCTGGTGTTGTACCAGGTCCGGAGGTAAATGTTACTAATGCTTTTGCTAGTTTGGCTGGAGATGATTCGGAATGGGATGATGCTACGGGTCTTAATATTAAACAGACGATGAATATTGTTAATGAAAGCGATACGGAAGATATTGAAGGGTCGGTTCAAACGGAGACTCATAACTTAGGGGCAAGCACTCCTTCTAATCCGGGTACTCATGTTTAATGTGGCCTCATGGAATATACGGGGGTTGAACTTCTCCCCCAAACAGAATGAAGTTAGGAATGTCATTTCGGAGAATAATCTTTCAGTTTGTGCCATTTTAGAGTCCCATGTGATTACGTCCAATCTGCACAGCGTGTGCTTTTCGGTTTTTCGACATTGGGATTGGTCTTCTAATGGTAGTTTATGTTCGAGGGGTACTCGAATTATTTTGGGCTGGAATCGTAATATTGTTGATGCTATGGTTATTTCATACAGTGATCAGGCTATTCACACGCGGTTATGGCTCAAAATGGAACAAAAGGAGATGTTTTGTACCTTTGTGTATGCGCATAACAGGTATACGCAAAGGCGAGAGTTATGGCACAATTTATTAGTCCATCATGCTTTCATTAATGATAGACCGTGGTGCTTACTTGGAGATTTTAATTCGGCACTGTTTTTGGACGACACAACCTCAGGTATGTCTACTGTTGATATTTCGATGCGTGAGTTCAAAGATTGTGTTAACTCCATCCAAGTGTCTGATGTTAAGAGTTCGGGCCTGCATTTTACGTGGAACCAGAAACCAAGAGGAAGGGATGGTATTCTTAAAAAGATTGATCGTGTTATGGCGAACCTTGGTTTCTTTACTACATTTATTGGTACTTTTGCTGTGTTCAAGCCATATCGAATTTCTGATCATGCTCCAGCGGTGCTTAGCATTCCCAATTTGGGGAAGTCGAAACCAAGGCCTTTTAAATTTTTTAATATTATCACTCAAAGTGATAAGTTCAGAAATGTTGTTATGGAGCAGTGGTCGCGTCAGGTCAGTGGTTTTGATATGTTTAAGATTGTTACTAAACTAAAGTACCTAAAGAAGCCTTTTCGAAAGATTCTGTTTGATAAAGGTAATATTCACGCGAATGTTATCAAGCTGCGGGAGGATTTGGACCATGCTCAAACTGTTTTGGACAAGGATCCCTCTAACAGTAAGTTTAGGGAGAATGAAGTAGTGGCTGTTGAAGCTTATAATAATGCTCTTCTTTTACAAGAACAGTTCCTTCGCCAAAAGGCCAAAACGGATTGGCTCCGTGAGGGTGATTCGAATTCGGCGTATTTTCACAAAGCGGTTAAAAGTCAAATTATCAGAAACCGTATTGATGTTGTTGCTAATAATGAGGGTGTCGTTTTTGAAAATGCTAATGTTCCTCAGGCATTTGTTATGCACTATGAACAGTTTCTTGGTCTTGCAGGTGATCCCATTACTTTTGACACGAGCAATTTATTTGTATCATCTGTTTCGGAAGAAGATGCTCTCCATATGTCTCGTATGGTCACTAGACAAGAAGTAAAGGAGGCGATTTTTTCTATGGGCAATGATAAGGCTCCGGGTCCGGATGGGTATACAGCGGCGTTTTTTAAAGAAGCTTGGGATATTATTGCGGATGATGTTACTAAAGCGGTTTCGGAATTCTTCACTAATGGTAATCTCCTCAAAGAGTTAAATCACACCATCATTACGCTTATTCCTAAAGTTCGAAATCCTGCTCGTATCAATGACTATCGGCCGATTTCATGTTGCAATGTTCTTTTTAAATGCATTAGCAAGATCATTGCTAATCGCATTAAGGAGAGTTTGAAGGTAATTATTAGTCCTAATCAATCTGCATTTGTTCCCGAACGAAGTATTTCTGATAATATACTCCTCACTCAAGAATTAATGCATAACTATCATTTGGACCGTGGCATTCCTAGATGTGCGTTTAAAGTCGACATTCAAAAGGCTTACGATACGGTTGATTGGAACTTTTTACGAACAATTCTGGTGGGTTTTGGATTTCATTCTCGTGTGGTTCATTGGATCATGGAGTGTGTTTCTACGGCGTCATACTCGATATGTATAAATGGTGAGCTTCATGGGTTCTTTAAAGGGCAACGTGGTCTTCGTCAAGGTGACCCGTTGTCGCCGTATTTATTTACTATGGTTATGGAGATTCTGACGCTCATGCTTAAGCGAAAGGTGATGTTGAGCTCTTCATTTACTTATCATCGGTACTGTTCTAAGCTTGATTTGATTAACCTGTGCTTTGCGGATGACCTTTTCCTCTTTGCGCATGGTGATGTGCATTCTGTGACCGTCATTAAAAACTCTTTGGAGGAATTTAAAATAGCGTCAGGATTAACTCCGAGTATCCCTAAAAGCACCGCTTACTTCTGTAATGTTCTTAACAATGTTAAGCTTGCTATTCTTGATATTCTTCCTTTCGCTGAAGGAAGATTTCCGGTAAAATATCTTGGAGTTCCTTTAATTTCTACAAGGCTTGTTTTTAATGATTGTAAGGAGTTGAAGGAGAAAATTGAAGATCGGCTCTTGAAATGGAAGCATAAAGCGCTTTCGTTTGCTGGTCGTTTGCAACTTATAAAATCGGTGATTAGTGCTTTGCATATTTATTGGGCGTCCGTGTTTATTCTTCCTACTCGTGTCCTTCATGATTTAGAACAGATGATGCGATTGTTTTTATGGAGCCAAGATATGCGGAAAAGGAAATCTAAAATTGCTTGGGAAATTGTTTGTTTACCTAAGAATGAAGGTGGTCTTGGCATCCGTAGGCTTGAAGTGTTTAATCAAGCGTTAATGATTTCGCATATATGGAAGCTGTTGGCTGGGAAGAATTCGCTGTGGGTCCGCTGGGTTCAAGCTTATAAGCTCAAAGGCAGAAGCTTTTGGGACATTCCGTCTCGTGGTAACATGTCTTGGGGTTGGCGCAAGGTTCTTCAACTTCGCCCCCTAATTCGTAATTTTGTTTGGAATAAGGTAGGCAATGGTATGTCTACGTTTCTGTGGGCGGACAATTGGCACGTGGAATGCCCGTTGTCTAACATGGTCTCTTCACGTGATATCCATGCTGCAGGTTTGAACACTAATTCTTGCATTCGTGACTTATATCAGAATGATGCGTGGAACTGGCCGCATTCTATTATTGCGAAGTATCCTTCTATTGCTGCGTTAAATATGCCTACGTTGTCTGATGTTCCGGATAAAGTTGTTTGGCGTGATGTTGATGGTAAGTGCTCGGAGTTTTCGGTTACTTTGGTCTGGAATACAATTCGGTACAGCAGTCAGATTGTCCCATGGAGTGATATTGTTTGGTTTCCTGCTTGTATTCCCAAACATGCTACTAATTTATGGCTAATTTTTTGGCGAAGATTGAAGACGCAAGACAGAATTCGCGTTTCAGAAGTTAATCAGAATATGGTTCAAGTATGTTCGTTGTGTGAATTGGTCCCGGATTCCCATGATCACCTCTTTTTTGAATGTTCATTCTCTCGGCAGATTTGGTACCGATTGAAGAAATTTGCTGGTATGGATTCTATTGATCCAGTCTTTAGTCATATTACTTCATTTGTTCAGTCATTTGCCAAGCGGAGGCTATTTAAAAGTATTGTTTCTAAGCTGATCATGGCTGCGTGTGCCTACTTCATTTGGCAAGAGCGCAATGTTCGATTATTCACCAAGGTCAAGAGGCAAGTGCCAGAGCTAGTTCAATCTATTTGGAACGAGGTGCGGCTGAAGCTTCTTTCTTGTAAGTTTAAGCATTCGGTGGATGCGCTTATGTTCGCTCAACTTTGGAAGCTGCCCGATTCTATTTTTATTTCTTAATGTTGTTTTTTAAGTGGTTCTTTCCTATTGGTGTTATTGTATTTGTATGCTAGGATTTTCATATGAGTTGTCGTATGAGTAGATAGTTGTTCAAGCTTGGCTTGAGGTTAATGTGACACTCAGTCACATTCCATTGTACTTCATTGTTTTTGGGATTAATATATTTTACCGGGGAATGCCCCTTTACCCAAAAAAAAACGGCTAGTTTCAGTTGAGAAATTTAAGACACTTGGCAGCAATTGATTGGTGGCAACACGTCATCAACCCCAACAACTTTTCACTTTTTGTCTATAAATAGGAAATAGAACTCTCATTTGATGTACGTAGCTAAAGTGTGAAAATTTCACACACTTCCCTTTTTCTCTCCCACTCTAGTTAGTTAATTGTTAGTGTAACAAACTCAAGAGTTTGACAAACTCTTGAGTTAGTTATAGTTAGTTGTAACCTCCTACCTAACTCTGTAACAAATTTTCACATTCAAATCAATAATTTTCCTCCTTTTCCTTCAATCTCCTTATCAAGTTCTTGCATTACTGTTGATCTTGTGTTGTTATGAGTTTCTTGTGATCACATTTGATCATAAGGAGCTTAATGTGAAGAATTGTAGTTGTTCATTCCTGTTCTTGTTGATCTAGCAGCTGAGATTGATTTTGAAGCAGATTTTTGGGTAGATATGGTGATGATGATGAATGTAGATGGTTGATTAGTTGTTCATAGTGTTAAGGTGGTGGTTTAACACTATTTAGGAGGCTCAGCGCCTACCTACTCCATCAGTGGAGGCACATTGTAAAAGGTTTCAAGTTCTTGAGTTTAATTCCACTAAACAGTCTTATGCACGTTACATTCTAGTGTAAATTCTACTTGTTGATCTGATCAAGTGTGATTTACATGTTTTTGGGTTGATCTTGTTGAGTGGATAGCTAATTGTTAGTTTGATACTCTTGTACTTGCTTATTACTTGTTTCTGTATTCATTTACATCACTTTTATAGCTTGCTATTGCATTTTAAGTCCTTGTTTGTTATCTTGCATATACTTGGTTGAATTGTGCTTCATTTTGATCATTAAGTTTGAATAGATATCAGTCTTGGTTCAGATTAACCATTTGCTTAAAACCTCTTTACAAAAGTTGTTCAAAGTTCAGTAAACTAGTGTTTGGATTTGCTGTCAATTTGTAGTCAAGTGTTGTTAAGTGGTTAATCTTTGTTCATCTTTCCTTCTTTAGTCATTTTTAACAAGTTTGAGTAGTTTACAAGTAAAAAATTTAGTCAAAAAGGCAAATGGTTGAAAAAAAGGTTTGGGTCAGTTTTGCTAAACTAGTTCATTAAAAAGTAGTCATATTCAATCACTTAGCATTTGTTAAATTCTTGATGAAATTCATTCAAACCAGTTTCTACTTGTCATTTAACATCCAAAGTTTGAGTGCTTAAAAGGAAAACATACAGTTTTAACATTCAAGTGAGAAATCAGCTTTTCCATAAGCTGTTGAGCAACATCAAGTTTCTGTAAACAAAGTGCAAACTGATTTCTTATTCTGGCAAATCTACTTCATAATTCTTGCTATTTTCTTTCAAAATCTTGTTTAGAAACTTGTCTTGAGTAGATCTTGAAGTTTTTAGCTTTTTCAAATTTTTGGTCAAACTTGGTCAATAAGCTAGTTTCAGATATTTGCAATTTCTAGCTTTATTACTTGATCATTTTCTATAAGAAAAGACATTCCAGACTCTCCTTTAGCTGTTTAACAAGATTTAGCTTAAAAATCTGTTTGTGCATGTCTAGCTTATCAGATAGCTTAATCTTGGCTTATTGAAGTTGGCTTATTTGAGTTTTATTGCATTTCAAGCTTTTTCCTTGTACTAGCCTAAGTGAATTTGGATTTCAAGCAGTTTAAAATTGGTTTGAACTTATTTGGTGCATTCTAGAGCTTATACGAGCTTATTTGTCCAAGTAACCCGTTTTTGGTTAAATAGTGCATTTATTTGCACTATAGTCCCTATACTTTGTTCCTGTTTGAATTACTGGCTAAGTTTCCTAGTAATTAGGGTTTGCATAGTTTAAGTCCCAAACTTTTCTATTCTTGTCATTTTCAGTTAGTAGTTTTTAAAAGTTGTTACATTTTGTTAGTAGTTTGTTACAATTTGCATAATTAGTCCTTATATTTTCTGATTTTTACATTTCAAGCAATTTAGTTTCAAGTACTTACATTTTTAGCACATTATTTCCATAGATTTACACTTTTGTCCTTTTGTGAATAAAAACTTGGTAAGTGCTAATTGTTCTACGGATACGTAGTTTACTATTTTTCACATTTTTACGTGCTTGATTAAATAGACACAGAAAATCTAAATAACCCTATCAACAAAAAACGATAATAAACCTGATTTTGTTAGGACTTTCAATTGGTTAAGAATCGAGAGAAACGAACTTCAATTTACACAATTTCAAGTAGTCAAAATACTCTTTGTTCACTTCTTCAATTAAAGGAAAATCGGTCATTAAACTGTTGATATTTTCCATTCCATTTGAAGGAAAGCCAACTTCTTTGAGATTTTTAGAACCTGTTATTAAAAGAAGTAAATTAAACAACATTTTTTTTGAAAAAAATAGAATAACTTGTTTTACTGCATCATAGTTACTTATTACTGCATCATAGTGTTTTTATCTAGTCATGCATTATAGTTAAACAGTGCATTACTAGTTTTAAAATACTATGTTGCAGTGAAATTAATAATCAAGATAAGAAAGTGTTTGTTTTTTATTTACTTTCATATGATCCCAGGTTTTCATCTTGTAATTCATCATCTTGCATTCCACCTTCAGTGTCAAGTTCCATCTCTTCTTCTTCACTATCAAAGAATAGCGTTTGCGATTGATTTTCAAGGAATGTATTGTCATAAATGACAACAGATCCATCGTTGACATCTTTATCTTACACTTTAGAACATATTTCAGCATTTAAACAATCTGTTTGACAAAAAATCAAATTAAAAAAAGAAAATACTTGATTTAATATTTCTTTATAAACCAGTTTGCACTCTTTAGTTAACTAGTATATCATAGAATAAAATTCTAACTAGTTTATAAACATTATGATGAGATGAAATTGTTGCATAAAGTGTAGTTATTACATATTACTTAAATATGTAACTAGATTCGAATATACTATAGACATTCAAGTTTTAAAGGTATTCTAGTTATATTACAGACATTCAATATCCGAAACATACGATATTAGACAAAATATTAGTAGAAACCAGAGAAGTTTCATTGTTCATTTACTTTTAGAGGGCTTTCCTGCTTTAGTGGGCGATGCTTCTCTTGCTTTTCCTTTTGTTGTCTTTTTAGGGGCAATAGATGGTTTCTTTTTCCCCTTTTAGCAGGTGATGTTGCTGCTACTTTCTTTGTTGTATCTTTAGGTGCAGTATCTTTGGTTGTTGACCTTGCCCGCCTTACATATTCTGGTGTTGAGTCTAGCGTAGAATTCCCTTCATCCATTGCTACAGGCTCAGTATTACCAGATTCATTGGCGTCTATACCTTCATTCATCCCAACTTCCACATTCCCAACAGGCTCAACAATATTTGTCTCATCGGCGTCGTCACCTTCATTCATCCCTACTTCTATAGAAGCATTCAAACCAACTTCATCCAATACATTATCTCTAACTGCATCAGTCTTTTCTTGATGATTCAAAGCATCATTATCGTTATACATTCTCTTTTAGAATGTTTTTATTTTTTGAACAATCTCCTTGGAGTCATCGTCAACTAGGTATTCATTCAATGCTATTTTTAGCTTCTCGTCATGATCTTCAAACATTTCAATAAGCTTTATGAGCTTATGATTCAAGAAAACCTTCATATCCTGTGTGTTTTTGAAAAAAAAATGTTAGTAAAACATAACTTTGATGCATTAAACTTTTTAACTTATTTGAAATAATATATGCTTGTATTATTTTGAGAAAAATAAAATAACATAAAATAATATATATATATATATATATATATATATATATATATATATATATATATATATATATATATATATATATATATATATATATATATATATATATATATATATATATATATATATATATATATATATATATATATATATATATATATATATATATATATATATATATATATATATATATATATATATATATATATATATATATATATATATATATATATATATATATATATATATATATATATATATATATATATATATATATATATATATATATATATATATATATATATATATATATATATATATATATATATATATATATATATATATATATATATATATATATATATATATTAAGCTATGATGTGTTGAAATTTTTATCTTTATTGAAGTAAGATATCACAAACATTTCAATAAGCTTTATGAGGTTATCATTTAAGAAAACCTTCATATCCTGTGTGTTTTTGAAAAAAAAGATAAATTGTTAGCTAAACATAACTTTGATGCATTAAGCTTTTTATCTTATTTTAAAAAAAAATATTTATATAGATAAAAAATGAGTTTGATGCATTAAACTTTTTAACTTTAATTCAGTAAAGATATGATGAATTATTTTTGCAAAATAGTCTATGTTAACTAAAATTTAACTTTGATGCATTAAAATTTCCAAACTAATGCATTAAGATATGGTACTTATATTTTAACTTAATAATACAGAAGAGACTTGATGATTACCTGACTAGTTTTTTCTTTGAACTGTTCTAGATTCTCTTCTCGGCTAGTACTTCCACCCTCTGTTAACATAATGATCAAACCTAATATTAGAAATCATCATCTGATTCCATATATGTATATTTATTTAATATAAGATTATAACTTACCTAGTAGATTATTTCGTTCTTTTCTTTTCTTCAATTTGTTCTTTGGTTTTTCAATATATTCAAATCCTTTGAATATAGGAAGTTTACCAAAGCCTCCACTCTCTATTTCTTGTGCTTCTCTTTTTTTTAGCAATTATGTACACCATCCTTTGAATACAGGTGATGTTCTTTCCACTTTTAGATTAGGTGAATCTGTTGAACTGCAGTATATAAGCTAAAAAAGAAAAATTATATTAGCATTATATTTCATAATTTATTGCATCATATTTTAGAGATAATACATTAGTAGTTAATGCTATAAAAAAACATACCGCCAATACTACTGTGGAAGCAGCAAAGGTTTTTCCTGCTGACCAATCCTGGATCTCTAATTGAATACAGTCAAAAATATACTCGCACCAATCAAATTGTTGAAATTCTTCCACTCGTTTTACCGATGGTATGAATCTTTGATTTGCAGTGCCATCTTTGTTCCCTTCAGCTAGACAAGAGAAGAAAATAACCAAAAATCCGACTTGGAAAAACCAATCTATTTCGGTCAAGCTAGCAACATGATCTTCAAGCTTCAAAATACTTATCCTGTCTACATCCTCTCCTGCAAAGGGTGTTGTTGCTCTCCAATCTGTAGTTGTCTTATCTTCAAGCGTTGTGCTAGGTAGAGAGAACTTTATTTTCACCCATCAGAACACCCAGAATGTCATGAATTAATTCCTTGGTTACTTTTATTCTTCTTTCATCCTCCATCTTTATAGTGTCTGTTTCAAGATCATAGTTTTGTACAATCCAAAATGTCATCTTGGTTGCAACCGACATATACTCAAAATTATTGATGAAATGTCCCAACCCCATTTCTTCTATAACCTTAAGCTGTCTGGTTGTGCACGCTTTTAACAAAAGATTCAAATGACGCACTGACATTCTTGGGATGATATTGGGAAATAATGTTTTGCCTTTTTTAGAAACTTTTTTTTCAGCAACTTCTTTTTCAGCTACCTTCTCTACCACTTTCTTCGCTTTAATCCTCCGAATTCTCATCATCTTACCTTTTTCAGCTACCTTCTCTACCACTTCCTTTTCTACCACAGCAGTTGGAGCACCTGTTGAAAGTCCCAAAATACAACTATTGTTGAAACTAAGACACGAAAACAATAACACACAATAGATATACTTTTCAAACGAGTAATCCTTTATTAACTATTATCAACAAAGTATTACAAAGTGTTATGAATACACCTGTTGAATAACAACAAGAAATGAACCCTAGAACAAGTAAACTTGATTCGAGACTCAAGTTTACAAGAGAACCAACGAGTCGCTGATGGACAGCTGAGGCCTCAGTGGTTTTAGTGGGAGAAAGAACTTAGATAAAGATTCCAAGCACAAGGGTTGAATCTTAACTTCTTTCTCATCCCCTATTTATAGTGGTACGAGGTTGTATCCTTAGTGGGGGTAGTTGATACGTGTCATCTTCTGAATGGAAGAGTACAACGTATTAAATGCATGTCCAAATCAAGACATGCCTTTAACTACTTTAGGTGAACAGTTCTGCCAACTGTTCACCTTTGTCCCACTAGGTCGTACTAGGCATTGACTTGAATCTCTTGTTTTGTCCCGCTCAAAACACTTGTAAGATTCTCCCGCCTAAACTATAAAGGGTTGGATAAGCTTTGCTTAATCCAAGTCTCTAGGGATCTTAAGTGATCTCTGAGTGTTGTCAACTCAGAGATCCTTGAACACCAGTGCATTCCTTTGACATCCAGCTATCCATAATCGCTGGTGAGTCTGACTTCAGATTGTCTTCGACTTCTCTGACGTTGTCTTTGACTTGAATGATCCTGGTGTGCCAGCTGAGGCTTTGCCTTCCACTGGTCTAGTCTCTGTCGCTGGTCCTCTCAGCGACCTTTCAACACTTAGTCTAATTTAAACAAATCTAGACAGGGCCATAGTTAAAACTTTCATTGGCCCAACAATCTCCCCCTATTTGTTTATAAATTATACTAAGTCTAAAATTATTGTAAGTGAGTAGACAGCTTCTTCTTACACATAATTTAACAAACATACCTCAAGGTTTTATTAAATAGAATGAACCTAGTCTATTACAATAGCACCCTAGGGTGAATTCATAAACAAAAATAAATAGGTTCTTCAGCGATCAAGGCCTTGATCACAGATTCTCTGGGCTTCGACTTTGTCACTCCTAGAGTTAATGACAAGTTCAATTTCAAAATTGAACTCATCAGCTTCTTTGCAATTTCTTAGGATGCCCTGCTTGAGTCTGATTAACTGAATGGTTGAAGCCAGAGGTAGCTCATTCAACCGCTGAAAAGCATAATCACAGTTGCCATTTATGAAGACCATACCTGCCTCAGGTTCTGTGTATACTTGGCCTTCTATGGGTTTGGTGATTTCTTTGGGAAGGACCAAGTTCCTTTGCATCCCATCGACTACTACATCTTCAGTGACCAGCCTTTCTATCAGAGGCCCCATTGGGGTTTTCCTTTTTCTTTGCAGCTGAGGAGGTGGTTGAGAAGAAAGCTGAGGAGGCAGGGGTACCTTCAGTTTCTTTGCTGTGTCTCTTACCCAATTAAGTTTAGCTTGTATATTTTTCATCATTTGGGCAGCACCAGGCCCAGTCTTCTTTTGGGCAAGAGCCAGCAACTCCAACCACTCAGAGAGGCTCAGATCTCTGAGTTTAAAGTCACTGGAGACTTTGTAGTTCTGTATGTCATTTTCCCTATAAATAGTCATTACCACCCTTTTGTCTTTGTTAGTGAAACATGTATACTTGGTGATACGACCGGGTTCAGCTCTCTGGTTGACAAGTCTTTGATATTCCTTTAAGAGGTTGTTCCTCTTGTCCTCCAGTTCCTTGAGCCTGACAAGCTGAGCTTTCTTAGCAGTGGGAGAGAGCTTGTCCAAGGCTTCTTTGCTTCTCAGTTCAGCGGCCCTGATGTTTTCCAGTCTTTGATGTTCAATGATCTGGGCTTTTGCTTGCTCTGGGGTGAGTGGTGGTTCATCAGCGCTCTTAAATTTGTTGAGTTCAGAGTTTTTGGAGGGTCTTGCTGTGGATCCACCTTCAGCTTGAAGGGAGTGTAAGGTTATCTCTGGTTGCTCAACATCAATTCCTTTTCCCTTATCTTTCGCAGTTTCAGCAGCGGATTTGAAAGATCTCAGTGGTTTGGGTGTTGGAATTTCAGTTGTGGATTCATCTTCTTCAGAGGAGGAGGCATAATTCTCCCCCTCAGGCATAGCCCCAGCAGGTGCTGTGCCTGAACCTGCCTTATTGAAACGAAGGAACTCATTGTGAACAAATATGCAAATTTCCTTAAGTTCACCTTGGAGAAGTTCCTGAAGAAGATGTCTTGAGGGTTCAGCAGCCTGAGCTATAGCTGCAACATTTGCCTGCACCGTTGAGGTGAGAACAGAGGGTATATACTGCTGAAGACTCTGGTTGAGTAGAGTAGGGAGGTGTGCCGTCAGAGCATCGTTCAGCAGTTGTGGAAGCATAGTTGTCATAGAGGATTCCACTGATGAAGTTAGTGAAGTCTCTAGATTGGTGGTGAGCTCCTCAGCAGCATGAGTAAGGGTTTGGATTTCAGAGAGGAGATCATCATTGGTGGTTTTGGGCTTTGTGGTGCTGATATCCCCTCTCTTTTGCCATAAGGCCTTAGCAGCCAATTCCTGTACATTTTTCATTCTAGGAACTTGTGCTGACTTGCGGGATTGTAAATACTCTAAGTGTCGCTTGGCCCCTAGTTCCAAAACGTTTGGCAAGGTAGGGAATGGAATGGGTGTAGGTGAGCAAGATCTCTGTTCCTATAGCCTTCTGGCAGCCAGTTCCTGAACATTTGGTAGTGATGGAACAGAGGCATTCTTCAGCTCAATGGAAGATAGATTGTAATCATCAGTGCTCATTTCCTCAAAGTCAGAGGTGAAGGTGCCTTCCTCTACAACAAAGACTTCATCATCAGGCAGTGATTCAATGTCTGAGAGGGCATCGATATCAATGGTGGCAACTTCAGCGGTTTCGTCATCAGCAATCGAGTAATCATCATTGTTAAGTTGCTCCTGATGAAGATTATGAGCCTGTGATAAGAGTTATTAGTTGACCAGTTGTGAAATAATAATGCAGTTATAGATCGCCAGTCGCTGCCCCTAGGAAAGCTGGGTGTGATTATCCAGCCCCCCCTAAGGATTTCTCCTTGGGACTCTTTTAATGTGATATAGATGTGTTGAAGGATCGCCATTCGCTGCCCCTAGGAAAGCTGGGTGTGATTATCCAGCCCCCCCTAAGGATTTCTCCTTGGGACTCTTTTAATGTGAAACAAATATGTTGAAGGATCGCCATTCGCTGCCCCTAGGATAGCTGGGTGTGATTATCCAGCTCCCCCGTAAGGATTACTCCTTGGGACTCTTTTATTGTGAAACATGATATGGGAATGGTCGCCTTTCTCTGCCCCTGGGATAGCTGGGTGTGATTATCCAGCTCCCCCTGAGGGATTACTCCCTGGGACTCTTTTGATTGTGAATTAATATGAGGGTGATGGTTGCCTTTTATCGCTGCCCCTAGAAAGACTGAGGGTGATGATTCAGTCTTTTCAAAAGAATAAATTCTTTGGGACTCTTTTAATAATGATGGGGACCCAGAGTCAGTGAGAAGTGCAGAGACTCTGGGTCGGGACTTATATGTGCTCAGGTTGTTGTTTGCCAAGAGCACAGTCCAGAGGTTGAAGGATCATCGGGGTGCGTTAGGAGCACAAGTGAATCATTTCCTAGTGAAGACAGAGTGTACAGAGAGTCCTAAAAGATCTAGGTTCTGACACAGACACGCTAAGAGTTGAGGCAAACTCTAAATTACATCACTCTCTCCTAAAGATAATGAGAGTGAATGTATGTGGACCTCTGAGAGGAAAAATAAAGGTCAGACTAATACCTGAGTGATATCAGCGTGGAGAGGGATCTTAGTCGTCTTCGCTGACATGGAGACACTAGACACTGGTTGTTTGTCAGCAATGGGCTCTTCTACCACATCCACCAGAGAAGGGGATGGGTTCTTCTTCGTCTTTGTCTTCTTTGAAGGATTAACAGAAGGGGTTTCAGAGGAAAGGGGGATGTCTTTCCTCTTCTTCTTCTTTTCCTTAAGCACCTTGGGCTGAGAAGTAGATTGCACAGAGGTCTTGGACAGAGACTTATCAATCGTGCTTTCAGCATTCACCTCAAGTTGAGGGATCAAGGGCTCATCATCCTCAGCAAGTAGTCCAGCAACTCTCATCATATGCCTGGTAAGGGGAACTTCATTTTCTATGGGAGTCTTCAGAGAAGCTGCGGTGATGTGATGAGAGGGAAAGGAGTGTAAAGCATCATTGGTGTAGGATTCACCAAGAATATCTTCTAAGACAAGAGAGAGATATCTGGTGTAGCAGATGGTGGCCCCACGAGTCTTCTTTCCTTTGTTTTCCAACTTGGCGATGAGATCGGTGTACAGTATGTGAGCGATTCCAATATCCAAACCCCAGATTAAGCTGTATGCAATGGCTAGCTGGGAGCCATTGAGTTGGTCATGTGATCCAGTGTTTCCTCCCAGACACTTTACGATGTACAGCATCATCGTTCTCCATGTGGGAGAGAAGTAATTCACCTTGATGAGAGATTTGCTTTGGAAGCCAGCAGCGGTGAAAGGTTGTTCATGATCATCATGAGGTTGAAGGGTGGCCAGAGCTTTTCTCACAGTGGCACTGGTGGGCAAAGCTGGCATGTTATTGTTGTAAGGGAGTCCAATGGCTTTAGCAAAGGTTGGGAAATCAAAGGTGAGAGGTTGAGGATGGGTGGAAAGATTGAATGTAATGTGTGAAGAGGTTTGGTCAACTTCAGCGCTATACCAGAACTCGCGAAGGTATTGGGAATAGCAGGTGGAGGGTTCCTTGGTGATAGCTTCGTGGATGGTGGAGTTCTTGAGGAAGTTGAAAAGTGGATGGTAGAGGGGATTGTTGTGTTCAAGAAGGGCTACACAGTTGTTGAGTGCAATCTTTCCATCAGAGACCTCGAAATCAACGTTTGTGGCTGCTTGTACGACGAAGGTTTGGTTTGGTGAAGTAGACGCCATTGTTGAGAGATTGAAGGTGGTGAGAGGATTAAAGAAGATGAAAGGAGTGTGTGTGTTGGAAATTTTTAAAATGACAAACTGATTTTGGGTCAAGGGTTTTGAAAGGTTGAGCTGTTTTCCAAAGTTTTAGCATTAAATGCAAAAGTTAAGCTTTTCAGAAAAACATGGGTCCCATTGACCTTTCATGGGATACTTGTCCCCTTGGAAAGCGGGAAAGTTGGTAGCATTAAGAGACAATCATTTGAATTTAATATCAGAATATACACATTCCCATTGAAATGTAACTACCTCGTTACATTCAATTCCCTTAAATGCCCAGAGACAGCGGTCATCATCAGATTTATTTGCCAATATTGAGCATTCCCAGCTCAGCGACAAGCCTAGTAAAACTTGGCTCAGCCAGCGGCTTAGTGAAAATGTCAGCGAGCTGGTACTCAGTGGGTATGAAATGTAGCTCAATATCGCCTTTTAGAATATGGTCTCTGATAAAATGATACCTGATGTCAATATGCTTGGTTCTGGAATGAAGTACTGGATTGTTGGAAATGGCTATGGCACTGGTGTTGTCACAAAATATGGGAACCTGCTCATAATTAATTCCATAGTCAGCCAGCTGACTTTTCATCCAGAGAACTTGTGCACAGCAACCAGCGGCCGCAACATATTCAGCCTCAGCTGATGACATGGCCACAGAGTTTTGCTTCTTATCACTCCAGCATACCAGCTTTCCTCCAAGGATTTGACAGCTACCAGAGGTGCTCTTTCTGTCAAGGCAGCACCCTGCATAATCTGAGTCGGAGTAGGCTTTAAGGTCGAAGCCTGAACCATTTGGGTACCAGAGACCCAATGAGGGAGATCCTTTTAAGTACCTGAAAATTCTTTTGACAGCTACAAGGTGGGATTCCTTGGGGTTAGCTTGGTACCTAGCACAGAGACAGGTGGAGAATTGTATGTCTGGTCTACTTGCTGTGAGATACATCAGTGACCCAATCATGCCTCTATATAAGGTCTCATTGACAGAGACCCCTGAGTCATCAGCTCCCAAGTTGTTGGGAGGAAGCATGGGGCATTTCACTGATGCACAATCAGACATATCATACTTCTTGAGCAAATCTCTAACATATTTTTCTTAACAAATAGAAATTCCTTTGGAATTTTGTTTGATTTGAAAACCCAAGAAAAAGGTTAGTTCCCCCATCATGCTCATTTCATACTTTTTGGTCATTAGTTTGGCAAATTGTTTGCTCAAGATAACATTGGTTGAACCAAAAATTATGTCATCCACATAAATCTGTACTAAAATGACGTCACCCTTGGACCTATAGGTGAACAAGGTTTGGTCAATGGTACCTCTGACAAATTTATTTTCAAGAAGGAATTTTGAGAGAGTTTCATACCAGGCTCTGGGCGCTTGTTTCAGCCCATAGAGTGCTTTGTGAAGTCTGCAGACATGATTTGGGTAGTCACTGTTTTCAAACCCTGGGGGTTGACTGACATATACTTCCTCTGCAAGTTTCCCATTAAGAAAGGCACTCTTTACATCCATCTGATAAACCCTGAAACCCATATAAGCTGCAAAGGCTAGGAAGATTCTGATGGCTTCTAATCTGGCCACTGGTGCGAAGGTTTCATCATAACCAATTCCTTTAGATTGGTTATATCCCAGCACCACGAGCCTAGCCTTGTTTTTTACAATCATACCAGATTCATCCCTTTTATTTCTGTAGACCCATTTTGTTCCAACCACTTGCTTATCAGCTGGAGCTTTAACCAGAGTCCACACCTTGTTTCTCTTGATCTGATTGAGTTCATCTTGCATGGCAACAACCCAGCCTTCATCAAGCAGAGCAGCAGCCACGTTCTTAGGTTCATCCTCAGAGAGAAAATTTGAAAATAGGCATTCATTTGCAGAGGCGGTTTCCAGAGTTCTTAATTTTCCTCTGGTGGTGACTCCCTCAGAGGGTTCTCCAAGAATATTAACTAGAAGAATATCTTGGTTCCTACTCCATTTGGTTTGTGGAGCAGGAGTCTCTGTGGGATCAGGAGTCACTTCAAGTTCAGGGAGTGATGGAGGTTCATCACATGTAATCTCTTCGTCCATGATCTCTTCATCTGATTGAATATCTAAAGTGACAGGATCAGCATTTTCTTCAGAGATTTGAGTAAGAGATTCAACACCAACAGTCTCTGGAGTGATGTCAGAGATGGAGTGAGGATCAAAAGCTTGAACATATGGGAGATCCTTGTGACAACTTTGAGATGATTCCTTGGGATTTGAGAAATCATCTTTGGGATAAGATTTAACTTCATTGAAGTCAATGTCACAATCCTCTAAGTTGGTGTGTGTTATGACAGCGTTAGCTTCATTAAAGGTGACATGAATGGACTCTTCTAGTTCTTGCCTGCGAATATTGAATACTCTGAAAGATCTGGAGGTGGGAGAGTATCCAAGGAAGAATCCATCATCTGATTTTTCATCAAATTTACCCAGGTGATCTTTGTAATTGTGAATGAAAACAGGGCAACCAAAGACATGGAAGTAGCTTACATCAGGGGCTCTCTTCCTATACACTTCATAAGCGGTCTTGCCATGTCTCTTCACAATAATGGATCTGTTTTGTGTGTAGCATGCTGTGTACACAGCCTCACCCCAGAATTGTTTAGGAAGTCTAGATTCGCTGAGCATCGTTCTGGCAGCTTCAATGAGTGTTCTGTTTCTTCTTTCAGCGACACCGTTTTGTTCAGGGGTTCCTGGGTTTGAGAAGTTCTGTGATATACCCTTTTCATCACAAAAGGATTCCATGGCATGGTTTTTGAATTCTGTGCCATTGTCGCTTCTGATAGCCTTTACCCTGCAATCATTGAGGTTTTCTATTTCTCTGATGAAGGACATGATTCTTTCAGCAACATCACTCTTTCTCTTAAGAAAGAATACCCATGTGCATCTGGAGAATTCATCTACAATGACCAAGGTATATTTGTTGTGATTGAGGGATTGAGGTTTAACTGGTCCAAACAAGTCTATGTGAAGAAGATGAAGGCACTTGTTAATGGAGAATGATTGTTTTGTTTTGAATGAAGCCCTGTGATGCTTCCCTTTCTCGCAGGCTGAGCAGGGTCTGTCCTTGCTGAAGGTCAGAGAGGGAAGTCCAGCTACCAAGTCATTCTTTGCCAGTTTGTTGATGTTTTTGAAGTTGAGATGGGAGAGTCTCTTATGCCAGAGCCAGTTTTCGCTATCAGATGCTTTGGCAAAGAGACAGGTGTTCTCTCCTTCAGGGGATGATGTCATGTCAATGACATAAACATCCCTTCTTCTGGGTGCAATTAGAACGACATCATCGTTCTGATTGAAGATAGTTCCTTGGGTCTTAGAGAACAGAACCTTGAACCCAGCATCGCAGAGTTGACTGATGCTGATTAGGTTGTGAAGGTTAATCCATTGCAATCCACTGAGCCATATCCTTCAGTGGCCCCTGAGGAGTCATCCCCAAAGACTACTTTTGGACCAGGCTCCTTCTTATATCTATGCAGATATTGTTTAATTCATGTCATGTGTCTGGAGCACCCGCTATCCAAATACCAAACAGATTTCTTTAGGTATGCCTGCATAGATATAACAAACCAGATTAGTTTCTATGATGAACCCACTTTCCAGTGGGTCCATGCTGTCGCTGACTGGCGACATTGGGTCTTCTGGGCCTTTCTCCCCCTCTTTGGTTGCAATCCCTGGTTTCATGTCGCATGCTGCCACAGATGTCACAACCAGGGTAATGTTCACACTCATCAAAGTGGTGGTCATAAAAGCCACAATATTTGCAGGGAGGATTAGGCCTGTATCCCTGAGAACTTTCTCTGGATTTTGGTTGCTCAGGTCTTCTAAAGGGCCTGTGAGGGGTTTTAGATCTAAGCTGTGTTCGAGTTCTTTGAACAGCGATGATCTCCTCATGCTCTCTAGAAGAGTGTTCAGTGGACTCACATGTGATACACTTGGGTCTCTTGGAACAATCATCTGAGGAATGATTTTTGAACCCACAGTGTTTGCAAGGCCTGAATAGCGTTCTCCCCTTTGAGCTGTTGGAGCTTTCACCAAGGGAGTTAACAGAAGGACTGTTATCCTTGGGGTTGATTTTTTCTTTCAACCCTTTTACCTCTTCCATCAGGGTGAGGAGAAGTTTCTTGGTGGGTGATAACTCTTCGGGGGAAGAAGTGGGTATGTCAGTGTTCTTGGCCACATAAACCTTCTTGTGTGCTTTATCAGCAACTTTGGAAGTGAGGTTCCCAGAGGTTTTGAGAACTGGTTTTGGGCCAAGCAAGGAATCTGATGGGTTAGCACCAGCAAGTTTGGGAGTAGCTGATGCGTCAGATTCTTTGTCAGAGTCCTTCTCAACCACAGAGTTGGAGAGAGGAGAAGTGACTTCTGATGGGACAAATTTAACACTGGGCACTGGAATGTGGTTTTTGAACCTACCCTTACCCCCTATGGCTTGAACCACATTTCCTAGAATGGTTTCAGCAACTATTTCTTCCACAGTGAACTGGGCAAGGTTCCATTTTTCAATGGTTTTTCTCAACTCAGAGTTTTCATCAGCTAAAGATTCATTTTCAATGGACAACTTGCTGACCTCATTTTGAAGTTGATTAGCGATGTTCACAAAAGGTTTGAGATTAGCTAATTCAGATTGACAAAGACTCAACTCATTTTTGAGATTTTGAAACTTATTTAACAGATTTTTTCTTTGTTCTTCAACAAAATGGAGGTCAACTAAAGTGTAATCACTGACATGGTCTCTGTCGAACCCTCAGGCATGGAAAGTAATCTTTGTACCTTTTTCATTGTGATGTCAACCCATTGACCTGATCTAGCTTCACTTTTACCAACCGCTGGTTCTTCATCAGCAACAGTCGTGAAGGCTCTGACGGTGGTGGTTCCTTCATCCTCAGAGGTGAGGGGTTCATCATCCCAGTCAAAAGAAGCAGCTATTAGACCTTTTTCAGTCTTTTTGTTATCCTTCTTCTTGGCTGCATCATCAGCTTTCTGATTGAGTTTAATCAGCTCAGCTTTCAAGGCCTTGTATTTTACCTTGTAGTCCTTTTTACCCTCAGAGTCACTAAGAGAGGATTGCTTGAAAGGTGAGGAAGAAAACTTCTTTTTGCTGTGGGTTTTGCTGGATGATGGAAAGCTGGGAGAAGATGTCTTGTTTGACCAACAGTCCTTTTGGAAATGACCAGTCTTTCCACAAGTGTAACATGACACTTTGGATTTGTCAATCTTGGCAGCACCAACTCTACCAGATCTTTTGTAGTATCTCTTCTGGTCAGCTAAGAGGGCTCTGTCATGGAATTCAGCATGTAATTCATCAAGGAATTCTTGACTACTTCTTGTGTCTTCTTCCACGTCAGAGTCACTATCCTGAAAAGAGTGGTTAGCAACAAGAGCTTTTGACCCAGATATAGGAGAAGTAAACCTATCAGTCTCTGATTTGTAAATAGAGTCAATCAGTCCTTCTTCATAATTGTATCTACCAAATAGTTGAGCAAGAGTATCATTTTTTATGGCATTATTTGCTCTCAGGGTTTGGTTAAGACTAAGCCATTTCCTAGGCAAGCTGTTTACAAACGTGGCATTAACCTCAGCCTTGGGTAGTACAACACCATTGTTACCTAAATCATTCAGCAAGATCTTGAGTCTAGTGTAAGGTTGAGAAACAGTTTCAGTTTCTAAGGCTTTGAAAGCGTTAAACTTAAGTCTTAATGCTTGGATTTTGGTCTCTTTAGTCTCTTCTGGTCCTTCATACCCTAGAACCAACTCAGTCCACATTTCTTGTGCGGTATTGCACTTGATGATGGACTTCATAATGTTCTTGGGTAGGCAAGAGACTATTATACTTTTAAGTCTCTTGTCCTGGTTAGCCAGACGTCTATCAGCGGGAGACCATTGCTTAACAGGTTTCTTAATGGGTCTCTCTGGTGTAGAGGAAATAGCCAGTGGTACATAAGGACCATTTTCTAAGATTTCAAACAAGAAGGGTTCTAGGCCATCTAAGTATATAAGAAATTCACTTTTCTAACTTGAGAAATCTTCTTCATCAAACGCTGGAACATTAGACACATGTGACCCTCCACGATTATCAAGAAGTTGTGGAAGATCATCCTCATTTACACCAGTGCTTACAACGGGTGTAGGCATGGTAGTAGATGTGGTGGCTGGAGCGTTTGTTGAAGTATTTGCTTGGTTAGATTGACCAAACGGTGGTGGGATGGGTGGCATAGTTTCAGTCATATTTGGATCTTGATTTTAAAACTAGAACGGTTTTTAAAAAAGTTTTATAAATCAAACCGCTCTGATACCAATTGAAAGTCCCAAAATACAACTATTGTTGAAACTAAGACACGAAAACAATAACACACAATAGATATACTTTTCAAACGAGTAATCCTTTATTAACTATTATCAACAAAGTATTACAAAGTGTTATGAATACACCTGTTGAATAACAACAAGAAATGAACCCTAGAACAAGTAAACTTGATTCGAGACTCAAGTTTACAAGAGAACCAACGAGTCGCTGATGGACAGCTGAGGCCTCAGTGGTTCTAGTGGGAGAAAGAACTTAGATAAAGATTCCAAGCACAAGGGTTGAATCTTAACTTCTTTCTCATCCCCTATTTATAGTGGTACGAGGTTGTATCCTTAGTGGGGGTAGTTGATACGTGTCATCTTCTGAATGGAAGAGTACAACGTATTAAATGCATGTCCAAATCGAGACATGCCTTTAACTACTTTAGGTAAACAGTTCTGCCAGCTGTTCACCTTTGTCCCACTAGGTCGTACTAGGCATTGACTTGAATCTCTTGTTTTGTCCCGCTCAAAACACTTGTAAGATTCTCCCGCCTAAACTATAAAGGGATGGATAAGCTTTGCTTAATCCAAGTCTCTAGGGTTCTTAAGTGATCTCTGAGTGTTGTCAACTCAGAGATCCTTGAACACCAGTGCATTCCTTTGACATCCCAGCTATCCATAATCGCTGGTGAGTCTGACTTCAGATTTTCTTCGACTTCTCTGACGTTGTCTTTGACTTGAATGATCCTGGTGTGCCAGCTGAGGCTTTGCCTTCCACTGGTCTAGTCTCTGTCGCTGGTCCTCTCAGCGACCTTTCAACACTTAGTCTAATTTAAACAAATCTAGACAGGGCCATAGTTAAAACTTTCATTGGCCCAACACCTGTCTTTGATGTCTCAACATTTTCTGATTGAATTTGTTCAGCATCGTCAAGTACCTCAGTTGAAACTAGAATATCGATTGCTTTGCCTTTTTAGCAACTTCTTTTTCAACAACTTCTTTTTCAGCTACCTACTCTACCACTTTCTTCGCATTAATCCTCCGATTTCTCATCATCTTACCTTTTTCAGCTACCTTCTCTACCACTACCTTCTCTACCACAGCAGTTGGAGCATATGTATTTGATGTATCAACATTATCAGATTGAATTTGTTCAGCATCGTCAAGTACCTCAGTTGAATCTAGAATATCGACTGCTACAACCTTTTTCTTTTTTTTGGTTTGGCTTCCTCCTTCATCAGTTGGGATGTCATCAGATGTTGCTCTTTTACCAGTAACTTTGTTTTTAACACATATTTTTTTTCGTTTGGAAGATACTTCAGTTGCATTAAATCCCTCTAGTTCTGAGAGTCCTTCATTGCTTTTACCTGTAAATAATCAACAATGTTATCCAACTTGTAAGAATTTACTGCATCATTACACATCCAATACATATAATGATACAGTATAATTTGAACATACATTAGAAAATTAGATTACAAATTTTTACACATCATAGTCATTTTCAAGCTTGAAAACTCACATTTAATGATACTTTAGACAACAACTAACCTAAATCATTCATATGAACCTACTTTGGATTTTAGAGCATCAGAGTACTTATTTTAACACATCGTAGTGATTTTCAAACATGAAAACTCACATTTAATCAAATTTTGAACAACAGCCAACCTAAATCATGCATATAAACGTAACTTGGAATATAGAGCATTAGAGTTCAAATTTTAACACATGACACTGATTTTCAAGCATATAAACAATCATTTAATCAAAATTTGAACAATATCTAACCTAATTCATTCACATAGAACATTAGAGTACAAATTTTAACACATTGTAGTGATTTTCAAGAATGAAATATCACATTTAATCATACTTTAGACAACGGATAAATAAAATCATTCATATGAATCTAACTCGAATTTTAGAGCATTAGAGTACAAATTTTAACACATTACAGTGTTTTTCAAGAATGATAACTCACACTTAATCATACTTTAGGCAACGACTAACATAAATCATTCATATGAACCTAAATCACATTCTAGAGCATTAGAGTACAATTTTTATCACATCAAACTGATTTTCAAGCAGACAAACAATCCTTTAACCAAAATTTGAACAATATGTAACCTAATTCATTCATATGAACCTAACTCGGATTTTAGAACATTATACTACAAATTTTAACACATCTTAGTGATTTCAAGCATGAAAACTCACATTTAATCATACTTTAGATAACGGCTAACCTAAGTCATTCATATGAATCTAACTTGGATTCTATAGCATTAGAGTGGAATTTTTATCATATCACAGTGTTTTTCAAGCATATAAACTCACGTTTAATCAAAGCTTGAACAACAGCTAAACTAAATCTTTCATTTGAACCTAACTCAGAATCTAGAGCATTAGAATACAACATGTTTTTGTCCTCCAAGTCATCTTCAAGACTCTTGGAACGGCCTTCATGAATGCAACATGTTTTTGATGATTTACACTTTCTAGGTAAGCAATAAATAATTTGATATGTGAAAAAAATACAAGATTGCTGTTAATGCTGTAAAATTAAATGTAATGCAATAAAAAAAATTTACCTGTTATATTTAATAAAAAAAATTTATAACAAAATTTTGAATGTTATAAAAAACTAGTATTTATTAATACATAACTGTTTATCCAAATGAGATACATAAATCAAAAAATTACCATTGTCATGGCATAAGAGCCATATCTGTCATCAAGATCCTCAAAATCATCATTAAGGTTGTCCATGATTTCTATTTCAGCAGATAACATACTAAAGCATATTAAATAGTAATGGTTTACATCATCTATCATCTGAATGCAAGGAATCATAACCTGTAGATAATTTAGCAAAATATTATTAACAAAAATATAGTAATGCTGTAAAAATTTAAGTGTAATGCTGTAAATAGTTTTTAAATAGTTTTAGTAATAGATGTTATTTATGACTTACCATACTAATGTTATTCAAATTTGTGTTCTTTGAATTCTGTAAAACAGACTCAAAGTTATCATCAAAAACTTTTCTCATGTGTTCTTCATCCTTTTTCTGTACAACCAGAGCCGGGGGCTGTATATAATCAATAAAAAAAATAAAATATTACAACCTATAGAAATTCAATTTTTTCAGTATATACATAGACAAAAAACTCACCATCATTCCTGTACTGCAGTATAGATTATAGTTAAACGAGACACTCGATTTGAATGTCTCCTCATACGCCAGGACAAGACTCCATAGGTCAAGAATATTTGATGAAATTAGGATGTTTGGATAAAGACTCGAGAACCATATACATTCAACTATTATGCCCATCCACTGAATAAAAATTCCCTGCGCATTATAAAAGGAATTCAGTTATTTTTTACCAAATCACAAAAAAAAATATACCTATAATATGCAATTCAGTTACTTTATTAAAGGTTAATGTAGTAAAAACTAACCCTTCAGGACAACTGCCACTCTATACATATTCTATAACCTTTATTTCATCTTTAGTAAATGATATGGCTGGATGAATTTTTCTCTCGTGATATGGTGACACCTTTTTATTTGAGTCTATCCTATAAACCACATCTTCTAATACTTCAGCGCCTCTTTTCATTCTTCTGATAGGCCTTTTAAAATCACTTTCATTTGAGGGTTCTGGAACTATAATACTAACCACTTTCTCTTTAACTTTTTCTGAATTCTTATCTTTAACACTACTTTTGAACATTGGCGTCTTAGTCTTTGTGTTTTGGACTGCATTAACAAGTATTGAAGCCATTCTAGCAATTTCAAGAATTTCAGTTGCTTCAGCCACTTCATTAGCTTCAACAAATGTTTCTTGAGGCAATTCAGCCACTTTATGAGCTTCAACACTTTTTTCTTTGACACTTGTATTTTCTTCATCCATTTTTCTTGCCTCAAAATGTCCTTCATTGTTTCGTATTAGGCTTAATTTCAGATTACTTAATTTAGGAAGAAAGGAAGGAGTGTTGAGATTTTGTAAAACATCTGTGGTACAAGTCTAAATATTATCGGTCATATTTTCAACCAAATCAAATGCATCCAACCCTGGTTGACCTACATCATAATCAACAAATTTAGCACCCAAGATACCCAAATCATCTTCAAGATCAATCTTTCTTCGTTTGTTGATTTGATATCCTTTTTCGTCTTCCTTCGTTTGTGATAAAGGTTCTATTGTGGGAAGTCTAGTGTTTAGATAACTCAACAAACTTTCATCACTATCTTCTGAAGGTTCTTCTACGACATAAGCTATCTGAGCATTTTTATCAGTTTCATTTGAAGATTGTGTTTCTAGAGGAGTTGTTTGAGAGAAATAAGTATAATCAAATGGTACAATGCCCATGTTTTGCCCTGCAATCAGATTTTGAGGCCCCTCGCCATCATTTTTACAATCATGCTCATCTTTCTTTTCCTCATTTACATCGTCACCACCTTTGTTATTCTTTTTTTCATCATCGCCATTATCTACATATTTTTACATTGTTAGAATTTTTAAATTGCAAACCCTACCAAATTAACATAATAATGTTATAGCATTGTAGTTATATTATTACCAAAAAATTATTTAGTACAACATAGAAAAATATAATTTGAAGGTTATAGACATACCATCATGTTGATCCTCAACATTTCCTTTTTCTGTATCATCATTTTGATCCTCAACATTTCCCTTTACTGCATCATCATCATCATCTAATGCATCATCGTCGTCATCTTCTTCGTCATCATCTAATTCATCATCATTGTCAGTTTCACCCTCAATATCATCATCCTCATCTCTATTCCCGTCTTCACTACCATCATTTTCATCATCCTCATCTCCATTCCCCTTTTCACTATCATCATTTTCATCTTCCACATCACCTTGCTTATGTTTATAATAAACTATGAAAACCTTATTTCTTTGTTGTACAAGTTTTTTTAACCGTTCGGACTCGGGATAGTATCTAAAAGCAAGATCCAATTTTCTATCAGAATCTTCCATCAGCTTAGTTGCTTGCTGTAGATTAGCTTTTATAGTATCGCACATTCCCTATAAAATAAAAAAGCATTTAAAGTTTAATGCATTAAATTGTTTTTTTGCCAAATCACTGTCATTAACTTGTAAAAAATAACATCAAAACTATCATTTTCAAACAACTGAGTTCTCAATCCTCATTACAAAGAAGGAGTCTTCCCAACATGGGGAATCAAAAGGCTCCCATTAGGTTTTCGAGCTTGTTCCTAGTGAGCCACATGCATCAAATATTTTTTGATTGTGTGAGCCTTAAGACCGGATAATCTACTGAATTTTAGTTAATTTTTTAACCAAATCATCTTAAGTAACATATATTTCATAAAAATTATTACCTTAAAAGTTTTAGATGAAAAATCTTTAGCTTCTTCAAGTTCTTCTTCTGAAAACTCTTCTTCATCTTCTACAACATCAACAAAATAAATTATTATATAAAAAAAATTTCAAGAATATTTTTTTTTGTATACTTGATAAATTCACTAATTTCTTTTTTTTGGTATCTTTCTTCTTTGGCTCAATCCATTCTAAACCATCAACGATTTCTAAACGTCTGAAACCTCCTTTCTTAAGTTCAAGAGATTCTCTAGCTTTCATCAATTGATGATTCCAAGCTTTGAACGCAGGAACTATTTTTTCGACCTTTACCTTTTTACACACAGTTGAATTGCAATACACAAGCTGCACCCCAAAAAATATATTTTAGTAGTTAGCTGTTGAAAATTTATGTAAAATTTTATAAACTATAAAGTAAATTTTTACAACATTTTAAGTAAAACATTTATAGCAGTTAAGTCTAAAATTTACAGCATTTAAGTTTAAATTAGTACTTACTGTGAGTAAAACCAATGGTCCACTAAAGGTGCTACTTGAATCAAAGCTGGTGCATTCCCTCACCAAACATTCTAATACATATGAGCACCAATCCATATTTGCAATCCTATTAGTGTTATTCCCAATAAATGGAATAAGCCTCTCATTTATCGTTCCATCTTTATTACATTCTCCGATTATTGAGAAGAACAGTGATAGGAAACCAACATCGAATACCCAATTGGCTTGTTCGCATTTAGTAAAAACTAATTCCAATTTTGAAACTCCGTTTTTCTTATCATTACCGACAATATGCTTCACCTTTCTTCTCCATCTCTGAGTCGTAGGCTCTAATAGATTTTTTTCTTTTAGAGTTTCAACAGGGATATCACCAATTGGTATCCCAAGCATATCATGCACAAGTTGTTTTGTAAACTTTATCTTCCTACCATCTCCCATTCCTAGAGTGCGTGTTTCTGAATCAAAATTGGTAACTAAAAACAGACCTAAGGTTGATGGAATATAATATATGTTGAAGTTTTTAGGAAAATCACCAAATCCTATTTCTCGAACACGCTTCTCTTGTTGAGGGCTTAAGTTGTTTAGGACCTTTTGGATATTTCTTGGTGACATTCTGTATTTTATTGTTTCCTGATCAGCCTTTTTTGGCTTCTTTTGTTGAATTGCTTGTGGATAACAAACGATCATATTATCTATTGTTTTTGCCTTCTTTTTTGACTGAAAATAGTCATAAGAATATTTTTTTTCTGCAAGCCTTTTCCCCTTATCTTCCTTATTTTATATCTTATATTTATCGAAAGTTCTTTCTTCAAAATCCGAATCACTGTGTTCAGTTGGTTTCCTTTTTTTCTCATTGGTCTTTTTAATTGAAGGAGATATACCTAATAGTTAAAGCATTTTTTACAGTACTAATAGTTAAACCATTATAGTTGCATTTTTTACAGCATTATAGTTTACAGAATCACAGTTAAAATTTTCCAAATTTCAAGTATACTAATAGTTAAAGCATTATAACTTTTCAGAGCAATAATACATCTACAGAATCAAAAATTCATAATACACACAGTCTATATAAACCACCTTAACAGAATAACACATCAATTTCAAACAAATTAAGATAAACTTTTATTAGATATTCCTATCACATTGTATCACATTTAAAGTATTAGATACCTGTGGTCAAGCTTTAATGAATCATATTTATCACATAAGATACATGTGACCATGGCTTACATCCTATAGAATCAGAATCTCAACTTTAACGCATCGCATCAAATTTTGAAGATATTAGAACAGATTTAATACAAATTATAACACATCAAAGTTATAATCTAGATCATTAACTCAAATTTAATCATACTTTAAACAACATCTAACCTAAATCATTTATATGAAACTAACTCAAATTCTAGAGCATTAGAATGTAACTTTTATAACATCAGAGTGATTTTCTAGATCATTAACTCAGATTTAATCATACTTTAAACAACAGTTAACCTAAATCATTCATTTGAACCTAACTCGGTTTCTAGAGCATTAGATTACAAATTTTAACACATCACACTGATTTTCAAGCATATAAACTCACATTTAATCAAACTTTGAACATCATTTAACCTAAATCATTCATATGAACCTAACTTGAAGTTTAGAGCATTAGATTTTAAATTTTAACACATCACACTAATTTTCAAGCATATAAACTCACATTTAATTAAAATTTGAACAAAATTTAGCCAAAATCATTCATATGATCCTAACTTGGATTTTATAGCATTAGGGTGCAATTTTTATCATATCGCAGTGATTTTCAAGCATATAAACTCACATTTACTCAAACCTTGAACAACAGATAACCTAAATCATTCATTTGAACCTAACTCGGAGTCTAGAGTATTAGAATACAAATTTTAACACATCATATTGATTTTCAAACATATAAACTCACATTTAATCAAACTTTAAACAACAACTAACATAAATCAATCATATGAACCTAACTCGGATTTTAGAACATTAGAATACAAATTTTAACACATCATACTGATTTTCCAGCATATAAACTTACATTTAATCAAATTTTGAACAACATCTAACCTAAATCATTCATATAAACCTAACTCAGATTTTAGAGCATTAGAGTTCAAATTTTAACACATCGCATTGATTTTCAAGCATGAAAACTCACATTTAATCATACTTTAGACAACAGCTAACCTAAATCATTCCTATGAACCTAACTTGGATTCTATAGCATTAGAGTGTAATTTTTATCATATCGCATTGTTTTTCAAGCATATAAACTCACGTTTAATCAAAGCTTGAACAACAACTAACCTAAATCTTTCATTTGAACCTAACTTAGAATCTAGAGCATTAGAATACAAACTTTAACACATCACTCTAATTTTCAAACATATAAACTCACATTTAATCAAACTTTAAACAACAGTTAACATAAATCATTCATATCAACCTAACTCGGATTTTAGAGCATTAGAGTACAATTTTTAACACATCATAGTGATTTTCAAGCATGAAATCTCACATTTAATCATACTTTAGACAACGGCTAACATAAATCATTCATATGAACCTAACTCGGATTTTAGAATATTAGAGTACAAATTTTAACACATCATACTGATTTTCAAGCATATAAACTTACATTTAATCAAATTTTGAACAACATCTGACATAAATAATTCATATGAACCTAATTCTAATTCTAGAGAATTATAGTTTATTTTTAACACGTAGCAATGATTTTGAAGCATTAAAAGTCACTTTTATACAAATTTAGAATAACATCTAACCTAAATCATTTATATGATCCTAAGACCCATTCTAAAGCATTTAGAGTGCAATTTTTAACACATAGCAGTGATTCTGAAACTTAAAAAGTCACTTTTAAACAAACTTTGAACAACATCTAAACTAAATGATTCATATGACCCTAAGTCTCATTCTAGAGCATTATAGTGCATTTTTAACACATAGCAGTGATTTTGAAGCTTAAAAAGTCACTTTTAAACAAACTTTGAAGAACATCTAACCTAAATCATTTATATGAACCTTAGACCCATTCTAGAGCATTACAGTGCAATTTTTAACACATAGCAGTCATTTTGAAGCATTAAAGTAACTTTTAAACAAACTTTGAACAACATCTAACCTAAATCATTCATATGAACTTAAGTCTAATTCTAGAGCATTAGACTGCATTTTTAACACATAGAAGTTATTTTCAAGCATAAAAAATCACTTTTAAACAAACTTTGAACAATAATTAAAAAATAAAAAATCTATTACCAGAAGGAGAAGGCGGAGATAGTCCGACAAACGTACGAACCATCTCGATTGGCTGCTTAATTTATCTGATTCAAGATGATTCAGTGTGTGAAATGTGTTTTTTTTATCGGATTCAGTGTGTGAAATGTGTGTTTTTTGATCGGAGTCAGCGCGTGAAATGTGTGTTTTTGATCGTTTTTTACTGCGTGTAGTGTGTGTAGTATGTTTGTACTGATCGGTTTACTGGGCGCGTTTAATATTTTATTTCTTTCAAGAATTGCCCCTAAAGTTTGATAGTTTACAAAAAGACACCATTTTTTTAATCAAATTTAGTGATTTTGATCAAAGGACTGAGAATTCACCTCATTTATTTTATTATTGGATTTGTTTTATAATAACCCCACTCTCTCTCTCTCTCTCTCTCTCTCTCTATATATATATATATATATATATATATATATATATATATATATATATATATATATATATATATATATATATATATATATATATATATATATATATATATAAAGAGAGAGAGAGAGAGAGAGAGAGAGAGAGAGAGTTGGGTTATTGTAGTGTAATACCTTAAAGTTGTTAAAATAAAAAGTCATAATAACCATTGATTTTATCAATTAACATGTGATTTATTTAAGATTAGACACAAAATAACAAATATTATATATAAAAATTTGATATAAAACCACTAAAGATTTTATACGTTAAAATTTACAACTGATACATATGATACATAGTTTTGCTTCACAAAATATTATTAAGATAAATAATCATTTTATTCGAAAATTAAGTGATACATTATCAAAAATTACATTAGAGTTGACAATAAATTGTTAAACTATGAGACACAACTGATACACGAGAAACTAGTAATATTAAAAATCGTGAACCGACTACTCGTACACGAACTAAAAGTTCCAAGAATACTCGTACACGAACCAAGAACTCATAAACGAACCAAAACTAATCAATAATGTAACATTTAGCCATTTTTTATTGCTTCTTATTTTAACAACTTTAAGCACCTACACTATTTTATCTAAATTCTATATCTATATATATATATATATATATATATATATATATATATATATATATATATATATATAGTGTAACTTTATTTACAGAACCCTTCTTAGTGACAGAACTTGCAGAACTCTTGTTTTTAAAGGTAAACATGTATGTCTGCAGAAGTACATGTATGTTTTTAGAGAATATTTGTATTCGCGAAGCATATTTGAAGTTCCTTTTGTAAAAACTAAGTAAAATTAAAAAAACATATCCAAAAACATACATGTTTGAGGGCGTGCATGCATGTATGTGCACGCATTCAAAAAAATACATTTTTGAAATCGCACATGAATGTATGTGCGCCGATCCAAAAACATACATGTCCGCTTTCATAAACATACATGTACTCCTTCAGACATACATGTTTTTCTTCAAAAACAAGAGTTCTGCAAGTTCTGTCACTAAGATGGGTTTTGTAAATAAAGTCCCCCTATATATATATATATATATATATATATATATATATATATATATATATATATATATATATATATATATATATATATATATATATATATATATATATATATATATATATATATATATATATATATATATATATATATATATATATATATATATATATATATATATATATATATATATATATATATATATATATATATATATATATATATATGTGTGTGTGTGTGTGTGTGTGTGTTACAGTGTCATAGTTGGTGTCGTATGCTGATATGCTATTCATGGTAGCACATAATTCTACATTGATGACGTATAGTCCCTAGTCGGGCTGGATAGTCCGACCCACGGGTACTACCCACATCCATCAGGAATGGATTGAATGCTTATGCTATGCGCGCGCAAGCCCAAGAGGCCCGATAAGCCGCTATCACACATACGGTTAATTACTTACTCGAGTCCTTGTCGCAGTGCGACAGGATCAGACGAGAGTATATTCTATTATATAGATATATTCGCCTAAGGGAGAGGGATATACACTTGCCTTGTTTATATGATAAGGATCAAGCTATTTTAGGTCATTATCTCTTCCTTTGGCCACAAGAGTAGGAGAGCCCAACCAGGACTCTCTCGGGTATAAAAGGAACCCCATAGGTTCCACAAAGGTACGATACACACAATACCCTAAACACTACATACTCAAACCGATTACTTACTCTCACACTGGAGTCTAATCGTGGGTCACAAACCTATGGCAAGCCTAACGGTGTCTGTTTAGTGTGGAGGGTCCTCAACGCAAGTTTCACTTGGTACAAGAGCCGGAGTCAACAAGTTCCCAAATTAAGCCTAATTTGGGTCAAGCTCGGTCTATCCAAATTTTGTATCAACAAGTTGGCGCCATTCATGGGACCTACACTAAGCTCTAGCTAATGACAAAAAGCGGTAAGAATGAAGGCCGTCAAGGATCCTCGACGGTAGATGGCCGTATGACATTCGTGAATGCTACTCCTGGATCTACTAGTGAAGCAAACACCTGGGATGTAAACAACCCTCCAATCATAAGAACAGGCGGACTGTTCTCAACTCCCCTACCCGCCGCGGTGGAAAAGGCGTCGAACGAGAGTCAACTCAGCCTCCTCCCAATAAACAAAAAAGAAAGACACTCCAAGAGGAGGGCGGGGAAGTCGTTGCTACGGAGGCACGCATGATGGAGGAGTACGTAGCTAATAACCTACAAGCCCTCATCCCTTTGGTCGCTAAACACGAGAAGATGGTAGATGAAGCAAAGCGCGCGAAACACACCGCATCCTCAGAAAGCAACCTATCAGGATCAAGTGATAACCTCCCGGAAAAACACATACGCGCAAGTTACTCCTCGGATGACCAAAGCTTCTCGCAACCTTAGAGAAGAGCCAGGAAAAACGCCTTTACGAGGCGCATACATTATTACGGAGATACAAGAAAGCGCCGCATGCCATCAAACGTGAAAACTTATGATAGCACTTCGGATCCAGAAGACCACTTAAAAGTCTTTGAATCCCAGGCAGGTATTGAACAATGGCCAGAACCCGTATGGTGCAACAAGTTCAACTCTACACTCGTAGGTAACGCGCGGATGTGGTTCGATAGGCTTCCGCCACGAACAATCAACGGGTATGAAGTGTTGCATAAAGTATTCAAAAGAAACTATGTGCAACAGAAAAGACATGATAGGAGTGTTGTATCACTTGCCAGGATAAAACAGAACCAGGGCGAATACTTGGAAGACTTTCTGGAACGTTTCAAGAGCGAGTGTCTTCAGATAAAAGACTGCCCATAAATTCTAAAAGTATCTTGCTTCATGGTGGGTATACGAAACAGCGATCTAATAAAGAAGCTGAATGAAAGAACGTCAGAAACCTTCGATGGAGTGCTAAGGCGGTAAGGTCTTTTAGATAGGGAGAATCAGCTGCTTCAGAAGTAGCACAGAACACTTATGACCACAGATCTGTACGCGCGCCCAGTAAAGGGCCCAACAAGCAAGGCAAACCTCTAGGCCTTGATTACTTAGGAACGAGAAGAGAGGGGCGAGCTTATAACTCTACCCCCTTAAGTTAACCCCAAGAGAAATCCTCGTATCAGAAGGTGCGAGTTTCCCAAGGCCGACACCAATGACCACCCCGGTCGAAAAGCGCATCGGTAATAGATACTGCGAATACCATGATGAGAGGGGGCATGCTACTAACGTATGTATTCAGCTGCAAAAATATATCGCAAAATATGGTAAAGAAAGGCGAGCCGAAACACCTTGTCAAGGAAACCACGAAAGATGATAAACAAAAATTCGCTAGCGCGAATATTTACATGGTGGAATCATGGCAACGAAGGACCAGACAGAGGGTGAGCCAGAAATTATCGAAGGGAAAAGACATTTCCTTCCCCCCACTCAATGCGAGGAACGTCGCAGATGGCCCGTTAGTTATAGAAATAAGCATTGGTCAGCACAGCATACATCGCATGTATGTCGATGGAGGTTCATCAGCAGAAATAATGTATAAGCACTGCTTCTTGAAACTTACTACAGAAGTACAGAGCCAAATGATACCTGCAACCTCCCCGCTCATCGGTTTTATTGGAGAAGCTGTGTGGCCTTTGGGCCAACTAAAGCTAGTAGTGAAGGTAGGAGACGATGAGCACTCAACAAACGTCTCCTTGAATTTCCTAATCATACGGTCGCCATCGCAATATAACGGGATTATAGGGTGACCAACTATACTGGCAATGCGAGCGGTACCTTCCACAGCTCATGGCATGATTAAATTTCCAGTGGATGGAGGAATCGTAACGATCTTCAATACATCGATAACTCCCCCGGAGTGTAACGCGATCACAGAACCTCCACGGGTCACAATGGAACCTAAGGTAAACTCACCACCAAATCTAAAGGTAACAGTGCATCCGTAGTATCAGGATCAAGAGATTACAATCAGAGAAACACTGTCTGACAAAGGAAAGACAGACTTGTGTCGCCTTTTAAAGGACAACTTAGACATCTTCGCATGGGAACCCAAAGATATGACAGGGGTACCAAGGTCAATAGCCGAGCACAAGCTCCAGATCCGCGAAGGGTATCCTCTGATTAGGCAAAAGAAAAGAGGACAGGCTCCAGAATGCAACAAGGTGATACTCGAGGAAGTGAAAAAACTAGTAGACGCAGGAATCATGAGGGAAGTTTACTATCATGACTGGCTCGCTAACCCAGTAATGGTGAAGAAACATGATGGTAGCTGGCGTATGTGCGTTGATTTCACAGACCTCAATAAAGCTTGTCCCCGAGATTGCTATCCACACCCGGAGATAGATTGAAAGGTGGAATCATTGTGCGGATACCCCTTTAAATGGTTCCTGGACGCATACAAGGGATACCACCAAATACAAATGGCAGAAGAGGACGAAGAAAAAACAACATTCCATACCAACCAGGGTGTGTACTGCTACATAAAAATGCTATTTGGACTCAAGAATGCAGGGGCCACGTATCAACGACTGGTTGATAAAGCGTTTGAAAGCCGAATAGGGAGAAATTTGGAGGTGTATGTCGACGATTTGGTAATCAAAAGTCACACAGAGAGCGAGCTTATGCGGGATATAGAGGAAACATTCTCGACACTAAGGATAATAAACATGAAGTTAAATCCCAAGAAGTGCACTTTTGGGGCAACAGAAGGCATGTTCCTAAGATACATGATTGACCCCAACGGCATCAAACCATGTCAGGAAAAAACAGATGCGGTCATTCAACTCCAAAGCCCAAAGACAAAAAAGGAAGTTCAGTCGCTGAATGGTAAACTCGCAGGGCTAAATAGATTCCTGTCCAAGTCAGCGGAGAAGTCCCTCCCTTTATTTAAAACGCTCAAAACATGAATTAAGAAAGGGGACTTCAATTGGACTAAGGAAGCGGAAAAGGCCTTCGAGGAATTGAAAACACATTTGGCTTCGCTCCCTATGTTAGTCGCACCACGACCTAACGAGGAGCTGATAATGTATTTGTCTGCTACACACGGAGCGATCAGTGCAGTGCTAATGACGGATAGAGAAAATGTGCAAACCCCAGTATACTTCATAAGTAGAGCGTTGCAAAGTTCGGAGCTAAATTTCACCCCAATGGAAAAATTAGTACTCGCACTGGTGTTTGCGGCAAAGAGATTACGCAGATTATTCCAAGCACACCCAATAGTGGTGATAACTGACCAGCCTATAAAGCAGGTAATATCAAAAACAGAGGTCGCAGGTAGATTCTAGAAATGGAGTGTTCTACTAGGGGAACACAACATCACTTACAGACCGGGCAATGCCATAAAGGGGCAAATTTTGGCAGATTTTATCATTGAAAAACCAAAAGAGGGCGTTCAAGGGCTAGATCTAAATGAAGAAGACCCAACCCCATGGGTCTTGTTCACTGATGGGTCCTCTTGCATCGATGGATCAGGCGCGGGTCTCATACTTACCAACCCTGAAGGAATGGAGTTCACGTATGCATTGCGTTTTGAGTTCACAGCCACAAATAATGAGGCAGAATAAGAGGCGCTCATAGCAGGGCTAAGAATTGCAACACGGATGGGTGTGCGTAATCTCGAAGAAAACGTAGATTCTCGACTGGTAGCAAACCATATACTGGCCGAATACGAGGCGAAAGAAGATAACATGATGTAATACTTACAAAAAGCCAAAGCATTGATTGACGGGTTCAATAAATTCTGAATACGCCAAGTACCTAGGGGGGGAGAACAAGAAAGCAGATGCACTTAGTAAAATAGCATCTACCAGCTTCGCACACCTATCAAAATAAGTCCTGGTGGAAATTCTCAAGGACAAGTCAATAAAAGAGCAAGAGGTCACATCGGTCATATAAGAAGAAGGCCCTACTTAGATGACTGATGAGATGGTATTTGTACATGATCTCATCGTTCTTTTCGGGCTTTAAATGCATAAAAATGTCATAAAATACCATATATATGCTTGTATTTGTTTACTTGTGTGTTTTAGGTATGGATATCGTGAAAAAGACAAAAGATCACAAGAAACAAGGAAAAACGGACACGAGAAACGAAGCCGTACAAAGAACCGGGTCCTAGTTCATGATTTATCCAAGATTAATCCTTGAAGACTTGAAGATATTCAAGATTGATCCTCAAAATATGAAGAAATGACACTTAAAACCCTTGTATATTCATAGTTACAAGTTTGGTCCCTTAACTTTGTCAAAATTACAAAATGGTCCTTCAACTTTGAAGAAATGACAAGTTTAGTCCCTCAATAATTCTAAATTGTCAATTATGGTCCCTCATGAAGTCAAATAACCAATGAAGACCTTTGAAGATCAAGAATGTCCAAGATTAGTCCCTCAAATATTCAAACATGGCAAAAATAACCCTTGAAACGCTTTTGCCAAAGTTTTGGGGCAAAAGTGTGAAATCAGAAAGTTCTATAACAAAGGAAAACGTGTTTTGTGGCTTAAAAATTTGATTTACCCATTTCACCAAAACACAAGGGCCAAAGGTGTTCAAATGAAACATTCAAACACTTTTTGCGCCAAACAACTTTACACTCCACAAAATACGGATCAAAAGAGTTACTGTTCACTCCATGAACCCAGTTACCACTTCACTTAAAACAAAGGGTAAATGGAAATTACCCAGGCACATGCTTGATTCACACATGCAGGAACTCATCCCACACCCAAAACCCTCACTCCCACTCACCAAAGGGCCCCACCATTCAAGACGTCCACCCATAACATCACAACTTAGCCTCCAAGGAATGCCACGTGGCCAAATCAATAGCCCACACTCCTTGCTTGGTTACAAAGCTAAAATGAACGATTTGGATGCATTTGGACAGCTCAATATCAAAATTCGTCTAGAAGATTCAAGGGTATTTTAGGGACTTCATAGCTAGGGTTTTCTCATTGTAATCTCAGCCCTTGTGGCCTATATAAGGACTCCTCAACTTGTGAGAGAGCCTTGTTCCAGTTTTACCTTTTAAACATTGTAATTCCTTTTTAAATTTTATAAAAGTTGGTATTTTGAGAAAATTGTAATTCCTTTTTATGTTTTTGAAAGTTGGTGTTGTTTAAGGGTAATTCTGAGTTCCATTATATGTTCCAAGTGTGCTTGAATCTTGTGGTTCAAGGACGTTTATGTTTGGTAAGGTTTTCAAGTTTGAAAAAAGCTTGAAAAGTGGTTTCTGATTTTGCTATTTTTGTTGTACTAATCCTTGACCAAAAGCTATAAGTTCTTACAAGCTTGTTGACACCAATCTTATGAAGGGACTGGAGCCTCTGGTTGGGCTGTTTGTTCATTGTGTTGAAGAAATCAAGTCCTTGAGTTTCTACTTTGAAACATCAACCAAGGCAGTCATTCATCTCCCTGGTTGAAGTACCTTGGTCTTGTTCTAGTTGTTGAACAAGGTCCAAGGAGCATTGCTGGTCCTCCTAGGATGTTGTGAAGGACAGGTATAAGCTCTTGTTAAGATTCCTCTAAAAAATCACATGATATTGTCTGTTTTATGTTTTGCTATGTGATTTGGTGATTTTGTGTTTGAGCTTTGTGTTTTATAGTTGGTATCTATTAGTTGTCACCTAGTGTAGTTATTTGATCATTAAAATCAGTAGGTTGTTTGAAGGATTAAGAAGTTTGTTTGAAAAGTGCTTATTAAAGGACTGTTTGGGATTACTGGTTCATAAGGCCTTGTGGCCTTGTGCCCTTGGTTCTTAGGGTTTGGGAAGTCTAAACAAGTCATATGGAACAAGTTTTAGTCATTGGTTAAGTTTCTGAAAGTTCGGAAAAGGAATTTCAAGTTTTGCAAAAATGTGATAAAAGGTGTTTTGAAATTGGTCAAACACATCAGATCTAATATCTCCTTTGTTTGTTGGATCTATGGGCTGAAATCAGGTTTGGGAATAGCTTAGGTGATAAGCTATATGTGCATTATCTGTTTGTTGAATTTGGTGGCTTATTGAAGGTGCTATAGCTTATCAAAGTTGGCTGAAGTGGTCATTTGCATCAGCAAAGTGACCACCTCATTTGGTGCTTGCATTTGTAACTCTAGTGTATGCCTTGTTGTTTTGTTGCTTGGATCTTGTTTATGTGCTGCTTGTGAGGATATTTGGCTATTTGGATTGCTTTGTTGCTGGCTTATAAGCTCACTGGCTTATTAGCTTATTTGTGCCAAAACTAGTCAAGTCTGCCCAACTGGTAGACCTTGATTCACAAGGTTTGTACTCAAGCCTTGTCCAGCAGGTTGAAAACAAAGCTTTAACACTTCATTAAGTCTGTCAACGCCCAAAATTGTACTTGTCAGCGTTTGAATTACTCTTGTCAGCGTTTGACTTAGGGTCAAACTTGGTCAACAAGCTTATTGAATCTGTTTTGCTTATTTGTACATGCAACAACTTGGTTTTTGTAATAGAACTCATTTTTCTCAGCTTAATAACAAGTCTGGAAGGTTACAAGTCTTTTGGTTAAGCTTTTGCTTGGAAACTAGCTTATTTGGCTTTTTTAGCCAGCTTATTGGTTCACACAGATTATTCTACTTGGCTTTTTGTGATTTTATTGATTGATTATTCTTAGTTAAGCTATTTGGGAGCTTTTGCAACAAACCAGAGCTTCTAAAACAACCTAGAACTCTAACCCGACTATTTTGTCGTTTAGTGGATTTCTATTTTGCTTATTTCTGGCTTATTGAGTTTGCTTTTTCAAAATTTCTTTTTACTGATCTCTTAGGCATCTCAAAAGAAGGCTGTGTGTTTAAGCAGAGCTTATGGCATTGGCGTATTGCTTAATGGGCTTATTAGCCCAATAAGAATAAGCTGTTTGTTATTTAAGCTGTGATAAGCTCATTTTCAGCTTTTGAGCCTTCAGACTTTTGTGCCTAGAATTAAATTTTGAGTCAGATAGGGCTTTTTCAGGTCATTTGGGCCTAGTTTGACTTTTTGGGCCCAAAAAGCCCATTAGTGTTGACTGTTTTTGGTTTTAGCCCATTTGGGGGCTCATTAGGGGTATTTTGGTAATTTTACTTTCATTTTCTGATTATTTTGGTAAACTCTTAGTTTATTTATTTTGATTTATGGTAAATTTTTGGGAATTTTTAGAATTAGTTTTTGCTCTTTTTACGATTTTACGTTTAGTCGTTGTAGTAATTAATTTCACGTCTTTGTCATTCTATTTTCTCATCCCCTTCTATCCCATATTAATCTCAAATCTTGCTACATTTTAGTCACACACATATACCTCCTTGGGAAACGAACTTTCAAATCATAAGGGTCATTAGTACACGGTTTTCCTAAACCGTCGTATTTAATTCTTTCCCTACGCTCTTTTGTTTCCCTAAACAAGAGGTGTAATTTAACTACAATCATTTTGGCGCCACTGTCGGGGAGGTGTGTAGTGATTAATTTGTCTTGTTGCTTTTAATAGTAACCATAAATAGTATTTGTATTAGTAGAAATCTACTAATACGTATTATCGGTATTTCGGTTTTTCTTGTGAAATTATTATTACTATATTGTATTAAGTATCACAATCAATACAAAATATCTCCAAAAGTGTGAAAACACAACCTTAATTGGGATTTGATCTCCTAATTATTGTATTCGAATCTCAAACAAAAGAAAAAGGCAAAAATAGATAAATACTTTCGTGAAGCTCGATTTTGAAAAATACGAACTATAAGGTGGGTATAAGGCGGGTATTATAAAATATACCCTAAGGGAAAAGGCTCTTAAGTGCTTCGCACCGCCTCGTTTCCCCGCTTGCTTGTGATTATTTTGAGATTGAAGGCTAATTGAGGGTTTTGCCGCCCAAAGTATTATTACGTATCATATATATTTGCTTGGTTTTCTTTGTGATTAAACCCTCTTGAACAATTTGGTTTTCACCAAAGTTCTAAAGTCATTCGAAGGCGTTCACTCCACGTGATCGTTTTCATTCTTTTGAGGCTTCTTTAATCAAGAGTTTGATTCGAGGAGAGATTTGGTAGATTGTTGTCTACGAAGATACACCAAAATCCAAAAAAAATTAAAAAGAATCAAAAACACAAAAAAAATTGAAAATTCACAAAACACCCAAAAAGGATCTTCTTTGCTCACCTCCCATTCTACGTGAAGTTTATGCTAACTCGTAGTCAAGCTAAACGAGCTCGTAAACGTCGTCAAAATCAAGGAAATCAAGAGACGTTGATTGAAGATCAAACTCCAATTGTTGAACCTATTGTAGAACAAGAAGCTGTCATGGCTAATCGTACTATGATGGAGTTGCTTCAAGCACCCACCGAGGGTTTTGGAGAGGCCATTGTGATTCCTGCTATCCTTGCGGAGAATTTTAAGATTAAGACGGATTTAATGTCGATGTTGCAAGCTAATAAGTTCAGAGGTCATGAGAAAGACAACCCGCATTACCACATAAGGAATTTTAATCGTCTCACCGCTACTAGCAAGTTTAAGGATGTTCCACATGACGCCATTAAGATGATGTTGTTTCCATACTCTTTAGATGGACCCGCTAAAATTTGGCTCGAGAAAGAACCGCCAAATTCGATTTTGACATGGGGTGATCTCGTTTTTAAGTTTGTGAACAAATTGTTTCCACCATCTAAAACAACGCATTTGAAAAATGAGATTTCAAGATTTGTACAGCGAAACAATGAAAGTTTTTCAATGGCATGGGAACGATTTAAGGAAATGTTATATGAATGTCCACACCATGATTTTTCGGAATTACATCAAGTTGATACTTTTATAAAGGGATTAATGATCATGAACGAGATTATTTGAATGCCGTCGCGGGTGGTAAACTTTTGTGCAAAACGACCGATGAAGCTTTAAAGATTATCGATAATAGATCTAAGGTTTATAACCCTCGTAACACACCGAGTGTTGCTAATATGGGTTCGTCATCGTCGTCATCGTCTCGTAGAATTAATGCCTTACATGATGAAGCTAATGAGGAAAATCGGTTTTTCGATAGATTTTCTAATCTTATGACTCATTGGAAAGCACAAGATGCTTTGAATTCCGCTTCGGTTAAAGCGGTTGATAAGAATTGTTTGTCTTGTGGTGGAGCTCATGATCTTTCCGAGTGCATTAGCGCCGGTGGTAACACTTCGAGTGCTTACGTAGCAATGGGAACTTACAACCAAAACGGCCAAGGTTCCCGCCCAAATCAAGCTCCACCAAATCAAAATGTTAATAACTATCGAAACAACAATCAAGGTAGTAATTATCAAGGCAATTCATGTAACTACAACAAAGGGAATTATCAAAGTGGGAATGGACAAGTTACTAATCAAAACCAAAACCGTGATTTTCAAAACACTACACAAGGTTTTCAAAATGCTCACACTAAAAATCTTCAAGGAGAATTTTTGGATTATGCTAAAGCAAATGGTGCTAAATTTGACAACATGCAACGTGAGATGATTAGCTTAAGATCCGAGTTGAAAAACGAGCTTAAAAACGAACTTGCTATTGAACTTAAAACTCATGCAAATAAAATGGAAGGAAATGTTCAACGTCTTCAACAAAATCAACAAAAGATGGAACAAGGACAACATGAGATTAAGCAAGAATTGTTAAAAGCGAATTTAAGGCAATCAAAATTTGAAGACCGAATGGCAAAAATGTTTGAAGCAATCATGTGTAAACCCTCTTCCTCGGGTAGTCTTCCTAGTGATACCATTGAAAACCCGAAGGGAGAAATAAAGGTTATTACTACACGAAGTGGTAAAACTTTCAAGGAACCAATCTCTCGTCCAAGTACTTCTACGGAGAAGGAAATCGAGAAAGAGCCCGAGGTGATGGTCGAAAAGGAGCATATCACAAGCCCACGAAGTACCGCTCATACCACACCTACGGTTGAACCAATACCAATCATGGAACCCGAGATTCCAAGGCCGTTGCCTAATGTCCGACCCACACCACCCTTACCTTACCCTTCGAGACGAAACAAAGAGAAATTGCAAGAACGTAACAAACAACAAATCGAGCTTTTTATAAAAATGTTTCAACAAGTGCATTTTGATGTGAGTTTAGCCGACGCGTTGTTATATATGCCTCGTTTCGCTTCCACTTTTAAAAGTATGATGAGCGATAAGGAAAAGCTTTCAAAGATTGCTAATTGTTCTTCGGTTTATCTTAACCGCATACCGGAAAACGTTGGTGACCCCGAAAAGTTTCTTATTCCTTGTGACATACAAGATATAAAAGAATGCCTCGCCTTGGCCGATCTTGGTGCAAGCATTAATTTGATGCCATTTTCCATTTGGAAATCGCTTTCGCTTCCGGCTCTTACTACTTCGAACATGTCTATCGAGATGGCCGATCATTCTACGATTTTAGCATGTGGAGTAGCCGAGGATGTTTTCGTAAAAGTGGGGAAGTTCTACTATCCCGTTGATTTTATAGTAGTTGACATCCCCGCGGATCCTCAAGTTCCTCTAATTTTAGGTCGTCCATTTTTAGACACCTCGAGATCGCTTATCGACGTTCATGCAAGAACTATCACTTTGAGATTCAACGAAGAGGAACTTGTTATAAACGCTACTCAAAACTCAAAACCTTCTCATGTTTATGCAATCGCTACCATCAATCACATTGACTTAGTTGATGTGGTTTGCGATGAGTTTTCACAAGAAGTGTTATGTTTTTTCGATAGTTTGTCAAATGGAAATCCCACTATTTTGGATCCGATTCTTTCTAATTCCACACCAAATCTCACTCCATTCCAAGGAGGCGATTTTATTCCAAATGAAATCGACAATGAAGATGAGGTGATTATTAGTGATGATACGTCTATTCCACCATTTCTTCCGCCGATGCAAGTTATGAGTGTTGAGCAAAAATCTTCAATCGAGGAGTCGTCTATCCTTGAATTGAAAGATCTTCCATCTCATCTTGAATACGCATTCTTGGAAGGTGATGACAAGTTGCCGGTTATTATTGCAAAAGGTCTTGCTAATGATGAAAAAACCGAGCTCTTGAAATTTCTTAAAGCTCATAAAGGGGCGATTGCGTGGAAAATTTCCGACATTAAAGGTATTGACCCAAAATTTTGTACTAACAAGATTTTAATGGAGGAGGACTATAAACCCGTGATTCAAAGTCAAAGAAGGGTAAACCCTAAAATTCACGATGTCATAAAAAAGGAATTTCTAAAACTCCTTGACGCGGGAATGATTTTTCCTATCTCCGATAGCCCATGGGTGAGCCCAATCCATTGTGTCCCTAAAAAGGGAGGAATGACCGTTGTGCCTAATGAAAACAACGAGTTAATTCCCACTCGTGTTGTGACCGGTTGGAGGGTGTGTATTGACTACCGAAAGTTAAATGACGCCACTCGTAAAGACCACTTTCCTTTGCCCTTCATGGATCAAATGTTGGAGCGACTTGCGGGAAATGAATTCTATTGCTTTTAAGATGGTTTTTCCGGTTACTTTCAAATCCCTATTAATAAGTGTGAAAACACTTATCCTTTTACCACTTAATTATACTAATAACCAAGCCAAACCGTGTATTTTATGTCGTAAATGTCGGAATTATGCGTGGTTTGTGTTTTTGTTATAATTTAGGATCAAGATGTGAAAAGGAAGGAAAACACGGGCTTTCACGGGCTTTTATCGAAGAAAAAGACAAAAGACGAAGTCAAGAGATCAAGAATGCAAAAAGAACGGAAGTCCAAGACCTTTTTATGAAGATTTATCGAAGAACAAGTTCAAAGACGAAAGTTTAATAAAGCCGAAGAACTCAAGTCTAATAAATGAAGAAGTTATAAGACGAGTTTAATTAATCCCGAGACAAAGTCGATAAAGTCGAAGAACTTAAAAGACAGAAAGACGTGAAGAAAGAAAGAGGAGGCAACACATGCACCTCCCCATTTCCTATAAATACCCTCCTAAACACATTTAGGAGGGTTGGTTAGTTTTTAGTTAGTAGTAGTTTTCATTTTCATTTTGTAGGTAATTTTAGAGCGAGAAAGTGACAGTTTCTCTCACTAGGATCTTAATCTTTTATCTTCCTTTCTTGTTTTTAATCAAATCTTTACTTTTGATAGCTTAATTCTTCTTTTAATCTTAATCTTATTCTACCTTTCTTAGTTTTTATATATTTTTAATCCGAAATTTTTATGCTTTTTGTTTAATCTTGATGTTTGATTGATCAAAAAGTTTATCTTTTTATCAATCCTTAAGTTTTCATACGGAATAAGCTATAAGTTTGACAATCTTATTAGCTTATTTTGTGTTTAGATTATTTGTTTTTTTTCTAGTTTTTCTAAAAAAAGTTTCATCCTTTTAAAGTTTATTTTATAAAGTTGCTTATTTTGTGTTCTTATAAGTCTTTAAATTCTAGCTTATTAGCTTTTCTTAAACGTGTTTTGATTAGGTTTTTAGGCGTGTGCTTATTTGATTAATAGCTTATTAGATTTAGCTTATTTTATACATTCCTTTTACATTCCGATCATCTTGATTGGAAAAGGGTTTTGCATTCCTTTTATACATTCCTTTTACATTCCGATCATCTTGATTGGAAAAGGGTTTTACATTCCTTTCAGCATTCCTTTTACATTCCTTTTACATTCCTTTTACATTTCTTTTACATTCCTTTCAGCATTCCTTTTACATTCCTTTCAGCATTCCTTTTACATTCCTTTCAACATTCCTTTTACATTTCTTTTACATTCCTTTTACATTCCTTTTACATTCCTTTTACATTCCTTTTACATTCCTTTTAGCATTCCTTTCAGCATTCCTTTTACATTCCTTTTACATTCCTTTTACATTCCTTTTGCATTCCGACCAGCATTCCTTTTACATTCCTTTCAGCATTCCTTTCAGCATTCCTTTTACATTCCTTTTACATTCCTTTTACATTCCTTTTTCATTCCGACCAGCATTCCAATTAGCTTTTTTTTAATAGTTTTATTTTTAAGTTTACATTATTTCAAGTTTACATTTCTATTACATTGTCAAGTTAATTTTTCGTCAAGCATTAAATTTTTGTCATTTAATTATTTTCTTTTAAAGTTTTTAATATTGCACAATCACTTCTTAAATTAGTTTTAGTTTTAATTAACCGTCATTTACTTTAACGTCTTGCAATTTAACTTTACTACAACGACAACTCTATATGTTTTCCACCAAGAACGACTGAGTCACACTTTCTTCTAATAATCAATTCGAAAAGATCGGAACAACGAATTTTCATACTTGATGAAAACTCAGTTATTAAATGGCGCCGCTGCCGGCTCTTTTCGTGAAGATTAACGGTTTTTTGTGAGAGACGCGTTGGATTTTGGGATCCGTTCAATCTTGAACGTTATTTTTCTTGTCTAATTTTCAAATTTTTTCAAAAAAATCCTAAAAATATAAAATTTTCAAAAATCCAAAAAAATAGAAAAACATATAAAACCAAAAATATTTCTTATCTAACTTTTTTTCTTTTGTAGGTGTATGCGTACTAGATCTTCGTCTTATTCTGAGCCCGAGACTCTTGAAGACTTAGATATGGCTGGTGTGCACAACAATAATAATCCACCTCAGCCCAACATGAATAATAACAACCATGAACCTCAACCGGACAATCGACCAATGATTGAGCTTTTGCAATCATACGTAGAGGGCAACACCGATGCTATTGTCATACCCGAGATTGGAGCCAAGAACTTTGAGCTCAAACCCTACTTCATTCAAATGGTCTCTGCTCAACCATTCTTGGGGCGTACACTTGATGGTCCTCATGACCATATCAAAAGGTTTCTTCAACTCACTAATACGGTCAGGTTTAATGGGGTCTCACATGAGGTAATTTGCTTACAACTTTTTCCTTTCTCCTTAGAGGGACAAGCCCGGCATTGGCTTGATAAGGAACCGCCACAAAGTATTCTTACGTGGTCGGATTTAGAGACCAAATTCATCAACTACTTTTTCCCACCCTCACGTACTACCGCTTTGCGGAATGAAATCATTAACTTTGAACAAAAGTACGGTGAGACATTTAGTGAATCTTGAGACCGTTTTAAGGAACTTTTAAGAAAGTGTCCACAACATGGTTTTACAAAAGTGCATCAAATTAACACTTTTTACAATGGTTTAAGCATGAATGACCAAGATTCACTAAATAGTGCCTCGGGGGGTAACATTTTGGTTAAGTCTTCTAATGCCGCATGGGATATTATTGAAAATAAATCTAAGTGCAAACCAAAAGTGTTCGGACTAATGTGGCTAGTGCTAGCACTAGTGACACCGAGAGGAGACTTGATAAGCTTACTACGGTTGTTGAAGCACTTGCTTTACAAGCCGTTAACAATGCCAAAAACAACAATGCTCTTAGTATAACTTGTGAAACTTGTGGTGGGCCACACTCTTATGCTAACTGTGATAAAGCTTATGATCAATCTCACGCGGAAGTGTATGCTTACAACACCACCGAGAGAGTTCATTTCAAGCCTAATGTCGATGTTAATCACTCGTCTTTCAACTCGACAAATTATTTGGCTCCACCCGGTTTTCAACAAAGACCACCACAACCTAACCAAAACAACCAAGGGCCGCCAAGAGCTAATTTTCAAAGTAATGCCAATGTGAGGGGCTCAAATGGAAACCGAGGTAATTTTCCAATGCAAAACAAAGGTTTTCAACACCAAGGTTTCAATCCTCAAGGTTTTCCATGTGAGACCCCCAGAATCTGACATGGAACAACTAGGCAACGAGGGGATCACACGTCAAGGTACGAGTAACAATGAGTTATAAATGACACGAAAATAACGCAATAAAAGACACATATATTACATCACAATTTATCAGAGTTTAGAAACTTCGGTCCCATAAGTTTTGAAACATAACAAAGTACCATAACATCATAGTTTAAAGTTTTAAGATAACAAAAGATCAGCGGAAGACTTTAACAATGTCATTTATAACAAAGCATAAACATATCACAACACAGATCTTTCTAAGCTGCCAACATCCTGCGGTACCTCGTCTAAGCCCATTAAGCAGTGTTACCTGAGATTAAAACATGAAAAACCCGTCAACATAAAGTTGAGTGATATTCATAGGTTTAGAAAGATAAGTAATGGAACACAATAGAATTTGTAAATCACATAATGGGGGGGGGGATAACTATGTACATCGTCCATAGTCACGATGAATATTATTGCTATTTAGTCTCATGAACCGAAGCTTAACTCGAAGTAAGTTCCTCTAGGGAGTATTCAGCCTAAACACTCAAGTATAAACAAATGTAAGTGCGTCAAAATAAACGGGACGGGGATTGTCAATCCCGATGGATCCACCCACAACATTCGCGCTTAGCGCAAAGCATACGGGACAATTAACGATTCATGATAAATAGAGGAAACTCAAGGCTAACGTCTAAATGCAATAATATCATTAAATTCATCTGGCAGAATACAATTCTGAATAGCATACAATTTAAAAGATTGTGTTCCAACATGTTAATCTCACCCCGTGTTTTAAAACAATAAACAAGTAGCTAGAGGGGCTATGAACTCACCTTAGCTATAAGGTGGAATCAACACGAAACTGGAGGGCTCAGTAGTAACAACGGAAAGTCAAGCAACGTTAAGTCATCCGAGACCTACGATAACGGGACGCCAAAGTTTAGAAGACACGAAGTAAATGTTTATAAAAACACTTGAAATAAATGAGTACATAACTAAATTATGACACATAAGAAAAACCATGCAAGGGGTACTTCTAGACTCCATCTAAAAGTATACTTTTATTAGATAATGTTTTCGATAAAAACTGCCGGCACATACCAAATGTACGGGCTGATTTACCTCGCTTAGACACGTCAAACGTTTATGGTACTAACTGAGAAGCTCACTTAACATCTATAGAAATACATATAAAAAGCTTGTCAAAAGTTTTTACTTCTAAGACTCACTGCCCGACACATCTTCGGATTACAAAATCCGGACAGATTTACGTTAATTTTTCATACAACCGTTTTAACTTATTTAAACGACTCCGTTTACAAAACCGACACTCGAGTTTTAAAGTAAACTCAACCTCTAAGGTAAACACCTCATTATCAGTAGGTTACACATTTCAAAACTTCAATTTAGAGTCCCCGAGATTCGATCCAAATATCGACAACAATTTTAGATTGTGTCGATACTCGTCTCCCGGTACACGAATAATCAAACTAACGCCATTTCCAACTCGTTTAGAGTTGGAAGCTCTAATTTATATCAAATCAAAGCTAAGAAAAATATCTACATCTATATGTTATTTGTTTAATAATAAAACAAGATTAAGTTACCCAAAACCTTCCTCAACTTTCTGCCTAAAATTGACACTTTAAAAATCATGTCAAATGATGTTTTCAACAAAATCTAAGCATTTTCACACTCATAAAATCATCCTAATATCACCCTTAAACATCCTAAACCCTTGCATGCATCAAAATCAAAAGATCAAAATCAAAACTTTAAACTTTTCTACATCAAAAACACATAATTTAACCATGATCATGCTAAAAACAATGATCAAACACATAATCAATCATGAAATCATCAAAACTTCAAAAGTAGATGCATGTGTAAAAATTTTGCATCTTTGGAATCACCTTCAAAATCTAGGAGGTGGTCTTTAATTAGTTTTGAATAGATTCAAGTTTAAGTTGATGATCAAAGGGTGTTTTGGGTTTGGGGTGTCACGGCATAGAAGAAGAAGAAAGGGGGTGGTGGGTTTTTTTTATTTAAAATGTTGTATGTGTTAGTTAGTGGAAGTAGAAAATGTATTTAAATGTATTGTTAACTGGAGGGACCATTGTTGCAACTTTTGAAACTTTAGGACCACAAAATAAATACTTTTATTAAAAAGTGGGAAATGACTGTTAGTCAAATTTACAAATATTTACGGGGCTCGAGTTTCTAAAAATACTTTCTCAAAAGTTAAAACGCACTCGAAATAAGATAATATAGACTCCCGACTCGACTTAACACGACATTAAAAGAAATCACCGAAAACATCGAACATTGACACAATCGACAGTAAAAATATGAAATACAAGAATTTATTACTGTGCCCGTTATCAGTCTAGACTTAATACAATGTAAAGATAAATATCTTTAAGTCGAAATGTTTAGCCCTCGGTTCTCCTTCCGTTGATTCAAGTAAACGTCTGTAAAAATGCACGTCGGTGATTTTAAATCAAAATATTCGATTTAAATAAATATGGAATTAAAAATAAAAGAAATTTATAATTTCGAATAAGTACCAATAATGATTAAAATAATGAATACGAGTAAAATAATTACCAGGAAAATACGAGATCTCACTGTCTTCCCCCCTAAAGGAACTCTGGTCCCTCAGAGTTTAATTGTAGATGGAAGAAGAAGACGAGAACAGATGGGGATACTTAGTCTTGAACTGCTCTTCACTTTCCCAAGTGAACTCAGCACCCCGACGTGAATCCCAACGAACTTTAACGATAGGAATCCAACTACGTTTCAGCTTCTTGACTTGGCGATCCACGATCTCTATTGGTTCGTCGATGAAGTACATCTTCTCGTCCACCCTTATTTCTTCTAACGGTATTTGAACATCTGATTCGGTTAGACATTTCTTAAGATTGGAAACATGGAATACATCATGAACACAACTTAACTCCTGGGGTAACTTCAGTCGATAAGCTACCGAACCAATACGCTCGACGATCTCGAATGGTCCTACAAAACGTGGCGCAAGTTTTCCTCTTCTACCGAACCTCACAATACCTTTCCATGGAGATACACGTAGCAGCACACGGTCTCCGACTTGAAACTCAAGAGGTCTGCGTCTTTTGTCTGCGTAACTCTTCTGACGACTTCTATCAGTTTTCAGTCTTTCCCTAATCTGAACAATCTTGTCTGTAGTTTCTAAAACTAATTCAGGCCCTATCAGTTGACTTTCACCTACTTCGTTCCATATCATTGGCGATCTGCACTTACGTCCGTATAAAGCCTCAAATGGTGAACACTTGACACTTTTATGATAACTATTGTTATAGGAAAATTCGACTAAAGGTATATGAGTGTCCCAGCTACCACCAAAATCGATAACACATGCTCGCAGCATGTCTTCCAGAGTCTGAATAGTGCGTTCACTTTGTCCATCCGTTTCTGGGTGATATGTTGTACTCATTAATACTTGCGTACCCAACGCCTTTTGAAGTGCTTTCCAGAATTGAGATGCAAAACGACCATCCCTATCAGAAATAATCGATATTGGCACTTCGTGCTTTGTAACAATCTAATTGATGTAGATTCGAGCCAATCTATCAGTTTTAAAATCCTCACGGATAGGAAGGAAGTGAGCATATTTGGTTAATCTATCAACAATGACCCAAATTGCATCAAAACCACCACTACTTCTAGGCAGCTTTGTGACTAAGTCCATTGTAATATTTTCCCATTTCCATTCTGGGACTTCTGGTTGTTGTAAAAGACCTGAGGGTTTCTGATGTACTGCTTTAATCTTTAAAAAAGTCAGACACTTGTTAACGTATTCTGCTATGTCCTTTTTCATACCTGGCCACCAGTAAATATCCCTTAAATCGTAGTACATCTTGTCTACACCAGGGTGAATCGAATATGTTGAAGCGTGAGCTTCGTCCATTGTTACCTTTCTTAATCCTCCAACTAATGGAATCCATAATCGTCCAACAAAGTAAATTGTTCCATCTTCTTTCCTTTCAAACTGAGCATCTAATCCTCGCAGCAATTCTGCTGGAGCCTTAAAGTCCTTTGCAGCTTCTTGTTGTGCTTCTAAAATCTTAGCCTTGAGGCTAGATTGAATGGTTATGCTCATAGCACACACTCTCCTAGGTTTAAGTCTTTCCTTTCGACTTAGGGCATCAGCTACAACATTAGCCTTTCTTGGGTGATACTTAATTTCACATTCATAGTCGCTAAGAAGTTCTAACCAACGTCTTTGTCGCATGTTCAAGTCCTTTTGGTTAAAGATATACCAGAGACTCTTATGATCAGTGTATATCACACTTTTCGTCCCATAGAGATAATGTCTCCAAATTTTCAAGGCAAATACCACTTCACCTAACTCCAAATCGTGACTAGTATAGTTCTGTTCATGGATTTTAAGTTATCTGGAGGCATAAGCAATCATTTTTCCCCGCTGCATTAAGACACAACTGTAACCTTGATGGGATGCATCACAATAAACAACAAAATCATCCGGTCCATCAGGAAGTGTTAACACTGGGGCATTACACAATTTTTCCTTTAATAAGCAAAAGGCTTGCTCTTGCTCTTCATTCCAAATGTATTCCTTATTCTTTTGTGTAAGCAGGGTTAAAGGCTTAGCAATCTTGGAGAAGTTTTCAATGAATCTACGATAATATCCGGCTAACCCGAGAAATGAACAGACCTTAGTAGGCGATTTAGGAGATTTCCAATTCTTATCTGCTTCAACTTTACTAGGATCCACGTGTATACCATCCCGATTTACCACGTGTCCTAAAAACTGAACCTCTTTCAACCAAAATTCACACTTAGAGAATTTGGCATACAACTTTTCTTTCTCCAAAAGACTTAAGATGGTTCTAAGATGATTTTCATGATCTTTTTCTGATTTCGAGTAAATGAGGATGTCGTCAATAAAGACTATGACAAACTTATCAATGTAGGGTTTGCAGACACGGTTCATTAGATCCATAAAAACGGCAGGAGCATTGGTAAGACCGAATGGCATAACGGTAAATTCAAAGTGTCCATAACGAGTTCTGAATGCGGTTTTGGAGATGTCACTTTCATGCACTCTTAACTGATGATAACCTGAACGAAGATCTATCTTGGAAAAGCAGCACGCACCTTGCAATTGGTCAAATAAGTCGTCTATACGAGGGAGAGGGTAACGATTCTTGATTGTCAGCTTATTCAATTCCCTGTAGTCTATACACATTCTCATTGCACCATCCTTTTTCTTAACAAAGAGCACAAGCGCTCCCCACGGCGAATGACTCGGTCTGATGAAACCTTTCTCTTGTAATTCCTTAAGCTGATTCGATAATTCATTCATCTCAGACGGGGCTAAACGATAAGGCGATTTGGCAACATGCAGTGCACCCAGAATAAGATCGATACAAAATTCAACTTCACGCACAGGAGGTAATCCCGACAAGTCATATGGGAAAACTCCAGGAAATTCACAAACGATACGAATGCCATCAAGCTTTTTCTGATCAGCCTTGATAGAAAGAAGAGAATTTGGATTGTCATCCGGCTTCTCACCATGAAGTTCTAAGATTTTACCCGAAGAAAGAGAAATACGCAAGATTCGCTCAAAACAAACAATGACAGCGCGATGAGACGCTAACCAATCCATACCAACAATAACATCAAAACTGCCGAGACGCGTCGGTAAAAGGTCGATTAAAAACAAATGACCAAGCAAATCAAGGGTACAGCCACACAAGACTGTATTGGTACTAACAATCTTACCGTCTGCTAATTCTACTTCATAACTAGTGTCTAAAGCAGAAGGAGTAATATCAATGAAAGGAGTGAAAGCAGAAGACACGAAACTCTTCTCAGCACCAGAATCGAATAAAATACTAACATAATGATCGTTAAGAACATACGTACCCGCGACCACCTGAGGATTCTGCTGAGCGTTATTTCCCACATGATACACTCTGCCTCGAGCTCCATTGTTCTGCGAATCCTTAGCCTTTGGACACCTATTCTGGAAATGACCTTTTTCACCACAGTTGTAGCATGAATTGCAGTATCCATCCCTATGGCCAACCTTTTTACAAATTGCACACTTAGGAGGACACACACCAACATGATGCCAGCTACACTGATCACACTTAGGCAGATTCCTAGTATAATCTCGTTTGCCAGCAGGAGTAGCAGGAGCAATAGGAGCAACAAGAATAACAGGAGTAGCAGGAACAACAGGAACACCAGGAGCAGCAGGAGCGGCTGCGTACATGGTTGTTGTCTCTTGTCTCTTGCCAGATTGTCGGCTATTATTCCTGTTGGAGTTTCTATTGTTACCTCGGTTGTTGTTTCGGTTATTTCCCTGATTGTTTCCTTGATTGTTTCCTTTACTATCCTCCCATTTCCGTTTGTTATCAGCATCTAACTTAGCAGCTTTACCTTCCATAGACTGCTCGGCCAATTCACGAGCCATGTTTACTGCTTCATGTAGGGAAGAGGGTTTTGATGAAGTAATGTGTCCTTTAATCCTTTCAGGCAAGCCCTTGACATACCTTTTTATTTTCTTCTTCTCATCTGGAACCAGTTCAGGACAAATTAAGGCCAACTCATGAAACCTATTAGTGTAGGCTTCAATATCATCATTCTTCATTTGTAAGTTCCATAGCTCGTGTTCCATCCGAGCTATCTCAGTCTCAGGGCAGTACTCCGTAGTCATCATTGTTTTGAACTCGCTCCAAGGGGTTTGGTTTGCATTATCAAGACCTAAGGTTTTAATATTTCCATTCCACCAGGTGAGTGTTATACCTTCCAAAGTACTTGCAGCATAAATTACCTTATCCTCTTCAGCACATTTGCAAGTTTCAAATACTTGCTCCATCTTTTCAAACCAACGTGTCAAACCAACGACACCTTCGGTCCCTTTGAAGGAGTGGGGTTTTCTAGTTATGAAGGTCTTGTGTGAACATCCATTTGTGCTTGAAGAACCTTCAGCTTTAGTTTGAGTCTCTCGGCTCTTTTCGTATTCAGCAACAGCTTTCTTTACCCTTTGCAATAACTCTCCCCATAGTAGCCCGGCGGGATCTCCTGGGTCCATCAGCTCTACGAATTCTGGTAGGCGGCATGTTTCTGTCAACAACACAATACAAAATTCAGTGTGAACTTGTATAAGTATGCTATTTCAAGATTCATGAAATGGAGAAAATAGAAAAAGAAGAGATTTTAGGTATGCATAACTGATTGTCAACAAGGAATGCAACACTAAGGAGGGGAATATATATAATATTAAGCAAGAGGGGTTTGGAAGGAGGTAATACGTATCACAATGAAACCAATGTAATATTTCAAATGAAATCAAGGTATGAAATATTATAACAATAATTAAGGTAAACAATAAGGATTAGAGAGTTACCCGCGCAGATATTAAACAACATTGGCAGATTCTGTGTTTGACACTTGTAAAGCATGAAATATCTTGATATTTAGTTATAGACCAAGTTTTGAAACTGACTCAGTTCTCTATAACCATCGCTCTAATACTAATTTGTGAGACCCCCAGAATCTGACATGGAACAACTAGGCAACGAGGGGATCACACGTCAAGGTACGAGTAACAATGAGTTATAAATGACACGAAAATGACGCAATAAAAGACACATATATTACATCACAATTTATCAGAGTTTAGAAACTTCGGTCCCATAAGTTTTGAAACATAACAAAGTACCATAACATCATAGTTTAAAGTTTTAAGATAAAAGATCAGCGGAAGACTTTAACAACATCATTTATAACAAAGCATAAACATATCACAACACAGATCTTTCCAAGCTGCCAACATCTTGCGGTACCTCGTCCAAGCCCATTAAGTAGTGTTACCTGAGATTAAAACATGAAAAACCCGTCAACATAAAGTTGACTGATATTCATAGGTTTAGAAAGATAACTAATGGAACACAATAGAATTTGTAAATCACGTAATGGGGGGGGGGATAACTATGTACATCGTCCATAGTCACGATGAATATTATTGCTATTTAGTCTCATGAACCGAAGCTTAACTCGAAGTAAGTTCCTCTAGGGAGTATTTAGCCTAAACACTCAACTATAAACAAATGTAAGTGCGTCAAGTGTGTGTAAGGCGAATTTTGGTTAAAAACCTTAAAAACATCAATGGCTGCCAAAAAATCCCTTCTTCTCCTAACCTAATTTTCTTTTTCCTTTAATCCGAATACCTTATAATGATGTTGTTTTCTCGAATAATCATTGATTATTCTTGAGTTAACAAAGTCTTTATTTGGTTGATTGATTTTAGGGTTAATTAAATTGGGTTTAATTTTCGTTTTTTACCGTCATTGTCTTGTGCGATTGTATTGTTTCATTGGTGGTTACTTGTCTCGTTGGTGGTTACTGGACAAGTAGTTTCATTATATTTCATTCGCATTAATTCGCTTTAATTGTTTTTTAGGGTCTCGGTTTGTTTGGGTATCGTCCTTGTTTTACATTGTCCTTCATTATTGTGGCGGCTGACCCTAGCAAAACAATTACTGGTTGGCTGACCCTAGCATTAAATCGTCCTTGTTTTACATTGCAGCATTAAATCGTCCTTGTTTTAAATTGTCGGCTGACCCTAGCAAAACAATTACTGGTCGGCTGACATTATTGTGGCGGCTGACATTATTGTTAGGCTGACCCTTTAATTTATCTTGTCGGTTGACCCTACACTTTTGGTCGACTTACATTATATTAGTATTTGAGCTGTTATTGATTTGTAGGGTTACGTGGTTGGCTGATATTAAGTGGACGGTTGTTATTGGTTTATTATTATGTGGTTCGTTTGATTCTGTGTCGTAGTTTTGTTGAAGCTATGGTGGATTCGAGCAATGAAAGTGATAAGCCATTATTTACAGGTTGGATGGATGTGGTTAAGGTGTCTACTCTTGAGGTTTTAGTAACGTTAGAGGAGATATCTTATTTGTTTTCTATTCCTTTGAATACTGTGCGTGACATTGAAGTGTTTGCAAATGGTGTGAAGGCAAACAAATTTCCTAAATGGTCTACTTTACCTAAGGAGACCACTAGGCTTTATTATGAAGTTTTGTGTGAACGCCATAAGAATCTAACTAGCAGCACTTCTTCACTCAGTTCAGGTGGTTCGAGTGTGCACTCTGCACAAATGGCTAAGGAAACAGACCTTGCACCTAAGGCTGCAACCATTAATGGTTTGCAACCGTGTAATCTACATGCGGTTTTGAAATTATTTGGTGTAACGATTCGCACGGTTGGTGACGCGGGTGAATTTATGAATGAATTAAGAATGAAGAAACATCCTTTGTGGGAATTGATCTCACATGATCGTGCTAAAGAAATTCTGGAGTTACTTTGCAAATTTGAAGCTGATATGGTTACGTCTACTAATTGAGGTATTAATGCAGTCTCTTCTTCGTTTAATTCTGAAAATGTCTATGAAGGGGTTAATATCTCTATTCCTAGGAAGGTCGTTGAAAAAGTAAATGCTCGCTACCATAACACTTTATATGGTTACTTTCTTGGTAAAAGGATTGCATTCCCTGTGGTTGAGTATTTTGCTAAGAATAACTGGGCAAAACATGGTCTTAAGCGTATCATGATGAATGAGAAAGGTTTTTTCTTTTTTCAATTTGGATCTAGTGCGGGTCTTAATGCGGTTCTGGAAGGTGGTTCGTGGATGGTTCGTAATTCACCAATTTTTCTTAAGAAATGGACTATGAAAACGAATCTTCTAAAGGAGGAACTAACTCGTATTCCGGTATGGGTTAAGTTTCATGATGTCCCGCTACAGGTATTTGAAGAGGAAGGTATTAGTTTAATTGCTTCGTTTCTTGGTAAGCTTATTATGATGGATAATTATACTGATAATATGTGCAAAGAGTCTTGGGGTCGTTGTAGTTTTGCTCGTTGTCTTATTGAGATGAATGCTGATTCGGAGTTTATAGATAACGTTACTATTGGTGTCCCTGATCTTGAAGGCTCTGGTTGTAATAAGGAATTAATTCGTGTTGAATACGAATGGAAATCGCCTAGATGTCATACTTGTAATATTTTTGGTCATTCCGTTGATTCTTGTCCGAAAAATGTTAAACCTAAAACGATTGAAAAAGTGACAACTCATGTTGATAATGATGGGTTTTAACAAGTGCAAAGCAAGAGGAAGAAGTACAAAGGTAATTTAGGGAATCAAGTTCTGAGAGGTGTTCCATTGAGAAAGGTTTTCCAAGCAGGTAAGACGGTTGTTTTTCGTTCAAAAACTCATTTGGATGCTACAAGTACGAGTGTTGATAATAGTAGTAAGTTGAATACTAAATCTGGTCAGTTGCAGCAGTCTAGCAATCCTAATGGTCCGAACAAGGGTAAAGCTCAAATGAGCAGTGTTTCTACATCTAATAAATTTTCATCGTTGTCCATGCCTGGTATTGACGAAGGGTTTCAAGTAAGCGAGGAAGATAATGAGGAGGAGGAGGGAGTCGAGGTCGTCTTTGATGAATCGGTGAATCTTCTCAATACTCATATTGGGGCAAGCACTCCAACTGGCTGATCCCATGTTGATATTTTATTATTTTCCTCGTAACTTTATGTTATCGTCTTGGTTTTTGTCTAGTTTATATATTTCCAGTATTCTAGACTAGTTAATGTTTATGGCCTGTCATAAACATTTTGTTTAACAAGCTGCCTGTAGCTTGCGGTTAATGTGGTATTTCAGCCACATTCCTTGTACTTCAACGCTTTTTTGGTTCTATTTACCGGGGTCATTGCTACCCTTTTACCAAAAAAAAATGTAAGTGCGTCAAAATAAACGGGACGAGGATTGTCAATCCCGATGGATCTACCCACAACATTCGCGCTTAGCGCAAAGCATGCGGGACAATTAACGATTCATGATAAATAGAGGAAACTCAAGGCTAACGTCTAAATGAAATAATATCAATGAATTCATCTGGCAGAATACAATTTTGAATAACATACAATTTAAAAGATTGTGTTCCAACATGTTAATCTCACCCCGTGTTTTAAAACAATAAACAAGTAGCTAGAGGGGCTATGAACTCACCTTAGCTATAAGGTGGATTCAACACGAAACTGGAGGGCTCAGTAGTAACAATGGAAAGTCAAGCAACGTTAAGTTATCCGAGACCTACAATAACGGGACGCGAAAGTTTATAAGACACGAAGTAAATGTTTATAAAAACACTTGAAATAAATGAGTACATAACTAAATTATGACACTTAAGAAAAACCATGCAAGGGGTACTTCTAGACTCCATCTAAAAGTATACTTTTATTAGATAATGTTTTCGATAAAAACTGCCGGCACATACCAAATGTACGGGCTGATTTACCTCGCTTAGATACGTCAAACGTTTATGGTACTAACTGAGAAGCTCACTTAACTTCTATAGAAAGACATATAAAAAGCTTGTCAAAAGTTTTTACTTCTAAGACTCACTGCCCGACACATCTTCGGGTTACAAAATCCGGACAGATTTACGTTAATTTTTCATACAACCGTTTTAATTTATTTACACAACTCCGTTTACAAAACCGACACTCGAGTTTTAAAGTAAACTCAACCTCTAAGGTAAACACCTCTTTATCAGTAGGTTACACATTTCAAAACTTCAATTTAGAGTCCCCGAGATTCGATCCAAATATCAACAACAATTTTAGATTGTGTCGATACTCGTCTCCCGGTACACGAATAATCAAACTAACGCCATTTCCAACTCGTTTGGAGTTGGAAGCTCTAATTTATATCAAATCAAAGCTAAGAAAAATATCTACATCTCTATCTTATTTGTTTAATAATAAAACAAGTTTAAGTTACCCAAAACCTTCCTCAACTTTCTGCCTAAAATTGACACTTTAAAAATCATGTCAAATGATGTTTTCAACAAAATCTAAGCATTTTCCCATTCATAAAATCATCCTAATATCACCCTTAAACATCCTAAACCCTTGCATGCATCAAAATCAAAAGATCAAAATCAAAACTTTAAACTTTTCAACATCAAAAACAGATAATTTAACCATGATCATGCTAAAAACAATGATCAAACACATAATCAACCATGAAATCATCAAAACTTCAAAAGTTGATGCATGTGTACAAATTTTGCATCTTTGGAATCACCTTCAAAATCTAGGAGGTGGTCTTTAATTAGTTTTGGATAGATTCAAGTTTAAGTTGATGATCAAAGGGTGTTTCGAGTTTGGGGTGTCACGGCATAGAAGAAGAAGAAAGGGGTGGTGGGTTTTTTTATTTAAAATGTTGTATGTGTTAGTTAGTGGAAGTAGAAAATGTATTTAAATGTATAGTTAAGTGGAGGGACCATTGTTGCAACTTTTGAAACTTTAGGACCACAAAATAAATACTTTTGTTAAAAAGTGGGAAATGACTATTAGTCAACTTTACAAATATTTACGGGGCTCGGGTTTCGTAAAAATACTTCCTCAAAAGTTAAAACGCACTCAAAATAAGATAATATGGACTCCCGACTCGATTTAACACGACATTAAAAGAAAACATCGAAAACATCGAACATTGAAACAATCGACAGTAAAAATATTAAATAGAAGAATTTATTACTGTGCCCGTTATCAGTATAGACTTAATACAATGTAAAGATAAATATCTTTAAGTCGAAATGTTTAGCCCTCGGTTCTCGTTCCGCTGATTCAAGTAAACGTCTGTAAAAATCCACGTGGGTGATTTTAAATCAAAATAATCAATTTAAATAAATATGGAATTATAAAATAAAAGAAATTTTATAATTTCGAATAAGTATAAATAATGATTAAAATAATGAATACGAGTAAAATAATTACCAGGAAAATACGAGATCTCACATTCCACCTTATAACCAATACCCAAATCAAGGTTTTCAACAATAAGGGTTCAATTTACCTCCTCCGCCAATGGACTTGGTTTTGCAAAAGTTGAATGAACATGAGAAAATCATGCTAGCAATGCAAGAATCTACTAGACAAATTCAAGAGTCCATGGATAGGAAATTTGCTCAAATGTTACAAACCCTTCGTCCACAAGGTGCTCTTCCTTCTAACACTGAAACAAACCCTAGAGCGAATGTGAGTGCTATTACTACCCGAAGTGGAGCAACTCTAGTAGGACCTTCTACCCCCCTCCCGTTACTCCATTTGCACCTCCTCCACCTCCATTTATCCCTCCTACTTCCACACCTAGTACTAGTTCTCCATTACCGTCTCCACCTCTCACGGAAGAAGTACCTAAACAAAACCCTCCACCAACCCCACCTACCACCTCTAAACCTTCTACTTCTCAACCCTCAACATATCAACTTGTACCTGCTACACCTTCACCTGCTACACCCACACCACCTAAACCCAACATTCCTTACCCTTCCTGGCAGGACAAAGGTAGAATTCTCACTAAGGATGACGTTCAAGTCTCTAACTTTTTGAACAAGATTGCCAGCATAAACATCACCTTTAGCCTTGTTGAAGCTCTTGCACAAATTCCTAAATTTGTCAAGATGTTTAAGGACTTTCTTAGCAAGAAGGAGAAGATGTCCGAGTTTGTCAATACTCGATTGAATGAAAATTGTTCTGCCGTCCTTCTTAAAGAACTTCCGGAAAAACTTGGAGATCCCGGTCGTTTTGTGCTACCATGTACTTTTCACCAAACCGAAGAATTTACTGCCTTAGCCAATCTCGGGGCAAGTATAAATCTGATGCCTTTAAGTGTTTGGAAAAAGTTATCATTACCTGACCTTACACCAACGAAGATGACTCTTGAGCTTGCAAATCTCACTCTCGCTTACCCTCTTGGTATTGCCGAAGATGTGTTTATTAAAGTGGGCACCTTCACTTTTCCGGTCGACTTTGTTGTTGTTGATTATGAAATGGACCCTCGTATTCCTTTAATACTTGGTCGGCAATTCTTGAGAACCGGAAAAGCTCTAGTCGATGTTGCCGAAGGTGAGTTAATCTTAAGGGCCGGGAATGATGCACAAGTGTTCAAAATGGGGAAGATCACAACCAAATCAAATGGAAGAGAATCAGCGAATATGATTAATGTGCTTGATGATTTTGTCGTCTACAACAATCCTCTGGTCGATTCTTGCTATGATAATCCACTGTTCCAAGATGATGTGGATGATTCTCTATCCAATTCTGATCCTCCACCAATTTATGATTCTCCACCGATCTTTGATGCTTATGATGACGATTCTAGTTCCAATGGAGATGATTATGATGATTTTACTTATGAGTATCCTGACATGCCCACTTATGATGATTTTGATCAGGCTGATACTCTCTCGAGTGATTCTTCACATGATGAAGATCCTCCGCCATCCATGCTTGATCCTACTTTGGATGACTACTCATTTGAGGAAGAGTTTGCTACTTTTCTCAATACATACTTCCCTCATGAGAGTGATGCCCCTCCTTTGGACTTTGATGATTATGGTCTTTATCCTTCTACGGATTTGAAGAAACTTCTTTCAAAAGAAAAGACGCCGGAAGACACCAACATCCGCAGCACGTATGTTTTAACACCTCTCTATCCACCTTCTGAGAACGAGGTTGTGCATTTTCTTAGCGGATGTTCTTCAAATTCTGCTGAGCCTGAGTGTTATTTTACCCTAAAGGAAAAGGTGTTCGACCCCGGAATCGAAATTTTTCAGCCATCTCAGTATCCATCTGATGCAATAAAAGGAAAGACTTTTGGAACTGGTGAAGCCATGCTATCACTTCACCCTTGCTACCACCGTGCTCAATCGCTGCTTAAGGGAACCTTGCCTACTCTTCTTTGGCTTGCCTTGTTCGCCTTAAGCTTGTGTTATTTGATGGATGAAAACCATGTATTGATCCCGGTGGATGTTCTTCAAGCTTCTTCTTATGCTAATCAAGGTCGAATCAGGCTCACGACTCGGTTATCAAAAATCAAGCGCTTCTTAGGAGGCAACCCAAGTATCTATCTTTTATCTATCTTTATCCTAAGTGTAGGGGAGACCCGTTGGTGTTTGCTATTTTCTCTCTTCTCATACTCAGGGATTCGAGCGTTCAACGATCCACTCTTGATGATTTTTGACGACCCGTGATTCCGTGTTCCCGTCTTCCCGGTTCTATCCTAAACTCTTTTCGATTCACTATTTTATATTTTCCAATATTAAAATAGGAATCTCGTTAGTTGTCTTTTCCTTAGCAAGATTTAAACAACGTGCATAATGTCCTAAGTGTAAGGGAGTTTAATCCCACATGCTTAAACATTGAGGATAATGTTTATATCAAGTGTAGGGGGGACTTCTATCGAAGTTAAGTGGCATTTTCCATGAATTTGACCTCACTTTAACCGGAAATTCGATTTTTCGACATTTTTCAAAATTTTTAATCTATTTTGGCCTAGTTGTAGTTTCCTTTATTTTCTTTGTTATTTTCTCTTATTAAAATAAAATGGTTTTAGCGAGTTTAGATATCATTGATATATTAGGCCCGTCGTGAATATTTTGACTCAACCCGAGTTTACTTATCCAAGTTTACTCTAGCTAGTATCCTTAACCATGTAGAGCTTAATTGGTTTATTAGGCTAAGTATCCACGAGTCTCATTCCTTGAGATTTTAAATTGTGGAGAACGAGAAATGATAGAGTTAGTTATAAGTTTGGTATTCTTTCATTAACTTATGTGAGTTAATTATGACCTTTTTCTCCCATCACTTGTAAATAAATAATTTCAATAAGTAAGGTCGTACGGTCTGAAAAATTACTTAGCTTCTAGCCCAAGATCGTATAAAAGTTGCTCGGTATTAATTAGAGTTCATAGCCAAGGCATAACTTATTGAAACGGGACACGAAGATTGGCGAGTCCAAAAAGGCCCTAACAAGGCATTAGGATTCCATTTTGTTGCTAAAGATCCAAGATGATGTGAAAAGCATTATTCCAAAATCAATATGAAGGATCAAGACACACGACGAAAAGCAATTACTCCCATAAAGATCATGGAGAAATCTATCCGAAAAGACCCTAACAAGGTATGAGGATAAATAGATCCAAGTCCAAAAAGGAGGCGGATCGTTGTATATCGAAATCCCAAATAAGGATTAAAGAAATAATGAAGAAGTCGTGGTCAACATTTGAAGAAAATATCTCAACTACCCCAAGTGAAGATATACATACGAAGAGAAGACCATAATTTCAAGATCGTCTTCTCAAGATTTGAAGTATGAAGTAAATGCCAAATATCGGTCCGAGAAAGGTCTCAAATCGTGAAGCGAGTTATGCCAAGATATGAACTTTATGAGGTTTCGAGAAACAGTTTTAAAAGATTTTGTCCTTTAGCTAACTATGGATTAGATCGTCCTACTTTATTTTCAGCCTTAATAAACTATCGAAATAAGTCAACAATGCATCCTCGTGATCATTCAAGACATCAATAAAATATAAGAGTTACCCATAGGAATAAGGGAGTCTAAGTGATTAATTGAACAGCATGAGTAAGTGTTAGTTGTGCTAACTTGTACTAACAATGATATCGTTTTTAAGCTTGGCATGGGGAACGTGAAACTTGAGGGTGATAAACATTCATTACACCAAAGCCCTAATGTAAGTCTTAGATTTCTTTACAAGTTTCTTCCTTCTAGCATTATGTTATTTTCTATCTTTTAATTTTTCCTTAGTTTCTATTGTTTAATAAAGGCCAAGGTAGGTTGATTATGATGGAGAATGTAAATCTTGCTTTGTCACTAAGCATTGCATGAGGTCATTGCAATGGTAAAGTGTAGGGGATTTAATAAGTGTGAAAACACTTATCCTTTTACCACTTAATTATACTAATAACCAAGCCAAAACGTGTATTTTATGTCGTAAATGTCGGAATTATGCGTGGTTTATGTTTTTGTTGTAATTTAGGATCAAGATGTGAAAAGGAAGGAAAACACGGGCTTTCACGGGCTTTTATCGAAGAAAAAGACAAAAGACGAAGTCAAGAGATCAAGAATGCAAAAAGAACGGAAGTCCAAGACCTTTTTCTGAAGATTTATCGAAGAACAAGTTCAAAGACGAAAGTTTAATAAAGCCGAAGAACTCAAGTCTAATAATGAAGAAGTTATAAGACGAGTTTAATTAATCCCGATACAAAGTCGATAAAGTCGAAGAACTTAAAAGACGGAAAGACGTGAAGAAAGAAAGAGGAGGCAACACATGCACCTCCCCATTTCCTATAAATACCCTCCTAAACACATTTAGGAGGGTTGGTTAGTTTTTAGTTAGTAGTAGTTTTCATTATCATTTTGTAGGTAAATTTAGAGAGAGAAAGTTACAGTTTCTCTCACTAGGATCTTAATCTTTTATCTTCCTTTCTTGTTTTTAATCAAATCTTTACTTTTGATAGCTTAATTCTTCTTTTAATCTTAATCTTATTCTACCTTTCTTAGTTTTTTATATATTTTTAATCCGAAATTTTTATGCTTTTTGTTTAATCTTGATGTTTGATTGATCAAAAAGTTTATCTTTTTATCAATCCTTAAGTTTTCATACGGAATAAGCTATAAGTTTGACAATCTTATTAGCTTATTTTGTGTTTAGCTTGTTTGTTTTTTTCTAGTTTTTCTATAAAAAAGTTTCATCCTTTTAAAGTTTATTTTATAAAGTTGCTTTTGTGTTCTTATAAGTCTTTAAATTCTAGCTTATTAGCTTTTCTTAAACGTGTTTTGATTAGGTTTTTAGGCGTGTGCTTATTTGATTAATAGCTTATTAGATTTAGCTTATTTTATACATTCCTTTTACATTCCGATCATCTTGATTGGAAAAGGGTTTTACATTCCTTTTATACATTCCTTTTATACATTCCTTTTACATTCCGATCATCTTGATTGGAAAAGGGTTTTACATTCCTTTCAGTATTCCTTTTACATTCCTTTTACATTCCTTTTACATTCCTTTCAGCATTCCTTTTACATTCCTTTCAGCATTCCTTTTACATTCCTTTCAGCATTCATTTTACATTCTTTTCAGCATTCCTTTTACATTCCTTCAGCATTCCTTTTACTTTCCTTTTACATTCCTTTTAGCATTCCTTTCAGCATTCCTTTTACATTCCTTTTACATTCCTTTTTCATTCCGACCAGCATTCCTTTTACATTCCTTTTACATTCCTTTCAGCATTCCTTTTACATTCCTTTTACATTCCTTTTGCATTCCGACCAGCATTCCAATTAGCTTTGTTTTTAATAGTTTTATTTTTAAGTTTACATTATTTCAAGTTTACACTTCTATTACATTGTCAAATTAAATTTTCATCAAGCATTAAATTTTTGTCATTTAATTACTTTCTTTTAAAGTTTTTAATATTGCACAATCACTTCTTAAATTAGTTCTAGTTTTAATTAACCGTCATTTACTTTAACGTCTTGCAATTTAATTTTACTACAACGACAACTCTATATGTTTTCCACCAAGAACGACTGAGTCACACTTTCTTCTAATAATCAATTCGAAAAGATCGGAACAACGAATTTTCATACTTGGTGAAAACTCAGTTATTACCTATCGACCCTCGTGATCAAGAGAAGACTACGTTTACGTGTCCTTATAGAACGTTTGCTTATCGTAGGATGCCTTTCGGACTTTGTAATGCACCGGGTACGTTTCAACGGTGTATGTGTGAGACCCCCAAAATCTGACATGGAACAACTAGGCAACTAGGGGTAACACGTCATAGTACAAGAAACAATGAATTATAGTTAATACAAAGCTGACGAAATAAAAACATGTACATTACATCATAAAAGGTCAGAGTTTTTAAACATAGGTCCCAGAGTTTTAGAAGCGGAAAATTATATTATTTCGTCTCAATTTATAACATAAAGTTGCCTAAAAGTTAGAATAAACTCCTGACAGTTTTTACTAAAAACAGTCTTTTTAAAGCATCACAGAAATCTCCAAGCTGCGATAATCTCCTGCGGGCTCCCATCCAAGCAAAGCTAAGTAATAATACCTGAGATTAAACATGTAAAATCGTCAAGACAAAGTTGAGTGATATTCATAGGTTTAGCAGTAAACGTGTGGAACACAATAGAATTTGTAAAACACGTAATGGGGGGTTAACTATGTACGTCCATAGTCACGATGCATATTATTGCTGTTTAGTCTCATGAACCGAAGCTTAACTCAAATGTAAGTTCCTCTAGGGAGTATTCAGCCTAAATACTCAAGTATAAACGAATATTAGTGCGTCAAAGTAATCGGGACGGGGATTGTCAATCCCGATGGATCCACCCACAACATTCGCGCTTAGCGCAAAGCATACGGGACAATTAATGGTTCATGATAGGAGAGGAAACTCAAGGCTAACGTCTAACAGCAATAATACCGTTGAAATCATCTGGGAAGCATACACGTTCAGAATAACATACGAGTTCTGGATAGCAATACAGTTTTTTTAATTGGTTGTGTTCCACCATATAAAATCTCACCCCGTGTTTAGAAACCATGTACAAGTAAAAAGGGGCTATGAACTCACCTTAGCCACGAGGTAAGTCGATCACGGTACTCAGCAACTGAGTAGAAACGGTAGTGGTAGACGATCACCGACGATATGGATGCCCGAGAAACACGAAAACCGCAACCTATCAAAGTAAGGCGCACACGTTAAGACTCGAACTCAAGTATGATATGTACCAAATATAATATGACTCAAATGTTTTCAAAGTATACATGTTTCAAAACCATTGGCACGAATCAGATGAATACATTTATCCAACGTTACACGTTAAAACACTTGAACAATTAAAAATGACCCGTTATACGACGCCAAGTCAACGCAAGTCAAACTATCCTTTAACCTTACTTGGACCAGTAGCTAAGTCATTTATATAATGAATAAGCACTTGAGTAAGTCACCATGTCCAATGGTGAATACTCAAACTCACGTAACACAAACATTGAACTAAGTGTCCAAAATAAAAATCAGCAAGTACACCCCGAATGTACACACCGATCTACCCTATCTAGACATGTCCGTTTTACATGAAAATTAGTGTCAAGGTCACTTATAACCTGTATAAGACCTCACCAAAATTTGAGCCAAAGTTCACACTTTAAAATCCATCAGCTCGACACTTTACTCGACTCCAAATTTGAGACAGATTTGTGCACTTGTTTTGTAAAACCGTTTAGACCGCTTTAAAAGTACAAACTCGACAATCCGACTTTTGAAACCACTACTAGACTCATCAAACTCAGTTTGTAAACTTTGAAAATCAGTAGTATCAACTATCTAACCAAGCCTAAAGTCCCCGAGAGTCGACCCAAAATCAGCCACAATTTCGGATTGTGCCGACTTGCGTCTCCCGGTACACGAAAACTAAAACCAGCATAACTTTTGACTCGTAATGACTTAGAAGCTCTATCTTATACCAAAACGACCGTCTCGGAAAACTCTACAACAATTTCAAATAATCTCAGTCTTTCACAGACCTTAAACCCACGAAAAATCTGTTTAATACCTGCTGTCCCAAAATAGCCTTTTAGAAAACATGTCAAATCCATTTTTTACTCAAAACCAATCATTCCCATACCCCTAGGATCACTATACTATCATTCCTAACAACTAAACACACTCCTAAACACATGCATGTAAAATTTAACAAAATCAAAGATCAAAAATCAACCTTTTTAGGATCAAAACATGATGATCTTACCAAAAATAATACATGCAAAATGATTTAAACATCAATCCACCATGAAATTATAAAGTCTTCAAATTTTGATGCATGTGCTTAAATTTGGTATCAAAAGAATGGCAAGAACATTTTACGATGTGGTCTAATGTTAGTTTTGAATAAATCATAGTGGATAATCATGATCAAGGGTGTTTGTGGTGGAGGTGCTCACGGCAAAGAGAGGGAGAGGGCAAGGAGATGTGTTTTTTTATCAAATGGATGAATAAGTGTGTTAGTGGGATGAAAAGAAATATTTATATGGTGGTTTAAGTGGAGGGACTAGATTTGCCAAGTTTGAAACTTGTGTACTTAAAAACAATTAAAAGTTTTAGAGAGTAGAAAATAGTTATTGGTAAATATTAAAAATATTTACGGGGCTCGGGTTTCGTAAAAATACTTTTCAAAAGTTACAATGCATCATAAAAATGATTATACGATTTCTCGACACGACTTAATACGTAATTAAAACAAAATCGTCGAAAATATTAATTATCGAAACAATCGATAAATAAACGTAATATTTTGGGCATCCGTCGGTATCGCGGTCACTAGGAATTCTCGTTGTACATTGTTTTTGAATAAGCTCGTTGTAAAACGCACGCGGGTGATTTTTAATCAAAAACTTTGATTTAAATTAAATATGGAAAAATAAAATAAAATTTTTATAATTCCATACAAAGTATTTATCGATGATCAGAAAAATACTTAAAAAGTATAATTCAAAAATCTCAGGATTTACATATAAAATACAAGAAAACAAAATACGTTGGAAAATTCAAGAAGCACGAATAAAAAGAATAAAATAATGCTGGGAAAGTACGGGTTCTCACAGTCTTCCCCCTAAAGGAACTCTGGTCCCCAAAGTTCTCCTGAAAATAGGAGATGCAAACAAGAGGAGGTACAAAGTGTAGAACAAAGTTCATTGCTTCCCAGGAAATTTCTGCACCACTCTTAACGATTAAAATTCACTATGCTTCAGTTTCTTAACTCCTTTTCGTATAACTTTTCAGTCTTGGATTAGGATAACGATCTTTCAATACGGAGATACATCGAGAGATAGAGTTGTTGGAAATACGTGCGATAAACTAACAAGAATGAACACAAGAATCGCTTAAACAGGCAAAGTGCGATAAAATGAGCCAAGATTGTAAATCAACAAGGGGTCGCAATTCGCGCAACTGTAAAACATGGAAATCTTAAAATGTGATAATCCAGTTACAAAAGAACTAGAAGGGAAAATTGAATTACATATGATCATTCAAAATATAGGCTGTCAAAATCAATTGTTTAGTATTTTGGTATTACCTTAAAACTCAGTTTATAAATTTTCTTGATTAAAAGAAAATTTTACAAGGTGTAGTGATTAAAAAAATCAAACTCTATATAAAATGAGTGGGTAAACAGTTGTTAAATCTTTTTCTTGATCGAACTTCAAGGTAAAAGTAACTCAGTTCAAAATAGTTATCCTGATCGGATTAAGAACTTTTAGGTGAATACATGAAATTATCGTTAAAACTCAGGTTTATCGTTACCATTAGAGAAAATCAGATTTTCCGGGTTATTTAGAATCATTGTTTAGAAATTATAATTTAATAATTTCATTATGTTGACAGTAAAGTATGATAAAATCAATTACTTTAAAAGATACAACTTGACACTGTTCAAACAATAAGTTATAAATTCACCCAAGAGGATGTACAGATTCGATATTATACTTGAAATGGGTATTTTGACAATTTAAACATTTGGTAAAATGTATAAAACGTTCTTAAAAATTAATAATAATTTTTAGAAATTTAAGAAAGTGTTTAAGATATCAAATGATAAACACGTAACATTTTCTGGTTTTTTTTTTAAAAAAATGACAAGATAGTAACCGATTATGAAACGAATGACGATGAACAATCTTTTATGCGAGCGATAACACAAGGGACTAAAACTAAAATCGCATCAATTCTTAGCAAACATGTTAGAATAGACGTGTGGATGATAGAAATAATAAGAAACAAGGGATTATAGCAAGTCATCACTTCTTGAGTACAGTTGGTGACACCAATAACGGCTTATTAAGTTCTTGGTGGTCAACATACGATCGAAAGAGAAAAGCCACACAACGAATTTTCGAATCAAAGAAAATTCTTAAGAAGTCAATTGAGAGTAAATTCAGTAAAATAAAAACATTAGCAATGAAAGGCGAAATCAACACATGATTCACACGAATGAATTTCAACACGACAAAGTCTAACACACATCATGACAATTACACGAAATCATCGTTCACGTCCAATCATAAATCATTAATCGCGTCCAGAGACGTTTTCGTAGTTCTACCAAGATAGATAGAGATGGTCGATCATATAAGCATAACAACGTTGAACTTTTCAAGTCTAGTATCAGTGGTAAGAATTTAGGCAAATGGTAACGAAAATCGTATCATGAGGAAGATGAGGTAACAAGTAAGGCAATGATCGTTGAGTAAGGAAATAGGTGCTTGAGGCATGCACTTTGTTCAAGAAAAGATAAGGGTTCATATGTGTATGTTGCGAACTGTTGCTACTCGCATAAGATGTAAAAGTTTTCTAAACTTTATTTATCTAACTTTTTAAGGAACATATTAAAAAGTTGATTGTTGGTCAAATATTTATGGCGACTACTATTTGGCCTTGTATGGCTCCTTCTAAATTAATCATAGGTGATCAGGCCATGCATGATTTAGGACTAGCAATGTGATGCTCAGCTTCGTCAAACCAGTATTACATATCATATGATTTAAAATATGTATATAATAGCATTTGTAAAAAAACAGGAATCAAAGTAACATATGAAACTTTTTGCCTATAAGTTACTGGCTAACTGTTTAAATCAACAATTTTGTATAGTTACGAGGGTTCTTTATAATACCGTATGAGAACAATTTGTGAAAATACATTGTAAAATTAATATAAGTTAATTTTATAAGATAGCATTCAATTATTTAAGAAAGCCCAAACGAAACCTTTTGTAAAATGATTCGCAAACAAGACCAGTTTGAGTTTATATGGTAACATGACAATAGTTTGTGAAGTAGTGAGTGGGTTACAAGAGGGAAATAAGGAGTAGTTCAAGTCAGACAACGAAATGGTTACAAGGTGCTAAGGTTTCAAGAGGTTTAGCAGGAATCGTCAAGAGACGCGTGTCAAGATGATAACAAATGATACGAAAGCAAGAACTTCAACCTCGGTCCAATTCAAGGGTACGATAGAAGCAAAGAAAGACAATATAGAATGACAAATAAGTCATATATAAAAGAAAGGATAAGGGAATCCGTATGTGCACATCGTAATTTATTTAACAAAAATATACTCTTAAGAAAGTAGTGCATCAATTAACCAATAGTACAATTACTCCGAAAGGTTTCTATATTAGGAAGTTACCGAATTTTCAAAAGTTCAAGATTTATGTATATGTATGATCGAACTCAAAGTTACTATTTTATACTTGTTCCAACGCAATCATTGTTTTTAGTTTGCAAAATATCATTAGTTAAAGTTTTACGAGCTCAAACGAACTCAAAAACGCTTGAAATCATATTTTTTTTAAAGTCTATCAGTTTTGACTTTTGGGTTTGACTAGACCAATTAACTCACTAAACAATATTCTAAGACTCAAAGTCTAATGCATTTCGATGTAAAATAATGTTTTAAACAACTTTCTAGTTTTACCCGCAACTTGAAACGGAATAAAAATGGACGAAAATGCCCTTGCATTAAATCTGTCAATAAAATGATATTTTAGCATATAACTTCTTAGATTTTACAATCTCAAATGAGCGTAACCTGCTCGATTTTTAAGTTTACTGGTCAAATTTTATGTCCTAAACGGACGTCTCAACAAGTAGAAATATATATTTTTATGTCTAAAGTTATAAAAATATTTTCTTGACACTGTTAAACTTCCTGTAAAGTTTCTATACAAAGTATATTTTTCGACACAGCTTGAAATTAAATCCAATTTCATAATAACCCAGAATTAATGTACACACAAGACTTGTGGATTCCATAAAGACGAAAGAGAATAAACTGTACTATTAAACATGTAAAGAAAACACAATATGGAAATGGTACAAGAATGCCAACGATAATCTAAGAGATAAAAAAAAACGACGCATATCATCCGTGTCTTCGGCTGCAAGATGCAATTCAGGAAGGTCTCCTGGCGGCGTGATTTTCCAGAATCACAAGAGATACCGAGAAAGAAACAAAATATTAACAAGTAACACTCCTGAGGCGAGGAGGTTTAATGAAAAAGGGAGGATACAAATAGGATCGTATTCCAAACAATTGTCACATAATAAATGACGATCATGTGTTCAAGGTACAACGGATGTTGTAAGTCGAATTCGAAACGTAGAATGGTCAAGGAAATAAGATGTAATCCAGTTACAATTGTCGTGTAACACAGTGACGTAAAGGTCAATCAAGATTACAAAAATCCACGATATTAGTCAACACTGATTCAAGGAATGCTTCGAGATATGTAACTCACACGATATCCTTTAGTCTTTTTCGGAGACACATTGAGCTACACAATGGTCTATAGACTAGACATTCAATTACAAATGGTCGAAAAGAAAATCTGCGTATCTAAATAGATATTTAAAAGAATTAAACAATGAAAGCAACACGTACGGTAGTAAGAATGAAAATCAGGAGTTTTATCGAAAACAACACTTATTCAATTCAGAACAATGGTATCACGAGAGTATGCACAACATGTAGCAACGAGTCGAAAAACAGATGATTCAAAATGAACGAGCATATGAAGTCAGTCGTATCACGCATAAATGAAATAGCAATAGTACTCAGAAGAATGAGTATGAAAAGTCGGCAGCATACGCACTCTGAATATAAGTATGTAACGTCATAACGATATAAAATCATCGTAACCAGATCAGTCCACACGAACAAGAATTCTAGAAATACAGTAAGAGCAGATGTAATCACAGTAATATCGAATGATAATCCATGAAGCACAAGGCTTTGAAAAGACACAGTAATTATCGTCATTAGGGTAACGTAATATTTCAACATATAATCAAGAGATGAAATACTATAATGATAATTAAACGTAAATAATAAGGATTAGAGAGTTACCCGCGCAGATATCGAACAACATTGGCAGATTCTGTGTTTGACACTTAAGACATGAAATATTTGAACTTTCGGTTATAGACTAAGTTTTGAAAAACGACTCAGTTCCCTATAACCATCGCTCTGATACCACTCTGTGAGACCCTCAAAATCTGACATGGAACAACTAGGCAACTAGGGGGTAACACGTCATAGTACAAGAAACAATGAATTACAGTTAATACAAAGCTGACGAAATAAAAACATGTACATTACATCATAAAAGGTCAGAGTTTTTAAACATAGGTCCCAAAGTTTTAGAAGCAGAAAATTATATTATTTTGTCTCAATTTATAACATAAAGTTGCCCAAAAATTAGAATAAACTCCTGACAGTTTTTACTAAAAACAGTCTTTTTAAAGCATCATAGAAATCTCCAAGCTGCGATAATCTCCTGTGGGCTCCCATCCAAGCAAAACTAAGTAATAATACCTGAGATTAAACATGTAAAATCGTCAACACAAAGTTGAGTGATATTCATAGGTTTAGCAGTAAACGTGTGGAACACAATAGAATTTGTAAAACACGTAATGGGGGGGGGGGGGGGTTAACTATGTACGTCCATAGTCACGATGCATATTATTGCTGTTTAGTCTCATGAATCGAAGCTTAAATCAATAAGTTCCTCTAGGGAGTATTCAGCCTAAATACTCAAGTATAAACGAATATTAGTGCGTCAAAGTAATCGGGACGGGGATTGTCAATCCCGATGGATCCACCCACAACATTCGCGCTTAGCGCAAAGCATACGGGACAATTAACGGTTCATGATAGGAGAGGAAACTCAAGGCTAACGTCTAAAAGCAATAATACCATTGAAATCATCTGTAAAGCATACACGTTCAGAATAACATACGAGTTCTGGGCATCCGTCGGTATCGCGATCATTAGGAATTCTCGTTGTACATTGTTTTTGAATAAACTCGTTGTAAAACGCACGCGGGTGATTTTAAATAAAAAAACTTTGATTTAAATTAAATATGGAAAAATAAAATAAAAATTTGATAATTCCATACAAAGTATTTATCGATGATCAGAAAAATACTTAAAAAGTATAATTTAAAAATCTCAGGATTTACATATAAAATACAAGAAAACGAAATACGTTGGAAAATTCCAGTAGCACGAACAAAAAGAATAAAATAATGCTGGGAAAGTACGGGTTCTCACAATATGATGGCTATTTTTCATGATATGATCGAGAAGTCGATGGAAGTGTTTATGGATGACTTTTTGGTGTTTGGCAATTCGTTCACGTCGTGTTTATCTAATCTCGAGAAAATGTTAAAGCGTTGAGAAGAAACCAATCTTGTGCTTAATTGGGAAAAATGTCATTTCATGTGTAAACAAGGAATCGTCTTAGGACATAAGGTCTCGAAAGCGGGGATTGAGGTCGATAAAGCTAAGGTAGACGTCATCGCCAAGTTACCTCATCCCAAAACCGTTAAGGGAGTTAGGAGTTTCCTAGGCCACGCGGGCTTTTATCGTCGTTTCATCACAGACTTTTCGAAAATCTCTCGACCTATGACACACCTTCTCGAGAAGGATGCTCCTTTTAACTTCAATGAGGATTGTGTTAGAGATTTCGAAACTCTCAAAAGGAAACTTACCGAAGTTCCCATTCTTGTTGCTCCTAATTGGGAATTACCCTTTGAAATCATGTGCGATGCAAGTGATTATGCTATAGGGGCCGTCTTAGGGCAACGTTATGAAAAGCATTTCCGTCCAATCCATTATGCTAGTAAGACGATGACCGAGGCTCAATTAAAGTACACCACAACGGAAAAGGAATTCCTTGCCGTGGTCTATGCTTTTGAGAAATTCCGACCTTATCTCGTCTTAACTGAAAGCATCGTGTATACCGACCATTCGGCTATCAAGTATCTCTTAGCTAAGCAAGATGCTAAGCCGAGATTGCTTCGTTGGATGCTCCTCCTCCAAGAATTTGATGTTACCGTGCTTGACAAAAAAGGAGCCGAGAATCTAGCGACCGATCATCTCTCTCGTCTAGAAGATCCTCACAAAGATGTTTTCGAGAACAAGGAAATCACCGAAACATTTCCTCTCGAGACTCTCGGTGTAGTGAATTCTAAAGACACCACCCCATGGTTTGCCGACATTGTAAATTACCATGCGGGCAATTTCATAATCAAGGGTATGACGACACAACAAAAGCGAAAATTCTTTCGTGACGTCAAGTTCTATTTTTGGGACGACCCTTATCTCTTTCGAGTTTGTGCGGATCAACTCGTTCGACGTTGTGTTTTTGGTGCCGAAGCTTCTAACATCCTTAGAGCTTGTCACGAGGGACCCACGAGTGGTCACCACGGTGCTAATCTCACGGCTAAGAAAGTGTTCGATGCCGGCTTCTTTTGGCCTGCTATCTATCGTGATGCACACGCACTTGCGAAGTCGGGTGATTCGTGCCAACGTCATGGAAAATCGTCTCAACGTGATGAAATGCCGCAAAACATAATTCAAGTGTGTGAGATTTTCGACATTTGGGACATAGACTTTATGGGGCCGTTCCCATCGTCTCATGGTAACAAGTATATCCTCGTCACGGTCGACTACCTTTCTAAGTGGGTGGAAGCTAAGGCTTTACCTACTAATGATGCTCGTGTGGTAGTGAAGTTTTTGAAGCAACTATTCTCTCGGTTCGGAACCCCTCGTGCTATCATAAGCGATCGTGGAACCCATTTTTGTAATGACCAATTCGAGAAGGTCTTAAAGAAATATGGAGTTACTCATCGTCTTTCTACGACTTATCACCCGCAAACGAGTGGGCAAGTCGAGGTTTCGAACCGAGCTTTGAAGAAGATTTTAGAGAGGTCGATTGGAGAAAACCGTGCTTCATGGTCTGACAAACTCGATGACGCTTTATGGGCCTTTAGGACCGCTTACAAGACACCTATCGGTTGTACTCCTTATAAGTTAGTCTATGGGAAGAATTGTCATTTTCCCATTGAATTGGAGCACAAGGCATATTGGGCCCTTAAGCATGCAAACTTTGACTTGAAGACCGCGGGAGATCATCGGAAAATACAATTGAATGAATTGGATGAACTAAGAGACAATGCTTATGAAAATTCATTGATTTTCACAGAAAAGACTAAAAAGTTTCATGATGCAAAGATTAAGGACCGGGTTTTTAACGTTGGTGATCAAGTGTTACTTTTTAACTCTAGACTAAAGATATTTTCCGGGAAATTGAAATCTCGTTGGTCGGGTCCTTTCACCGTTACAAAAGTGTTTCCTTATGGGACCATCGAGCTAGCTCAAGATGATGGTCCTAACTTCAAGGTGAATGGACATAGGCTTAAGCACTACTTTGGTGGGGAAATTCCTTCAATGGTTGACCTCGACCAAGTCACCTTCCCCAATGATAATTAGCATTGAGGGGATCGAGTCGAGCTCATGACTCGGTAATCAAAAACGAGGTGCCTCGTGTGGGAAATCCCATGCTTATCTTTTATGCTTTCTAATAAATAATGAGAGGGGATTTGTGCCCTTCCAACTCGTTGTCTCATGGTTGTTTGTGATTGTGTTATTTAGATCATCATCATCATCTACGATTGAAGACTCTCGTGTTCGTTTACGTGAGCCTCCATCGTTTGCTTGAAGAAGTTTTTCACGAATCCATGACATATCCTTTATTGTTCTAACAATTATCTTTTAGCATAATTCATAAACGGCTTTAGATATATTGTTGATCACCCTTTCCATGCTAGATCCTAAGCATTCGATTCTTCGTCTCTAGTATGGGGGTGCTCCACCTTTAGACTCAAAACATTGAGGACAATGTTTACGTTTAGTATGGGGGGGTGAATAGGTACTTGCTTTGCTACGCCCTCACGCTTTCCAACTTTCAATGTTTTGTCGCTAATAAGGCTAAAATGGCCAAATTTTAAAATTTTTCTTAGTTTTAATAAGTGTTTTTAAGACACGAATGTATATTTTCCGATGGGTAGAATAAGAGCTAATTTTTTACTTGATGGGCATTTGGAGCCCTTTACATTCCTTAACCCGCTCAATTCAAGTTTTGCTAGACTTTTATATAGGGAACTTTAAAACGCGAAAATCTTAGCTCATTCGGGTTAAGAACAAGAACTTTTCGCAAGTTCCTATAATTGATCCTAGAAAGTCACTTATCAAGGGAACTATAAAATGCATTATCTAAACTTGAAAAAGTAGAAAGTGCAAGATCCTGTAGGTGGCTTGAAAACCTAAAACTTTGATTTGATATAGTCTTAATGAAAGCTAATCCAAATGTGGCTTAATTTTGACTTGCATGGCTAAGTATTCACAAGTCTCTTTAATTAGAGGTCTTTATATAGTGAAGAACGAGAAGTGATAGAGTTAGACAAGTGATCATGCTAAACGTAGAACATGAAAATATTCTTTCAAAAACTCATATGTTTTTAATTGTGGCTCTTTCTTCCCATAAGATCAATGCATTAGGAATAAAAATAACTGCAATAAGTAAGGTCGTACGATTTGAAAGGTTACTTAGCTTCTAGCACAAGATCGTTTAAAAGTTGCTCGGGGTTGACTATAGTTCATAGCCAAGGCATAACTTATTGAAGCGGGACGCGAAGATTGGTGAATATCAAAAAACGCCCTAACAAGGCATGAGGAGCTCTATTTTGTTGCTAAAGATCCAAGATGATGTGAAGTATCATTATTCCTAAATCAATATGAAGGATCGAGACACACGACGAAAGCAATTACTACCCTAAAGATCATGGAGAAAGTCTATCCAAAAAGACCCTTACAAGGTATGAGGATAAATATATCCAAGTCCGAAAAGGAGGTGGATAGTTGTATATCAAAGTCCAAAATAAAGATTGAAGAAAAATGATGAAGTCGTGGTCCAAATATGAAGAATCTCTCAAAAACGTCAAGTGAAGAAATTCCAAAATATGAAGATAAGACCATAATTTCAAGAGCGTCATCCCAAGATTTGAAGTATGAAGTACATGCCAAATATCGGTCCGAGAAAGGTCTCAAATCCTGAAACGAGTTATGCCAAGATATGAACTTAAGGAGATACACGAGAAGCCGTTTTAAAAGATTTTGTCCTTCGGCTAACTATCGATTAAATCGTGCTACTTTGCTTTCGGACTAATAAATACTCAAATAAGTCAATATGAATCACTTGTGATCCATGACAAATAGTTAAAAAATGCTAGTAACCTATTTCCTTTTATAATAACTAGGATTGCGGGGAGAAAAAGTATTACACAATTTGGACGTATGAGTAGTGTTAGCATTGTGACTTGTACCAACAATGATCTCGTTTTTGCACTTAGCATGGAATGTATGACAATCAAGGATGACGAAATTTACTCTATGGGACATTTACTTGTTTCTATTCATTGACCCTAAAAGTCACATTCGTGATGAAAATCATACATTATGTCTTTACACATCTTCGTAGTATTGTTGCAAGTCTTTTACTTTTCAATAAAGGTTAATAAAATTGAATTTTGTTGATGCTTAGATACTTTATTCTAGCATTGCGTGAGGGCACGGCAATGACTTAGTATGGGGGAGTGATGAGATGGCATGTGTACATGATCTCATCGTTCTTTTCGGGTTTTAAATGCATAAAAATGTCATAAAATACCATATATATGCTTGTATTTGTTTACTTGTGTGTTTTAGGTATGGATATCGTGAAAAAGACAAAAGATCACAAGAAACAAGGAAAAACGGACACGAGAAACGAAGCCGTACAAAGAACCGGGTCCTAGTTCATGATTTATCCAAGATTAATCCTTGAAGACTTGAAGATATTCAAGATTGATCCTCAAAATATGAAGAAATGACACATAAAACCCTTGTATATTCATAATTACAAGTTTGGTCCCTATTCAACTTTGAAGAAATGACAAGTTTAGTCCCTCAACAATTCTAAATTGTCAATTATGGTCCCTCATGAAGTCAAAGAACCAATGAAGACCTTTGAAGATCAAGAATGTCCAAGATCAGTCCCTCAAATATTCAAACATGGCAAAAATAACCCTTGAAACACTTTTGCCAAAGTTTTAGGGCAAAAGTGTGAAATCAGAAAGTTCTATAACAAAGGAAAACGTGGTTTGTGGCTTAAAAATTTGATTTACCCATTTCACCAAAACACAAGGGCCAAAGGTGTTCAAATGAAACATTCAAACACTTTTTGCGCCAAACAACTTTACACTCCACAAAATACGGATCAAAAGAGTTACTGTTCACTCCATGAACCCAGTTACCACTTCACTTAAGACAAAGGGTAAATGGAAATTACCCAGGCACATGCTTGATTCACACATGCAGGAACTCATCCCACACCCAAAACCCTCACTCCCACACACCAAAGGGACCCACCATTCAAGACGTCCACCCATGACATCACAACTTAGCCTCCAAGGAATGCCACGTGACCAAATCAACAGCCCACACTCCTTGCTTGGTTACAAAGCTAAAATGAACGATTTGGATGCATTTGGACAGCTCAATATCAAAATTTATCTAGAAGATTCAAGGGCATTTTAGGGACTTCATAGCTAGGGTTTTCTCATTGTAATCTTAGCCCTTGTGGCCTATATAAGGACTCCTCAAATTGTGAGAGAGCCTTGTTCCAGTTTTACCTTTTAAACATTGTAATTCCTTTTTAAATTTAATGAAAGTTGGTATTTTGAGAAAATTGTAATTCCTTTTTATGTTTTTGAAAGTTGGTGTTGTTTAAGGGTAATTCTGAGTTCCATTATATGTTACAAGTGTGCTTGAATCTTGTGGTTAAAGGACGTTTATGTTTGGTAAGGTTTTCAAGTTTGAAAAAAGCTTGAAAAGTGGTTTCTGATTTTGCTATTTTTGTTGTACTAATCCTTGACCAAAAGCTATAAGCTCTTACAAGCTTGTTGACACCAAGCTTGTGAAGGGATTGGAGCCTCTGGTTGGGCTGTTTGTTCATTGTGTTGAAGAAATCAAGTCCTTGAGTTTCTACTTTGAAACATCAACCAAGGCAGTCATTCATCTCCCTGGTTGAAGTACCTTGGTCTTGTTCTAGTTGTTGAACAAGGTCCAAGAAGCATTGTTGGTCCTCCTAGGATGTTGTGGAGGACAGGTATAAGCTCTTGTTAAGATTCCTCTAAAAAATCACATGATATTGTCTGTTTTATGTTTTGCTATATGATTTGGTGATTTTGTGTTTGAGCTTTGTGTTTTATAGTTGGTATCTGTTAGTTGTCACCTAGTGTAGTTATTTGATCATTAAAATCAGTAGGTTGTTTGAAGGATTAAGAAGTTTGTTTGAAAAGTGCTTATTAAAGGACTGTTTGGGATTACTGGTTCATAAGGCCTTGTGGCATTGTGCCCTTGGTTCTTAGAGTTTGGGAAGTCTAAACAAGTCATATTGAACAAGTTCTAGTCATTGGTTAAGTTTCTGAAAGTTTGGAAAAGGAATTTCAAGTTTTGCAAAAATCTGATAAAAGGTGTTTTGAAATTGGTCAAACACATCAGATATAATATCTTCTTTGTTTGTTGGATCTAAGGGCTGAAATCAGGTTTGGGAATAGTTTAGGTGATAAGCTATCTGTGCATTATCTGTTTGTTGAATTTGGTGGCTTATTGAAGGTGCTATAGCTTATCAAAGTTGGCTGAAGTGGTCATTTGCATCAGCAAAGTGACCACCTCATTTGGTGCTTGCATTTGTAACTCTAGTGTATGCCTTGTTGTTTTGTTGCTTGGATCTTGTTTATGTGCTGCTTGTGAGGATATTTGGCTATTTGGATTGCTTTGTTGCTGGCTTATAAGCTCACTGGCTTATTAGCTTATTTGTGCCAAAACTAGTCAAGTCTGCCCAACTGGTAGACCTTGATTCACAAGGATTGTACTCAAGCCTTGACCAGCAGGTTGAAAACAAAGCTTTAACACTTCATTAAGTCTATCAACGCCCAAAATTGTACTTGTCAGCGTTTGAATTACTCTTGTCAGCGTTTGACTTAGTGTCAAACTTGGTCAACAAGCTTATTGAATCTGTTTTGCTTATTGGTACATGCAACAACTTGGTTTTTGTAATAGAACTCATTTTTCTCAGCTTAATAACAAGTCTGGAAGGTTACAAGTCTTTTGGTTAAGCTTTTGCTAGGAAACTAGCTTATTTGGCTTTTTCAACCAGCTTATTGGTTCACACAGCTTATTCTACTTGGCTTTTTGTGATTTTCTTGATTGATTATTCTTAGTTAAGCTATTTGTGAGCTTTTGCAACAAACCAGAGCTTCTGAAACCCCCTAGAACTCTAACCCGACTATTTTGTCGTTTAGTGGATTTCTATTTTGCTTATTTTTGGCTTATTGAGTGAGCTTTTTCAAAATTTCTTTTTACAGATCTCTTAGGCATCTCAAAAGAAGGCTGTGTGTTTAAGCAAAGCTTATGGCATTGGCGTATTGCTTAGTGGGTTTATTGGCCCAATAAGAATAAACTGTTTGTTATTTAAGCTGGGATAAGCTCATTTTCAGCTTTTGGGCCTTCAGACTTTTGTGCTTAGAATTAAATTTTGAGTCAGATAGGGCTTTTTCAGGTCATTTAGGCCTAGTTTGACTTTTTGGGCCCAAAAAGCCCATTAGTGTTGACTGTTTTTGGTTTTAGACCATTTGGGGGCCCATTCGGGGTATTTTGGTAATTTCACTTTCATTTTCTGATTATTTAGGTTAAAATAAACTAGTTTGCAAGTTTTTAGAATTTTTTATAATTTTTGGATTTTTAATATTATTTTAATATTATTTTATTATTAAATTTCAAATTTCACATTTTTGAACTTTTTATATTTTTCTTAGCTTTAATACATTAAAATAGGATTTTTGCAACTCTTAGATTAATTTTATCATATTTAGATTAGTTTTTATAATTATTTTAAGTTTTAATAGTTTTTAAATAATTTTAAATAGTTTTTATTATTTTAAAAATTTATAAAAATAGTTTTTAATCTTTTTAGGTCATTTTAGAGGTTTAACAATTGAAAAATCTTTATTTGGGCTTTTTGATAATTAATTTGATTTTTAGGGCTTTAATTAGCATTTAAAAATTAATACTTAATTAATTAAAAGGTTTGAAAAAGTTTTGATTATTGGTAAACTCTTAGTTTATTTATTTTGATTTCTGGTAAATTTTTGGGAATTTTTAGAATTAATTTTTATTTTTGCTCTTTTTACGATTTTACGTTTAGTCGTTGTAGTAATTAATTTCACGTCTTTGTCATTCTATTTTCTCATCCCCTTCTATCCAATATTAATCTCAAATCTTGCTACATTTTAGTCACACACATATACCTCCTTGGGAAACGAACTTTCACATCATAAGGGTCATTAGTACACGGTTTTCCTAAACCGTCGTATTTAATTCTTTCCCTCATTTACGCTCTTTTGTTTCCCTAAACAAGAGGTGTAATTTAACTACAATCAATGACACCGATTCTGGATTAATTGACGAATGATACACTCCCGCATGACGAAACCGAGTCACGACGAATACGGAGACGTTCGAGGCAATTTGAAGTCAGAGATGGAGTTCTTTACAAGCGATCCTTTCTCCAGCCATGGCTAAGATGCGTAGGGCCGCGCCAGGCGCAGTACATCATTAGCGAGATCCACGAGGGGTCATGCGGCATGCACGCATGACCAAGGTCTGTGGTGGCATTATCGTTACGCAGCGGGTACTACTGGCCAACCTGCATATGGACGCACAAACGCTCATTAATAAATGCAATGACTGGCAGGTGCACAGGCCAATACCTCGGCAGCCCTAGGAGGAGCTCACGCCGATCACCTCCCCTTGGCTATTCTTCAAATGGGGAATAGATATTGCGGGACCCTTTCCCGTAGCCGCAGGTGGGATTAAGTTCCTCAGAGTGGCGATGGATTACTTCACAAGATGGATTGAAGTGAAGGCAGTTGCAACAATCACGAGGAATCAGGTGAAGAGGTTCGTATGGGACAATATAGTATGCCGTTTCGGACTGCCCGATGAAATAGTCTCTGATAATGGAAAGCAGTTCGCGGAGAACCCATTCAAGGATTGGTGCGCAAAGAATGGAATACACCAGCGGTTCGCATCGGTAGCCCATCCACAAACGAATGGACTCGTGGAAAGAGCAAACAGGTGTTTGGGGGATGACAAAAAAGTACGACTGGTGGAACACAATAGGAAGTGGGTCGATGAGTTGTCGCATGTCTTATGGGCACATCGCACGATGATCAAGACAGCCACGGGTGATACCCCTTTCGCCCTAACATATGGTACAGAGGCAGTCATCCTAGCTGAGATCGGATTGCAAACACTCTGCACAGCGAAAGTAGACATGGTTACTAACGACGATGAGCTACGATTGAACTTAGACATAATCGAGGAGCGGCGAGAGTTGGCAGCAATCCGCGAAGCTAAGTCAAAAGCAAAAATGAAAGGCTATTATGATGCTAGGGTGTGCAAGACCTCCTTCAGGCCAGGTGACTTTGTGTATCGCTCAAACGCGGCTAGTCACGCTGAGAATATAGGAAAACTTGGACCTAAGTGGGAGGGACCTTACATAGTGAGAGATGCACTAGGGAATGGCGCGTATCGGCTGCGTGACATGGACGGTCGCGACCTACAAAGGACTTGGAACGTATGCCATCTAAAGAAGTGCTACCTTTAGCGGCGGATTTCTTGAATAAATGTATTGTCTTCTCTTTTATTTCATGTATTAAAACTTGCAAGTATTAATAAAACTGTCGTGGTACCTAGCTAGTTCCACGACGCATTCTGAAAACATTTCTTTTTGTCATACATATTCTCTTTTTTATGTCATATGTATTGCCTCTTGGCGCACGCGTGCACAACGTTTCCAGGCGAAATAAGAGGAATGAGCCTACCCTACTAATTAGACTCGTCGAGTAAGTGGGATGCAACCCCATCGACCATGGATCGTGTATCCTTGTTAGGCCCCTTGCTATTTATGACGTCGTAGCAAGTTATGCAGCCAGTAAACTCTGAGACTGTTAAGACGTGCGCACCTAACAATTGGTCAGCCTCACCTGGCCGTCCTAATGGTAGTAGCGGTATACCGCATGTAATGAGCTTCTGAAACCCATATGGACCATTTATGAGTTTACATTAACTCATTAAGCAAAGTCGTGTTACAAACATTAAGCACACTTATCATACATCAAAAAATATTGTTTGTTACAAGCAAGAGCGAACATTTGCGCATTACAAAATAAGCAACATGTTTACAAATCAGAAGAGTGGTTGGTAAGCAAATGGGTCTCGGATGATGACCTCTTCAATTTCAGCAGCGGTGGGCAGTAAGCGGTGGCGCGATGGTCCCTTATGTTCTTCTCCATTCGGTCCAGCGTGCGAGAGTCCCTCTCTAGCAATGGTAGTGGTAGCACAGGAATGAAGGCCGCAAGATGGGTCGCGCCAACAGATGGTGCAACCTCTATGTTCAGCAGGGCCCTCTTGGCAGAAGCGCGGCTCTCATGGGCTGCGAGCACCTCGGATAGTGGAACTTCCTTCTTAATCCTGAATGGATCAAGCACGTCTCTAGGATGTGCAAATATAGGTATTGTCAGCTGCTCCATAGACGGTTTAAGGTGGAAGTCCAGCAATGCTTTTGCGCCCTCTGCTTTATGGCGCGCTAGTGTAAGGCTCTCCATCACCACTTCAAGGGGTACCTCATGGTCCTTATCCTCTAAGGCAAATGATGGCAGTGGACAGGCTTTCATATCCTGCAAAGCTGTTGTCAGATTGGAGTCGGCCTTTGGGTCATAAAAGGACACCTCTGCTAGATCTATCTTCAGTAACTTGGCCTCGTGTGCTTTCACCAAACCCCTGGAAGTACCCTCGTTAATCGCAGCTATCACAGACTTGGAAAAATAAGTTCGCAATGTGGGGTCTTCCAGGGCACCCATTGCGGCTAAGCACAAACAATGGCGCATTAACCACCGCTTCTCAGCCACTTCCTTCATTAAGCGGGGATACATGTCTTCATCAAGCTCTAGGCCCAGCCTCTTTAATTGGCCACTGAGGTCGCTTACATCCTACTTCACCTTGGTGCCCAATGCGTCAACATCAGCTACAAATTTAGTTTTTCCTTCTTCAAAGGCCCCCATAGCAACCTGGTTGGAGGCCTTTAGCTGGTTGAGCTGGGCGCGCTCTCCATCTAGAGCGCTGGATAGCATGTTCCTTTCCCATGTCAAAGAATGGATTAGGGATGCATCCTTTCTGCCTCTCTCGATCTCTTGGTCAATCTTTTCTTGCATCTCCCCCAGCGCGATGGACTTTTCTTCAGTGATTTGCCTCAGTCTTTCCTTTGTGGTGCGGGCTTGGGCAGACAACTCTAGGAATCTCATCTTAAGGTGTGACGTCAATGTCACATGCTGCGCTGCTAGGCAGCTGGATTCATCAGCCAAGACAGTGTCACTCATTCCTTCCAAAATTTCCGCTCGGCCAGGGGGCACAATGTTATCCAAGAAGCTTACGCAGTCAAAAGGGTTTATCAAATCAGAAGATGTAGGGAGTTCCCAGCTAGGAGCAAAGACTAGGTCTTGGAGGAACGCACTTCCCCCTGCTGATGAAGTCTCCTTGTGGGGGGAAGGCGTGGTCTCAGCTTTCGTAGATGACTTCTCTGGGTCATCACTGATACATAGGAATGTTGGTGAGATAAAAGGGAACATGTAACATCATGCGAAACTTACAATACGAATGTGTGGGAAGCAAGTTACCTTAGGTTGATGGTGACTGGAGGAGTATGAGGGGGAGTCTTCACGAGGTTCTCCTCAAACTCTTCTTCGGTTGTGCGCACCTCCGTCCAGGAGGGACCGGCCCCGGTGCGCGCAACTTTGCGAGAAGACGATGGGGGCTCCTTTGTCTCTTCCCCAAGGTAGATGTGTCTTCTTCTTCAAAGTCTTCTTCTCCTTTCTCAGCATCCGAAGACAACGATGAGCTAAGGAAGGGCGGTGGTGGTTGTTGTACTACTGGTGGCTGTCGTGCTGCAAGCGGATGTTTTGGCTGTTGTGTTGATGGTGAGGGTGGTGGCTGATCCGCGCCGGTGTCATCATTTTCTTGGGCAGCGGATGCCTCTCAGACTTCCAGGTCCATTGTGTTCTTGTGGGCACGGTCTTGGAGGGATTCCTCATTCTATCTCACAGGACGAGAGTATACCATCAAGTCTTCCGGGAATGCACCACGAACGAGTTCCAGAAGATTCATAACTGCGCAGCAAGCAAACAGACAAACAAGAAGATATAATTTAGTTTCTTGGCACAGGAAGGTACTTACAGTATGCTACGGTGGATAGGAGGAAGAATCACTAACCATGGCCGTCCTGGGTGCAGAAGACGGGTATCCTGTGCGCGCCACAAACTGGTGCGCGGCTTAGTCCAAAGGTGACTAGCACACTCTCTGGATACGGCTGTACGGGGATACGATTATTGTTTAAAGTCTCCGCGTCTTCAGGATTATTGGAGTGGCGGCCAGGTAAGGGGTCCTTCCTCACCATCTCGGGGGTCTAAAAAAGGAAAGTGGAAAGGGAAGACGACGTCGTTAAGCCAGAAGAATCTGTCGTTCCAGTCTCTTAGGGAGTCTACTTTTCCGTCATAACATTGCATTCCAGCTTTTCGCTTAGCGAAAGACACCCAGCCATTGACTATTTTCCGTTGGTAGAATACACGGAAAAGGTCTACGGTGGGCTCTATGTCTAGGGTGCGGCAGTTTATTTCAAAATTTGAAATTTTGGCTGCCCCTATGCAATGCAATTGAGAGATGTGGGTCTCATAATGCATCAACACGCTAAGAAGGAAGCGTGACATGGATATAGGCTGGTTTGCATAATCGAAGAACCAGGTGTACACCCCTATTTTTCCCGGAGGTGCCTGGCTTATATTATGTCGAGGGTTAGGAACTTCTGGGTGCAGATAGTTAGGTATGTAGAACTCTATGGTGAATTGGTCTAGTTCCTCTATGGTCACGGTTGACGTAATGGCGGATAATTGTTTCACCATGGTGCTATATGTATCGAATGGTGGTCGCGCATATTACCTTCGCTAAGGTCTGGTGATGATGACGTGTGTTAAAGGCGTTAATGGAGGTTTGAGAGTTTTTCTAAGTGTTAAACAGTCAAAGAAGGCGTTGGGGGTATATATATATATACCTACTGATTTACTGTTCACGGTTAGATGTGTGCCACGTGTTTCCCACTTGCTTGATCCAAGGGTAGAAGTTGAAGGGGTAACTATGACGTGGCAGGCACTTTTTCCGGTTTCCGAGGAGGTTAGGTAAAAGGGGGGATGAATGTCTTCTTGGCGGGAATGTTTCAAATCTTTGTTGATACATGGACTATGCGAATGGTCTAGTTGATTTATAGTCTAGCAGCCGCGGTTTGAACCTGCGACCACTAGACTGGGGGGACATGATGACGTATAGTCCCTAGTCGGACTGGATAGTCCGACACACGGGTACTACCCGCATCCATTAGGAATGGATTGAATGCCTATGCGATGCGCGCGCAAGCCCTGAGGCCCGGTAAGCCGTTGTCGCACATACGGTTAATTACTTAGTCGAGTCCTTGTCGCAGTACGACAGGATCAGACGAGAATATATTCTATTATATAGATATATTCGCCTAAGGGAGAGGGATATACACTTGCCTTGGTTATGTGATAAGGATCAAGCTATTTTAGGTCATTATCTCTTCCTTTGGCCGCAAGAGTAGGAGAGCCCAACCAGGACTCTCTCGAGTATAAAAGGAACCCCATAGGTTCCACAAAGGTACGATACACATAATACCCCAAACACTACATACTTAAACCGATTACTTACTCTCACGCCGGAGTCTAATCGTGGGTCACAAACCCACGGTAAGCCTAACGATTTCTGTTTAGTGCGCAGGGTCCTCAAAGCAAGTTTCACTTGGTGCAAGAGCCGAAGTCCACAAGTCCCTAAATTAAGCCTAATTTGGGTCAAGCTCGGTCTATCTAAGTTTTGTATCAACATACATTAAGTTACGTCTATTGTGTAGAATGAAAACATTTAGTAAAAAAAGTTCTTAAAATAAACATGACAGTTTGGATCCATTTACTTTTAACGAGTCGATTTTGAATATGACTGAGCTCAAACTATCAAATTTGTGTCAACTTGAAAACATACACATAACTCACACACTAACATTTAATTTTTCCTTTTTTTACACAACTCATACACAACACTTACAAACATATTTCTTTTTCCTTTTTGACAAAGGTTACGTTAGTTATGATAACCTCAGTAAATCTAGATAAGGCATTAGTTATGATTACTTCGGTAAATTGATGATAAGGAATTACGGATCTCTAATAAATATATTTCTTTTTATGTTTAAAAAGGAAAAAGAAATATGTTTGCAAGTGTTGCCTCTGTTATGATTACCTTAGTAAATTGATGATAAGTGATGAGACCACAATTATACATAGTTTCATCGTCCAAAACGGGCTTAAAGTTCATTTAAAATGTCATAAAATACCGTAAAATATGGTTGTGTTTGTTCAGTGTGTATTTTAGGTACGGATATCGTGAAAAAGACAAACGATCACAAGAAACAAGCAAAAACGAGAACGGGAAATGAAGCCACACAAAGAACCATACCCGAACAATGAATTTCAAAATAAGTCCTTGAAGAAATGAAGATTGTCAAGTTTGGTCCTCCAACTTTGAAGAATTGACACTTTATACCTTTTAAATCTCAAAAGTACAAGATTAGTCCCTAAAGTTTGTTCAATACACAAGAAAGGCCATTGAAGAATGGAAGAATTACACAAAAATCCCTTGTGATAAAGTTACAAAACAATTGTGCCAAGAATGACAAGTTCATTAAACTTGTAACAAAGGAAAATGGTTATTAAGTGTGCCAAACTTAATTTGCCAACTTTTTATAAGCTCAGGGGTCCATTTAAACCAAACGCATACCCACTTCATTACCCGACCAACCCATTAACTTAGCCCAAAACCCAGAACAAACCTGACCCTTAATTTGAATAATCTTAATTTAAGATTAAGGTGCCTAACGCTTTTTTTAAACCCAAAACAGATAAAAAAACTCCCACTATTTACCATAAACCCTAAAATATTAATCCATTTCAAAACAAAGGGTTAAGGAGTGATATGGTGCAAATTAACAATTAACAAAAAGTTAATTAACCTCACATATACGAATCTCCCAAAATAGCACTGTGGACCCCCACAAGACCTTCCCCTGCTCACGTTTGGAGCTTGAAGACAACCTCTTGGCAGAAATCGCATGGTTCATGTTAAACCCTTTTTCTCTACATCAAATGGATGGCCTTGATCACATTTAACCAGCTCAGCATCAACTACATGCCAAAGAAGATCACCTGAGCTACTTAACAAGAATTTTCAAAAGTTGTTCAAAAGGCAAAGCTAGAAATTCACCACCATTAGGGTCTTACTTCTTCCTTTTAGTTCTAGAACTCTGTAAGGCTCTATATAAAGCCATTTATACATAGTTTATTAGTTGTTCTTAGTTTTTTCCCCTCAAAATTGTGTAATTCCTTTTTTTCAAATTAACAAAGAAAGTTGGTATCAATATGTGAAAAACTAAGTTCCTTTTTATTGTTTTAAGTTATTTCGAAGTTCTTCTCAAGCCGTTTTCATTTTGGTTCAAGTTTGTTAAGGTTTCAAAAGTTTATCAAAAATTTGTCCAAGTGTTTTGCTAAGTTCTAAAGTCTTAGTAGCCTTTGTTCTAAAGCCTTATAATTGATCATAGCTCTCTGATCTTTAAAGATCAATGGGTGGTGAAGCTATAAGGCTTGGGGTGTTTGGCTTGTGAGGACTAAGTCTTGCATAGACTTGGTTTTGTCACTGTTTGATTATTACTATCCTTGTACTAACCACTCTTTGCCTTTGTAAACTAATTCATAAGCTAATTCCACACTGAGCTTTTGGTTGGGTTAGGAAGTTTGGAGTGTGCTTGTTGCTTGTTCCTAACAGCCATCTCTTTTGGTCTTGGTTCTACATTGAACCACCAACTAGACCTGTCATTTCATTTGTCCAAGACACCCTTAGGCTTTCTCTTCTGTAGATTAAGACCTAAGGGAGCTTGTCTGAGCCAGAGGAAGTATCCTTGGTTAGGTATTAAATCCCTTACTTCTTAACACCTAGTTACATGACTAGGATCTAAAAAAGGGACAAACTTTATGTTCATACTATTTTTGTGCTATTTGCTATAATCTTGTGATTTTGTTGTTTAAATCTTGTGTTTAAGTGTTTTTGAATCATAATTAGTTGAAATCTTGCCTCGTGGAAGTATTGTGGTTAATGTGGCTTTGTTAAAATTTCATATCATCAAGATAAAGGGTGTTTGGAATTGTATGCTAAGTGTGTCATTGTTCTATTCTACTGGTAAATCATCCTAATTCATGCTCAATAGGTGTCATATGATTGATGTATATTAGAAAATCAGTAGGTCTAGCTCATGTTTTTTATTGTGCAACTCTTGTAAGTTTTTGTCATTTTGATACTTGGTCTATAGATCTTCATGCTTAAGGATGGTATATGCTAGAAAGTTGCTTGCTTTGCTATGTATGCATGGAGTGTAGTGTGTTCAAGATATTTGCTTAAGGGTTTGTATGTAATTGTTTGATTAAAGTCTCAACAAAACTAGTCAAAACCATCTTGCTGCCATAAGTCTTGACAGAAGGTCTTTTAAAGGCTAAAACTTGGTAGACCTATAGGTTTATGCACTCTTAGGTCTAATCAAACTTGGTTTGCCTGAAATCAGCTTAATGTGGCTTTTAGCTTAAGCCAAAGTTCACCAAATTGCACCTAGGATTGGCCTTGTTTTAGTACTTGATCAAATCTGCTATTGCTACATGCTCTTTCATTCTGTTGTTTTGGACTATTGTTTATGCTTGTTTGAGCTCTCATAAGTGTTCTTAAATTGCTTGCAGCTTATTTGCAAAACCATAAGCTTTACTGAGCTTATTGGACTTAACTGCCAAAATCAACAAGTAATCAACCAACTGTTGTCACTTGATCATATGGCTTTTGTACTCAAAAGCCTTAACAAAAGCAGCTTATTTCAACTTCAAATAGCTTAAATAAGTCAAAATTTTCATATATTTCCCAAGTTGACTTTTGTTGACTTTGGTCAAAACGGGTCAAACATGGGCCATTTTGCTTATTTCCAATTTTCAGCTTATTGCATCATGCAACAACTTAGTTTTTGTACTTTCCATTGATCTTCTCAGCTAATAAGTAGATTTACAGAGTTATAGCTTAATTGGTTTAGGTTTCATTAGAAAACTAGCTTATTGTCATTTTTCCAAGTGCTTACTGGGTTCTGTAGCTTATTCTAGTTAATCTTTTTGAAATTTCTCTTTGAAAACTCCTAGTTTTGTCATTTCAAAGCTTTTGCAAAAAGAATCAGCTCTTGAAATAGCTTAGAATTAAAAACGACATTTCAAGCTTATTTCTTGAGCTTATTCATAATTTCTTTTTTCAGTTTGTCTTATAATCCCAAAAGAAAGTTGTATGTTGAATTTCATCTTATGGCATTTAGGTTTGGTTTATTAGGCTTAAAAGCCCAATAAGGTTAAGCTTATTGCTTAATAAGCTGTGATAAGCTTAGAATCAGCTTTTAGGCCTTTGGAGTTTTGTTTTTAGAATTAAGATTTGAGTCCAACAATGCCTTTTCGGCTTATTTCTCAACTTTTAGGTTTTTAGGCTAAAAAGCCCATTAAGAACTTCCCGTTTTTGTTTTTATCCCATTTGGAGGCCCATTAAGGGTTTTCAGAACTTTTTATTTTCATTTTTGGATTATTTAGGCAAAATTTAATTAAATTGCAAGTTTTTAGAAGTTTTTAGAATTTTTGATTTTTTATTATTATTTTTTATATTTATGTTAAGTTAAAAATTGTTTTTAGTTATAAAAAATAGATTTCATTAGTTTAAAATTTTGGAAAAATACCTTTTAGCTTTATTTAAGTATTTTCAAGGTTAACAAACTTTAAAATCTTAGTTTGGGTTTTTTATTAATTTATTTGGTTTTTAGGGCTTTAATTAGCATTTAAAAATTAAATATTAATTAATTTAAAAAGTTACAAGAAGTTTTCTTGATTTGTAAACCTTAATTATATTTTTAGGGATTTAATTTGAATTTTTAGAAAAGTTTTTATTTTTGTCTCGTATTGCATGAAAACGCGTTTTTCATTAGTTTAATTTTATCGTAATCCGTCATTTTCTTTATTCTTTTTATTTCATCTTTCTAATATTAATAAAAACAACTAGAAATTGACACACACTTTATCCCTCCTTGGTGAACGATCTCATTGGGTCATTAGTGTGCGATTTTCCTAAATCATAAACTTAATACTTACCGCTTATACGCGTTTTTCCTAAAATGTGTATTTTTACCACAATCATTTTAGTGCCGCTTTAGGGGAGGTGTGTCGTGTTCAAATTTGATTTTTTTCTATTAGCCATAAATAGTAGTTTTGTGATTAGCACTCTAATCATACGTATTATCGGTTTTTATTTGTTTTTATTGTGAATATTAGTACTATATTGTATTACGTAGCATAACAAATACAAAGTATCTCCAAATATGCGTGAAAATACACCTCATTGGCGGGCGTTCCGGTCGTTATTGAGTGTATCAAACTCAAACAAAAAGAAAATGAAAAATAGATAATTACTTTTAAGAAGCTTAATCTCGATAAGTACAAACTATAAGGTGGGTATAAGGCGGTTGTATTTCACGACCTAAGGGAAAAAGGCTCTTAAGTGCTTCGTCCCGCCTCGTTTCCCCATCTTGCTTGTGCGTACTTAGAAATTGAAGGCCAGTTATGTAAAACCTCTGATTTTACCTTATTGACCTTGTCAACTATTGTACTATTTATATTTGGAATTTATATAATTTCACTTTTATATGACTTATTAATTATCATATACCTATTGTCATACTACCTTTCATATTTATTTTACATTTATATGAACCTTTAGTCATTTATTGACTACTCTGGCAACTGACTGGCCACTTGATTAAATAATAAACTCATCACCTCAGTACATATTTTGAGATAAACTGTAACCCTACTTAATTTATTTATTAAGTACTTGAATTATTTTTATATGTACATATTTACATATATTACCTAAAAGGAATAAATACCTAAACACTTTAAAAACAATGTACATTATTTTACATTGTCACTTATTTACTTTATTTAAGTAAAATAATTTTAGTGATGTATTTAATATACACTTTCACTAAATTACCTAAAAGCTTCAACAAAAATACCTACAACACAACAAATACCTACAATAATATACAAGGACTATTATTATCATACAACACTTGGCAAAATTCTATCAAAGACCCTTTTCCCATGCATATATAAAACGTGTGTATGTATGCATGTATACACTACCATCATTTGATTAACTAGCTTATAAGTAATCTAGTGTAATCATACCACTCCACTAACACCCTATACTAATGCATGCATAACCATACTTTACTTACACCATTACTTACACAATTACATGCCTAAGCATACTTTTCTTACATAACCCACTTACACACTCAAACCCTCATGCATCTTACTATACCATGTAAGTTCTTGTCCCCCCTTTGACTTGTGAAACCCACGATTACAAACCAAATTGGGAAGGAAAGTAAGTTTGCTAGTTTTGAGCATGTGTGTAATAACAAGTGTATCCATCAAAGATTATGTGTATCTTGGTGAGATACTAAGTACCAAGTACTAGGATTCATCTTGATTCACCCTCTCTCTATGTCATAAGCCGAAACACACACAACACACAACACATTCCATTTGCAAACTCACATCATCTATCTCTCTCTCTCAAGCTACGGTAAAACACCACCTTTCCACCATTTTTGAACTTCCAAGTTTATCTACTACTCCTATACTATGTCTCCTATTATCTAAAGGTTAATCCTAAGCTCATCCTACAAGAAACCTTGATCCTTGAAGCAAGAACAAGAACCCTAGAAGCCTAGTGAAGCCACGGCTTGTTTTTGGTCTCCAAGACCTCCATTGTTGAAAGCTTGTCACTTGTTTCTACTCATCCTCATATCACTCCTAAACCTATCTAAACAAGTAAGTCTAAGTTAAAACCTATCTTTCTAATACATTACTTTCATACATATTAATGTGTACATCGTTATTCTTGGTAAAGTTAACATTTAAACAAATAATGAAACCCTAAAAACCTAAGGTAACTCACGGCTTGATTTTTGATATAACATAAAATGATGTAAAAACTTGTCAACCCTGAAGAACACATCAACATGATCTTGTTAGACTTGAAAAACCATGAAAACCTAACCATGCATGAATTTTGGACGTGAGTTATAAGCTCATAATATTAGTTTGGGTAATCTTGTAATGTTTAGATATAACTAGAAACACTAGATTTATGTTTTTAGGTGCCCTAAAATGTTAAGATCACTATTATGCCTTATTAGATTAGTTTTAAACTCACTATAATAAGTTGCCTTAAATAAATATTCATTGTCAATAAATAAAATGTTTTTATAAAACTTTTAGTGTCAAAATATGATTTTATAAAGTTTTATGTTGAAAGTATAAATCTATAAGAGTTTTGGATTAAAATAAAAAATCTAAGAAGTTTTGGATTTATATAATATATCTACTAAATTTGGATTAAATATAACAAGTATAAACTTTCGGGTTGGATTTATAAATTTATAAAATAAAAGGGATCTAAATAAACAAGAGTAGAAACTTATATTTCAAAAACATAAACTTTTGGACCACTTATAAATATTGCCGAGAGTTTAGGGGTGTGTTTTGAACATATCCGAAACTTAAAGGTGTTAAAAAGGACTAAAAAGGGATTAATATAATGTTAGGGTAAGTTGTGTAAACTTTAGAAAACCTAGGGATCATTTTGGACTTTAGCCGAGACTTAATATAAACCTTAGGGATCAAATATGCCAAGATAGCAAGCTTAATTAAGCCTTAAGGTAACCCTAGGGACTATTCCTGCCAATTTCCGAAACATATACAAGCCCTAGGGGGCAATAGTGTAACTTGTAACTAAACTTAAATATAGCGGAAGGTTGGAGGACTAAAACTGCCAAGTTGTGAAACTTTAATAAGCCCTAATATGAGCCGTATACGTTAGGGACTATTTTTGCCATTTATTGAAACTTAAAGAAACCCTAGTTACACGTGTAACTAGGGAGGGACCAAAACTGTAATTATTAAAAGATTTAGAAACCCTAGGGGTATAAAAGTAATTTAACCACGGGTATTTATTTAATTAAAAGGACTAAAACGTATTTTATACAAAGTATTACGAACCTTAAAATCCTATATATTTAAACCGTTATTTAAAACGTAAAACCTAAATAAACGTAACAATTGTTATTTTTTCAAACTTATAATTTAATAAATATAAACTTTACGTAAACATGGATTTTAAATAAAATGTTATACGTTTATAAACCTTATTTATATATTAACTATAAATTAAAAACGATTAACTTATAAAATAAATATATTTATTATATTTATTTCCTATCACTTTAAATGTATATAAAACTATCCTATATTAATATTTAAAGTGTTTTATAAACAACGTAAGTACAAAATATTAATTAAATGAACTAATTAATTAAACCTTATTATTTATTTTATCTTTAAAATAAATACTATTAGAACTTGTACAACGATGAACAAAATACAAGTATTGTAATAAAATGCTTAAAACTAGTTTAAGCATGTACAAATTTATTCTGGAACCTTTATGCATTATGATATGCATTTACTGAGACCTTATAATTATTTAGGTCGTTGATTGTATCGTGAGCATCCTTATCAGATTTATCCACTGACTTATTGCTGTACTATTGAGGTGAGTTCATGACCCCACTTTATATATTGACAAACTTTTAAACCTTTTTATGGGAAAGAATACATGCAACATATTTTATTTTATGGACATGGATCGAATTGTGAAACTTTTGATTACATTGCCTATTGTCGATGAACCCGCATGACCCGTGCATCCGAAACTGTTAGAATTATTGAATTACCTGACTGTTATAAATAGATCTATTTGGGATTGACCGTCCCCATCTGGGTGAGTCATGTTCACTGTTCCTAGGCCAGGACAACAGATGTTTCACATGTCAGCACATATTTTTCTTATGGGTGCCTTGATAATGATAAGGCGAAGGGTCCTTATTTGTTAAGGACTTAACTGTCAAGTTTCAGTTTCGGGCAATATGGAAATGTAATTACTTTTAAGTATTGATGCTTTGTGCATTACTACTTCAGTGAATAGTTAATGTCCAAACTTATTTTAACTAAACTTGTGAATTCACCAACTTTATGTTGACTCTCTAAGCATGTTTTCTCAGGAAACTGAAGCAGGTATTGGTGTGCATGGAGTCAAGCATCATGATAGGCTGCATTTATAGAGCTCATCTAGGGTTTTATAAATTGGGAATAATTCAAACTATTGAACAATGTTAAAGACTATTTTAATACTATTTGCACTTTCAATCATGTAATAAATGTAAGAATAATCTTTTATCTGTTGCTCTACATTCTGTCTGCTGTTGATCCACCTACGTGACACCCAAATATTATTTCCGCTGCGTTTGACTCAATCTGGGGGTGTCACAGAATGGTATCAGAGCGATAGTTATAGAGAATCAGAGCAAAATTAAAATAAATATAAAAATAAAATTTTTATATAATCTGAACTATAACTGCTTTAAAAATCTTTTGGAATTTTCGGGACTAGAATAGTTAAGCATATAGACTGTAGAGCATACATCGATTGTGTGATTGCCTGTGCATTGATTATTAACATCCGGTTGATTAATCTTATAAGTATTAACGTAACCTTTAGCATGGCGAGTGTTAAACGGCACTATTATATAATTTTAAATTATATTTCCCAAAACTTTTAACTTGAATAAGTTTATACTTTTATCAATTAAAACTATATTACTTTCAGATTTATCATGACATCACCTACCGATACACCTGCTGCCGTATCTCTGACGACCGTCTTATGTGGATGGTTATCTGCTAGTGACTCCGGTGATAGTCACATTTCTGCCGACGCCGCATCCATTGAGGCACTTATTTCTACTCCACCTATTTCCCCCGCTGGGGAAGAGGTCCAGCCTCCTGCTGCTATACCACCTGTACCACTTGTGACTTCACTGCGGGAGCATGCACCCGAGTCTCTGCCACCTCGTAAGAGGAGGTATGAGGCACCTCTCGATTCCACTTATGAGATCGGTGAGGGTTCCCAGGCCAGACATGCTGACCCCGTCCAGGCCCAGATCACGGCACTGGCCGCACGCCAGGCCCAGGACGTAGCAGACATTCTTGCTCTGCTAGCGGCCGGACAGACTGAGCGCGCTGTTCTACAGCAGCGCCATGACCTTCTATCATGGACTGTGAGTTCGGAGGCGCACGCTGCCCGAGGGGCGTGGTCGACTACTTACCATTCTCTCTAGTGGTTGCTGGATGAGAATGAGTTCCTACGTGAGCAGATCTACCTGCTCCAGAGCCAGCAGACGGACTTTCATACTGCCCTCTTGACCATGGAGGAGACTCTTGCCATATTCTTCGACCTCCAGGAGGTCCGTCATCAGGGGTTGACGTCAGAGACCGCTCATCTCCGGGGAGTTCAGCAGACTCTCAGAGACCAGTTCCTTGAGGCACTCCGATTGCTCAAGGAGACTAGGACTGCCATGACCGCGATGCAGGTTGCCATGCAGGTACCGGCTGTCTCATCTCCGCCCGTGGCGCCAGCCGTATCCGAGGAGTCAGTTAGGCATCAATAGATTAGATGTACTAGATCTTTTGTACATCATGATAAGCTATTAGGGTCGTATCCCGGCTATCATGATATAGGATCTCTTGTATTTGTACTTTTCATTAGTCAGTTGTATCTTTGTACTGTACTATTTAGATTAGGGATTCATAGATGATGTACTTTAGATTTCATGTACCACCATCCCAGACAGGCGGGTTGTGCTCTGTCTTGGATCAGGTTGGGCATTTTGTACTGTATTCCTATTCTAGACTTATGGCATGTACTCATTAGCTTTTGTTATATCCTGTACTGTATTATATTATGAACTTTAAACAGGTTATCCAATTTGTTGCAAAGTCTATGCATGAAATTCCTTTTCGTGTAATTATATAAAACTGTGCTAACACCTTGAACTAATGATTTCATTTTTGTGTATAATTATAGAAAAATGGTAATCACTAGAACGAACCCCAACAATGTCGTGACTACCCAAAACGTCACTGCTGCCCAACTAAGGGAAATGATTGATCAAGGCATCGCATATGCGATGGCTGCCAGCAGAAACGTAGACGACAGTCAAAATTCCAACAACCGCCAGAATAATCAGACCACCAGGGGTTGCTCTTACCCCGACTTCTTGAAATGTAAACCTTCCTATTACAAGGGCAAAGAAGGAGTGGTGGAGCTGATGCAGTGGTTTGAGAGGTTGGAAACGGTCTTTCGCATCAGCGACTGTGCAGAAGAGAACAAGGTGAAGTTTTCCGCCTGCACCCTACTTGAGAGTACCCTTACTTGGTGGAACTCTGTTGTTGCTACTCTTGGACACGATGCTGCCTATGCTCTCAACTGGACTGAGTTGAAGGAGAGGATGACAGAGAAATACTGTCCAAGGGGAGAAATGAAGAAACTGGAGATCGAGTTGTGGGATCTCAGATGCAGGAATAATGACATCACTGCGTACAACCAAAGGTTCTAAGATTTGACCCTAATGTGCACCAGAATGTTTGTGGAGGAGGAAGATAAGATTGAGAAGTATGTGGGTGGACTCCCAGACGCCATTCATGACAGTGTGCTCGCATCTCGACCTACTACCGTCGAGAGTGCCATTGAGTTCGCTACTGAGTTGATAAACAAAAGAGTTCGTACCATATCCGAGAGGCATACTGACAACAAGCGAAAGGCAGACGAGTATTTCCGCAGTCAGCACCAGCAGCATCCTAAGAAGCAGAATGCTGGGAAAGTTTACAGTGCTACCTCTGCAGGAGCTAACTCATACGTGGGCGCCAAACCTTTGTGCTCAAAGTGCAACTATCATCATACTGTTGATAGCCCATGCCAGACCTGCTACAGATGTGGACAAGTGGGTCATTTTGCTAAAACCTGTCGAGTTAATGCTGTCACTCAGGCCCGACCCACTCAAAACATCGGGAACTACAACAACAGGGGTGGATACAATGCCCGTGGGAACGGGAATGGACAGCAGGGGAACCACAACGCTACTGGAGGAAACAACAATGGACCCAAGAAGGGGGTTGTGTGCTATGAGTGTGGAGCACCAGCACATGTGAGACCAAGTTGCCCTAAGCGGGTCAACCAGAACAAGAATAGTGGAGGAGCTTCATCCAGAGTGTACGTGGTCGGCAATGCAAAAGCCAACCCCGATTCAAATGTCGTTACTGGTACGTTTCTATTGAACAATCGTTATGCATCTGTTTTGTTTGATACTGGAGCAGACCGAAGTTTTATATCCACTGAATTTAGTCAAGTACTAGAAGTTATTCCTACAAGCTTAGATCACCATTACTCCGTAGAATTAGCTGACGGTAAAACTGTAGATGCTGACACTATCATTAGAGGTTGCACCTTAAATCTTTACAAACATTCGTTCAACATTGACCTTATCCCCGTAAACCTTGGTAGTTTTGATGTTATTATTGGCATGGATTGGTTAGCGAGATACCGCGCAGTCATTGTGTGTGACGAAAAGCTAGTCCGTATTCCGTGGGGAAACGAAACTCTAATCATTCGAGGCCACGGTAACACCGACCTCGCTGACACTAGACTTAGTGTTATCTCTTGTACAAAAGTTCAGAAATATTTGTTGAGAGGATGTCCTATCTTCTTGGCCCATATTTCTCAAACAGATGAAGAAGACAAGCCCGAGAAGAAACAAATCAAGGACGTACCCATCATCCGAGATTTTCCAGAAGTCTTTCGTGATGAGTTGCCAGGCTTACCACCGACCCGACAAGTGGAATTTCAAATTGATTTGGTTCCCGGAGCGGCACCTGTAGCTAAAGCTCCATATCGGTTGGCACCATCAGAGATGAAAGAACTGGCTGAACAACTTCAAGAACTGTCTGACAAAGGATCCATTCGACCCAGTTCCTCACCATGGGGAGCTCCTGTGTTATTTGTCAAAAATAAAGATGGTTCTTTTCGAATGTGCATCGATTACAGAGAACTGAACAAGTTAACTGTGAAGAATCGTTATCCGCTTCCTCGCATTGACGACCTATTTTACCAACTGTAAGGGTCAAGTGTGTATTCCAAGATTGACTTGAGATCTGGATACCATCAGCTACGAGTCAGGGAGGAAGATATTCCAAAAACAGCTTTTAGAACCCGTTACGGTCATTACGAATTCCAGGTTATGCCATTTGGGTTGACCAATGCACCAGCTATTTTCATGGACCTTATGAACCGTGTGTGCAGACCCTACCTGGATAAATTCGTGATAGTCTTCATTGACGACATACTCATTTATTCCAAGAACGAACAGGAACATGGGGAACATCTTGCACAAGTACTAAAGGTACTCAAGGAGGAGCAGCTCTATGCTAAGTTCTCCAAATGTGAATTTTAGATTCCTAGAGTGCAATTCCTTGGTCATGTCATCGATTGTGACGGTATTCACGTGGATCCAGCAAAGGTCGAATCTGTCAAGGACTGGGTATCTCCTAAATCACCGACGAAGATCCGCCAATTTCTAGGCCTTGTCAGATACTACCGCAGATTCATTGAAGATTTTTCCAAAATAGCCAAACCGATGACCAAACTCACACAGAAGGGAATAAAGTTCGATTGGGGAGAGAAGGAAGAATCAGCTTTCCAACTGATCAAGCATAAGTTATGTAGTGCACCCATATTGGCCTTGCCTGAAGGTAACGATGATTTCGTGGTATACTGTGATGCCTCACACAAGGGCTTAGGTGCAGTATTGATGTAGAGAATGAAAGTGATTGCCTACGCTTCAAGACAATTGAAGAAGCATGAGAAGAATTACACCACTCACGATCTAGAACTTGGATCCGTGGTTTTTGCTCTCAAAATCTGGAGACATTACCTATACGGAACAAAGTGCACAGTGCATACTGACCATAAAAGTTTGCAACACATATTGGATCAGAAGGAGTTGAACATGAGACAACGCCGTTGGATTGAGTTACTGAGTGACTACGACTGCGAGATCAAATACCACCCGGGTAAAGCAAACGTGGTTGCTGATGCTTTAAGTCGTAAGGAAACGGACCCTCCTATGAGAGTTTCGACATTGGTTATGACAATCAGTTTGGATCTACCCAAACAGATTTTGGAAGCTCAGACTCAAGCCCAATTGCCTGAAAACCTCGTGAAGGAAGATGTCGGGGGAATGCTCAGAACCGATCTTAGCAAGGAGAAGTTAGAACCTAGAGCAGATGGAACCCTATGCCTTCACGGACGAAGTTGGTTACCTTGTTATGGAGATTTGAGGAACGTGATCATGCACGAATCTCATAAGTCTAAATATTCTATACATCCCGGATATGAAAAGATGTATCAGGATATGAAGAAGTTATATTGGTGGCCGAATATGAAAGCCAACATTGCCACCTACGTTCAGAAATGTTTGACCTGTGCTCGTGTCAAAACTGAACACCGGAGACCATCGGGTTTACTTGTACAACCCAAGATACCGGAATGGAAGTGGGACAACATCACTATGGACTTTGTTACCAAACTCCCAAAGTCATCTCACGGTTACGATACTATCTGGGTAATCGTCGATCGACTCACCAAGTCCGCTCATTTCCTGCCAATTAGGGAGAACGATTCCCTTGCAAAACTAGCAAAGACATACCTGAAGGAGATTGTGACCAAACATGGAATACCAGTGTCGATAATCTGTGATCGAGATGGTAGGTTCACGTCAAACTTTTGGAAGGCTTTCCAACGAGCCTTAGGTACCAATTTAGATTTGAGCACTGCTTATCATCCGCAGACTGATGGTCAAAGTGAACGAACCATCCAGATTCTAGAGGACATGCTACGAGCATGTGTGATTGATTTTGGAAATGGATGGGTTGACCATATTCCTTTAGTGGAATTCTCCTACAACAACAGTTATCATGCCAGTATTAAGGCTGCCCTTTTTAAAGAACTGTACGGTCGCAAATGTCGTTCGCCTGTGTGCTGGGCAGAAGTAGGTGAATTTCAGCTCACTGGATCAGAGTTAATCCAAGAGACTAGAGACAAGATCGTCCTCATCAAGCAGAGAATCCAAGCTGCTCGCGATCGACAAAAGAGCTACGCGGACCTGAAACGCAAACCTATGCAATTTGAAGTAGGTGACCGTGTTATGCTCAAGGTATCACCTTGGAAGGGTGTTGTACGTTTTGGAAAACGTGGAAAACTGAATCCACGTTATGTTGGCCCTTTCAAAGTAATAGCCAGGATCGGGGAAGTAGCTTATCGTTTAGAGTTTCCCCAACAACTGAGTCGGGTACACTCTACCTTTCATGTTTCTAACCTGAAGAAGTGCTATGCTGAAGAACCACTGGCCATGCCATTGGAGGGAGTTCAATTTGACGACAAACTCCAATTCGTAGAAGAACCAGTAGAAATCATGGAGAGGACAGTTAAGAAATTGAAACGCAGTCGCATCCCGTTGGTCAAAGTACGTTGGAACTCTAGGAGAGGCCCTGAGTTCACTGGGGAACGAGAAGACTCGTTCAAGACCAAATACCCACACTTGTTCACCTGACCAATAGCTTCATCTTAAGCTTTGAGGACAAAGCTAAAATAACGGGATGGTGTTGTAAAACCTCTGATTTTACCTTACTGACCTTGTCAACTGTTGTACTATTTATATTTGGAATTTATATAATTTCACTTTTATATGACTTATTAATTATCATATACCTATTGTCATACTACCTTTCATATTTATTTTACATTTATATGAACCTTTAGTCATTTATTGACTACTCTGGCAACTGACTGGCCACTTGATTAAATAATAAACTCATCACCTCAGTACATATTTTGAGATAAACTGTAACCCTACTTAATTTATTTATTAAGTACTTGGATTATTTTTATATGTACATATTTACATATATTACCTAAAAGGAATAAATACCTAAACACTTTAAAAACAATGTAAATTATTTTACATTGTCACTTATTTACTTTATTTAAGTAAAATAATTTTAGTGATGTATTTAATATACACTTTCACTAAATAACCTAAAAGCTTCAACAAAAATACCTACAACACAACAAATACCTACAATAATATACAAGGACTATTATTATCATACAACACTTGGCAAAATTCTATAAAAAACCCTTTTCCCATGCATATATAAAACGTGTATATGTATGCATGCATACACTACCATCATTTGATTAACTAGATTATAAGTAATCTAGTGTAATCATACCACTCCACTAACACCCTATACTAATGCATGCATAACCATACTTTACTTACACCATTACTTACACAATTACATGCCTAAGCATACTTTTCTTACATAACCCACTTACACACTCAAACCCTCATGCATCTTACTATACCATGTAAGTTCTTGTCCCCCCTTTGACTTGTGAAACCCACGATTACAAACCAAATTGGGAAGGAAAGTAAGTTTGCTAGTTTTGAGCATGTGTGTAATAACAAGTGTATCCATCAAAGATTATGTGTATCTTGGTGAGATACTAAATACCAAGTACTAGGATTCATCTTGATTCACCCTCTCTCTATGTTATAAGCCGAAACACACACAACACACAACACATTCCATTTGCAAACTCACATCATCTATCTCTCTCTCTCAAGCTACGGTAAAACACCACCTTTCCACCATTTTAAACTTCCAAGTTTATCTACTACTCCTATACTATGTCTCCTACTATCTAAAGGTTAATCCTAAGCTCATCCTACAAGAAACCTTGATCCTTGAAGCAAGAACAAGAACCCTAGAAGCCTAGTAAAGCCACGGCTTGTTTTTGGTCTCCAAGACCTCCATTGTTGAAATCTTGTCACTTGTTTCTACTCATCCTCATATCACTCCTAAACCTATCTAAACAAGTAAGTCCAAGTTAAAACCTATCTTTCTAATACATTACTTTCATACATATTAATGTGTACATGGTTATTCTTGGTAAAGTTAACATTTAAACAAATAATGAAACCCTAAAAACCTAAGGTGACTCACGGCTTGATTTTTGATATAACATAAAATGATGTAAAAACTTGTCAACCCTGAAGAACACATCAACATGATCTTGTTAAACTTGAAAAACCATGAAAACCTAACCATGCATGAATTTTGGACGTGAGTTATAAGCTCATAATATTATTTTGGGTAATCTTGTAATGTTTAGATATAACTAGAAACACTAGATTTATGTTTTTAGGTGCCCTAAAATGTTAAGATCACTATTATGCCTTATTAGATTAGTTTTAAACTCACTATAATAAGTTGCCTTAAATAAATATTCATTGTCACTAAATAAAATGTTTTTATAAAACTTTTAGTGTCAAAATATGATTTTATAAAGTTTCATGTTGAAAGTATAAATCTATAAGAGTTTTGGATTAAAATAATAAATCTAAGAAGTTTTGGATTTAAATAATAGATCTACTAAATTTGGATTAAATGTAACAAGTATAAACTTTCGGGTTGGATTTATAAATTTATAAAGTAAAAGGGATCAAAATAAACAAGTGTAGAAACTTATATTTCAAAAACATAAACTTTTGGACCACTTATAAATATTGCCGAGAGTTTAGGGGTGTGTTTTGAACATATCCGAAACTTAAAGGTGTTAAAAGGGACAAAAAAGGGATTAGTATAATGTTAGGGTAAGTTGTGTAAACTTTAGAAAACCTAGGGATCATTTGGACTTTAGCCGAGACTTAATATAAACCTTAGGGATCAAATATGCCAAGATAGAAAACTTAATTAAGCCTTAAGGTAACCCTAGGGACTATTCCTGTCAATTGCCGAAACATATACAAGCCCTAGGGGGCAATAGTGTAACTTGTAACTAAACTTAAATATAGCCGAAGGTTGGAGGACTAAAACTGCCGAGTTGTGAAACTTTAATAAGCCCTAATATCAGCCGTATACTTTAGGGACTATTTTTGCCATTTGTTGAAACTTAAAGAAACCCTAGTTACACGTATAACTAGGGAGGGACCAAAACTATAATTATTAAAAGATTTAGAAACCCTAGTGGTATAAAAGTATTTTAACCACGGGTATTTATTTAATTAAAAGGACTAAAACGTATTTTATACAAAGTATTACGAACCTTAAAATCCTATATATTTAAACCGTTATTTAAAACGTAAAACCTAAATAAACGTAACAATTGTTATTTTTCTAAACTTATAATTTAATTAATATAAACTTTACGTAAACATGGCTTTTAAATAAAATGTTATACGTTTATAAACCTTATTTATATATTAACTATAAATTAAAAACGATTAACTTATAAAATAAATATATTAATTATATTTATTTCCTATCACTTTAAATGTATATAAAACTATCCTATATAAATATTTAAAGTGTTTTATAAACAACGTAAGTACAAAATATTAGTTAAATGAACTAATTAATTAAACCTTATTATTTATTTTATCCGTAAAATAAATACTATTAGAACATGTACAACGATGAACAAAATACAAGTATTGTAATAAAATGCTTAAAACCAGTTTAAGCATGTACAGATTTATTTTGGAACCTTTATGCATTATGATATGCATTTACTGAGACCTTATAATTATTTAGGTCGTTGATTGTATCGTGAGCATCCTTATCAGATTTATCCACTGACTTATTGTTGTACTACTGAGGTGAGTTCATGGCCCCACTTTATATATTGACAAACTTTTAAACCTTTTTATGGGGAAGAATACATGCAACATATTTTATTTTATGGACATGGATCGAACTGTGAAACTTTTGATTACATTGCCTATTGTAGATGAACCCGCATGACCCGTGCATCCAAAACTGTTAGAATTATTGAATTACCTGAATGTTATAAATAGATCTATTTGGGATTGACCGTCCCCATCTGGGTGAGTCATGCTCACTGTGCCTAGGCCAGGACAACAGATGTTTCACATGTCAGCACATATTTTTGTTATGGGTGCCTTGATAATGATAAGGCGAAGGGTTCTTATTTGTTAAGGACTTAACGGTCAAGTTTCAGTTTCGGGCAATATGGAAATGTAATTACTTTTAAGTATTGATGCTTTGTGCATTACTACTTCAGTGAATATTTAATGTCCAAACTTATTTTAACTAAACCTGTGAATTCACCAACTTTATGCTGACTCTCTAAGCATGTTTTCTCAGGAAACTGAAGCAGGTATTGGTGTGCATGGAGTCAAGCATCATGATAGGCTGCATTTATAGAGCTCATCTGGGGTTTTATAAATTGGGAATAATTCAAACTATTGAACAATGTTAAAGACTATTTTAATACTATTTGCACTTTCAATCATGTAATAAATGTAAGGATAATCTTTTATCTGTTGCTCTACATTCTGTCTGTTGTTGATCCACCTACGTGACACCCAAATATTGTTTCCGTTGCGTTTGACTCAATTTGGGGGTTTCACAAATTAAGGGTTTGCCAACCAAAGTACTATCTACGTATCATATATACTTTCTTGATTTCAAATAGTGAACCCTCCTAAACGTTTTGGTGTTCCACCAATGTTTTCAAGTCATCGAAGGTTTTCACTTCACGTGATTGCCTTCATTCTTTGAGGCTTCTCTAATCAAGAGTTTGATTCAAGGAGATATTTTGTAGATTTTGATCTACGTAATTCACGAGAAAAATCCAACAAAGTAAAAAAAAAACCATTAAAAACACAAAAAAAATTGAAAATTCACAAAAATCCAAAAAGAATCTTAATTGCTACCGCCCAAATTCTACGTTACGTTTATGCTAACTCGCTCACAAGCAAAACGTAACCGTAGACGTCGACAATGAAGAGAAGGAACCCCAAATCATACTATCGGTGAAAATCCTCCATTTGTCGAACCCGTTGTAGAAAATATAGCCCCCATGGCTAATCGTACAATGATGGAGTTGCTTCAAGCACCCACCGAGGGTTATGGAAAAGCAATTGTGATTCCCGCTATCCTTGCGGAGAATTTTCAGATTAAGACAGTTTTGTTATCTATGCTACAAGCTAACAAGTTTCATGGTGACGAAAAGGAAAACCCTCATAATCACATTCAGAATTTTAACCGTCTCGCCGCGACAAGCAAGTTTAAGGATGTTCCACACGACGCGATTAAGATGACGCTTTTTCCGTATTCCTTAGAGGGACCCGCTAAAATTTGGCTCGAGAAAGAACCACCAAATTCCATATTGACGTGGAAGGATCTCGTGTCTAAATTTGTGAACCAATTTTTCCCACCCTCTAAGACTACGCATTTGAAAAACGAAATTTTGAGATTTACGCAAAAAGCTCATGAAAGCTTTTCTATGGCTTTGGAACGATTTAAGGAAATGTTGCATGAATGTCCACACCATGATTTTTACGAATTGCATCAAATAGATACGTTTACAATTGACTTAATGATCATGAATGAGATTATCTAAATGTCGCCATGGGCGGTATTTTTTTGTGTAAAACGACCGAAGAAGCATTAACGATCATTGAGAATAGGTCTAAGGTTTATAGCCCTCGTAACGCACCGAGTGTTAACATGGCTTAGTCTTCATCATCACCTAATATTGATGTGAATCAAATTGAATCTAATTTGGAAAACAAGTTGTTCGATACATTTTAGGCTTTGATAAAAGATTTAAAAATTGGTGAAAATTCCGCTCCCGCTACGGTTAAAGCGGTGGAGAAATCGTGCATGTATTGTGGTGGAGCTCATGATTACTCCCAGTGCATTACCTCCGGTGGTTACACTTCGAGTGACTTCGCGACCACATGAAATTACAATCAAAACGGTCAAGTTACCCGCACTAATAAAATGATTCCACCGGGTTTTCAACCAAATCAAATGCTAGCAACTATAGAAACAAGAATCAAGGTGGTGGTTACCAAGGAAACCAAAGGAACTATAACAAGGGTAATTACAAGAATGGGAATCAAGGAAATAGTGGGAGTGGAGGTCAATTGCAAAATCAAAATCAAAACCGCAGTTTTCAAAATACGAGTCAAGGTTTTCAAAATGCCCACACAAAAGAGATCCAAATGAGTTTTTGAGTTACAATAAGGCAAATGACGTTAATTTCGATCACATGCAAAGGGAAATAATTAGCATAAGACTTGAATTGAAAAATGAACATGCAAATGAAATTAACAGTCATAGCAACAAAATGGAAAGTAATGTGCAAAGGCTTCAACAAAATTAACAAAACCTTGAACAATGTCAACATGAAATGAAGCAAAGCCAAAATGAATTGAAGCAAGGTTTACTTAGGGCGGAACAAGATCGTAAAAACGAAAAAGAAGATCGAACTAGGTTTGAAAACAAGTTCATGGGTATGCTTAAGGAAATTATGTGTAAACCCTCTACTTCGGGTGGGCTTCCAAGTGATACCATCGCAATCCCAGAAGGAGAGATGAAAGCTATTACTACACGAAGTGGTAAAGTTCTCAATGACCCCATTTCTCATCCAAAGTACCTCTAAGGAGAAGGAAATAGAGAAAGATCTCGAGGTGATGGTCGAAAAGGAGCACGTTTCAATCCCACGAAGTATCACTCAAACCACAACTACGGTCAACCCTTCACCCATTTTGGACCCCGAGATTCCAAGACCGATGCCCCAACCCACACCACCCTTACCCTACCCATCAAGATGTAATAAGGAGAAATTGCATGATCGTAGCAATCATCAAATCGAACTTTCTATCAAAATGTTTTGTGAAATGTATTTCGACTTAAGTTTAGCCGATGAATTGTTGTACATGCCTCGATTCGCCTCCACTTTTAAAGTATGATGAATGATAAGGAGAAGCTTTTAAAGCTATCTAATTGTTATTCGGTTTTTCTTAACCGAATACCGAAAAAAGTAGGTGATCCCGGCAAGTACCTTATTCCGTGTGATATACAAGAAATAGAAGGATGCCTCGCCTTGGCCGATCTTGGTGCGAGCATTAATTTGATGCCTTTTCCATGTGGGAATCGTTATCACTTCTGGATCTTATCGTGGTAGACATTCCCATGGGTCCTCAAGTGTGACACCCCGGGTAGGGTCAAAATATGCGGAAAAATATCCCCGAAGACGTCACAAGGGTGGATCGATAGCATATAGTCCATAGAGCATAAGATAAAAGTAAGTTAAATCAGATTACATGTTTATTTTAACAAATAAATAAAAATTGTCTTAAACATGGTGGAGAGTGTTTGTTTGAGTTTCCCAAATAGAACCCCTGACGAATCCTATGATGCAGATTTCTAAGATGCTGGAGGCCATGCACACACCACGTACTAACTTCATATTCATGTGCAAAACATACTAACGGGGTCAACATAAAGTTGGTGAATTTACAGATTTTAACAATTAATTAGCCTGGACATGCAATAATCATAGGAGTAATAATGCACAAAGCATTCTTACTAAAATGTAAATAACATTTGTTTATTATTAGAAACTGAAGCTTAACCCCATAGTCCTCAACAGATGAGGACGTAGTGTCTTACAAAAAGACACCCATTCCTGTTCCAACATGGTATACGTCTGTTGTCCCGGCCAAGGCACAGTGAGAATGACTCACCCACACGGGGATGGTCAATCCCTAATAGATCTGTTTATAACATTCGGGCGATTTATAACAATTTAACAGTTTCAATAGTAAGCAATCATAATCCAGTTTATACAATCCAGTCATGTCCAATATATGTTTGCATATTTTCTTTCACAAAAGGGAAAGTTTTATCAAAGTTTAAATGCGGCTGTAAACTCACATGGGAGTAGGCAATTGCTTGTTTAACACGGGTATCCAATTAAAGCTCACACCAAAGTTATGCCTAATCAGATAGTCCAGTCTTAATAGATAGTATAAAGAACATGCAGGTATGCTTATACGGATTTTATTCAGTTCATTCATACTATGGTATTTATCTAAATAACCATAGTTCAAGTAGCATCAATATTCATTTAACTTATTTATATAAGTTTCATTCTAAGTTCACATCAAAATGTTTAACTATTAATATTAGTTAGCATACATATATTTATAGTAATCATTCAATTTTACAATTAAGTTTTACATTTAAGTAAACATAAAAGACAATGTTTCACTTAAAAATATTAATCTGTGTTTGTAGTACTTGTATCAATAACATCCCGTTAAATTTTATAACCAGGTTCTATATTTAAGTAAACATAAGGGGTTTTACTTATAATATATTTACGTTGTAATATTTAATTTAATTAACGTTCACAAAATTTTCTTTCTTAAAAGTATATAAGTACATGTATTAACAATACATAGTCATAATTGTTTATAAAGTTATTTCCTAAAGTAAATATAAATATTTCATATACAAAATATTTTGTTTAACTTTAAAGTTCCCATAAATTATTTTAAAATTTATAAAATAATTTAAACTTAAGAATTTATACCTTAATTCTTATGTTCTAAATATTTTAATTATGTTTTATAATTAAACTAGATTTTAGGGTTAGGGCTTGGAAATGTTTCGGAATATGGCAAAACTAGTTCCTTTACATTTTTAAAGGAGTGAAACTTTCGGATTTTTCATCTTTAGTACCTAGGGCTTCCTAAAGTTTCGGCTTATGGCATATTTGGTCCTCCTAGTATTATCTAGGTTTTGTAACTTCACTAAAATAACAAAACCGCCCCTAGGGCTTCTTTAAGTTTCGAACTATTGCCAAAATGGCCCTTAGGGTTTTAGAATGACAAAAATAACTTTTAATAACTTCCCAAAATGGTCCCTATGGTTTAAATGGCCACGGAAAATAATTATTAAACCCTAGACTTTTGGATATTTACATTTTCAGTCCTTGTACTTACTAGTTTATTAAAACAAGTTTCATAAGTTACGGTTTTTGTCCTTAAGTTTTATAAATTGTCATTTTCATTCAAAAAGTTTTTATAAGTTATATTTTATTATAAAAACTTTCATTTTAACATTTAAACTTTATATGGGCTCATTAAATGGGCTAAACATCTATTGGGCTATTTTAGTGGGCTTAAATATATTTCAAGTCCACTACTTTATTTAAGTGTGCCTTTAAATCATCTATTGGGCTTAATACATTTTTAAGTCCTTTAATTAGTTGAATGAGCCTAATTGTGATCTTAAGTCCATTTAAGTCACTATAAATTATAAAATGGGCTTATTGGGTCCATTTAAGTTTTGAATTAACATTTCATGGACTTAATTTGTCCATTAACATTAATTTACATTTTATGTATATTTTTACTTAGGATATTCTTATAAGCTTATTATGAGCTTATTATTATTTAGTTTTCCAATCTAAATGAATAAAACTTTCATTTTGTTTTATGTGCTATACCAATTTAGATCTAGGTGTGTTATAAGGTTATAAGTAGGTCATAAGCCCTAGTAGGAGCTTATAACCCACGGTCTATATTAGTTATAGCCTATTAAGATACGTCAAGTCCCATTTTAAGGTTGCATGTAGTTTATATGTGTTACAAAATTAGATCTAACTAGGTACACATCAAGAAAATAAATCACAAGTTCAAAATAAGATCTAAACTATGTTTAGGCCTAGAAATCAAACATAGATCCATGTACCCACATATATAGCTCACGGCTATATTTGTAGATCTTGGTATTTCCAAGATATCCCTTTAACTAGTTTTTAAATCTTGTAATTATTTACAAAAACACATTATGATTATCTAGGTTACATGCATGTTTCCAAGGCTACCATCATTCCAAGAAACAATGTATAGCCCACGGCTATATTGTTCCCTCCCAATATTCCCATTAGATCTACTAGCTTATTTCATGTATACCATGTTAAGTTAACACTTATCATTAGATCTAGGTTTTTATAAGCATGCATGTACATCTAACCCATTTTAGGGTCATATGTAACCCACGGCTATATATTCACATAAGTTACTTTGATGATTTTTAATAGCTCTTTTATCATGTAACATTTCATGTTCCATTATTTAAAACTTAGTAGACAAATCATATGGCCTTTACTCATTCTAGCCGTAACCTTTAAGGTCATGGCTTTCATGATTTTTAGGTTTCACAAGTTCTTTTCATGAGATCTATGGTTATTGGTTAACCAAAGTCCCATAAACAAGATTTGTAACCCATGCCATATCTAGATTTATAAAACGTTCCATATGGTTTTTAAATCTAGTTTAACACATAACACATAAGTTATAAGTTTCTTATTAAAAAGATTTTGAATCAAGATCATAGGTTGTATAAATATGCCGTGACCCATAAGGGCCATAGCCTTACCAAATCTTGATTTTTAACATGTTATTCACTTGTGTTTATAGATGTATTAAGATGCATGCATGAAGAAATGAAAGATTATGATGTGTATACCTCTCTTGCCTAAAAGTACCAAAGAGGATCTAGATGAACAAGGAGATATAAGATATACTCAAGATGATGAAGAAACCCTAATATAAATCAAGTCGTGGCCTTAAAGATTTGGCTAGGGCTTGTTTATAGTGGTTCCAAGAGAATGATGCTACCAATTGATTTGTAATCAAGATGGGACAAAGATTTGGTTGATTTAATGAATCAACTTTGGATTTTTGTGGCTTATGGCCGAAATGTTTGAGAGAGAAAGGAGTAGAGAGAAGTGAGTTGCATATATGAGAGATGCAAATGTGTACGTTTTCGGCTTAAAGATGAGAGAGGGAAAGAGAATACAAAAGGCATGATTGCCTTGGTAAGGACATTTGTGCCAAGTGTAAGATCTTCCCTTTCCAAGACAACCCTTCTTCTTCCACATATACATGTGTGTGCCGTATAAGGCTATCCAAAGAAAAGGGTGGGCTTGTGTGGGCTTGAGTTGGGCTAGATCATAAGAAATACAAACTTTGGGCAAGTCCAAGGAAGTTTAGGGATGCCTAAACTTATGCATACACATATATACGGCCATATGTCCATGGTGTAGCTTATTTTTCTAATTTTTGGTTAAGTGTTGAGTATTTCCAATATTAATTATACATCTTACTTACTAGCTATCCCTAGTTTTATGTACAAGGTTTACATTATGAATCTTATTTAAACAAGTGTGTATGTACAAGTATATGTACATGTTTAGACAAATTTACACATGACCCATAGAACTGTAACACATGAGTTTATGTTCTAGGATTATTGGGTGGAAATCTATTACATAAAAATCACGGTAAAATCATGGATTTTACATCAAGTTCCTCTCATTTTAGGTCATCTAGTTTTAGACACCTCGAAATCGATAATTGATGTGCATGCGAGAAAAATTACGTTATGATTCAACGAGGAGGAACTTGTTATAAACGCAACTCAAAACTCTACACCTTCTCATGTTTATGCAATTGCAAGGATAAACTACACTGTCTTAGTCGATGTCGTTTGCGATGAATTTTCACAAGAAGTGTTAGGTTTTTCCGATTGTTCTAATAGTGGCAATCCCACTATTTTAGACCCGATCCTTGCTAATTCCTCACCTTCTCTCTCCATTCGAAGGAGGTGGTTTTAATTTCGAAGAGTTTGATGTACCTCGAACTTCTTCCGAAGAAATCGACAATGAAGGGGATTTTGCGATTATCAAGGATTTGCTCAATCAACATCCACCATATTTTCCGCCGATGGAAATTATTAGTGTTGAACCGAAATATTCAATCGAGGAACCACCAATCCTCGAGCTTAAAGTTCTTCCACCTCACCTCGAATACGCATTCTTGGAAGGTGTCGATAAGTTGTCGGTTATTATTGCGAAAGATCTTTCCCATAATGAGAAAACCGCTCTTATCGAAGTCTTTAAAATCTCACAAAGGGGCATTTGCGTGGAGACTCCGACATTAAGGGCATTGACCCAAAAATTTGTACTCACAAAATTTTAATGGAGGAGGACTATAAACCCGCAATTCATAATCAAAGAAGGGTAAACCCCAAAAGTCACGACGTCATCAAAAAGGAAGTTTTAAAACTATTTGATGCATGAATGATTTACCCTATATCCGATTGCCCTTAGGTGAGCCCAATCCAATGTGTCCCTAAAAAGGGAGGAATGACCGTTGTTCCAAACGATGACATCGAGTTAATTCTCACTTGACTCGTGACCGGTTGGAGGGTGTGTGTAACACCCTAATTTTACCTTATAGCAGCGAAAGCTAACTTTTGGGATATTACTATCAAAGTATAATAGTCATAATAATAGAAAATGCTCAAAAACATTTTTATAAATATTAACGTCATCATTCAGTTATTCAGAGTTAAATAAAAACAATTGTACAATAATGTACAACACAGGTTTTTCCCAAAGATCTAGTTTTATTTTCTAGAATGATATCTTTATTCAAGACACCACCATCTGCAGCCCGCCAGTCCTCATTCACCTGAAATATATGCCTTAAAGTCAACACAATGGTTGAGTGAATTCATAGGTTTTTAAATATTATTTGAATACAAGTACGACTCCAAGGCTACATTACTATACACCCAACTTTTTAAATTCATCAATTCATATTGCACTAGATCATGACCCCGCAACTAGACATTATCAGGAAAACCCAACAAATTTGCCCTTAGGTAGGAAGTTTGCCGGACTATCTAAATGCAAAATAAAGCATATATGTTTAGCCTAGGTAGGAACCATTAGCTTCTAGCAAGTGCGACTTGCCCAGATAGGAGATGTCAGTCTCCAATAGTACTATTTACAATATTAGCGCTCATTAAATGATTAGCGTTCCACTATTAAAAAGGGGCTTAACAACAACTAGTAAACGTAGTGTCAATATTCATATAGCCAACATACAAAAACACTTGTATTCTAGTTTTAACATATATCCCCCTCACGGGTTTTCAAATCATTTATAAAACTTTAAAAGTGAGGCTATGAACTCACCTTATCCTAGAGAGTCTTGATTAAATCTGCTATACCCAATCACAAGCTTCTCACAATATACGAGTTAACACTATATAGATATATCAAGTCATACTCTCTGAGTTCAATCTTTTATTATTTCATGTATTTATTCTTTGATTCTTGTATTTTATTATTATAGTTTCATTGTTCGGGCCATTATACTTAGAAGTCATTCTATAAACGTTTGAGAGCGCGGGCACTTTAAATCGTAAACCCAACCACTCAGTCAGAACGTAATATCGAGATTGAATATCTTTATACAAAGCTCCCTACTAACATGACACATTATATATTATTAAATTTTATGTCTTTTAGTTTCAATATTAACAAAAATAGTCTGTATAGTTATATTTTAGCATAATTAATTTTTAACCCTTTAAGTATATAGTTTCATTATATTATATTTAATCCTTCAATATTTAGCATTAGGGTCTCAAACTTTCCAACTTTTATTCTTATTATAGCTTTAACTTTCATAAAATGACACTTTTGGCCCAAAATGTCAAATAGCTTCAAAAATGACAGTTTTGGTCCCTATACTTGTAAAAATCATATAACTTCTTCAAACATGTACCAAATGACCTAGGATTTTAAAACAAAGTTTCAAAACATATTTATAATAATAATTAAAACATTTTATCAGAATTATAGCTCTTGAAATGGATTCTAAGTTATTATTTCATGTAAAATACAAAACTATGGTTTTAAGACATCTTTAGCTTATAACTTTCATTTAAATTGATGAAATGACTTGGTTCTTTTTGGATTGTCTTTCTAAAATAAATTTGGCATTATAAAAAGTCTTATAATTCATTATAACAATATCAAAGCTTGTTTAGTATAGAAATTACCTAGGTAGCTCCTAAATGGCTCCTTATGGCTTCCTATGAACACTACTTGCTATTAAAGCTTCAAGGGATTCAATGGCTACCTTCTAGACCTGGTTTTTCGTCTTTTGGGATGTCCTAAGACGTTTATAGAAGTGGAAATGGAGAATGGGTACAGGATACAAAGAAAACGGGGTGCAGTTTTCATTCTATGTCATACGGCTCTATTTATAGTCATGGCAACACTTAGGCTCCAAGTTTGGCATCTAAACATTTAACATAGATATATGGATGAGTAATGAAGGTTAGTGAAGCTCTACACAAGTTCTTAGACCCTATCTTTGTTCTAATCTTCTCTTGTGGCTAGAAATGGGTCACGACAACATTTAGATGAGAATGGTGATGTGTAGCAAGCAAGGAGGTGATGCACCTACTTGTAACCACTCCTAATATCTTATAAGTCCTAAACATCTGATATTTGAATTTGGAATGGAGTTATATGGTTTGAAAATGGGTTTTGGATGCAAAACACAAAACCGGATCCTAATTCTAGGGCTTGTAACTTATGGTTTGTGTTTTTGGTGATTAGGGACTTAGGAAAGTTACTAGTGAACGATTAAGGCATAATTAGGGTTTAGAAAGTCTATTTAAGAGATTTGGGTCCTTTGTTTGAAGTTTAACAAAGGTTTAATGTGAAAATGGGAAGTATACATTTGTAGATTAAGGTTTTCTAATGATCTAGGGTTTAATCTTAGTAAATATGATTATCCTCTTCTTAAATACTGATGTAAACTTAATTTAGGTCCCAGACATTGTGTCTTAAGTGTCCAAAGATATCTCATACTTGGTTTAATGGTTTAGTTTAGGTAAACATGTCTAAAGAGTGAAAATACCTATTTTGACCTAATTTACAAGTCATGCATTGAAATATTTTACCTTGTGCATTAGAGTACTTGTACATTATCTTAACATAAGCTTATAATCTTAATGAAGTCCTATGGGTGTTTGTAGACTTTTCCTAAAAGACTAGGTTATGATTCCATGTAGATTTCTTAATATAAGGGTTTCTATATCATTAAGTCTAATGACTTTCTATTTTGGGTAATTAGGGTTTTTATCTTAATGTAAGCTTATTCTAAGTCTTATATAGTATGTTTATAACTTCTATGGGTTCTACATTCTTAGTTTAAGGGTTTATATAGGTTGATCATATTCTAGGGTTATTTAAATAAGCTTAAGGTTTGAAAACTTGTACTTTATGCTTTAATAATTTGTAACTTAGTTTAAGATAAATGTATGATTATATTATGATACTTATTTTATTTTTATAATTTGTTGCAAAAGATTAGAGTTTAATTCATTATAGATTGGATTTTATATGCTAATCTTGGTTTTAGGTCATTTTCTTGTAATTAGCTTGTGATTAGTGAATATTAGTGTTTTATGATTATTTAACTTTTCTTTATATGGTAGATTAGAATTATTATAAAGTGTTTAATAATAGTACATAGTTATTTTTTAGTTATATTGCTTGAAATGTTAGTTTATAAGGGATTTCTAGGGTTTCTGTGGCTATTTAGGGTATCTTTGTTGTATTTGAGTTGTTCTTATTAATTATTTGTACATATAGTTATCTTTTGAACTCAAACTTGATATATACATAGTGTATGTAACATATAGGCATATGTGGATGTGATAACTGAGATAGTGAGTACTCATATATTCAACATTTAGTCATATATCATAATAAAAAGGAAAAATTTCTTAGTAAAATCACCTCTTTATTTATAAACATAGATATTACATTAGTCAAAACTACTGGATGTTATAGTCTCTTCCCCTTATTTTAAATCTCGTCCCGAGATTTAGCTAGAACTAGGGGTAACAGAAGAAACTAGATGCGGATATTTAGCTCGAATTTGTTCTTCACGTTCCCAAGTATACTCATGTCCTCTCTTCGAGTTCCATGGTACTTTAACTATTGGGATACGGTTCTGCTTTAAGAGTTTCACTTCTCTATCCATAATCTCTATAGGCTCTTCTACGAAATTTAACTTATCATCGAGTTGAACTTCTTTCATCGGTATGATGAGAGATTCATCAGATAAGTATTTCTTCAAATTCAAAACATGAAAAGTATTGTGAACATTACTAAGCTCTTCAGGTAGCTCTAGTTTTTATGCCACAAGGCCAATTCTTTTAGTTATTTTGAATGGTCCTATAGACCTTGGATTCAGTTTCTTCTTCTTTCCGAATCGGATATTTCCTTGATGAGGCGTGATGAGACCGCAATTATACATGGTCTCATCGTCTAAAACGGGATTAAAACGATGAAAATATCATTAAAAGTGTTATATATATATATATATATATATATATATATATATATATATATATATATATATATATATATATATATATATATATATATATATATATATATATATATATATATATATATATATATATATATATATATATATATATATATATATATATATATGATTGTGTTTTTTAAATGTGTATTTTAGGCACGGATATCGAGAAAAAGACAAAAGATCACAAGAACAAAGCAAAAACAAACACGGGAAACAAAGTCGCACAATGAACCGGACCTGATTATGGAATGTCCAAAAATGACCCTTGAAGAATTGAAGATTGCCAAGTTTGGTCCCTCAACTATTGAAGACTTGTCACTAATGACCCTCCAAGAATACATTTGTACAAGATTTATCCTTAAAGATTGAAGAAATTACACAAAAAACCCTTGGAATATAAGAGAACTACATGTTATGTCCTTAAAATAACAAAAGGACTGACTATGCCATTGGAAAAGGACTAACAGAGAAAAGCCAAAAGGACCATGTGTGCTAAGTTTATGCTACACTGCTGTTAAGTCTAGGGGGTGATCTGCCAAATAACCAAAGTCACTTAACTATAAAACCCATTTCAACCATTAAAATCCCACTAACCCAATTGGGTTGCCACCTCACCCAATCCATCATTCATAGGCCGCCACATCACCTAACCCCGATCCAAACCCAACACCATTACCGAACCCACCACCCACTAATCAGTTTTTTAAAAAACCTAATTAAAATACTAATAGGCGCCAAACACACTTATCTATCCCTAATCAAATCAAATACACCTACTGTACACCCTAATGAACCCTAATCCACCATGTTAACTAAACCTATAAGTCATGACACGAATCCATCCCGATTCGTGATTAACCACCCCAAGTATATTTTCCCGCCCCAAAAACCACAACACATGCTCTGTGGGTCCCCATGTGGCCTCCCCTGCAACAAAATTCCAAAGTATGTACAAAGGGTCGATGGACTGGATTGATTTCGCATTTCCAAAGGACTAATGGATGGTTTTGATGCATCTCATACAACTGGCATCCTTGGTAGCATCACATGGCTCACAAGTGACCAAGTTTAAATTTAAAGATCCAAACAACATCTTTTTGAAGATCTGGATTTCCCAAGGGTAAAGATGGAAATCATAGTCATTAGGGTTTTCTACCCTCTTTTTGATTCTAGAAATATGTAAACCCTCATATATAAAAAGTATTAGACATTATCAGTTGTTCTTGTTCTTGGTTTTTTTTGGTAAAAACATTGTAAATCCTTTTTTCTTTATGAATGAGAAAGACGGTGTTTGTTTATTAACGAAATCCCAAGTGACCAATATTCATCTTTATGCTTTGGTTTGATTTGATTTAAGTTTCAAGTTTTTATAAAAAATTTCAAAGTAACCTGTTTTAGAAGTTTATTGTCCAAGATTTATATTTGGATCACATTTGTTTGATTTTCTGTTTGAAGACCAAACATAAGTGACAAGTATAAGTTTTGTTTTGTTTTATGGATTCATTCCAAGTTTTCTGAAAAAGATTGTTTACAGAAATTTGTGACCCAAAGCCCATACTTTGATCATCTATATTTGATTTTCTTAACTGAAAAGCAGGTATAAGTGAAAAGTGTGAGATTTGTTTATCCTTTATCAAGTGATTCAAGAAAGAAAGCTTGTTGTTGAGATAAAGTTTTTGTATTCCTCTTATTACTAAACCTCACTATTTGTAAGTTTGAATCAAGCAAGCTTTGTCATAAGCCCTTGATCCGAACCTGCAAACTTGGATTTAATCTTGTGGTGATGTGCAGGTGTGTCGGGTGAGTGTTGTACTCTTTTTTCCTTGTCCAAGGTTTTTCTCACTAGGTTTTCTTTGGTAAGGTTTTTTAAGGAGGCAGACTCATTTGGATTCATCCTGTTCCTATCATGGTGGTGTTGGATGCTGAAGAGTGAGCGCGGTTTCATGTTCACATCTTGGTTTCATGTTCACTTCTAGGTGGTCATATAGTCTGCTTTGTATTGGCTCAGTTTTTGGGAAGTTTTCATAGTCTTAGTATAAAAATTGTCCATAAACAAAACAACATATATGTGACTTTAATTTTGTGTTTTGATAAAAGAAACTAGGTGATTTGTTAGATCTATGGTTTGTGTAAGATCTGGTGCATGTAATTTGTGGATTGGTAAGATTGGTTGCATGATAAGCTAGCTTAAATCTCACTTTGTTGCCAACCATATCAGCATATTTGACTTATCTGTTTACTTATTGCATCAGTAGCCAAAACAAGCTTAATTTGAGGATTTAATAGATGAAACTTGGTAGTTTGCCATGATTAGGGTAAATTCATAGGTTCATTGCTCAATATCTGTGATTGGTAAAGATTTGTTAGCTCATAACTGGTTTATACACTCTTTGAATCAATCAGACCCCAATTTCTTGCATAACTGTGCATCTTTTGATCAATCTGTGCAATTTGGTGTATTGGTTGTTGTTGTTTTTTGATTATTTGTGACTCCCTACAACTCCATGGTTGTAGTGGTGCCTTGATTGCCCATGAACACTAAGCAAAACAAGCTCACAAGAGCATTTTTTAGTTTCTGTGACAAGCAGTGGGAACCCCTGTTCCCACTGATCATACAAAGCTAACCACTACTTAGCTAAAAAACAAAGAAAAGTCCACAAGTCACTTTCATAAGTTTCTGTTTTTGTCATATTAGGGTTAAATCACTTTAGCAGTAATTTTTATTTTTCCTCAGTCTTACATATTAACTTAGGATTTTTAGAAAAGTAATTTTATTTTTCCATTATTTAATTAATTTTTAGGATTATTTTAATATTTTAATAGTTTTAAGTCATATAAAAATAGAATTTGTTAGTTAAAAAGTTTGAAAAATACTTTTTAGTTATAATATAATACAAGTGAGATTCTTATTTAATAAAATAATATTTTGGGTTTATTTTTTATTTTATTTAATTTTAAGGCTTTAAATAGCATTTAAAATTTAATATAAAATTGGAAATAAATTTCAAAATATTTTTATTAAATTTTTATTCTTATTTATATATTTTGGAGTTATTTTTTATTTTTAATTAATTTTTAGTTTAAATTTTTAATTGTGTGTCGTTTTACGTTTTATTTTTTATTCGACTTAGTTTTAAATTAATCGTAACCGTCAATTTTTTTATTTCCCTTTTTTCTCATCGATATTAATCTCAAATTTTACAAGTTTAACACACACATTAATCCTCCTCGAGAATGAACTCACAATACTTGGGTCATAAGTGTTTTACATTTTCCTAAACGTACACTTAATACTTACCACTTTTACGTTGTTTTTCCTAAAACACGTATTCATACTACTATCAAGGCAAAACTTTCAACATAACACGATCTCCTACTACAAATTCCAAAGGTTTACGTCTAGTATTAGCGTAAATCCTTTGTCTATCTTGTGCAGCTTGTAATCGTTGTCGAATTTGAACAATCTTTTCAGTAGTCTCATGTATTATTTCTGGTCCAGTTAGTTGAACATCTCCAACTTCGGCCCATCAAACAGTCGATCGGCACTTTCTTCCATAAAGTACTTCGAAAGGCGCTGCTTTAATACTAGCATGATAACTATTGTAATAAGAGAATTCTACTAAAGGTAGAAGTTTCTCCCATACTTTTCCAAAATCTATCACACAAGCTCTAAGCTTATCTTCGAGAGTCTGAATAGTCCTTTCACTTTGTCCATCTATTTGTGAATGATATGCCGTACTCATGTCCAATTGATTACCTAAAGCACTTTGCATCGATCCCCAAAATACAGATGCAAAATGACTATCACGATCTGAGATAATAGATACAGGCACTCCGTGTTGAGAGATTATTTCCTTAATGTACAATCTCGTAAGAGTTTCCATACTATCATTCTCTTTAATAGGAAGAAATCGCGCAGATTTTGTAAGACGATCGACAATAACCCAGATGGTGTCATGTCCCTTTGATGTCTTAGGTAATTTAGTCACAAAATCTATCGTAATTCTTTCCCACTTCCATATTGGAATCTTTGGTTGTATCAATAGACCAGATTGTTTTTTATACTCTGCTTTAAACTCTTGCACACGTTAAACACTTACTAACGTCATCTGCTATGATTGCCTTCATGTTAGGCCACCAATAGAGTTTCTTCAGATCTTGATACATCTTGTCGGAACCAGGATGTATAGAATACTTCGATTTATGAGACTGTGCATAATCAAATCTCATAAATTACCATGGGCATGTAACCAACTACGATTTTTAATACAACGAATTCAATCTTGACGAACTTCAAATTCTTTATCCATTCCTGTTAATTTCTCAACTCCTACATTTTCTACCTTAAGTGCTTCTTCTTGCGCTTCGAGAATTTGGCTAGGTAACTTTGGTAAAAGTGTTATCATTAATGATCTAACTCGTAACGGCTTAACACGCTCTTTTCGACTTAAAGCATCAGCTACTAATTGGCTTTACCTGGGTGATAACGAATTTCGTAATCGTAATCAGCAAGTAATTCTAACCAACGTCGACGTATCATATTCAATTCTTTCTGATGAAGAATATATTGAAGACTTTTATGATCAGTAAATACTACACATTTCGTACCATAGAGGTAATGTCTCCAGATTGTAGGAGCAAATATCACCGCTCCTAATTCTAGATCATGAGTAGTATAATTCTTCTTATTAGGTTTCAGTTTCCTTGATGCATAAGCAATAACTTCATTCCTTTACATAAGCACTGCTCCCATTCCTTGAATAGATGCATCATAGTAAACGATAAAGTCATCGTTACCTTCTGGTAATGCTAGGATAGGTGCTTCACAAAAATTTCTCTTCAATAATTGAAAAGCTGTCTCTTGACTATCTCCCCAGTCAAACGGTTTGTTTTTCTGAGTCAATTTAGTCAAAGCTTTAGCAATTTTTGAAAAACCTTTGATAAATCTTCGGTAATACCCAACAAGTCCTAAAACTGTCTTATTTCCGTAGGCGTACTAGGCTTACTAATTCTTTACCGCTTCAATCTTAGCAATCCACACGAATACCTTGGCTATTAATGATATGTCCAAGGAATTGAACAACATCGATCCAAAATTCGCATTTCGAGAACTTAGGATACAACTTCTCTTTCTTAAGTAATTCGAGATTTATACCAAGATGCTTGGCATGTTCTTCTCTATTACGAGAGTAGATAAGAATATCATCAATAAAGACGATTACGAATTTATCCAAGTAAGGCTTACACACTCTGTTCATGAGGTCCATGAAAACAGCTGATGCATTGGTTAAACCAAAATGCATCACTTGAAATTCATAATGTCCATACCTCGTCCTGAAAGTAGTTTTAAGAATATCCTCTTCCTTAACTCTCAGTGATGATAACCTGACCATAAATCAATTTTCGAATATACGCTTGATCCTTGGAGTTGGTCAAATAAATCGTTGATTCTGGGTAATGGGTAACGATTCTTTATAGTAAGTTTGTTTAACTCATGATAATCGATACACATCCTAAAAGATCATCTTTCTTTTTCACAAATAAGACTGGATCCCCCCACGGCGATATACTTGGTCATAAATCCTCGATCAGTTAGTTCTTGGATTTGACTAAACAATTCTTGCATTTCTGAAGGTGCTAATCAATAAGGCGCTTTAGCAACTGGTGTTGCTCCTGGTGTCAAATCGATTTGGAATTCATCTCAGGCGGCAAACCTGGTAATTCTTCGGGAAATAATTCGAGAAATTCTCTAACTATCGGAATATCTCCTAATCGCTTCTCTTCTTTCTCCTTTTCCGCTGCTTGAACTAAGAAAACTTGACCACCTCGGGATACGTACTTATTTATCTTAAGTCACGATATGAGATTTAGTCGAGTCTTGCTTCGCTCACCATGGACAATCAAAACTTCACCGTTAATAAGAATATGAACGGCTTTCTCGTCACATAGAATTTTGGCATGGTATTTAGATAGCCAGTCCATTCCAATGACTATGTCAACACTACCGAGCTTAATGGGTATAAGATCGATTTCAAAGGATTGACGTGATAAATTAATGATACCCCCTCGAATAACGGTATTAGTGCTAACTATTTTTCCGTCGACCATTTCTATATCATACTTAGTATTCAAAGAAATAATTGGAATATCTAACTTAGCAGCAATTTTAACAGATATGAAACTTCTATCAGCTCCTAAGTCAAATATTACTTTAACCAGACGTTGATTTAGATGAAACATACCCGTAACCGTATTCTGATCTGGTTGAGTATCGTTTAGCAAATATTCTTTTCCTCGGCTATTGCTCTCTTTACGTCACTCATTCATCAGACAAAGGGGTTGTCTTCCATTATAACCATTGCTCGTGCAGTAGCTAATCCTTTACTTCTATAGAATCTTGTCTGATGTCCTATTTTTCCACAGTTCTTACACTTGACAGTGCAAAATCCTGTGTGATGTAGAGAACACCTCTGATAAAGGGGTTGTCTTCCACTATAACCATTGCTCGAATTTACAACATAAACTTTAGACACATCATTTCTTTTGTTCTACTATTGACGATTATTGCCTTGATTATAGTTACAAATATTATTCTTCTGGAAATTATGATTAACAGGAAAACTCCTCCTATCATCAAACTTCCTCTTATTATTAACTGCCACTTGTACAGGAGTATACCTTATCACTTGATCCATTAATCTTTGAGTAATAGTGATAACTTCCTCTAAAGTTTGGGGTTTAGAGGCGATAATATTCCCTTCTATACTTCTAGGCAATCCTCCAATAAAAGCTTCCATCAATTTTTTAGTATTAGGCACCATATTAGGACATAATAATGCCAATTCCTGAAATCTTCGGATGTAAACTTTGAGATTATTTTCCTTTACTACTAGATTATAGAATTCTTCCTCCATTTTCCTAATCTCACTGTGAGGACAATACTTCTTAACTAGCAGATTCTTATATTCATTCCAGGGAGTCTGATAAGCTTGTTCTATCCCAATGGGTTGTGCATAAGCATTCCACCAAGACAAAGCTTCTTCTATCAGCGTACCCGTAGCAAATTTTACTTTACAATCTTCAGAACACTCACTTTGAACAAATACTGATTCATTTCTCTCGAACCAACTAATAAGTCCAACAGCTCCTTCAGATCCTTTATAGTTAAAAGGATGACAGTTCATGAAATCTTTGTAAGTACATATTTTGTAAAACTCGCATAAAATACCATGAATAGTAAATACATGAAAAACCCGACTAATTAAAACTTTACATTTAATAATATACGACACGTGACATTAATATAAATTACAAGTATTATGTATATTTTAAATACACGATAAATATTACATATAATATTTAATGCATGACAAGAAATAAAGCACGACATTTAAAACATGCACGCACACGATAATTATTTAAGCACGGAATGAAAACGAAAACATTGTTTGTATTGGTGTAGGCTGGCGTGTAAAACAAAGAAAAGAGATAAGGGCTTAGCCCCACCCAATTAATAATTTAACTAATCAGGGAAAACCATTTTTTCATTCATTTTTACACTTTAGCAAAAAATATTAAAAACCCTAGCCACCGTGGAGGTTGGTCGCCAGCTATTACAAAGAAAAGGGGGAAAAGAAAAGTGTTTTGATCGTTGATTAATAAAGGGTTTGTGTTCGTGATCTTAATCCTAAACCTTTCACGCATTCAGTATCATTAAACTCTTAATCTTTTAATTATTTTTATTATGTTCTTGAATCTTATTAAACAATTGCTATAAACATGCTATTAAAAAGATTTAACATGAAAAGAGAATAGGGTTGGTTTGTTTTTGGCTGTGTTGTCTCGGCGCACAAATCGAGAGTCTAAGACTCTCGGTGGTACTTTTAACCAACCAGTCGCACCCTTTAAAGGTCGATGGTGGTTTTATTGTGACAGCCGCAAGCAGCAACACCCCCAACGGGGGCAGTTGGTCGAGATTAGTGGGAACCCGAGATCCTTATGGCTCTCGGTGGGAGTTTGGAACACAACAAGAGGGCTGGTTGTTTTCAGATTAGCAACAGCTCTACGACAGAATTTTCTGTCGCAGAATTCTCATAGATAGTTTAGCTATAGATCTGTGTAAGATTAGCGACAGAACAACTACAAAAAATTCTGTCAATAATCAGACTGTGACGATATCTGGTGTTTTGTTGTTTTGTTAGTGCGACTGAGACGGCCGTCTCGGTAGACTCGGGTCCGGGGCTCGGGTAATTCCTGAATGCGTTATTAAACGAATACATTTTGGTTAAGTTAATTCAATTAGTTAAATTACATGTGTGATTAAATTAACTAAAAATTTAGGTTATAATTATTAAATTTTATAAATCATGTAATTAACCTAAGTATTTAATTGGACTTAATTAAATTAAAAACCATGTTTTAATTTAATTATTGATATAAGGTAAAGTTTTATTAAATTAACCATGACATTTTATTAATTAATAAACCACGCATTTTCATTATTAATTAATAATTATTTTAGCCTAAGTATTTAATTTAATAGACTTTACTAATAAATCATCATGACTTATAACTTATGGCTAATAAGCACTAGCTTATTTTTAGACTTATTAATTCAGCTTATTTCTATTTATGGAAACTTTCTATTTCAGGAAACTTAGTATTTTTAGAAACTTTCTATTTTTGGAAACTTACTATTTTTGGAAACTTTCTATTTTTGGAAACTTTCTATTTTTGGAAACCTACTATATTTAGAAAGTTACTTATTATGACACTACAAGTATAATAATACAATAATACATGAAATATACAATCAGAATACATGTAAAACATGAATAAATACAAGACAACATTTAAAACAGTAAAACATTATAAGAACATATAAAATAAGTTAAGAACACACAAAACCAGTAATTGATATGAGTGAAATCTCATATCAATTATATCTATAAAACCCCTAAAACACAAATAAAATACCAAACTTTATTGTGATAAAATGGAATTACGGGGTATTCTTTGTTGTTTTTGAATGTGCAGGTAAAATGATACAAATTTGATGCAAACACAAATTTCAATGCTCAAATATGAAGAAAGAAGACAAAAGAAGGATCAATATGGCCAAGGAGAAAACTCAAAGTGTTGAAGATGTTGATTAAAGAATATGAAGGACCTTTTATGACAAGTCTCCAAAGATTTCACAAGTTCAATACAAACTGCGGAGATGACAAAGTTTAAGGACCAATTTTGCAAAAATATAAAAGTGGTGATCCGTGTCAACTTCTATTATTTTTTTGGGTAAAGGGTTACCCCGGTAAATTTGTATTAATCACAGAAATTTAGAGTACAATGGAATGTGGCCGATGTACCACATTGACCTCAAGCATAGCTTGAAACTACCTATCTTTATGACATGCCACAAAGATAACAAACAATAATCAAATAAAACAAGCCCTAATCAGTACCATACATACGGAAAGAATTAGGGAAATTCCATTTCTGAAGCAATTGCTTAACAGAATCCCGCTCCTTGAATATAAACGTCATGATATTCATTCGAACAGTAATGATAATAGTATCACGAATCTCCTCCGGTGTACGACTACCTTTCTTGAACAAACGATCATTACGCTCCTTCCACACAAAATAAGCAGCAGCAGCCAAAACAAGCCTTCCTATAACACTCCTTGCAGTCCGCGAATGCGCCATAGGCTGGAGGTAACCTATAGCCAATGAGAAGTCAAGTTTCAAGTCATATGGATTGAACAATTAAGGTTGTGAGGAATAAAGACTCCACATCAATTTATGAGCTCAGTATACTTTAACAATACTTGGAATGAAGCAAATATTACATCAATCATTGGCTAAAGCAATACAGGCAGTGCAAGTCTCGACTACAACAACAAGGAATGAAGCAAATATTAAATGGAGAATTTTATGCGGCATTAAATAAGGACCACATTCCAGCCAATGATGGGCATTAAATCCTGATATAATCGGACAGTTGAATTCTTCAATGGCCACTTAAATGCGCAGCAATCATTGGAGAATATAAATGGCATTCAATGAAGCTACATTCCTCAGCAGCCTTTATCAGTTCACATAATGACACAACACAACATATTAAATGAGCCAATATATTTTCACAGCTAATCATTTCCTAACATCTAAATCATCACATCATTTAAAACATACAAACCGAATCCCAAACAAACTGACCCCAACCAATCATGTTTCAATATTACCTTTACCCGGATGATCACTTTTCAAATCCAATTACTCCTTGCCACGTGTCGGATTTTTATTGGCCCAAACACATCATCACACCCATCCCCTACATTCTCTCGGCTGTATATATATTTGTTGTCCCATAGATTTCGTGATGATTAAACAAGAAAGAAAGGTAGCAGATAAATGAATTCTAGAGAGAGAAAGTAGTGAGAGAAAGTAGAGAGAATGGTTGGAACTTTTTGGAGGATTAGATTAGAGAGATTAAAATGAAATGACCAACACCCTTCCTAACATGCTAGGAAGGGTATTTATAGTCCACCCACATGCGGGCTTGGTTATGGACTATAGTCTAATGGGTCGGGCTTTCCTTTTGGGCTTTGGTTACTTATTAATGAACCTTAGCTTAAAGTTAAGCTGGTAATACACGACTAACCTACTACCTATTACAATGTTCTAATATACGATCCATAATAAACATATGACCGAGCATTCTTGTTTGACTCAATATTTTGAGGCTAACAATCTCCCCCAATGAGAGGTCATTACCCTTGTCATTTGGAGAATTGTAGAGATTACTAATCTCGCCATGAATGAGTCTTGAACGTGTAATAGTAGTCTTGTTTCTTCATGATGTGATCTTTGAGCCTTTCTCGTTGTCTTTCGACTTTGTCTTTAGTCTTGAGATCTTCAAATCATCCTTGACTTGTCTTTGCTATCTTGCGATCTTGTGTCTTCATCGACATACTGCCACTATTAATTGACGAATATGTCTTTAGGCATGAGTATGTGGTTTTGAATCTTTGACTTTGCTGAGTACACCGTGACGCCACCTTCTCGAGACAAAACATAGACACGGACTGAATGGCTTTGATATTCGTCCTAAATCGGTAGCGTTTTACCTCTGGTCGGTGAAGACCGTTATAAGATATTAAATACCGTAACTGTGATTAGGTAGATTCAATTAAGAATCTCCTTGACAGGGTTTCGCGGCAGTACTAGCCGTTCTCTTTACTCGACCGTCTCAAAGCAAGACTACGAACATAAAGATTGAGTCAATTGGATAAATATCCGCTTGATTAAAGTCGTCAATTCAAATTCATGGAACAAGTTTGGTCATTAAGAATCTTACCATTGTTGCTTTCCAGTTGACACAAGCTTGATTCATAAGAATCTCGCAATTTACCTACCGTAGCGCTGTTTGATGTTGACGCTAGAAGGATTTCCATTCGTCACTGTGAATATTAATGAATATCACTCTGAATGTTCTGGAAAGACCATAAATATATTACGTAGAAACCTGAAACGAGTTTGAATCAATTCAGAATCAAACCACTGTTGCTTTTCAGTTTTACACATGTTCAATTCATAAAGAATCTTACATATGACCTACCGCAGTGTTGTTTGTTGTTAACACTGGAAGGATTTCCACTCATCATTGTGAATACTAAGTAGTATCACTCTGATTGTTCTAGCAATATCACAAGGATATAGCGTAGGACTCTCTTGTTCGTCATCCGTGTGTCCTAACGAGATTTGATTGATCTCTAGGCTCTAGACTCGATTTGCGCACTTTTAGTGGTCGGAGGCTGGAGCAGATGCCACCTATTCAATATCAACTATCTCGATGTGAGAAAGTCAATAGAAGTCATGTTGTTCTCCGTGACAATAAAACAAACTTCTTTTGAGAGAAGCCTGAGTAGCTAGGAAAGGGTTGTGCTTCACATCACTGGGTCCATGATGAGTTGTCTTCTTGATGTGTTGACCCGGTTTCTACCTAAGTTGTATGGAGGGCTTCTTTGTGTACACCCTTTATCCTTACATTTCTTTTTCATTCTTCAACCCCTTCAATGCTTACCAAGACATCATTACTAGCACCTTGTTGTGATTGTTCTAGTGCTAGCATCAGTACTTAGTCGGCATTCAGCTACATTCACATTCTACTCCATCTTTCCTAAGGACTTCTAATAATCTATTGGATTGTCCCTGGGAAGATCCCTCCGGTTCTTGTTGGATCATAGGACTTAAACCTAACCACCCTTTTGACACAAATAACGTCGTGGATTAAAGATGTTGTGGGTATTTGATCGTAACCATAAAAACCACCTCAAATGTCTAACAAGATGTTTGAAAAAACATTTAACACCTTGATAGTTTTGTCGTTTTAGAAATGCTCCCCCTTCACATGTGCATCGAAAATCGAAAGTGTTTTGCACATGTAGGTAAGAGTTAAAGTGCTTGAGTCTTGTATAAGATCACATTTTAATCACATTTTCTCCCCCTATCTCTAATATATAAAATCTTTTGATATTAGAGATACCAAATTTGATTAAAATATATTTTGAAAGAATATTCTTAAAAATCTTTGGGAGAAATATGTGTCAATCTTTGCATGAAGTTGAAATGTTCCCCCTTAAAAATTGATCCAATTGACCTGTCATTGTGAGGATATTATCCACATTTCGCTTTTTGAGGATGGGAGTTGTTGAGCACACAATTTTTGAAAGATTTTGAATAATCATTGAGAAAATCTTGAAAAAATTGTGTTCAACGCTTTTTGAAAAATCCTATTTCTTTTTGGCGAAGAGGTTTTTTCGAAAGCATAAACTTGAGTTCATAGACGTTGAATGTCTTGACGAATCCACTCAAGTGTAAGAAGATTTCTCTTCTTTTGCTGACGGTAAGGGTACTAAAGCGTACACTCCCCCGTGAATATAGAAACGGGTTGCAATCTGAAAGTGATTACAAGCCATTGTGTTGAGCTCAAAACGTTGAATGTTTTGTGACAAGCTCAACCCAAGATAGATTTCTCTACCCGTTGTTGGAAAAATTGTCCAAAATAGACATTTTCCTTTATTCAAAGAAGAAATGATATGTTTTGAAAAATATTTACAACTTTCATTCGAGCTTTATGTACACACCCGTGTCGTTATTGAGCGACATTTCTAGGCACGTCCATATTATCGATACTGAAAGACATGTCGAGAAGAATATTTTTGGATTTTGAAAGATTTTTAATTTTGTGTTTTGTTTTTATATGTTTTATATTTTTGTATTTTGCTTTTTTCAATGATATTTACAAGTAGATGTTTGATAGATAAATCAAGCAGGCACCTTTGCCAGAATCTCCAGGTCTACTGGAGTCAAACATCTCATACCAATTTGCCTAACGAGGTACTCAAACCTATCTTTAGACAGAGCTTTCGTAAACAAGTCGGCTAATTGGTAATCCGTTCCAACAAAGTATAGTTCAACGATACCTCTTTCAACTTGTTCCTTTATGAAGTGGTATCTGACATCGATGTGCTTCATGCGGGAATGTTGTACCGGATTGCAGGAGATGGATGTGGCCGAGTTTGAGTCATAGTACATAGGTACTTTATCAAAGTGGAAGCCATAATCCGTGAGTTGTGTTCTCATCCATAGAACTTGAGCACAACATGCAGATAGAGACACATACTCCGCTTCGGCTGATGAAAGTGACGTGCAATCCTGCTTCTTGGAAGACCATCCCACAAGCTTATCTTAACCTATAAATTGTGCACCACCAGAAGTGCTTTTTCGTGTATCAAGACACCCTGCATGATCAGAATCTGAATAGGCCGTTAGAAAGAAACCAGTTTCCCTCGGATACCAAAGTCCCAAATGAATGGTATTCTTGAGGTACCGAAAGATCCGTTTAACCTCCTTGAGGTGCTTTTCAGTGGGTCGAGCTTGATATCGTGCACAATAACACGTAGCATGTGAAATATCAGGTCTGGTTGCTGTCAAGTACATGAGGGAACCGATCATGAAACGATATCTCGTTCGATTAATGGCATTTCCCTCCAAGTCAGCATCAAGCGACGTGGTTGATAATGGTGTCCCAATGAGGTCACATGAGGTCATACCATGCTTTTTGATTATCTCTTGACAATACTTAGCTTGGTTAATAAAGATTCCACTTTTGGATTGGTGAACTTGAATTCCTAGAAAGAATTTTAGTTCGCCCATCATTGACATTTCAAATTTGTTGTGCATGACTTTTTCGAACCATTTTGAAAGTTTTGGGTTTGTAGACCCGAAAATAATGTCATCAACATAAATCTGCACAAGCAAAATGTCATCCCCATATTTATAAGTGAACAAAGTTAGATCAATGGAACCTTTTGAGAAACCTTTGGATACCAGAAATTTCGAGAGCTCATCGTACCACGCCCTTGGAGCTTGCTTGAGTCCATAAAGTGCTTTGTGGAGACGATACACCTTGTTAGGATAATGAGGATTAACGAATCCTTACGGATGCGTAACATAGACTTCTTCCTTCAAAGGACCGTTCAGAAATGTTGTCATCACGTCCATTTGATAAACAATGAATCCCTTATGGGCAGCATAAGCAAGGAAATCCTGACCGCTTCCATACGAGCAACTGGTGCAAATGATTCTTCAAAATCAATACCCTCTTTCTGGCCATACCCCTTAGCCACTAGCCTAGCTTTGTTCTTGATGATAGTGTTTTCTTCATCCATCTTGTTTTTCCAGATCCAACGAAGATTTAAAGGAATCACATCGTATGGTCTGTCAACAAGTTCCCAGACTTTAAGTCTTTCAAATTGTTGAAGTTCGTCCGTCATCGATTCAATCCAAGCATGATCAGCCATGGCTTCTTTGATGTTTTTCGGATTAGCTATACTCACGGCGAGCGCGAACATACAAACATCGCTATCGGTGGCTAGTTGTCGTCTTGTACGAACAGGATGTGAAGAGTTTCCAATTACTTGAACCAAAGGATGTTCTCGGGTCCAATGATGTGTTGAAGGATATCGTTGATCTTACGTATGCATATTAGACGGATCAACATGGCGAGTAGAAGACTCTCCAATTTCGTGTACCGATGTACCGAATGGGTTGATAAATTCGTCTTTGTCAGATAATGCATTGTCTGCTTGATTTTTGTTCTCTGGAGCAATGATAGTAGTTGTGGATGTACTAGGATCGATTGTTGAAGTGATATTTTGAGGAGGTAAATCTACAGCAACCCGTGTTGAAGTAGATGAGGTTGTATCCTTTTGTTGACGATGATCGGTATCATCATTCGTATCATGAGTGACAACAGAAGACTTTGATACAACATGTTTCTCCCCCCGTGAAATATTCATCATACATTGGTCCATATAACATTTCTAACTCTTCAAGTGTCGTGTCCACAGTCATATATGCTCTAAGAACATGTTCAGGAACAAGTTTTTAACTTGACGATTTATTGATGTGGTCTTGAGTTCCGAGTTCCGTGCGGTTGTGCACATAAGTGTTTTGTTGTTGTGGAGCGGGACTTAAACTGTTTTGTTTAAGTGCCATTTCTTGCAATTCATCAAATCTGATATGAATAGTCTCGACTGTCAATTTTGTTCTCTTGTTTTACACTCTGTATCCCTTAGACTGAGTTGCATATCCCACTAGAATGCATGCATCACCTTTCTCTTTCATCTTGTCCAGATTTACACCATCTCGAATAATGTAACACGTACATCCAAAAACATGTAGGTGTTTGAGGGAAGGTTTGCGATCATTAATTATGTGATATGGTGTCTTTTCGTGTCTAGGGATAATTAAGGATTGGTTTTGTGTGTAGCATGCGGTTGATACGGCTTCGGCCCAAAAGAATAGTGGTAGTTTTGAAGCAGATAATAATGTTCGAGCACCCTCAACTAAAGTACGATTTCGTCTTTCAACAACTCCGTTTTGTTCAAGTGTTCGAGCAATAGATGTTTCATGTTCAATCCCTTCGGCTTCAAAATATTTCTTCAGAGTTGAATTCAAGAATTTTGTGCATCTGTCAGTACGTACCACTTTTACTTGAGCTTGAAGACCACGTTGTACCAACATAAGGAAGTTAATGAGAACCTCAGGTGTTTCATCCTTAGACCTTAAGAAGAGGTCCACGTGTACCTTGAGTAGTCATCGACAATTAACATAACATATTTCTTCCCATTGATGGTTTGAACACGCATGGGGCCACACAGATCTATATGAAGAAGATCTAACTGTCCTTTAGAGCTTGGTGTAGTCTTTGTCTTGAAACTACTCCGTTTAGCTTTACAAATCTCACAAGAAGAACAAAGATGATCTTTGATGAATTTTAAGTTAGGAAGGCCTCGCACAATATCTTTCTTGGAAAGTACGTTGATGGTATCAAAGTTAAGATGAGATAAACGTTGATGCCATAACCAAGCTTGAGTCGTTGAAGCTTTAGCCATGAAATAGATTGGATTTGAAGATGTGGAGTCTTGTAGTGAAATAGTGTAGAGATTAGTACCCCGTGTTCCGGTAAGTAAGTCATTCCCATTATAATCACGAACAAAACATGTCTTCTTTCTAAAAGCAACCTCCAAATCCGCATCACAGAACTGACCAACCGAGAAAAGATTGTGATTGAGCCCTTCGACGTAGTAAACCCTTTTTATAGTGATATTCCCCAGAACCAACTCTCTATATCCTAGGATCGGTGGAAATTGATCATTTCCGAATCGGACCGTACCCAGGAACTTCTCCACGAAGTTAATAAGAAGCTTGAGATTCCCCGTCATGTGCTTCGTGTATCCGGAGTCCAGTATGAAGAGAATTATTTCAATCACCTGCAGAAGAATTAGAACACGATGGAGCATTTGCTAAATTGGATTCCATGTTAGTTGTGATTTCTGATTCATTAGTTTCCCTAGTTTCATCACTTAGAGGCACACTAACGCACGTAGTCACATTTTATGTCCTAACTTTGGGCATCCATTTATATCCTGGAGGACATTGATTAGAAAACCACAATTTCCAAGACTTTCTAGCCGACTCATATAATTCCCTAATTTTGCTTCTAGGTTCTTAGTGGTGGAGTCTGATGCAATACTTTTCTCAGGGGGGGGGTTGCACCAGAATGGTTCACTTTGCGTTTGGGTTTTCTAGCACTAATAGGCATCACAGTTTGCTTCTTAGTTCTAATCTCTACGCCTTTGAAATTATTCGAAACACACATAGCATGATTAGCATTAGCAAACTTTCAATATTTCACACAAACAAACTTAACATTCAAAGCATTCAAAGTCGAATCATTCAAATCGTCATTACACGCGATTACAAACGTTTTATTCTTAGAAACATTGAAAATCCTAGGGTGGTCTTCTACTGTGTTCATATTCCCTTGAATTTTGTGTTGCCAAACCTTTTCATTCATGCGAGTGCTCTTAAGCTAGGGCCGGCTAACACTATCAGTGGGGACTACTCCTGTAGTAAAAGACACACGTCTATTAGTGTTTCTAGAAGTCTGAGGTGATTGACTTTCTTTGTTGTGTGTAGGTGTAGTGGCCAATCTATACATCCCTGGTTTAACCACATTTGTGTTCTTAATGCTTTGTGATCGAATATGTGTTTTGGGAGTGTTTTGTGGTAACAAATCCTTCCCATCCGTCTTGGGGGGAAACGCAGGTTTTGCAAATGCAGAATTAGAGAAAACAGATGGTTTTCCCAAGACAGAGGGTCTAGTCACTTTTTGCGCATTGGGTTGTCTTACAACAGGTTTGTTAACACTAGGTTCCACAATTTTCCCACCCATCTTAGCAACGAGTTTCTTCAACTCTGCTATCGCTATTTCCCTGTCTTGTAACTGATCTTTCAACCCTTTAATTTCTAAACTCTGTTCATTCATTTCTCGGAACGTTTGGAAAGTTTTTCTTGCAAGTTATTATCATGTGGAAAACTACCAACATCTTTTTGCAAAGCAAGTTCAAGAGAATGACAATGTTTTTGAAGGAAATCAGTTTTGTGTTGAAGTAACTCAAAATCCTTTTATCAACATTTTCTTTACGTTTCGAAAGCTCAAGTTCAAGACGCTCACATTCTTTGATTTTATCAAGATATTTGCATGCAACATCAGAATATTCATCGATATCAGCACAAGATTGAAGAGTAACACACAAAATATCTTTGGAGAGACATTCTTCTAAGAGTAGATCATATTCGTTTGAAAAATCTGATTTGTCATTTTGAAGTTCATCAGTTTCTTTTTCAAGAGACTCAACATATTTCAAATCATCAAACATTTTAGACCGAGTCAAATTTTCAAACTCAAGAACATCTTCTTTTATTATCTTCGTATTTGGTATTAAAAGTTCTATCACAAGCACAGTTATGTCGTGAGGAATCTCTGTTTTCTACTTGTCCATTTGACGTTTTTCCCAATCGCTTTCAACAATTGATTGAACATTATCAATGTGGTGTTTAAGAAAACCAAGTGTTTTTCCACTTTTGCTTTTAGAAGCATCTAGAGGCAAATAGTTAATATATTTAAAAACATTAGTTTTCCTCTTCGTGGCAAAAGCTTTTTTCCATTGAATTCTTCTTTGTTTGCATTCTAAAAACAATTCCTCATGAGACTTCTGTTTTTGTGGAGTGAAAAGACCATAAAGACTGTTTAGATAAGCATAGTTATATGGTGGTTTCACAAAATCTTTATTGACCGGTGATCTACTCTCCTCATCCCAAAGGGACGTGTCTTCACTATCGAGGTTAGCTACAGGGCAATCATGATCGGTCCATTCAGACTCATCAAGATATAAGTGAGGGTTAGCAGCTTGAGCTTGTTCGAGGTACTTGGGGCTTGCAAAACTAGGCTGACCCTTGAAAAACGACCGAGGTTCTATCATTCTGACGGTTTGAATAGAGTCATGTGTTTTATAAACAACTTTTTTCAAAAAATCAACTTGTTCTTCGAGATCCTTTACTTTTTCAGTATCTTTGCTTTGTCAATTTTTGAAATCTTGTTTTAATGTTTCAACTTCTTGTTTCTTTTCGTCAAGAATTTTAGAAGAATCGGTGGTATTCATAGAAAGCATTTGTTCAAGTTCATTAACTTTTGTTGTGGCAAGGTACGTTTTTTGACGTTCATCACTTAATAAGACATTAAATTGACATTTTTCTTTAGTTAATAAAGCTAGAGCTTCGTTGTATTTATTTTCAAAATCGTCCTTTTTAACGTTGATGACACGACTTTTGTACCCCTCAAGCTCTTTGGTCTTTTGAAGCAGCTCAGCTCTATAACTATCAATTGTCTCACTAGATTTTATAAGAGCGGCTTTGCTTTCATCAACGTTTTGAGTAAGCGTTGCGTTTGCCTTCTTTAATTACTTTTGACTCTTTCTATTTACATTGACATCTTTTTGTAAACTAGCAATTAAATTAGCAAGCGCGACACGCTCCTCGTCATCATACTCATTTGCATGTTGATCATCCTCAAACTCATTATTGACATGTCTGATGAATCGGGTGTGGTATTGCTATCAACCGTTTCCATCATACACGTGTTAGTAATTGTTGTTGGTAGATCACTATGCTCATGTGTATAACTAATAAGTGTGAAAACACTTATCCTTTTACCACTTATTTCCAATAATAACAAGACCAAAACGTGTATTTTATGTCGTAAATATCGGAATTGTGCGTGGTTTATGTTTTTATTGTGTTTTAGGACCAAAAGATGAAAAAGGAAGAAAACATGGGCTATCACGGGCTTTTATCGAAGAAAAAGACAAAAGACGAAGTCAAAAGATCGAGAGTGTAAAAAGAACGGAAGTCCAAGGCCTATTCTGAAGATTTATCGAAGAAAAAGTCTAAAGATGGAAGTTTAATGAAGTCGAAGAACTCAAGTCTAATAGAAGAAGAAAATTATAAGACAAGTTCAATTTACATCGACAAATTCCGAGACGACGTCGAGAAAGACAAAGAATTTAAATCGAGACGTGAAGAAAGAAAGAAAGAAGGAAACACATGTACCTTTCCATCTCCTATAAATACCCTCCTAAACACATTAGGAGGGTGGTTAGCTAGTTTTATTTTCCTTTCTTTAGTTTTTAGAGAGAGAAAGTTTTAACTTTCTCTCACTAAGTTTTCATCTTTTCTTCATTTTTATCTTTCAAGTTTAAGCTTCATTTCATCCTTGTATTTGGAATTCATCAATCAAAAGTTCAAGTTTAAGCTTTTAATCTTTAATCTTCTTCTACCTTTCTTGATTTTGGTTTATCCTTGATCCGAATGTTCTTGATTCGTGTTTGATTTTGATGTTTTTGTGATTAAAAAGTTTATCTTTTTATTCCCTACTAAGTTTTTATACGGTTTAAGCTTTAAGCTTGTTGTGCTTAATGGCTTATTTCGTATATAGCTTATTGTCCTTTAAGTTTTTCTTAAAAATTTAGTGTTTTTAAAGTTTGATTTATAAAGCTTGCTTAATTCATGTTTTGCAAGTCTTTAAGTTTATGCTTGTTTTTATCCGGTTAAGATTTGATTAAGTGCTTATTCATATTGCTTATTTTGGCTTATTCATTTTCGGCTTATTTGCTCTTTGATTTCCATCGTATTATGCTTAAGGGTTTTACCAGTTACGATCAAGTAAGTGTGATCGCATAAACCCCTAGGGTTTCTACTAGCGATCCATTACTTTGATCACCCAGTACGATCGTCACTACGATCACACTCCATAATCCTCACCACGATCACTTGTTGCGATCGTGGGTACGATCATTGAGTGCGATCTGTGGCTGCGATTGCTTGGGTGCGATCACTTGTTACGATCGCATTGAGTGCGATCACCTATACTACGATCACTAGGCTACGATCGACTGATACGATCGTAGGCTGCGATCACTGGGAGTACGATCTAAAGTCATGATCGTGGTGGAGTACGATCACCAGTTACGATCGCATTGATTGCGATCCAGGATACGATCAAGGACCACGATCGTATTGACTGTGATCCTATTTCATTTTTCGTTTTTATATTTTATTTAAATTTCAAATTTATTTTTCCCGCATTTTTACTTAGTGTTATTTTTAAACGAGTTTTGTCTTATTTTATTTTTACAAAGTTTTTAGTTTTACAAAGTTTTCAAGCTTTAAATTCATTACGTTTTAATTTCTAAAAATTGCACGCGTCCCGAAATCTCTGTTTTTACCAAGTGTTTTTCTAGTAATTTTTAGTTTAATTTTTAAAGCTTTTATTTTACTCAACGACATTTACATATTTGCTATTAGTTTAAAATAGATAATCAACCCATTTTATTTGTCCATCAAGAACGACTGAGTCGCACTAATTAACGATAATCAATTCGAAAAGACCAGAATAACGAATCTCTTTTATACTTGGTAAAACCTTGTATTAATCACCAAACACATTATATTCATCATCATGTTGTACCTTTTCAATTGGCTCGGTTTCAGAGATAGGACCATTATCATCTTCAGTGATGTTAAGGACCTCATGAATCTTTGCCATGTATGAATAATGTGCCTCGAGTTCTTGGTCGGAGAGTTCATCATTTGTGTCGTCAAGCATTTCTCCTTCCTCAGCTGATAACTTGATTCCAGCTTCCATTTTCTTGCACAGCAGCATCTTTTCCTTATGATAACCATAATCTTTAACCCTCTTTGGCTGTCTGCATTCCCTAGCCAAATGCCCAAAACCTCTGCAGTTAAAACACTGAATCCCACTTTGTTGCACAACTTGAGTACCAACAGTTTCCCTATTTCCAACAACAGTAGCAACCCTCTGATTATCATACCTAGGTTGTCGATCATACTTTGGAGGACTCTCAGCACGCCGTCGTGTATCATACCTTGGAGGACTCTATGCATAAGTGTTCCTCGGGTTTGAAGATGTTCGAAGGTTGTTGTTGGTGGGTTTGTAATTTTTCTTGTATTGCTTCATAATGAAAGCCATTTGTTGCTTGAATTCCCTATCCTTTTGAGCTACTTCTTCATCACTGTCGTCTTCGGATGATTGCTCAAGTGTGGGTGATGGTGCTCTTGCAACTTCTTTGCCTCGGGATCTTGTTGGAGCATGTGACTTGGAGACAGTGGATGATCGTGGTGATGATGATTGAGTAGAGTAGGTCTTTGAAGTACGAGAGTGATAATCTGGGTAATGTTGAGTGGTAGACACCAAAGCAAGTGGATTGGAAACCTTTGCAACTCGTTCAGCTCGAAGTTCATTTGCCTCATTTTGAAATTGTTTCAAAATGTCAAAGAGCTTGTGATATGAAACTTCGTCTAACTTTTGTTGTTGTTTCACCAAGGTGACAAACCGTGTCCACTCTAGTTAAAGTTGCTGTAGAAATTGGACATTGACTTGATTGGTGGAAACTTGCAAGTTGTTTCGGATCATATCATTCATCATTTTGTAGAATAGGGAGTAATAAGAATCAATTAATTCCCTATCCTTTGATGTAAACTTGCCAAAGTTCCAAAACATCTTAGTTTTCACATCTTGTTTGTTAAGTGATTCACCTTGTTGCAATCTTTCAATAGCCGTCCACATTTCTTGAGCAGTAGGGCATGCATCAACCGTGGAATAAATATCATCTCCAATTCCACTGAGAATTAAGTAGATTGCTTCTTTCTCAGCGTCAAACCAAGCACGGTTCTCTGGTGTGAGGTCGTTCCTCTTTTCATCACGTTCATAAGCGCGTTGTTCTTCGGTGGTGTCTATGGCTGGAACTCTAGGAACTTGAATCCTTGAGAGTTTATAGGGTCCTTCCAAAATACATTGCCTTAAAGCATCACCGTTAGGTTTTGTGTCAAGATAACGCAGAAAACGGGATTGCCATTGATCATATCGACCCGACACAAGCATTAGTGGTCTTTCTTTGTTACCTGCCACTATTATGTTGTTGTTCGTCACACGATATTCGGTAGTAGAATCCATCTCAATATTCTCTGAAATGATGAAGTGAATATGGATCTTAAGTAGATGTTATAGTGATTGAGTCGTGGATGAAATTCTGAAAATTCCGATTTTTTCTCAGTCCGACAATAAATTCCTCAGTCCGACAAAATGGTAGGCTGGAAAAATTTTGTATCGCCAAATTTTGAAATTGAGTTGGAAATAACCAAAAACTAGTATAGAAAAAATTTGATTTTACTTGACCTAAAAAATACTCAAACACAATTTAACCAAACAGATCTCAATATCCCATCGCAATGTTGACCCATCACAATGTTGTCCCATCGCAATGACATGTCGCAATATCTGTCGCAATGACCTGTCGCAATATCCTGTCGCAATGACCCCTATCGTAATAACCCTGTCGCAATAACCCTGTCGCAATGAACCCTGTCGCAATGACCCCTGTCGCAATATTCCTATTGCAATGACCCCTGTTGCAATATTCCTGTCGCAATATCAAAAACAACACCAATCGCAATATGAATCGCAATGTTGATCGAAATGATAAACCCTCGCGTATTGCGATGGAAGGCAAGGTTTTTCTGTCGCAATGTGGGTACTTTTCCGAAACTTTAGGTAAAAAATGAGATTTTTCGCCAAGAAAAAACATGATTTTACCCAAACCAAAGCAACCAAATCCCTACCACAACTATGTAGGAGATGTGTATCAAGATTTAGAGCACGGAAAACACAAAAAATTTGAATTCGAGAGATGAAATAGAGATTAAATCTTACGAATCAAATAAAAACACCACAACCAATCACAAATCTACCCCATGGCGATTGATACCAATTGTTGTCCCATAGATTTCGTGATGATTAAACAAGAAAGAAAGGTAGAAGATAGATGAATTCTAGAGAGAGAAAGTAGTGAGAGAAAGTAGAGAGAATGGTTGGAAGTTTTTGGAGGATTAGATTAGAGAGATTAAAATGAAATGACCAACACCCTTCCTAACATGCTAGGAAGGGTATTTATAGTCCACCCACATGCGGGCTTGGTTATGGACTATAGTCTAATGGGTCGGGCTTTCCTTTTGGGTTTTGGTTACTTATTAATGAACCTTAGCTTAAAGTTAAGCCCGTAATACACTAACCTACTACCTATTACAACATTCTAATATACGATCCATAATAAACATATGACCGAGCATTCTTGTTTGACTTAATATTTTGAGGCTAACAATATTCGTTGTCTGTATCCATTTTTGATTGAACATTAGTGTGTATTTCACACACACACATATTAAATACTTAGCTCTCATTTTTCTTTTTCTACTGTGTGTTTCACACACACTCACACACAGTTAGTTAGAGATTAGCTTAAAGTCTTCCATTTTTCAGTTTCAACCTTTCTAGTGTGTAATCCTAAAACACACTAGATCAGTTAGTTAGTTAATGCAATTAGAGAATGTAACAAATTCCTTCATTAACGAAAATTCAGTTTTCATCTCAAATCCCTCTTAAATCTTTTCAAGTTCTGAATATTGCTTCATCTCATGTTCTAGTGATGAACGTGGCTGTTATCCGTGATGTTGATAGAGTTGAGATGATAGCTTAAAGTTCCTGTATTAGTTTCATAGATGAACTCGCTTATGTTAATAGTTCGTTAGTGTTTGGGATTGCTGAAAGAAGAAGCTAGTGATTCATTCTGTTGTGAAGTTGTTGCTAGTTGATTTTGTTGAAGATTTGAATCGTGTATTGATATTTGTGAATTGATTAGAGGAAGCATTAATGTGGATCAGTAGCACGATTCGTTAATATTTAAACTATTAACGAAAATATGATAAATCTACTTGAAGGAAATTGATTGTAAACACGGTGTTCCTATATCTATCATCTCGAACCGTGACAGTCGTTTTGCGTCAAATTTCTAGAGATCCCTTCAGGAATCATTGGGGACAAATTTGGATATGAGCACTGCTTATCATCCTCACCCGATAGTCAGAGTGAAAGGACGATTCAAACGTTGGAAGACATGTTGCGGGATTGCGTGATTGACGTTGGTAGTAGTTGGGATAAAGACTTACCATTGGCAGAGTTCTCCTATAATAATAGTAATCATGCTAGCATTAAAGTCGCACCTTTCGAGGCTGTTGTTCCCTAATTTATTCACTTCACCATGGTTGATTATATGATTAATCAGGAAATAAAGATAGAAAATAGATGGATTCTAGAGAGAGAAAGTAGTGAGAGAAAGTAGAGAGAAGGAAGTGATTAACTTGTGAAATTAGATTAAGAAAAAATGAACATCCACCACCCTCCTAACATGCTAGGAGGTTGCTTATATAATCCACCCACATGCGGGCTCTCTAATGGACTATATTGTTTTGGGTCGGGCTTGAATAAATGCTTAGTGCCTTGAAAGAGGCCTTTTAAGCTAATCATCAAGCCTGTAATGTCACGACTATTTTAACTAACTATTACAACGTTCTAATAAATATTACAATATAAACCTATGACCGAACATTCTTGTTTGACTCAATAATTTGAGGCTAACAATCTCCCCCAATGTGAGGTCATTCCTCTTCGATATTTCGAGTTCAATGGAGATTATGAATTTCGTCATAAATGAGTCGTGAACATGTAATAGTAGTGTTGTTCCTTCATGCTGTGATCTTTGAGCCTTTGTCGTTGTCTTTCGACTTTGTCTTTTATCTTGAGATCTTCAAATCATTCTTGACTTGTCTTTGCCATCTTGCGATCTTGTGTCTTTATCCACATGCTCATATATTGCATAATCTTGAAAGCTTGCTAACAATCTCCTTTGAAGAGAGGTCATTAATCATCAGATTTGCGGAAGTCTTTAGCTTTCTTGATTGTTGAATGTATTTGGGCATGAGTATGTGGTTTTGAATCTTTGACTTTGCTGCGTACACCGTAATGTTACCTTCTCGAGACAAAACTTAGACACGGACTGAATGGCTTTGACGTTCGTCCTAAATCGGTAGCGTTTTACCTCTGGTCGGTGAAGACCGTTACACGATATTAAATATCGTACCTGTGATTAGGTAGATTCAATTAAGAACCTCCTTGACAGGGTTTCGCGGCTGTACTAGCCGTTCTCTTTACTCGATCGTCTCAAAGCAAGACTGTGAACGTAAAGAGAACAAGATCATTGTCAATCATAAGCCCCAAAATTAAACCAACTCATACAAGTAATTTGTGTTAAACTCAATCTCCTATTATTCCTAATTGTATCTCTAGATTTTATTTGTCATTCACCCAAAGGCTCATTTGACTTTATTTGATATTGTTAGTCTAAAAATGAAGGCAAAAACGGTGTAAACTCAACACTCAAAACCTAACCTCGACTTCAAAAACCGTTGTCACTAAAGAAAGCCCACATCAAGGATAACTTAACAAGATTTGAGGGATAAATCCCCGGACCAGAAATTTGGCTAATAGGACTACTTAAAAGCAACAATAAAAACCTCCAAAGTCAATTATGACCTCATTAATGGAGTTAGCAACAATTACATCATATCACCTTGTGGCTCTTTAAGATGCAATTGTGCTCCTTATTTAAAATCCACACCCGAAGGCTCCTTGGACAAAAATAAGGGAATTGACATCACCATCCCACCTTATGGCTCATGATGATGAAGCAATTTTTATTCAACACGTCCCCTTGCCATACACCCTAAGGCTCTAATGACAAGGTTAGTGCTACATGACTCCCACCCGAAGGCTCCAAGAGAACATGTTTTTATTTATTCTTCTTATTAATATGATATGTATAGTAAGCCAAATTTCCGCAATCCCATGATCAAAAGTTCATGACGCTGACAGCCTTAATGTGTTCTCACTTTAATTACAAGGGAAGAAAAAGAAGGAGTTACGAGTTGAGATATTAAGCCTAAACCGCTAAAAACTTCATTTATTAAGCAATTAATATTCAAGCGTGAAAAATAAATACGAGGAGATTAAATCAAACACAAAAATACTTGCACAAAGAAGAGTTGATTTTAGAAACTTACGATTGAACTCTATCATCTCTTGTTCTCCATATTATAAAATTCCAAAAATATGAAATCAATGGATACTTAGCCTATTAAATCAAAGTTTTGGATTTTCAAGTCATCAATAGGATCTTGCATCTTCTTATACTTTTTCAAGTTTTAGAATTTGCGTTTTAAAGATCCCTTGATAAACGACTTTCTAGGATCAATTATAGGAACTTGCGAAAAGTTCTTGTTCTTAACCCATATGAGTTAAGACTTTCGCGTTTTAAAGCTCCCTATATAAAAGCCTAGCAAAACTTAATTCAAACACGTTAAGGAAAAGCTAAGGTAAAAACCGAGTCGAGTCAAAAACTATTTTTATTTTCACCAACGGAAAGCCTACATTTGTGTCAAAAGCACTTATGTTCTTTATTAAAACTTAAAAATAACACTAAAAATTTAAAAAAAAATTTGAAAAATGAGAAAAACAATACGTTTAGACACGACAAAAGCAATTGCAAGCGATTATATCGATTGACTCCCCCATGCTAAAACCAAACATTGTCCTCAATGTTTCTTAGCTCAAGAATAACACCCCTTTGCTAAAACAAGAAGAGTATAATGCAAAATCCTAACATGGAAAGAGCACGCAAATCTATAAGCCGTTTATTAGTTATGCCTCAAGATAAAACGTTAGTCGATAAAAACCAAGGGATAAAGAGTGTGCCCCTTTTTGGCAATCAAAGATTGTAAGATCAAGTGGATCGGCAAAAACCGAACACGAGAGTCTTCAAAAATTAGGGTCATACCTAAGATTCACAACACAACAAAACACGAGCATGAGCTTGAAAGATCAAGCCTTATTAGTGTTAGAAAATAGAAAAAAGATAGAATGTATGGGACTCCCCCACAAGGCACCTCATTTTTGTTAACCGAGTCATGAGCTCGACTCGATCCCCGCATTCATTGGTCCTTAGGGAAAGTTTGAAGATCCAGAACAACCTCCGTAGGTATGTACCCTCCAAAGTAATGTTTAACACGATGACCATTCACCTTAAAGTTAGGCCCGTCTTTTTGAGCTAGCTCAACGGTGCCATAAGGGAAAACTTGCACAATAGTGAATGGTCCGGACCAACGGGATTTAAGCTTGCCCGAGAAAATCTTAAGTCTAGAGTTGAATAAGAGGACTTGATCACCAACATTGAAAATACGGTTTTTGATCTTAGAGTCATGAATCCTCTTAGTCTTCTCTTTATAGATCAAAGAATTTTCATAAGCTTGATCCCTTAATTCACTTAGTTCATTCAATTGAACCTTGCGATGATCACCCGCGGTCCTCAAATCAAAGTTACAATGCTTAAGAGCCCAATACGCCTTATGTTCGAGTTCAATTGGCAAGTGGCATGACTTTCCGTAGACCAACCTAAATGGTGTACAAGCAATTGGCGTCTTGTAAGCCGTACGGAAACCCCGCAAAGCATCGTCTAATTTATCCGACCATGAAGTGCGATTTTCTCCAATAGAACGCTCCAAAATCCTTTTAAGAGCTCCGTTTGAAACCTCCACTTGACCACTCGTTTGAGGGTGATAAGCCGTAGAAAGTCGATGAGTGACACCATATTTCTTTAGAACTTTTTCAAATCGTTCATTACAAAAATGGGTCCCACGATCACTTATAATAGTCCGCGGAGTTCCAAACCTAGCGAAGAGTTGTTTCAAAAAGTTCACCACAACTCGAGCATCATTCGTGGGCAAAGCCTTAGCTTCAACCCATTTAGACAAATAGTCCACGGCTACGAGAATATACTTATTTCCTTTCGAATATGGAAATGGCCCCATAAAATCGATCCCCCACATGTCAAAGATTTCACAAACTTGGATAATGTTTTGAGGCATTTCATCCCTTTGTGAGTTCTTTCCTTGACGTTGACAAGCATCACAAGTCTTGATCAAGTCTTGGGCATCACGATATATGGAAGGCCAAAAGAAGCCGGCATCAAAGACTTTCTTCGCGGTGGCGTTGGCACCATGATGTCCCCCGGTGGGTCCCTCATGACAAGATTTAAGGATATCTTGAGCTTCTTTGCCAAACACGCACCTACGAATCACTTGATCCGCGCACACACGAAACAAATAGGGGTCGTCCCAAAAGTAATAGGATATATCCTTGAAAAACTTTCGTTTTTGTTGGGACGACATACCCTTGATCACAAACTTCCCCGCATGGTAATTTGCAATGTCCGCAAACCATGGGGTACTATCATCACCACGAAAAGCAATCATACCAAGCGTCTCGAGAGGAAATGTTTCATTGATTTCCTTGTTTTCTCGATCGCTTTGGTGAGGATTCTCAAGTCGAGATAAATGATCGGCCGCGAGATTCTCGGCTCCTTTTTTGTCTAGAATTTTGACATTAAATTCTTGAAGGAGGAGAATCCACCGGAGCAACCTCGGCTTAGCATCTTGTTTATTAAGAAGATATTTGATAGCCGAGTGGTCCGTATACACTATGGTTTGAGACAAGATGAGATATGGTCTAAACTTTTCAAAAGCATACACAACGGCAAGTAACTCTTTTTCTGTTGTAGTGTACTTTGTTTGAGCATCCGTCATAGTCTTACTTGCATAGTGTATAGGCAAGAAATATTTTGACTTACGTTGCCCCAAAACCGCACCTACCACATAATCACTAGCATCGCACATAATTTCAAAAGGTAGGTCCCAATCCAGAGCAACTAAGATAGGAGATTCGGTTAATTTCCTTTTAAGCATCTCAAAGGCTTGAATACACTCATCCGAAAAGATAAAAGGAGTCTCTTTTTCCAAAAGATAGGTCATAGACCGAGCTATCTTATAGAAGTCTTGTATAAAACGTCTATAGAAGCCGGCATGGCCGAGAAAACTCCTAACTCCCTTAACGGTGGTGGGTGGAGGTAATTTGGCGATCACGGCGATTTTAGCCCTATCAACTTCAATATCGGCCTTAGAGATCTTATGTCCTAACACAATTCCCTCTTTGCACATGAAGTGACATTTTTCATAATTAAGCACAAGATTCGTTTCCTCACAACGTTGCAACATTCTTTCAAGGTTAGAGAGACATGAAGTGAAAGATTCCCCAAAAACCGAGAAGTCATCCATGAAGACTTCCATGGTTTTCTAGATCATATCATGGAAAATGGCCATCATACACCTTTGGAATGTCCCCGGAGCATTGCATAGTCCAAAAGGCATTCGACGATAAGCAAATGTTCCATAAGGACAAGTGAATGTGGTCTTTTCTTGATCACGAGGGTCAATGGGGATTTGAAAATAGCCAGAAAATCCATCCAAAAAGCAATAGAATTCATTCCCCTCTAGTCTCTCTAACATTTGATCCATAAAAGGTAATGGAAAATGATCCTTCCTAGTGGCATCATTAAGTTTCCTATAGTCAATACAAACACGCCAACCGGTCACAAGTCTAGTAGGAATCAATTCATTATCCTCATTAGTAACAACCGTCATTCCTCCTTTCTTTGGAACACAATGCACGGGACTAACCCATGGGCTATCCGAGATAGGGTAGATCATTCCAGCGTCTAGAAGTTTAGTGACTTCCTTTTTGATCACCTCATGAATCTTTGGATTGACCCTTCTTTGATTTTGGATAGCGGGTTTATAATCATCCTCCATTAGAATTTTATGAGTACAAAATTTTGGATCTATACCCTTAATGTCGGAGATTTTCCATGCAATTGCCCGTTTATGTTTCTTAAGCACTTTAATAAGTTCATCCTTTTCATTTTCCTTTAATCCCTTAGCAATAATCACCGGTAACTTATCCGTTCCTTCAAGAAAAGCATACTCCAAATGAGTGGGAAGTTCCTTAAGTTCTAATTCGGGTGCTTCCTCAATAGATGTTTTCACTTTTGTTTCATTTTCACTCACAACTTTTAATTCCATAGGTGGTGATTCAAAAGGATCCATATTCAACAATTTTCAATTAACGTAATATCTCCCTCGGGATCAAAATTCTCACAATCAAACTCACTAGGATCGAATGGTTTGCTAAGGTAATCATCAATTTCCTTATCGATTTTTGAATGACCATTATTCTCAAGCTCTTCAAGAACGAAGTCCCCTCCCTCAAATGGAGTGAGTGGAGGTTTAGCCAAAGAGATAATAGGATTCAACGAAGTGGATTGCCACTTTTAGAAGAAGCCGAGAATCCAAGCACTTCTTGAGAATATTCTTCACAAGCAACATCAATCACATTGATTTGATTAATTGATTCCTCGTAATACTTGGAAAAATATTTAGTGTTATCACCAACATCAAGTGTAACACTTTCATCATCAAAACGTAAAGTCAACTTCCCCGCTCTCATGTCAACTATAGAACTAGCCGTCATTAAAAACGGTCTTCCCAAAATTAGTGGTACACGAGAATATTCGGGATAATCGCAAACTACAAAGTCCGTTAGAAAGACGAGTTTCCCTACTTTGACAAACACGTCCTCGGCTATACCTTTTGGAAAGGTGGTTGATCGATCCGCTAGCTCGAGAGTCATCTTAGTAGGTGTAAGCTCGGGAAGTGATAACCTTTTCCACACGGAAAGAGGCATCAAATTAATGCTAGCGCCAAGATCGGCTAATGCTAAGCATTCTTCCATATTAGGGAACTCACATGGTATCAAAAACTTGCCCGGGTCTCCAAGCTTTTTGGGAAGCTTTTGTGTAAGAACCGCGGAACAGTTAGCATCTAAAGATGTAGACACTTCAACCAGTTTCCTTTTATCGTTCATCAATCTCTTAATAGTCGAAGCAAACTTAGGCATGTAAAGCAATGCATCCGCAAAACTAAGATTAATATGAAGATTCTTAAACATTTCTAAAAAAGTAGCCATTTGAGCATTGGACTTTTCGCGGAGCTTCTCTTGGTTAAGTCTCGAAGGGTAGGGTAGTGGAAGCTCGGGTTCTGGAATAGGCAATTGGTCAACCTTTGGTGGAATAGGGATTTCCTTTTCTTTAACCACCTCGGGTTCTTGCTCCACTTCCCTCACCGGAGAGGTACTCACATGTGGAAGCAAAGGTCCGTCTAAAGCTTTCCCACTACGTGTGGTTATAGCTTTCATCTCACCCTTCGGGTTTGGAATGGTGTTGCTAGGTAAGCCACCCGAAGAAGAGGAAGGTTTGGTCATAAAAGATTCAAACATCGAAAGCAATTTATTTTGACTTTGTTCCATACTTTGTTGCATACGGTTTTGGTTTTGCTCTAGCCTTTGTTTATTAAGCTCAATCTTGTTATTTTGCCCTTTAATCGTATCTTGAGAATCGAGTTTCAAAGTATTAATTTTCCCTTGAATGTTGTTTTGAAAAGCTTTCAAATTTGCCTCATTTGACTTGATATAGCTTGACAACTCATTTTGGTTATTGTGCAAGCCTTGATTGTTTTGATTAGAATTAAACCCATTTCCTTGATTATAATTCCGTTGGTTAACACGGTTAAATATATTCCCATTATTTCCATTGTTGTACCTATTTTGAACCGGTGGAAAACTCGGTGGAGCAACATGATATTGACGAGGAACTTGACCGTTGGAGCCATAAGTTCCCGTCGCGGCAAAAGCACTAGCTTGATCAAACCCCGTAGTTGAACAAGCATAATTAGGATGTGCTCCACCACATGATACACAAACATTCTCAACCATATTAATCGATCCATGAGGATTCTTCCTAAGCTCATTCAAAATCATGTCAACCTTAGAGTCCAATCTAGCAATCTCGGGATTAAATGAATTCACATTGGAAACACCCGGTGTGTTTCGTGAATGTTGTGCTCTAGACTTATTCTCAATTATACCCCACGCGTCTCTCGGTGTTTTTCTTAAAAGATTACCACCCGCGGCGGCATTTAAAGAATTTTGTTCAATCATATTAAGACCATTATAAAAAGTATTGATTTGATGCAATTCCGAGAAACCGTGGTGTGGACATTGTCTTAACAAATCTTTAAACCTTTCCCAAACAACCCCAAACGATTCATGCACTTTTTGTTCAAATCTAGTGATCTCGTTCTTAAAGTGTGTTGTTTTGGATGGTGGAAAGAAATAATTCATGAACTTAGATACTAAATCATCCCATGTTAAAATCGAGCCCGGTGGTTCTTTCTCATACCAAATCTTAGCGTTACCCTCGAGCGAGTACGGAAAAAGCATGAGCTTAATCGCGTCATTCGGCACATCTCTAAACTTGAGAGTCGAGGTAATTCGAAGAAAATTCCGAATGTGAGAATGCGGGCTATCGGTCTCATTGCCATGAAATTGGTCGGCACGAATGAGCGATAATAGACCCGTCTTAATCTCAAAATGATCCGCCAAAATAGCCGGCACAACGATTGCTTCCCCATACCCTTCGGTGGGTGCACGGAGCAATTCCTCCATTGTTCGGTTATCGGACATCTCTACAACAATAGGTGGAAGCTCGGGTTCCACTATTCGTTGTTGACGATTTCTATTTCAACGAGGAATATTTTCAAGCCTATTAAAATCAATCACAAGTCGAGAAGAACGTAATTGCATACACTACAATGACGAGAATTTAGAGGATTGAATAAAAGAAATTAGAAAAGAAGAAGATTATTTTTGGTATTGCTCAATCAAAAATGATCGATAAAAACAAGGAATAAGGATAACTACTATGGAAGTAAATTACCCTCGGTCGACTTTGAAACGATAGGTGAAAACCTAAACGTCTCTAAGTTCAATAAGTAAACTACAAAAATAAGATTTATTACTACTTGAGTTGGCAAACCAATAATCGGTCGTCCCTCTCAATATACGCACAAGCAAGCGGGGAAACGAGGTGGCACAAAGCACTTAAAAACCTTTTTCCTTAGACGGCCTTTTATAGCACGTCGCCTTATACCCACCTTATAGTTTGTATAAATCGAGTTCAAACTTCTTATTAGTATTTATCTATTTTGCCTTTTTATTTTTGTTTTGGATTCGAATACAATAGCTAGGTGATGAAATCCCAACTAAGGTCTTATTTGAAAGGTAGGTAAATTTATTGTTCTACGTAATACAATATATTAATCACAAAAAACGAGAAAAACGATACATGCTATATAATAGAAAAATAACAAAACTTTCCGAGGACGGAAAGGGTCTTCAAATCAACGATTAACAAATCTCCACGAAACGAATCGTACACAAGATCCCCGGCAGCGGCGCCAAAATTTTTGATATGATCGTGATAGTATGTGATAATTAGATACGTTATAGGGTAAATTAGAAAATTACCTTTAGGAAAAAGTAATAGACTAAAATTACCAAAGACGAATTCAATTAAACACGATGGTGAACCAAGTTCGTTGTACACGAAGATCGAGTGAATTTGAGACGTTTTGTTTCGATTTGGACAATTGATTCGAATTGGTTTTCGGTTTTTAAAACTAAAATTAATTCTACCATTTTAAAGCTAATTAATCCTAAGTGCATGAATCGTTCTCCGTATTTTATTTAATCTAAAAAAACAATTATTAAAAATTAACACTACTTAAAAATTTAAACTATTTATAAATTCTATTTAATAAAAACTTATCTCATTAAAATACTTTTACACTATTTTAAAAATCTATTTAGGAAACCATATTATTAAAACTTTAAATTAATTAAAATCTAATTATTATTTAAAAACTAATTTTTACTAACTAATTAAATTTATAAAAATTAATAAAACATTTTTTTTTAATTTTTTTTTTATATTTTTATTTAAACAAATAATTTGAGCCTATTTTATAGAAAAAAATAATTTATTAGAAGTAACTATTATAACTTTTTATTTAAAAACTTTAAACTTACAAATTGACGAAATACGTTTATAAAACACACAGGCCAAAAAACAAAGAAACGTATATAATATTCATAGTGTGAAACAATAATAAAAAGTGTGGTCAGCACAGTTGGCTGAGGCGTTTGGCCTTTGAGTGACAGGTCTCGAGGTCGAGACTGGTGGATGACTAATATTTGTTATGTATTTTCTTTTTCAGGAAATCAACACTACAACAGTTAAGAAACAAACAGTAATAACAATTCAATGATAATACAGCAAGAACCTACAGGAAAAACAACTCTCAATCAATTTTGGCAGTAACCTAAATTACACTAGACAATCACACAATAAACATTCAGTAGTCAAACACAAATTCAGTAACAAGGAAAAGTAAACAGAATGGCAGATAAGAATTCTAACGAACACCAGCTAAATGACAATAAGCAAAAGAAATTGCAGCAATCCAAACTCACAGCAGTAGCAACAAACACACACATTAATAAACAACTTGCAGCACCAACAAAGTGAAGAAAATTTTACCAACACATCGAATAACAACGACATACGTAGCTATATAAACTTACAAAACACATATCAGGAAGTAAAATTAGCATTGAAATTAAACATGCAGAAATCACGTAACAAAAACATCAAGTAAATGCATACCCCTCAATAATACCAGCAGATCAGTGAGCCAATCACAGTATCACTACAACTCTAATGCAGTTTCATAAATCATGATACAAATACTCGACTATGGTAGACTAAAGAACTCTAGTTCCATACTTCTAGCTCATTTAAAAAATATGTTGAGACAACAAAGCGTTAAATCAGTAAACCCTATTCATACAGCAATCAATATCAGCAAGCTACTTCAAACCACATCAGCAATAAAACTAAGTAAACAATTCTAAATCTCGGACAAACAATTCTTTAAACATGATCAGTAAAAAAACATTAACAAAATAAAACCGAAACAGATTACCAAAGTAACAAATCTTATCAGTTTTCATTTCATACAAATAAAACTGTAGTACTATCACTCAGATTCACAGTATAATCAGAACAAGCAGATAAATCAAAACTCTAAGCAGATAAAGCTAACTCAAAACTTACTTAAACTTAATCTAATGAGCAGACTTATTTAATCTCTAAAAAAACATAAACATAGCAAATCCAAAACACACTGTATCTAACACATTTCTATAACATTAACAGGACTGCAACAAATCCAAACTCGCAATATTCAACCAAACTAAAACAATATTCACCATAACACGTCATTGAAGTCTTGAACCGAAAAGCACCACGAAAAACCATAGTATTTCGAACCAGAAAGTATTGACATGAACTATCACACATTCACGAACCAGTTTCAATTTAATTATTTATCCAGTTGGATAAATAAATATCCTTTTTAACTCTTGAATATTCACTCAATCTATGGATTTAAGCTTAAATGAACATTCAGCACTTATAATATCAAATTCAAATTTAGAAGTAATTATTCTAACAGTAAAATAACTCGACAACTTTTAGAAGTAAAGGAAAACTAAAATATAACTTTTATTAATCTCAAAGAAACATTACAATTAATTAAAAACAAATTCTAAACTAAATTTAACATTATAACATTAGAGAAAAAAGATAATGATTACAGATTAAGAAGAGGGTATTTATAGTTGGACCTGAGGGTGGGGGGTTGAGTTGTTGGTGAAGAGAAACGATCTTGAGTCCTTGGATGATCTTCTTAGCCTTCTCTTTCATCCTTGTTATGATCCAAGGGCTGTGATTTGCCCTTGGTCACACGGATTGCCAACATGGCACAATTTGTGTTAGTTTGATGTTGAGGTGTCAGGCCTTGGACCAATAGCGTGCCTTTGATGACGAATTTGGGTGCCACGCTGGAGCTTGGTACTAAGCATCTTCCTCCCTGAAGATTAGGGTTCTTGGAACCAACTTTCCCTTTCCCCCTTTTGTGAACCAGATACACTTCTCTCGTTTCTTTATTTTTTTCTTTCTTTGTCTATTTGACCAAAATGCTGACCAAAAGAGTATAAAAACTCTACCGTATATTACTCTTAGCTTTCATGGGCCTTTGAACCCAAATTAATATAACCCCCACCGTTTCTTCTTTTAATTTGGGCTTGGACCAAATCTTAAATTACTTCCCACGTCTTTATTTAGTAAATGGGCCTTAATTGGGTTTTTTTCTCCATAAGTAAATAACTTGTTTCATAATTGGGCTTTCAGGCCCATTAACCCAAAAGTGGGACCCACTTGGCCCAAAAACTTCATAAATAATTAAATCCGCTAAAATCGAACTTGACATTGGCTTTGTTGATCCTTTCTTCAAACTTCGTGTCGGTTTTGCCAGTTTTCGCGAACTTTGGTACCTACACATAACAAACAACAAACAAGCATATACAAGGCAATAATTGAACATTTTATGCTTTTATTCATTGTTTTTAGATACAAATGATATGAGTAATTACACTCATATCAAGCAATAATAGTATGATTAACCTCTTTAAGAAGTTTTCCATTAGAGAAAAACTCCCGAATAGCACATGTAAACTCATCACCCACAATATCCCAAGACTTCTTAAAAAACGCAGCAGTAAAACCATCCGGCCCAGGCGCTTTATCATCACTCATGGAGAATAACGCACTCTTAATTTCAGAATCAGAGATGACTCTAACCATATGGGCAGATTTCTGAGCACCAAGCTTTCGAACAAACAAATCAGACGTATTAAAAGAACCTGAAACACTTGCCTGACCAAGAAACTGCTCGTAATGAGCAACGAAAGCTCCAGGCACAGCATCTCCATCATGAAGCACACTATGAGAATCACGAACCATTTCAATACGATTACGAGCCGCCCTACTCTTAACTGAGTTATGAAAATAAGCCGTATTTGAATCACCTGCATCAAGCAATTCAATTTTAGATGTCTGACGTAAAAAGCGTTCCTCATCAAGAGAAGCTTCCTTAAAAGCAACTAGATAATGAGCATGCTCTTCTTTCAACAACACATTGGATGGGTCTCTATCAAGGGCTTGTTGAACAGCATCTAATTCCACACGTAGTCTAGTAACACGATCATGAAGATTACCCTGTTCAAACAGCAGTTTACGAAATGGAGCCTTTAAACCTTGTAAGCATTTAACAAGCCTAAACATAGCACAACCATGAACATTAGCCAACCATCCGTTAGCTACCAATGCATTAAAACCCTCCTTATGCACAAGAAAATTACTGAATTTAAAAGGTTTAGGCTTAGGTTTGCTAATTGTAGGGATTCGTAACACAGAAGGAGAATGGTCAGAAATCCTGTAAGGTTGGAATATTGCAAAACAACCTGGAAACTCATCAAGAAACTTAATGTTAGACATAATCCGATCAATCTTTTTGAGAATACTATCATCACCCTGTGGTTTCTCATTCCAAGTCAAATGTAAACCTGTAGCATTAACGTCCATAACTTCCATAAGATTAACACACTCCTTGAATTCCCGCATGGCAATATTAGGAGTGTAGCCGCCGCATGAGTGATCCTCAATATTAAGAGCAGCATTAAAATCACCCAAAACAGCCCATGGCTTATCCCGCATAAAAGTAGCATGAGCAACAAAATTATTCCAAAGAACACGCCGATGGATATAGTAGTTATCAGCATAAACGAAAGAGCAGAACAAAGTACGGTTATCCATACGCGTTTTAACCTGACAATGCATAACTTGACTTGTTTGAGACAACACCATAACATCCACATTATCATCATTCCATCCAAGAATTATACGTGTCCCTTTAGGACACAAACCACCATTTGACGTCCACTTCCATCTGCTAAAAATCTTACGACACATATCATAAACACCCGAAGCATCAACATGAGACTCCAAGATAGCACAAACACTCAGATTATTTTCATTAATAACCTGACGAACCTCTATTCTTTTAGGGGATTGGTTCAGACCCTTTATATTCCATGAGGCTATACTAAACATTTAAAACATTCGTGGCAGGAGTGCTTGCCCCTGATTGAGAATTAAGAAGATTAGCAGATTCATCATAAATGTTTTCAACCTCATCATCATCATCATCTCCACTTAGGTCACCTATATCCCCTGAAAGAGTCCCAAATGAATTCGAAGTAGAAACGCCACTTACCACAGATTTACCTTTATTTGAACTACTAGTATGCAACCCAGATTTGGTACCACTATCAACTTTGCTATTATCATGTTTAGATGCATTCGAAGTCTTACCAGGATTAGATGAGTTATCATGTATATGAGCACCAGAAGTAGACGACTTCGGACTAAAAGTAAAAGGAGTACCAACCTGGAAGCCTTGCTTAACGGGACACCTCTCGGAATCTGGCTTCCTTTCTTTCCTTTGTTGTTATGCTTTCTACTACGAACTTGTTGAAATCCATCATCTTGTTCATGTATAACTTTAGGTGCCACTTTAGGGATAACACGTTTAGGACAAGTTTCAGCCGTATGACCAAAGATATTACATGTAGGGCATCTAGGCGGCTTCCACTCATATTCAACTTTAATAGTTTCCTTAGTAAACCGCTCATCCTCCAAATTAGGAACACCAATAGTAATTGTCTCATGTAAATTACAATCAGATTTAATTTCAATTAAACAGCGAGCAAAACTACTACGACCCCAAGATTCTTTACACATAGTGCTAGTAAAAGAATTAAGCATAATAGGCTTACCAAGATATGTAGCAATCGGACTAATACCCTCTTCCTCAAACACTTGAAGAGGCACATCATGAAGTTTAACCCACACAGAAATACAGGTAAATTCTTCTTTACGAAGGCTAGTCTTCATAGTATACCTCTTAAGAATAATGGGAGAATTACGAATCATCCATGGTCCACCTTCCAACACAGCTTCATAACCAGATTGTGCATCAAATTGAAAGAAAAAGAAACCATTGGAATTCATCATGATCCTTTTTAACCCAAATTTAGCCCAATTAGTTTTAGCATAATACTCAACCACTAGAAATGCCATTCATTTACCAATAAAGTATCCATAGAGCGTATTATGAAAACGTGTATTAACCTTCTCAACCACTTTACGTGGAATAGATACCTGAACACCCTCAAACCTGTTTTCAGATATGACAGAACCTATAAAAACACGAGCAACAGGTGAAGCTTGTTGGCTTGAACTAGCAGCAGCTGCATAGGAGTTAGATGGACCACCAATATCCACCGACTGTACAATAGGACATTCCTTCACAGTTTCCTCGACATCTATCACTGGATCACTTGGATTAGAAAACGTGAAATCATCCATATTTGAGTCAAATACATCACTCCTCTCATTAGGGTTTATATCCAATTGTTCAAACGATAGCTCATCATTAACCAATTTACTAAACGTAGGAGATGAGACACTCACCTCTTTATGCTGATCCAAGGACATACGCATTGTGATATTAGATAAATCTGGTGTAACCCTAGCATCATGTCCAAAAGTAGTGCTCATAGACGGATCCCTAGTATCATCACGCACACCTGCTTTGGTAGCATTAACATGTTGACGTTTTAGTGTTCTAACACAGCTCTCCAACTCCACTTGGTGTGCACATACGATATCAAGAGTCTTTGTCCATTGCTCAGTAGTCATTCGCTTCAAGAATTCATATTTGTTATTTTGGACATCATTCATAAACCTACTAATCACTTCCACCGTATTGAGGGAGATCGAGAACAGTTTTTCAACATCCTCTATTGACCCTACATTCAAATTAATTCGTTCACCATTTGCTGTATCAACAACCGAATTATGATTTGAAACATTAGTCGCACTGGAACCCACCATAACTTCAACAATCCGAAAAAAAACCAAACCCTACAATCGATTAAGATAAACCAAAAGAAACCCTACAAAACTACCCTAAAAAATAATAAATGCGACACAGAAAATTCAATCGAACCAAGTAATAATAAATAAACGCAATTGTCAGCCGACCACGTGATACTTTAAATTTAATGTCAGCCGACCACAATTTATAATAAACTTCAATGTCAGCCGACCACAATTTATAATAAACTTCAATGTCAGCCGACCAATTATCAAACGCACCCTACCACGGATCCCTAAAAAACCAACCAATTATGTGACAATAATCAACCGAGGAAGACCAATAAACTTACGGAGAAAAATTAAATAAACCGTGAACACACAAAACAATGACGGCAGAAAAGTAAAATAAAAACTAATTTAATTAACCCTAAAACCAATCAACCAAACAAGGACTTTGTTAACTCAAGAATAATCAATGATTAATCGAGAAAACAACATCATTATAAGGTATTCGGATTAAAGGAATAAGAAAATCAGGTTATGAGAAGAGGGGATTTTTCGGCAGCCATTGATGTTTTTAGGGTTTTCTTTTTTGTTTGAAGCCGACTTTGTAAGGTTTTTAACCGGATCGGTTCGGTTTTACCAGTTTTAACCGAATTATCGACAACATTTCATCCCATTTATTTTGCTGTGTAGTTATAGTGCACAAAACTTCCTCTAACGTTTTATTCGTGTATATATAAGTTTTACTTACAAAAGTGGCTCATTATTATATTAGATATCTTTTGCGACATTACTTGATAGAAAATCGTCTCAAGTCTACAGAAACTAAACAAAATCGTTTCAAGTCTTTTGACACTTTTATGGACTTGCGTTACCGAGCCATTCACCTTCAAACTGAGTTGAAACAACTAAAAAGCCACTGACTTGTCTTAGACAACATTACAAATGCAGTTATTCTTAGTCTTTCAGAAACTCTTCCTCTATTGACCTAGCTAGATAATTCGGTCTATTAAGGGTGTTATTCGGTCGCGTTATCGAGTCTTGTCAAGTCGGGTTGAGTCAGGTTTTCGATTTTTGAAGCTCACTCGAAACTCGACCCGCTAAGGAATCGGGTTATCGGGTTCGAGTGAGATTCGAGTCGGATTATATCAGGTCGGGTTATTAGGGTTATCGGGCTTACAAATGAGAACTATTTCCATTGAATCAACGCACGTAATAACAATTTAAATTTAAAGACGTGTTACAATAATTAAATCATGTTTGATCATATTTGGTATCTTAAATAGATGACTAACCATAAGATATAGCATGGAAAATTTTCATCATTGTGAAAGCCTTCATTATTTAAAAATCCTTGATTATGAAAGGTTTCTTGATTATAGCCTTGAAAATTATCATTATTTTGAAAACCTTCATTGTTTGAAAATACTTGGTTTTGGTATGGCTCATCAAAGGTTTGATCATGAAATGATGGTGGATTTTGTGATGAAAAACCGGAATATCCCATATATTCATTACAAGTATAGTCCATTTGAAGGTTAGGTTGAAAATTAGGGTTCTCGGTTCCATTATAAGCATATCCCTCCCCATAATAGCCATTGTTTTGATCACATAAATAAGTATCGTGTGGACCTCCACAAGTCGAATAATTAGCGTTGGCGGATCGTTGTTGCAAAATCTCCAACATGGAACGAGTATCCATGTTTAGCAAGGTGGACGAATGTATATACAAGCTAATGACGTTAAAAAAGCTTCCTCGGGGAAGGAAGTAATACACCAAAGGTGGTATGGTTACACGCGTGCGAGTACACGTGTAAGTAAACTCGAGGAGTGAGAGATGAGCTCTCGGTCGACTTTTGAAGGAGAAGAGATTATCTCGCTCGAGGTGCAATAAGTAATATCCACAAGAAAATATAATATATGTGATAATAATTCGATGGCACACCACTCACCACTATCACTCTTGAAAGACCCACAAGGAAGCGGAGAAATGAGGCGGCGCGTAGCACTTAAGAGCCTGCTTCTTTAGAATGTGAAATACACTCGTCTTATACCCCCCACACAGTGACCTCTTTCTCAAGATCAAGTAGATTGCAGTATTTATCTATTGTGCCTTAATTAAATTTGATCGATACACGTGTTAAGGACCGGAACGCTCCCTAACACGGTGTATTGCAAAAGCAATACTTATGGAAGTATGTGTATTGAGTGTTCGTATCTACGTATACGTATCTACATATAATAATATGAAGAAAATATTTTTGTATTTATTTTTTTTTAAAGAAAAATACTATATGTACGTAAAAACGATGAAAACTGATATAATATATATTTTGGGTGTAATCTTTTAGGAAAAAGATTACTTTTTGGATTTTTTATTTTTTGTTTCAATTCTTTAGGAAAAGAATTGATATGTGGTTTTTTAATTTTTTATATTTTTATCTTTTTGATTTTTTTATGTTTTTGATTTATAATACGTAAAAATAACGTTCACAAAGTGAACGGATCCCAAAATCCAATATGGCTCACTCGAAACCGTTAATCTTCACGAAAAGAACCGGTAGCGGCGCCATTTAATAATTCGTATTTAGTTCGTTTTCTCTCGGTCTTATCGAATTAATTTCACAATTTCAAGCAAGACTTAATCGTTTTTTGTGATTAAAGATTGAATGGAATTATTAACTACTTTCGACAAAAACCTAAATGACACGGATATGGAGAACTTAGACTAATATACTAATCTATACTGATTGGAAAATGGGCTCATTATACGAATATAACCAAAATAGATCAAATTTATCCAATAACAATAATAACAAAACCAACTCAACAATAGTAGTACAACAACTAACGACTAGCACAACAGTAAAGAAATAGCCCAACTACCTAAAGCTAACTGTAAAACTACTTTTGCACCATTAAACATCTAACAGACTAAACGGCCCAATAAGTGCCTAATACTAACGCAAAAAGGACTAAAGATCATACAAAGCAGAGGATTACTTGCACCACTACTTCTAATGGACTCTACTTATTAGCTGATCATATTTTCGACTAAATCTGAAACAGAACTCCATTACTAGCTTATGATAAAAACAACAAATTTAATTCTCTAATCCTAACTGCATTAACTGTAATTAATATGCAAACAACACTAGATCAGATTACCAAATAAAACTTCAAAAATCCTTCCTGTATGACTATCCACTTTTGACTTATATGCTAAAACCAATATGTATCTATGTAACTATGATATAGATAAGTTGTAAACTTCAAACGTAACATATAAACTTCTCACTTGCGCTTATCAGACTACTAAAATCATGACCCAAACACTCCTTATCTAATGAGAGCAGAATGTACTATATGAATGCTCAAAATGTAAACTTAACTAGCACACCCTTTATAAAACTTCTCAAACTAAATTCACCTACTGAATTACTAAAGAAAATATAAAGCCAAACACTAGCTAATATTGATGCTAAAAATCAGTAAGGGACAAAATGTTCACGGGTCGGTTCGGTTCGGTTAATTAGACAATTTTAACTATCCATCGCGGTTCGGGTAGTTAATTTTACTACCGAAACCGAGCCGTACAAGGCGGTTAACCGGACATGCGGTTACCCAAAATGAGCGGTTACGCGCGGTTCGGGTTACGGTCAACCATTATAAGTTTCGTCGAGTTTAAGTTTATAAATAATTACATTGTTTAGAACATAGAATGTCATCTTCGTATAATTCAATGACACTGAATAGATAAAAATCATATAAAAGTTATTTCATCACAAAAATGGATTCGAATATTAATAAATAACATGTTAACAAAGAGTATTATTCGATGTTTATAGATTACGATCACATTAACTAAGTTTTACATATAAATGTTTAACATTAAGAGTAAAAAGTAGTTGTACAATAAAAATAGTGTACTAATATAGTTAATACATGTGTTATTATTTGAATATTTACATAAAAAATTTCATGCATAATATGCGCGGTTCGGTGAACCGCGGATATCTAAAAATGAAAATCGAAATCGACCCGTGATAAGCGGGTTTTTTCGGTTTCGGTTTTTTTCGGTTTCGATTTCTTCGGTTTCGGGTTTTTTCGGTTTCGGATTAAACGGTTCGGCTCGGTTCGGCGGTTTCTCGGTGTTTTTGAACACCCCTAGGGACAATTCAAGATTACTAACAAGTCAACTGAAAACAGAAAAGCAACAAATGCATATTAGAATATCAGAAATCTTAACACTACTATAAACCTACATTATTACAACTATCGAATTATGAAATAATTGAAAAATTAACAGGTGACTACCATACATCCAAGCCAGTCCGCTGAGTCGAAGAACGGCGCTAAGCCGGCTTAAATTGAACACTACTCCAACTACATTTACTCCATTCTCTATTATCTGACTCGAACACATTCACAAATCAGTAGCTGTAAATCAAGGCTATCTGCAACCTCTACTGATTCGGATTGGTATCAACAGCTGCCACTTGACTTGATCTGCAAAAAGAACTAAAGAAATCTCTTGAATTGTAAAAAAAACTTTATATCCTAATCTGTTTAACCTATCATCCACTAATCAAAAGCTTCTAATTAAACTGTGGCAATTGACGATCTTTAAACGTATAATCGACTTATGCACTTAAAGCTTCTTTAAAAAAATATCAAAATCAACAAATCCAACAACTCATTAAACTCAAATGGATCTATTCAACTGCATTTTTCATCTGTAACTAGAAACTGATTAACCAACACGCAGCTTGATTCGAGCTTAACAAAGAAGATGAAATTCTGAAAACATCTATTCGAATTGAAAAACTCAATTGTACGAATTACTTGACTAAATGATTTTCATCAACAAACTCGAACCGTAAAATCCGCAATGATAACGAAGAACAGAAGCTGTACCAAACATTACCTTTTCCTATACTATTCAACTTCTAAAGTGCAATGTATGAAATCTTCTTAAAATGTCGAATTACTCTCAACTCCTAATTATGCTACGCAGGCTAAACCAATTTGATAAAAGGAATAAGATATTAATCTCTCTCATAAGCTCAAAAGAGCTGATGAGCTTTTGAACTAGAAAATGTAACTGTATTTCACTAATCAGACTTGAATACGTTTAGTATGAACAACATAACATTGAGACTACAACTTATGAAAATATCTACGAGCTTAAAGGAGCTTATATATTCATAACAACTTTTTACTTTATAGAAAGAATAGAGATTGAAGAACTAAGAATGAAAATGAAAAATCATTAATGAAAATCGGTTACAACAAAACTGAATCGTAACAAACTTAAAACTGAATATTAACTGAAAAATCAATAAGCTTTGAGAGAAAATAAAACTAACTATTCCTATCTAACCTAACTATGTGTTTCTACTCCTAAGCTAACCATCTCCAAGTGAGGGTCTTCCTTCAGTATTTATAGCCGTCGAAGAAGAGTGGTGTGACGTGTCTTGTCCAATCCAGTGAAGCCACGTGTAAATACGAGGTTGAGCTCGTTCTTCATTCTTCATCCGATTTGGGGGTTTCTTCGTTCTTCATCTTTGATCTAATTAATAATATCATCTTGAAGAGGAGATAATAAGGAGTACTTTTCCTTCTTTGAGTTTCTCTTGAATCCACCTTGTTCTTTCTTGAAAATGAATTGCAGGTTTGTGGTGAAAAGAAGATAAAAGGCGACTGAAATGGGTTTTTCTCTCTCTTTATATTCGTTTGAAGAAGACGTGTGATTCTAACTTGTGTTTGTTTTGATTGTGACTTGATTCATTGACCAAGTTTATAGTAACTTTGACCGATTAATATTGAAAGTTAAATAAACTTTCATTTGTTTATTTTTTTGTTCCTTTACTTTGCTTCCTTTTATCAAATATGTATAAAAGATTTTTAAGCCACTTTCTTTTTCATCCTTTGTCTTTTTGAAAATTGCCACTTAAGTCCTCCTTCTTGGTAAATAATGGCAAGTAAGGTCCTTGAAAGCTCTTTCATCCTTTTCTTCGTCTTTTATCATAAAAATCCCTTTAAAACGTGTGTTTGCTCAAAAATGTATCTTGTTTACCTGAAAACACAAAAACACAATTACCCACGTAATTATGATATTTTTGAGTTAAATATAATGTATTTGTTTATGTTTTAAGTGGTTTTTGGATCATAATTGATGAGTGTTTTCATACTTATCATTTATGCATGTATGATCATGGGGTTTAAAAACACAAGAATTAAAACAAGTAAAACCATGGTGGATAAATAATACAAGGGTGTTTTCGGGTTTGGTGTTCGGCCGCCACACAAACCGATAGTCTCACGACTCTCGGTGTTGTTTGGTTCGCATCACCACACGAGACAAAGGTCTCGGTGGTGTTGGTGTTCGGTCGGCAGCAAGGGCAAGGCACCCCGACTCGCGTCGGAGGTGTCCTTGTGGTTCGGTTGGTCTCGGCAGCCACAGCCCCACCATCGGCAACTGCCAGTGGCTATTTATGGTAAGCAGGGGGAACCACCGTAGGCAGGGGGAACCACCTACACATAGTCGGTGGGAACCCGGTGTGGTCAGCGGCTGGGCCGAGAAGGGCAAGACCACCGACACACAGCTGATGGCAGCTTAACCGCAAGCAGGGGTAACCAGCTTAGGCCGGTTTGCCACTGTTTTTGGTGGGGGTTTTGGTTCGGACCGGTTCATGGGTTCACGGGTCCGGTTCACGACATGTTTTAATAAAAATAATACATGGGTTCGGTTTATTATTTTTACAAGTTTATTTATTTACAAGTTAATTAAATTAATTTAACATGTCATATAATTAATTTTGTTAAAACATGGACTTAGGTTTATTATTAATATTTAATAATACATGATTTTAACCTAAGTATTTATTTAAATTAGACTATAGTAATTAATTAATTATTAAAACATGACATATAATTAAATAATTTCCATGACTTAGGTTATATTAATATAAATATTAATACTTGTTTTAACCTAAGTATTATATACACTTTAATTTAATTAAATCATGATTATATTTAATTAAATCGTATATCATATAGTTTATTTAATTAACATGTTATAATTTATAAACTATAATATTAATCACATGACCAAGTATATTTAATCAGTAAAACTTAAGCTTATCTTATTAGCTTATTAATCCAGTTAAATTCTAATTATGGAAACTTTCTATTTCGGGAAACTTACTATTTTTAGAAACTTTCTATTTTTAGAAACTTATCTGTTTTAAGCAGTTAATCTATTTTTGGAAACTTTCTATTTTAGGAAACCTTCTAGTTTTAGAAAGTTACTTATTATTACACAACAAGTATAATAATACAAGAAATCGAAGTAATACTTAAACGGAATATACAGAATACATGATAAACACATTATAACGTTAAAATCAGTAAAACAAGACATGAACATATAAAACAAGCTAAGACACGATATAAAATCAGTTACGTACTCAGTAATCAGAATACTTATACACGTACACTATTTATGTAGCATTAGTGAGATCGAAGTAGGACTCTCTTCCGTTCGTCTTCTTCGTTCACTGGACATAAGGTACGGATTCTCCGTCCTTTCAGTATGGACATTCTTTCCTTATTAGGATTTCCCGTATGCAGCCAACTGTTTTCCCATGTTTTGATTTGCTTATGTTTAATTAAATTCCTAAGCTATATACATGCATGACCAGTTTCACCTAGTTATGGAGGTACCATAACCATAACACTAGAGGCACCAGTGTTATGACTTCCAGGGCGGAGTGATAGCTCGTGACGTCCCTTTCAGCTTTTGGCCATATTATTATGTTATCATGTGGGGCGTATGGGTGCATCCTAGGTTACATGTTTTTAACAGATTATTCAGGTGAATGTGGTGTGTGCCTTGCATCCTTCACAAGGAGCTGATCCCTCCTATCCAACTTATATTAATTAGAGGCAACCCCTCTAATTGCATGATGAGGTCACCCCTCCAATTATTCATGCACGTCGATATTTCATGACCTATATTAGCTTAATGGTTAACATGTTAAACAGTTTTCATAAGATAAACATAAGGGTTTTCATACTATAAAACCAGTTTTACTAAGTTATACCAGGTTTTCCAGGACTTAATCATTTCCGCTGCTATATGTTGTATATGCTTATGTTATTCATTCTATGCTTGTATATCCGTGCACTGAGCATTATGCTCAGCCGTTTTCCTTTCATGTTCCCAAAACGGCAGGTACTCAAGCGCGCTCGTAGACTCTAAGCTTACGTGCATATGGATTGGAAGCTTTCTAGCCTTCACTACTTTATGCTTATCATCGTACATTTTGCTACTTGTTTCCATGGACATTGTTTAGTCCTTTTCCTTTACAGTACTTATGTTTGTGTGTGATGAGCTTATACTTTGGGGTACCGATGTTTGTTTCCGGTATTTCCTTTATGGTCATGTAATGTTTAAGACATTTATCCGTGTATGCTTTGATGACACGTGTTGGGCCAATTTAGAGCCTAAATTGTCCCTGTACTGATTTGAATGAAATATACCCTAAGTATTATATAGGTCGGTAAACTCATGATAGTTTACCGAGTCATCCTCAAGATGTTCTTAGAAGTCCACAGAGACTACTGGAGCGGATCTGAGCCAGTGAAGATAAGAACCAGGATCAGGATGATGGAGTTAGTGAGTAATGACAATGACTCACTAACTCCCGAAGACCATATCTGATATGAAGACCTGAAGTATTTATACTGAAGACATAGTGGGAACTTCCTTTGGTGAAAAAGGAAGAATATAAAGTGCAAGGTGGTTACTTGACTTTATTGAAGCTTCCAAAGGAAGCTTCACTTTCCCACTATATATAGTGGTCTCATGACTTAGAGTTTGGTAGAGATTTCTACCACCAAAATGCACATAGTGTTAGTGTTAGGATTTCCTCCTCCCATTGGTTCTTTTCTACCTTGTAACAATGGGAGTTTAGTTTGTCATCATCGCCCGGTTGTTATTCCGCAAACAACCGGGTAACACTTGTATATTTGTTGATTCATATATTAATAAGATATACAACGATGAAAAGTACAAGCTATTGTTATTAGTTAGTCAATTGGTTAATTATGCATATCGTTCTTCATTGTTCTTCCTAGATTCGATATGTGCACAAGATTAGTGGACCTACAAGTGGTATCAGAGCGGGTTGGATTTTCTCTATCCAGATCCGTTCGAATGGCTGCTAATAACATGTTTTAAGCATCATCAAAATCATCAGTGTGTTGAAATGTGTATAATGCAAGTTCGTTTTCTCAGTTCTTAACTAATAGAAAGTCCAATCAATATCAAATTTTTAATTGTTTTTGGTTGTTCAAGCTTGCTTGGTAATCTATTGCTAATTCAAACAATTCTATCTAAAAATGAAAAATATAAACCTACTTATACGTAAAACAAGTTGCAAATTCCAAATTTTATTCAAGTAAAATATTAAAATGCAAAATGTAAAACTATAAGGACTGAAAATGTAATTTTTATGAAATGAAAATGCTTGAAATGTAAATTCTAAAAGTTATAAGGACTAAAAATGCAAAACAGTTAACTAAAAGGACTAAACTTGTAAAAACTTTAACAAACTAACCAAAAACTAACAAACTAACAAACTTATAAACTGAATTTTAACAAACTAACAAATGCAAGGACTGAATTATGCAATTACCTCTAAACAAGGAAGATTAGCTAGGTTTAGAAACTGAATAGAATTCTAGGGACTAAAGTGCAAATAACCAAACTTTTTAAGTAAAAACGGGCTCAAAGAAAGATTAAGCTCGTTTGAGCTTATTTCTCAACCAATTAAGCTGAAACAACTTGCAAACAACTTCAATTCCAATTTAAGAAACGTGTGTTCAAGGATTTTAGCTAAAAGTCCAAATTAAGCAATTGAGTGCTTATCAATAAGCTCAAAATAAGCTATAGCATAATCCAAACATCCACAACTTGATTTTATTATCAAAACTGATTAAGCACTTGATTTAAGGAAGGGGAAATCAAATTAGAACAAATTTCATCCAGTAATAAGCCAGATATCTGAAAATAAGCTCAAATGAGCTTATGTTGACCAAACGTTGACCAAATTTTGGAAAAAGCTCAAAATCTCAAAATCTCATATTCAATACTATCTAAATGGAAATGTGAAAGAAAATTGCAAGTTTTATGAAGAGGATTTAGAGAACTAGCAAAACAGAATGCTTCTTATATCAGAGAATTGAAAATGCTCAGGCTTGAGCTAAAAAGCTGTTTTCTAGCTTAATTCTGGATACTGTAGATTTTCCTTCTAGATACTGAGAGATTATGTTATAAGCTATAACTAGAAACTGGTTTGAGCAAATTTGATCAAGTAATGAAGGAGAAACAATCAATTGAAATTGGCAAGTTTTGAAATATAAGCTGATAACAAGTATGACCCAAACTTTTTGTTAACCAATTGCCTTTTTGACTATTTTTATGACTTGAAATTGACTGAAAACTACTTATTACCACTTAATGACTAGAAACTAACTTCTAAACACCAATTTCTAACACTTGAAATCTGATTTATAACTACTCCCAAACACCCCTTAAAAGGTTTTAATCAAACTTTTTCAAAGACTTTATGAGTTATGATTAAGACAGATACAAAGGCTATAGCAAACTTGATTCTATGGACAAAATGAAGTGAATAAAAGCTAAGAACAAGCAATTACAAAGGCTAGGACTGAAAGTAGCTATAGGACTAAAATGTTACTGAAAATATGCAGACACTACAAAACTGAACACAATAGCACAAGATCAAGCTACAAATCTAGAGTCAATCAATCAACAACTTCTTAACAAGTAGAATCAGGCAGCCATCAACCTTACACTAGGGAATTAAGCATGCAAGAACTGATTTAGAGGAACAAAAATCAGAAGCCTTAGAACCTATTGTAGAGGTCCTTTGGGAAGAAGAGGAGCGCTGAGCTCTCTTGCCCTAGTGATACCACCACCTATCACTAGCTATCAACTCAAATCAACAATCAAAACAGCTACAAATCAACATTCTGTCATGGATTCTTCAAGCTCAATGGAGATGCTAGAATTCTGATCAAACAGCAATAAAACTCCACCAATGTAAGCTATGATCAATGGTTGATCATAACTAACATCAAACAGCAATTAGTATATCCAAGATCAACAAGATTCAACAGGAATTTGAGAAACAGAATTTGGCGGGAAATAGGAAATTTGAATTTTATTGAGTGATTTCTGTTACAAATGGTAGTTACAAGCTCTAACTAACTAACTGACTCAAGAGTTTGTCAGACTCTTGAGTAGTTAGGTGAAAAGGAGGGAAAAAAGGGAAAAGGAAAATTTAGAGAACTAGGTGTTTACAAAATTAAGCTACAAATGAAAAATGAGGTACAAGCTAAGTATTTATAGGCAAGATAAGAGATTCTGTTGGAGTTGTGACGTGTTCAGGCCAATCATATCTTGACACGTGGAGGAATTCTGCAAATCCACTTGAAGGTGATGAACATTGAATTGGGGGTTTTTGATTCAATGGATGATTTGTTAATTGGTTAACACCATTGGATTCGTCTTCCAAAATTAAGCAACTTTGATGTTTTGATCTTCTCTTGAAACGCCTTCTATCAAAATCCCGTTCCTGGAAATGTTTTTGTTAAAGAAGATGGACACGTGTCATCTTCTTATTGGTTGAAAAAGAGAGTTGCGGATTGCACTGTTGTGATCTTGCATTAATTATGACGGCTGTAAGTGGGTATTTAATATTCGATCCGTGTGAACTCTTTTCTCTCTTCTCATTGGTTGATAGCCTTTCACTTGGATTTAACTTTGCAAAACTTTCCAAACTTGGCAGATTAGGTCCCTTGACTTGGCAGATTGCTATTTAAAGCTAATATCTTCATTCCTTTGACATTTTTGACCCTTCAACTTTGATTCTTCAACAAAATGGCCCTTTGACTTGAGTTGACTTTGTAGTTGACCAAATTTGACTTGAATCTTGACTTTCCATAATTTGCACTTTAAGTCCTTCAACTTTCACAAATTGTCAAGATAGGTCCTTTAACTTCAAAGTCTTGTCACTTTTGATCCTCTTTTGTCTTTTTTCATCCATTTGAGCTTGGTTTTTCCTTGTTTGCTTGAAATTGTATCCTTTTACCTACATAAGATCACACAAACACAAACATACCACATAACACTGCTTTTTACAATATAAAAGGGTATTTTGCTTCATGTTTTAGGGTTATTTGTTGATAAAAGGATATGAGTTTAAGCTCATATCAAATTCCCCTACACTTGAGCATTGTCATGTCCTCATGCAATATTATATTTCAAGGCTTAAAAATTTACATTTCCCTCATAATTAATCCACCTTGGCCATATGAGATGCATCTACACTACTCTAAACTAAATGATGTATGATTTTGACTTTTAACAATGCAATGGATCAAAATACAATTCTATCTATATCTTTTTGATTTTTCTTGAAATGGTTTTGATGGAAATAACTCATAAAGAATTCAATGACTTGGATTAGGGCTTGGATACCATGGACACTTATCACCCTCAAGTTTCACTTTCCCCATACCAAGCTAGTAAATGGGATCATTGCATTCACAAGTAAAAAGTGCATCAACTTATTCATGACAGTTAAATGTGGAACCGGTTATTATTTGAGCAAATTGCTTGTGGGCAAATTTGTCTTTATTCAAGTGTGAAATATAAGAAGTGTAAAATCCAAAAATAAGGAAGGACGGTTTTAATCCTAAGTAATCTTCTCATCCATTACTTGAAAAACCGCTCACAATTAATACAAGTCCGTATTAAGAGTAATAAGTCATTCGCCTTATGTGTAAAATCCTCATGTCATGCTTTCATAAGTAACTACACACTCGCTAAGGAAAGAAAAATAAAACTCACGCAATAATTTACATCCGCATCTTTTTGAGATTTTGGATCTTCAACCCCGCAACCCGTCAAGGTAATATTGGATTGGAGCAATCTATTGAATCCCCGCAACCCGTCAAGGTAATATTGGAACTCAATAGTCACTATAATTAACACCACACTGCCCCTCTTGGGAGTCTTGCATTATTTATTTATTTTTTTTTTTCTTTTTCTTTTTTTTTTCTAGCCACTCATTTTTTTTCATAAGCCGCTCTTATTTTTCTTTATTCCTCACCAAGAAATTTGCAAAGAAGAAAAGGAAAAACACCCGCTAAATATGGAGCATGACACAAGTCTAGTACACATAAAACGTGCTAACTTAGAATCTTAAGACGTACTCATACCAACCATGAATGATTAGCCAAAAATGCATAAGAGATTACAAACCAATTAAAACCGTACTTGATTATTTATTAACAATTATATACAAGCGAAGAAAGTAGAGGTAGAGAAGAGAAGGGTTTAGCCACAAGTAATTGCCATGAAGTCTATCTAGCCCTTTTACACTTGCTTCAACTCTATCATTTCCCATTCTCCACAAATTTAAAATTTCAAAGAATGAAATTGGTGGAAGCTTAGCCTAATAGACCAATGAAGGACTACATGGTTAAGGATACTAGCTAGAGAGTGCTAAAATAACAAACTCGGGTTGAGTCAAAATATCCATGGCGGGCCTAATATGTCAAAGAAATCTAAATTTGTTAAAACCATGTTTTATTATATTTTTCCTTTTTATTTATTTTTGATGAAAAATAAGAGAAGAAATATATACAATGCAAATGTGTTATGCAAATGAAAAATGATTGATGCAAAAATTATGAATGCATATTTTTGTTGGCCAAAGTAAATCAAAAATTTGAAAAATGTTGAAAATTCAATTTTCCCAATTATCATGAAAGACAATGACAAGTTCTAGGTAAGGTCACTTCGATAGAAGACCCCCCTACACTTAAGCTAAACATTGTCCTCAATGTTTAAGAGCATGGAAGTATAAAAACTTCCCCTACACTTATGACAATGAATAGACTTTGCTTAACCCAAGTTAAGGAAAGGACTACTATTAGTGAAATCAAGTTTAAGCACAAGGTGTCAATGGAAAATCACTAAAGTAACGAAGTGAACCGGATACAAGGGCCTCCTCCATAAGCTCCAAAGCATGAGATGAGTGAGCAACCCTACAAACAAGCATGAAGACAAAAGAAGGTCTCCCCTACACTTATCTCCAAATCTATGCCTTTATTTCTAACCTACAACACTCTAACCTAGTTATACGATGCTTGAGTTAATGAGTCTCTAGCTCGACTCGTCCCTCAATGAATTAATTCATGGGGAAAATGGGGACCTCTTGGACCATTTCAACGGAAATGTCCTCCCCAAAGTAATGCTTAACACGGTGACCATTCACTTTAAAATTTGGACCATCGGGTTGGGACAACTCAAGAGTTCCATATGGAAACACTTGAGCAATAGTGAATGGACCGGACCATCTCGACTTAAGCTTGCCCGCAAAAAGCTTCAATCTTGAGTTAAAGAGGAGAACCGGCTCTCCAACTTTGAACTCACGATTCTTGATCTTAGCATCATGCAATTTCTTAGTCTTTTCCTTGTATAGCAAAGAATTCTCATAGGCATTGGCTCTCAACTCATCCATCTCATTGATTTGATCTTTCCTATGTGAACCGGCTTGGTTTAAATCAAAGTTAGCCCACTTGAGAGCCCAAGATGCCTTATGTTCTAACTCAAATGGGAGGTGGCACGCTTTTCCATAGACAAGCCTATAAGGAGTACAACCAATTGGTGTCTTAAAAGCCGTCCTAAACGCCCACAAAGCATCATCAAGCTTATCCGACCAAGAAGCTCTATGCTCTCCCACCGTTCTCTCTAAAATCCTCTTTAAACCACGATTTGTGACCTCGGTTTGACCATTTGTTTGAGGGTGATACGCGGTAGAAAGTCTATGATTCACTCCATATTTCTTCATAACTCTCGTGAATTGATCATTACAAAAGTGCGTACCACGATCACTTATGATGGCCCGAGGTACACCAAATCTAGCAAACAATTGTTTCAAAAACTTTACAACCACTCTAGCATCATTAGTAGGTAAGGCTTTAGCCTCCACCCACTTGGACACATAATCCACCGCCACAAGTATATACTTGTTTCCCTTAGAGGATGGAAAAGGTCCCATGAAATCTATTCCCCATACATCAAATATCTCACACTCTTGGATAAAATTTTGTGGCATCTCATCACGTTGTGTAATTTTTCCTTGTCTTTGACAAACATCACAAAATTTCACCATCTCTTGGGCATCCTTGTAAATGGAAGGCCAATAGTAACCCGAATCAAAGACTTTCTTGGCGGTGTAGTTAGGCCCAAAATGTCCACCCGTAGGTCCTTTATGACATGCCTCTAAGATTTTAAATGCCTCGGGCCCATCTACACACCGTCTAATGATTTGGTCCGCACATTGCCTAAAAAGATATGGATCATCCCAAAAGTAATACTTAACTTCCTTAAGAAACTTTTTCTTTTGTTGGTAAGTAAGACCCTCAATAAGCACATTGCCCACAAGATAGTTTGCAATATCCGCAAACCAAGGTGTGGCATCCTCTTGGGAAGAGATAGACATGAGCTCCTCTAATGGAAAGGATTCATTGATTTCTTGATGTGGGAAATCTCCTTGAAAAGGATGCTCAAGTCTACTCAAATGATCCGCCGCTAAATTCTCGGCCCCTTTTTTATCACGAATCTCTATCTTAAACTCTTGAAGCAACAAAACCCATCTCAAAAGCCTAGGCTTAGCATCTTGTTTTGTCATAAGATACTTGAGAGCGGAATGATCCGTATACACTATGGTCTTGGAAAGCACAAGATATGGTCTAAACTTCTCAAAAGCATATACTATAGCAAGCAACTCTTTTTCTGTGGTAGTGTAATGAAGTTGTGCACCGGTCATGGTTTTACTCGCATAGTGTATAGGTTGGAAATGCTTATTAACTCTTTGTCCTAAGACGGCCCCCACCGCATAATCACTAGCGTCACACATAAGCTCAAAAGGTAATTCCCAATTTGGAGAAACCAAAACGGGAGCCTTTGTCAATTTTTCCTTAAGTGTCTCAAAAGATTCTAAACAAGCTTGGTCAAAAATGAAAGGAGCCTCTTTCTCCAAGAGATGAGTCATCGGTCTAGCTATCTTAGAGAAATCTTGTATAAAGCGCCTATAAAAACCCGCATGACCTAAGAAACTCCTCACACCTTTAACCGAGGTGGGTGGGGGAAGCTTAGCAATCACATCAATTTTGGCTCGATCAACTTCTAATCCCTTATTGGATATCTTGTGTCCTAAAACAATCCCCTCTTTCACCATAAAGTGACATTTCTCCCAATTAAGCACCAAACGTGTCTCCTCACAACGCTTAAGCATTCTCTCAAGATTGGTGAGACAAGAGCTAAAGGAGTTCCCAAATACGGAAAAGTCATCCATAAAAACCTCCATGGTTTGCTCTATCATGTCATGGAAAATCGCCATCATGCACCTTTGAAACGTCCCCGGTGCATTACATAGGCCAAAAGGCATCCTCTTGTAAGCAAATGTACCGTATGGACAAGTGAATGTGGTCTTTTCTTGATCCTTAGGGTCAATAGGGATTTGGAAATAACCCGAAAAGCCATCAAGAAAACAATAGAACTCATTTCCCGCTAAGCGTTCAAGCATTTGATCCATAAAGGGAAGCGGGAAATGGTCTTTCCTAGTTGCCTCATTGAGTTTTCTATAATCAATGCAAACTCTCCAACCGGTTACAAGTCTCGTGGGAATAAGCTCATTGTTCTCATTAGGCACCACGGTGATTCCACCCTTCTTTGGAACACAATGAACCGGGCTAACCCATGGAGAGTCGGAAATGGGGTAAATCATACCCGCATCTAAGAGTTTAATCACTTCCTTCTTAATAACCTCATGAATTTTTGGGTTAACTCTCCTTTGGTTTTGAATGGCGGGTTTATAATCATCCTCCATAAGGATTTTGTGAGTACAAAAATGTGGATCAATTCCCCTTATGTCGGATATTTTCCATGCTAAAGCTTTCTGATGTTTCTTAAGGACTTCAATGAGTTGCTCCTTCTCATCCTCTTTCAATTCCTTAGCAATAATCACCGGTAATTGGTCTTTTCCTTCTAAGAAAGCATATTCTAAGTGGGATGGAAGTTCCTTAAGTTCAATGGGAGGTGGATTTTCTATGGAAGGTTTTACTATGGAAGGTTCCTCAATGGTAATCTCTTGTAGAATAGGGGAAGGAATAGGGTCCTCATTGAGCAACTTTTGGATTGTAAGAATATCTTCTTCCCAATTAATAGGAGAATCATCATCACCAAGAAAGTTGGACTCAAATTCCTCCAAGAGGAAATCACTCTCTCCAAAAGGTGTTAAAGAGGGAGCAATTGAGGCCACGGTTTCAACATGTGGAATATCATCACTAGCATTCTTACAAGCATCATGAAAGTGTTCATTACACACTTCATCTAACACATCCACAATGTTAATCGTCTCACAAGGTCTAGACTCCTTAACCTCTTTTCTATCACAAACTTTCCCTAACTTAAACACCACTTTCTCATCCTCTACTCGCATAATTAATTCTCCTTCCGCCACATCTATCAAGGTACGACCCGTTCTCAAAAACGGTCTACCAACAATCAAAGGCACTCTAGGATCCATGTCATAATCGACCACTACAAAGTCGGCCGGAAAGGTAAACTTATCCACACCTACAAACACATCTTCCGCTATACCTACGGGGTGAGCTATGGTTCGGTTGGCTAGTTCAAGAGTCATCCTAGTGGGGGTGAGCTCGGGAAGAGAGAGTTGTTTCCAAACCGATAAAGGCATGAGATTTATGCTTGCCCCTAAATCCGCCAAAGCCATGCAATTTTCAACACCGGGAAAATTACAAGGTATCAAGAAGCGCCCCGGATCTCCAAGTTTTGTTGGTAAGGTTTTAAGTAACACCGTGGAACAATTTTCATTAAGTGATGTGTTGGGCAAATCAACCAATTTTTCTTTGTTTGAGAGCAAATCCTTGAACATCTTAGCAAACTTTGGCATATAAGCAAGAGCTTCCGCAAAGGATATGTTGATATTGAGTTGCTTAAACATCCTTAAGAAATTGGAGACTTGGATGTCATCTTTGTTCTTTAACTTGTCCTTTTTCAACCTTGAAGGGTATGGAAGAGTAGGTTTGGGTGTAGGTGGAATAGGTGTTGTAGTGGAAGATTTGTCTTTGTTAGCCTCTTCATTGGGAAGTGTGGAAGGTGAAGGAGAAGTATGAGGTGGTTGAGAAGGTGTGTTTGAGTGAATAGGAGCACTTTGAGGAGGTGGAGTAGAAGTAGAAGGCTTATCACAAGTAGGAGCACAAGTGGGTTGAACAATAGTAGGTTTAGGAGGTGAAGGATCCTTTGTTGTTGTACCACTCCTTGTTGTAATAGCATTAACATTGGCCCTAGGATTTGTTTGTGTGTTGGAAGGTAAAGCTCCTTGTGGTCTTTGATTTAATGCCATGAAAAGCTTATTGAATTGGTCATTCATTTTCTTGTCCATAGCTTGGAGTTTCTTTTCAGTCTCTTGATTCATCTTTTGCAAAAGATCCATTGTGTTTAACTCTTGTGGCACATAACCTTGAAAACCTTGAGGTTGGAAAGGTAAAGGTTGAGAGTTAAATCCTTGATTTGGTGGATAAAAGGTACTTGATTGATGTTGAAATTGATTTGGTGCCTTGTAGTTATTTCCTTGGTATGGTTGTCTTTGCCCTTGATTCCTTGCCAAAATTTGAGGAGGATTTTGTGGAATTTGGGTGGGTGGTTGGGGTGGAAAGCCGGGTGGAGTAAGGTAATTTTGGGATTTGTAAGAAAGGTTATTTGGATTTATGTTAGGCTTGAAGTGTTCACGGTGTTCCTCTTGGTAAGCATAGCATTCCCCTTGATAACCTTGCACCTTGTCACATTGTTCATAAGAGTGAGGACCTCCACAAGTAACACAAGAAATGGTGATGGCATTCACATTGTTTGAGGAATTGTTCAATGTCATGTTCTTAAAAGTTTGAAGCATGTCTTGTTGTGCTTGCAAATGCCTCTCACTTTCTCTATCCATCCTTTGAAAAATAGCTTCTTGAAACTTGAGGAGTTGGTTGTCAAAAGGGATTTGAGAAGTGTTTTGGATAACATGAACTCTTTCCTCAAATGGATCATTGGTTTGAACCATTGCCTTAGTCTCGATAATGTTTAAAGCCTCATGGTATGTCTTGAAATGAATACTCCCTCCCGCGGAAGCATTTAGTGAATCTTGGTGGTGAGGTTTAAGGCCATTGTAGAAGGTATTGATTTGGGTTAGATCATCCATTCCATGATTAGGGCATCGCCTCAACAACTCACTATACTCTTCCCAAGCATCACCAAAGGATTGACTAGGTTTTTGTGTAAAGCCCATAATCAAATTCCTCAAAGCCATAGTCTTTTGTGGAGGAAAGAATTTGTTCAAAAACTTAGTGGTAAAATCATCCCATGTGGTGATACTATCGGGTGGTTGGGTGTCTAACCAATGCTTAGCACTCCCATCTAATGAAAATGACACTAACATCAATCTAATGACCTCATGTGGAACCCCATTATGCTTAATGGTGTTGCAAAGTGAAAGGAATCTCTTAAGATGAGCATGGGGGTCCTCATTTTGTTTTCCAAAGAAAGGTGATGCAGCAACCATATTGATCATAGATGTATGTAGCTCAAATATGTTAGCGGGAAAGTCGGGAATCTTAATGGCACTAACATATCCATGAACGTTGGATTGCATACGTTCATACAAAGTACGATTATCAACAGCCATGGCTCCTTGTGGTGGTGACAAAGCACGATTCTCGTGATCGGCTTGGTGAACGGTGGTGGTCTTACTCTTTCTCTTTTTCTTCCTTTTCGGAGGAAGAGGTTGTACACCAATCGGTATTTGTGCACGCCCGCGAGTGAGCATGCAACTCAATACGAGGAATGAGAGAGAAGCTCTCGTGTGACTTTGAAAAGAATAAGATTATCCTCTTCGAGTTTCGATATTAAATATCCACAAGAAAGTAACAATATATGTAATACTACTTTGGGTGCAAGACCCTCAATGAAGCTTTCCTTCTTAGAATACTCCCAAGTGAACGGGGGGTTAGGTGGCGCGAAGCACTTAAGTACCTATTGACCCTTAGATGGCATTTTATAGCACATCGCCTTTCTATTCACTTAAATGTTCGTATTCTTCGAATTATTGCTTATTGAGAGTATTTATCTATTCTTGCTTTATTTTGTTTGATCGATACGCGTGTCAAGGACCGGAACGCCCCTCAACACGGTGTATTGCCCCGGCAATACTTATGGAAGATATGTAGATTGATTGTTCTTATACGTATACGTATTTACTTATAATAATATATGGAAAATATTTTTGTATTTATGAGTTTTTAAAGGAAAATACTATATGTACATAAAAACCGAGAGAATCCAATAATATATATTTTTGGGTGCAATCTCTTAGGAAAAAGATTGCTTTTTGGATTTTTTAATTTTTTTGGTCAATTCTTTAGGAAAAGAATTGTTTTGTTAATTTTTTAGTTTTTTTTTATATTTTTATATTTTTGATTTTTTTATTTGTTTTTGATTTATGATACGTAAAAATAACGTTCAACAAATGAACGGATCCCAAAAGCCAATGAAAACCGTCAATCGATAGTCTCTCGTGTAGTCAAAGAACCGGCAGCGGCGCCATTTGAAATGTGTATAATGCAAGTTCGTTTTCTCAGTTCTTAACTAATAGAAAGTCCAATCAATATCAAATTTTTAATTGTTTTTGGTTGTTCAAGCTTGCTTGGTAATCTATTGCTAATTCAAACAATTCTATCTAAAAATGAAAAATATAAACCTACTTATACGTAAAACAAGTTGCAAATTCCAAATTTTATTCAAGTAAAATATTAAAATGCAAAATGTAAAACTATAAGGACTGAAAATGTAATTTTTATGAAATGAAAATGCTTGAAATGTAAATTCTAAAAGTTATAAGGACTAAAAATGCAAAACAGTTAACTAAAAGGACTAAACTTGTAAAAACTTTAACAAACTAACCAAAAACTAACAAACTAACAAACTTATAAACTGAATTTTAACAAACTAACAAATGCAAGGACTGAATTATGCAATTACCTCTAAACAAGGAAGATTAGCTAGGTTTAGAAACTGAATAGAATTCTAGGGACTAAAGTGCAAATAACCAAACTTTTTAAGTAAAAACGGGCTCAAAGAAAGATTAAGCTCGTTTGAGCTTATTTCTCAACCAATTAAGCTGAAACAACTTGCAAACAACTTCAATTCCAATTTAAGAAACGTGTGTTCAAGGATTTTAGCTAAAAGTCCAAATTAAGCAATTGAGTGCTTATCAATAAGCTCAAAATAAGCTATAGCATAATCCAAACATCCACAACTTGATTTTATTATCAAAACTGATTAAGCACTTGATTTAAGGAAGGGGAAATCAAATTAGAACAAATTTCATCCAGTAATAAGCCAGATATCTGAAAATAAGCTCAAATGAGCTTATGTTGACCAAACGTTGACCAAATTTTGGAAAAAGCTCAAAATCTCAAAATCTCATATTCAATACTATCTAAATGGAAATGTGAAAGAAAATTGCAAGTTTTATGAAGAGGATTTAGAGAACTAGCAAAACAGAATGCTTCTTATATCAGAGAATTGAAAATGCTCAGGCTTGAGCTAAAAAGCTGTTTTCTAGCTTAATTCTGGATACTGTAGATTTTCCTTCTAGATACTGAGAGATTATGTTATAAGCTATAACTAGAAACTGGTTTGAGTAAATTTGATCAAGTAATGAAGGAGAAACAATCAATTGAAATTGGCAAGTTTTGAAATATAAGCTGATAACAAGTATGACCCAAACTTTTTGTTAACCAATTGCCTTTTTGACTATTTTTATGACTTGAAATTGACTGAAAACTACTTATTACCACTTAATGACTAGAAACTAACTTCTAAACACCAATTTCTAACACTTGAAATCTGATTTATAACTACTCCCAAACACCCCTTAAAAGGTTTTAATCAAACTTTTTCAAAGACTTTATGAGTTATGATTAAGACAGATACAAAGGCTATAGCAAACTTGATTCTATGGACAAAATGAAGTGAATAAAAGCTAAGAACAAGCAATTACAAAGGCTAGGACTGAAAGTAGCTATAGGACTAAAATGTTACTGAAAATATGCAGACACTACAAAACTGAACACAATAGCACAAGATCAAGCTACAAATCTAGAGTCAATCAATCAACAACTTCTTAACAAGTAGAATCAGGCAGCCATCAACCTTACACTAGGGAATTAAGCATGCAAGAACTGATTTAGAGGAACAAAAATCAGAAGCCTTAGAACCTATTGTAGAGGTCCTTTGGGAAGAAGAGGAGCGCTGAGCTCTCTTGCCCTAGTGATACCACCACCTATCACTAGCTATCAACTCAAATCAACAATCAAAACAGCTACAAATCAACATTCTGTCATGGATTCTTCAAGCTCAATGGAGATGCTAGAATTCTGATCAAACAGCAATAAAACTCCACCAATGTAAGCTATGATCAATGGTTGATCATAACTAACATCAAACAGCAATTAGTATATCCAAGATCAACAAGATTCAACAGGAATTTGAGAAACAGAATTTGGCGGGAAATAGGAAATTTGAATTTTATTGAGTGATTTCTGTTACAAATGGTAGTTACAAGCTCTAACTAACTAACTGACTCAAGAGTTTGTCAGACTCTTGAGTAGTTAGGTGAAAAGGAGGGAAAAAAGGGAAAAGGAAAATTTAGAGAACTAGGTGTTTACAAAATTAAGCTACAAATGAAAAATGAGGTACAAGCTAAGTATTTATAGGCAAGATAAGAGATTCTGTTGGAGTTGTGACGTGTTCAGGCCAATCATATCTTGACACGTGGAGGAATTCTGCAAATCCACTTGAAGGTGATGAACATTGAATTGGGGGTTTTTGATTCAATGGATGATTTGTTAATTGGTTAACACCATTGGATTCGTCTTCCAAAATTAAGCAACTTTGATGTTTTGATCTTCTCTTGAAACGCCTTCTATCAAAATCCCGTTCCTGGAAATGTTTTTGTTAAAGAAGATGGACACGTGTCATCTTCTTATTGGTTGAAAAAGAGAGTTGCGGATTGCACTGTTGTGATCTTGCATTAATTATGACGGCTGTAAGTGGGTATTTAATATTCGATCCGTGTGAACTCTTTTCTCTCTTCTCATTGGTTGATAGCCTTTCACTTGGATTTAACTTTGCAAAACTTTCCAAACTTGGCAGATTAGGTCCCTTGACTTGGCAGATTGCTATTTAAAGCTAATATCTTCATTCCTTTGACATTTTTGACCCTTCAACTTTGATTCTTCAACAAAATGGCCCTTTGACTTGAGTTGACTTTGTAGTTGACCAAATTTGACTTGAATCTTGACTTTCCATAATTTGCACTTTAAGTCCTTCAACTTTCACAAATTGTCAAGATAGGTCCTTTAACTTCAAAGTCTTGTCACTTTTGATCCTCTTTTGTCTTTTTTCATCCATTTGAGCTTGGTTTTTTCTTGTTTGCTTGAAATTGTATCCTTTTACCTACATAAGATCACACAAACACAAACATACCACATAACACTGCTTTTTACAATATAAAAGGGTATTTTGCTTCATGTTTTAGGGTTATTTGTTGATAAAAGGATATGAGTTTAAGCTCATATCATGTGTTCATAAACTGCACTTACAGTAGCAGTATTGAAAGGAAAATACACTGCTGTTTGACTTATGCTAAAACATCCCAAATACCTTATCCACTCCCACCAACACCAACACCCACCACCGTCACTCCTAATTATCCAACCAACCAACATCAATAACTACACCGTCCTACACAAAATAACAAAACCCATCTTTGCTTAACAAAAACACCCCACCGAATGCAAAGAAAATTCATTCACGTCTTCTTATTAACCATCCCTCACAAATCCCCATCACACATCAATCCAAATCTGTTTTTTTGTGTTTAGATCGTGGGATTAACAAGATCCTTTGATTATTAAAACTTCACTAAACTTTACATAAAACAATCTAGATCCGGTTTTATCATTACTTCCGATCCTAAAATCATCGCACCTACAATTATCTAAAACCTGGTCATGTTCAATCCAGAAAAATCATACTCACGATATCACCACCGGATCTACAAAATCATCTCCATATCCTTTTATCATCTACAAAAACGCAATCCCACACCAAACCAACAGCATACGACATCACAAATCCCACACAACCGGACAACTCAAGAAAAAAAGATTCGGATATTACATAGGTGAACCCGTTTCTTGTGGCCACGAGATGGGTTTTAACTGCATAAGAAGATCGATCTTTTTTTTTATTTGAGTAAATAGTTTGTGAAGATGTTGTATTGGGTTTAGGGATTTTAAGTCTTGATGTTTCAGCCTTGATGGCGTTAGAAAATGGTGTTTGTAGATAAAAAAAAAGGAAAAATGGTTCGTTGATAATGGGAGATTGAGCAATGTTCTTGGTACGGTCGTTGTTGTGTTTGAATTGAAGAAGAGTTTATCGGCTGAAATCAGTGAATGAAATGGATATGGAATATTGGGAATGGTATGTTGAAAAGCTGATAAATGATCAGCTAGGTGAGTCGCATGGATATCAGAGAACATGGCATAGGATGATGCATGTTTGCTCTACTGACGATTGCTTGGATTGAGTGTACGAATGGTGTCAGAAGTGACTTCGATATAATTGAGTTTGATTGTTTAATCGTTATGTATAAAGATCTCATTGATGTTGGTATGATTAGCTCTTGTTAGTGTCGAAGGATTCTGGGAATCTACTTAAAGATTAGGGCTAAGGAGTTGACTTCATTAGAATGGTGTATAATGGTAGCTCGAGGTATGAGTGATGCAGTGATGAGATCAAATGGGTCTAGGTGATCTCATGAATGAAAAAGGGCATCCTAGTGATTAAAATGGTGTATTGAAACTGATTAAAAAAATAATCAGCAAATGGGCTTGGGAGTAACTGGAGTTTGATAATTATTGGGTGTTGAAATGATCAAAGAAGGTGACACATCTGATCCAACCTAGACTACAGATAATGGTTAGATCGTTGGACCTATAACTGTGTGTACCTAGCTGCTAAACTCAGATCAGTGGTTCTTTTTACCAGCGACCCCTCAATGAACCGTCAGGTCAGAAACTACATCAGATAAATTCTGAACCCCCACCACAAGTTTCTGGAACATCAGTCTGGACCCCCCCCCCCCCAACCGATGTCACCCCTACCTGCTGTGAACCCCATGATCAGTGACCTATGTTGCTGGACCCTCTAAACTTCAGTCCAGTAATCCCTTGGTCATTGAACCCCCAGTGAACAAATGTCATGAAACTGCTATAGAGGTATGAACCCTCTGGTCTGTATCTTGAACCCTCATCAGACCAGCGAACCGAGTCAGCAAACCAGATCAGAGACATAGATCAGCTGAAGACATGAACCATCTTCTCTGGACCCTTCAGCATATTCTGGACCCCTGTCCCCGAACCCACTAATTTGGACCTCTGTCTGTGAACCTCTGGTACAAACCCAAGACCAGCGGACCCTTCATCAGGTAAATGAAAACAGGTCTCTGAACCCCCCAACTGTCTCTGAACTACGAGAAGATTGGACCTTCACCAGTGTTCTGGACCTTAAGCAGACTCTGACCCACAACAGTTCTTGAACCATCAGAAGGTCTAAACCATCAGCAGACTCTGACCCACAGCAGTTCTTGAACCATCAGCAGGTCTGAACCATCAGAGGTCCGACTCACAAACCATCTAATCAGAACCACTTAAGACCTTAATCACGACACTACCCAAAGATTGCTGCCACAAGATTTGAGATCGGTTGTAATGAAAGGTTAGTTGATTGAAAGTTCTGTAGCACAATTGATGGAACTCAGGGGGGTCTCAAAATGATTGATGAACAAAGTGTGTATTTATGCAAAAGCTGCTTATACAGCAACTTTTGAGGGGGAGAGAACCACACTTATGAAAGTGTTTACACACTCATCATATGTTCATCAGGTATACTTGAACTTGCATTCTTTTCTCACTGATTGTGTATACCTGTTGTACTAATTACCAGAAACAAACCCCCACCAATACCCTCACCAAACCAAAACCAAAACCAAAACCTAAAACAAAAATTTTCTCACCTTCCATCTCAAAGTTAGTAGTTGAACACACTTGGAGAGCCACACCAAGTACTACTATTGGGCACATACCAGGATCGAATGCAAGACGCTCAATATGCTATCTTCAGAGCCTTCAACATTTGAAGGACTTGGTCACTCAGGAATTATTTCCTCACACCAAGATAAAGAAAGAAGATACCTAAGACAAAGTCTAGGAATCATGTCATCTTCACATAGCCTGAAGCCTCATTCAGGACTTGGTCAATCAGGTGTGTCATTACCTCAAACCAAGGCAAAGAAAGAAGACGACATCTAGGCTATTTGTATACCTCCAGCAGTCCTAAACAACAACCATAAGAACCTTTCATCTTTCACATCAGAAGCTTGCACAACCAGAGGTCACCATCAGAGGACTGCACCCATCAGAGGTCACCATCAAAGGTTTGCACCAATTAGAGGTCGTCACCCATCAGAGGTCACCACCAGAGCTCGCACCATCAGAGGTGTAACCAGAAACCTCTGGACCTCAGGTACTCATATGTTGCTTAAATCTTTCAAAGACTTATTTTTTCAAACTTAAACTTTTTATAAAAGATTTCAAAGGTTAAGTGATTCTAAAATATTGTTACAAGTCAGAAGTTTTACAACATCAGAAGTTTTTTACAACAGCAGCTCTTAAGTTATAAACTTAAAGCCAATCCGAGTAAAGTCGGACAGATAGGAAGAATCTCCTTGCCTTAAGGCTAAAGTATCACAGATCCTTGAACGGGATGGCCACAGGATGAAAGTTCACCAAGTGTCGGTTTCACCATCACACCAACAAATGGTCATCAATTCACCATGTCTAACCAACAAGAAAGAATTGGCTATTCTGTAGTTAAACGGCTAACCGGTAAAGAACCATCAAATCCGTTGATGGCTGATAGTTTGACAAAAACTATAGAACCAACTAAGTTGGTTAAGTCTCTGGGCTTCAACCAGAGACCACACAGGGGTATTCAAAGACCCTCAAAAATCTAAGGTTCAAACCTTAGTATCGAAACAATTTGATCAAGGGATTCAATCCCTGAAATGGTGAATAACAGGAGTGTGAAATGGTTTCAAAAATAACTTCTTGGGAAGCATTTTTTAAGGGGGAGAGAGTCACACTCCCTGATGATTGTACCTTAGAGATACACACTCCCTGATGAAGACACATCCCTGATGATTATACCTCATAGATATCCTCACCCTACCATACAACATAACCACCCCATTACTACCATACAACCTCCCAAACCACACCAAAACAACAAAACCAATCACATCCCAAAAAATCAAAATTTTATCCAGGAGCATCACAAAAAAAATCCATCACATTTCATTAATAGGTATCGACGGGTATCTGGTGAATGTTTGAAGAAAGTAATGATGAAGCTGGTATTGGTATTGTGTTTGAACAGGTTAGAGGTTTTATCAAATGAAAGAAGTTGGTTTCGGGTAAAAGAGTTGTGCATAGCTGATGATTAACATCAGATGTAGTGAACTAGTGTTCTGGGATTCGATGGTATACTTGGGTACTTATTAGTTTGGAGTAAAGTTCATGCCGTGTATGATCACCACTGTTTGAAGCAAGTCTCTGAAACACCAAGATAATCTGAGTAACTGAAGATGTTCATCAGAGATGATACAGTCATGAAGATGAAGATCTGGCTTGAACACTGTTACACTTTTTCAACAACAAAGGATCAGAGATTGTTATATTTATTTTGTCATTTTGTTGTATCTTAGTATGAAAGAAGAAGCCGTTATGCTCACTTACTACTAAAAGACTTAGGCTATATTTCTATTCAAATAGGGGGAGATTGTTGGGCCAATTTAGAGCCTAAATTGTCCCTGTACTGATTTGAATGAAATATACCCTAAGTATTATATAGGTCGGTAAACTCATGATAGTTTACCAAGTCATCCTCAAGATGTTCTTAGAAGTCCACAGAGACTCCTTCACTACTGCAGCGGATCTGAGCCAGTGAAGATAAGAATCAGGATCAGGATTATGGAGTTAGTGAGTAATGACAATGACTCACTAACTCCCGAAGACCATATCTGATATGAAGACCTGAAGTATTTATACTGAAGACATAGTGGGAACTTCCTTTGGTGAAAAAGTAAGAATATAAAGTGCAAGGTAGTTACTTGACTTTATTGAAGCTTCCAAAGGAAGCTTCACTTTCCCACTATATATAGTGGTCTCATGACTTAGAGTTTGGTAGAGATTTCCACCACCCAAATACACATAGTGTTAGTGTTAGGATTTCCTCTTCCCATTGGTTCTTTTCTACCTTGTAACAATGGGAGTTTAGTTTGTCATCATCGCCCGGTTGTTATTCCGCAAACAACCGGGTAACACTTGTATATTTGTTGATTCATATATTAATAAGATATAAAACGATGAAAAGTACAAGCTATTGTTATTAGTTATTCAAATGGTTAATTGTGCATATCGTTCTTCATTGTTCTTCATAGATTTGATATGTGCACAAGATTAGTGGACCTACAACACGCCATAATCACGCGTGACATTCCATTTACCAAAATGGGGTGTTACAAGTTATATTTTGGTTATTTTTGTTATAAAAGTTGTTAGTTAGTTCCTTGATTGCTTTAATTGTACCTTGTGCTTAATTGCTTGTACTTGTAACATGTTTTAGATTAGTATGGATATGTAATTATAATATTTTTACCATTTTTGATTGTTTTGTTGATTAGACATAGATACCAAATAACTTTGTAAAAACCAAAAACAATATAAACTTGATATTGGTGGGACTTTCAATTTGTCTTGAGTCGGGAAAAACGAACTTGCAAAAATACTCAATATTAAATGAATTCAATCCAATATTAAATTTGTCGTGGGTCCCCGGCAGCGGCGCCATTTCATATTTCGTTTTTTATAGTATCGTTTCGTCTCGGTATCTAATCGAGCTGATATAACTTTTCAAGTTTGACTTTATTGTTTTTGGTTATAAAAGCTTGTTTGGTTTTCATGACTACTTGCACACAAAAAAAATAAAAAGGTAAAAATATTAACTTTCTGCGTATACGTACTAGTCTAAAAACACATTGCAATTACATCATTTAAATGCTCGAAATACAAAATTGTAAAAAAAATACAAATCTTACACTAGAAAGGTAAAATACAAAATATTAAACTAAAAAGTAATCTTTTTAAATCTAAAAATGCACTTTTAGGAAATATTCAAATTCAAATTGTGTAAAAAAAAATGGAAACACAAATTTAACTCCTAATTACTCAAAATAACTATCTTAGTCGAAATTTAAACCAAAAGGCCCAAAATGCACGCAGACCAAAGCTTTTAATACCAGTTCATTTTAATAATAGTCGGCCCAAAATAGCATTAAGCTCAACAAACTTTAAAGAAACTAACAGACCAGTCAACTTAACGAAATTAAACTAACCAAGGACTGTGAGTGAAATAATAGCATACACAACGAAGGACCAAAGTTGTACAACTAATGAAACTCGCTACAAAGAATTAAAATCAGATCCAAGATCATTCCTAGTCTATATTATACTTTTGCTCTTTTAAATCTCTAAATGAAATACGTAGTAACTTTCATCAAGCTTATTATTGAGTTATTCTATCTTTACTAGTAGTAATATCAGTTCCTATTCCATCAGTAACTTGAAACTAAAACTGTAGACGACCCTAGTCTGATCTGTATCTACGCTATGTGGACAAAAGTTCAAATATTTCTACTGAGATTACCTTCTGATATAATATGCTATAAAATGGATAAGATACAAAAGTTCAGCTAATCCAAACACTCCGTATCAACTAATAATCCACGTACAAATACAAAATTCAATCATGTACAAGGCAAACAAATCAAGCAAGTATGCAGCATTCAATACCATTATCAAACTAGCAGATTGAAACTAGCTAATTGCCGAAAGTAAAATCGCGCTTAACCTGCTTAACCGAATAAATTCCTTTGATGGTGAAGGTTAGCACTAAGCTACCTTTGTTATCACACCTCCATCTACAAGTGTGCACTATATCAATGAAACTAAACACTATCTAATTGGCTCATATTTAACAGTCTGAAACCGTAGGCCAGACAAGAAAACCTCAAAAAAGATTAAGAATACGAAACACTGCTACAATAATGAAATACAAGACAGACAAGAGCATTCAAGAACTATTAAGAAATTTGTGAAAAGAACTTTAGAATAAAAACTAATAAACTAAGAGTTCAACACTCATAATCTGTATTTGAGCTTATCAAACTGCAGAGCCGATTCATAGAGAGTGAAATGCGCTTATGATCAATCAGCATCCTAATATACTCGCAAAACTAAAATTGTAAAGAAAGGGGTTTGAAAAGTCTGTGTAAACCTCATACGCTGTAGAGAAAGAAGCTTTTAGAAATCTAACATGTTCAATTATAGAGAATCTGTTCTACTAAAGCAAAATGTAACAGAAAGTACTGATTACAGAAAACTCTCCTAACATATTCGACTGATCTAAATCTATGAGATGAAAATAGATATAAGAGTAACATGAGAAGAAAAACTTTGAGAAAGCTAAAATTTCATTACTAGTCAAAACTGAATTCGAAACGATTAGAACTGATTTAACAAATAACAGTTTATGTAACTAAATGTAACAACACTTCAACTGTCTCTAAACATCCTTCGAAAACAGAATTGGAGATGAAAAAGGCATAAACTTCCATTAATGGTGAACAAGAAAAGATTCGGTTACAACAAACTTAATCAAGATTATAACTACTTTTATAATATTGAAAACAGAACTCTATACAAAGCTTTACACTACTTCTAAAACTAACTAACTAACTATGTGAATCCTACACCTAAGCTAACCATCTTGAAGTGAGGGTGATCCTTGGTATTTATAGACGTCTAAAAGGAGATGGTTGACGTGTGTCCTCTAATCAGATCATGCCACGTGTAAAATACGAGGTTGAATTCGTTCTTCATTCTTCATCTGATTTGGGCGTTTCTTCGTTACTCCATCTTGATCAAATTGACTTATATCTTCTTGTAGAGGAGATGATAAGGATCATTTTTGTTTCTTTGATTATCATTTGAATCTCCCTTGAACTCTCTTAAAATCGATTTGAAGTTTTGGTGAAGAAAGCTATAAAAGTCGACTGCTATCTTTATTTCTCTCTCTTTGTGTACGTTCGAAGAAGAAAAACGTGTGAATGAATGAGTCTTGACTTGGTCTTTGACCAAGTTTAAGTAAACTTTTATAAAATTTTCCCACTTGTTTCTTTTTGGTCCTTAGTCTTCATTTCTTTTATCAAATGTGTTGTAAACTTTTAAGCAAATTTCTTTTCATCCTTCGTCTTTGTAGAAATTTGACTTTAAGCCCTCGATCTTTGAAATTTTGGCAAGCAAGGTCCTTGAAGCATGATTTGTCCTTTTCTTCGTCTTTTATCATATAAATCCCTTGAAAATGCGTATTTGCTCCAAAATGCATCTTGTTTACCTGAAAACACAAAAACATAAATACCCACGTAATTCTGATATTTTTCAGTTAAATATAATGTATTTGACTGTGTTTTAAGTGGTTTTTGGATCATAATTGATGAGTGTTTTCACACTTATCAACTCCCCTCCACTTGACCATTTCCATGGCCTCATGCAATGCAGTATTTCAAAACTCTAGAGTGCGCTTTTCTCATAATTAATCCACCTTGGCCATTTTATGATTTAATAAACTAAACTATACTACATTATGAATGATTTTGAATATTTATAATGCAATACAAAGAAAACAATTCTATTTATATATTTTAGATTTTTATTGGAATAGTTTTGATGGAAATAACTCATAAAGAAATCAATGACTTAGATTAGGGATTTTGGTACTATGAACACTTATCACCTTTAAGTTTCACTTTCCCCATACCAAGCTTAAAAACAAGATCATTGTTATCCATAAGTGAAAGTTCATCAACTCATTCATATGGATTAATTGTGTTACTCTTATACCCCCACTTATTATGCCTCTAAGAACGGTTATTATATGAGCAAATTGCTTGAAGGCAAATTTGTCATTATTTAAAGCGTGAAATATAAGAAATTTAAAATCTCAAAATAAGGAAGCACGGTTTTAATCCTAAGTAGCCATCTTGTCCATTACTCGAAAAACCGCCCATAATTTATATAAGTTCGACTCAAGAGTAATAAGTCATTCGCCTTATGTGTAAGATCCTTATGTCATGCATTAATAAGTAGCTACACACTCGCTAAGGAAAGAAAAATAAAACTCACGCAATAATTTATATCCGCCGCCTTTTTGGGACTTTGGATCTTCAATCCCGCAACCTGTCAAGGTAATATTGGATTGGAGCAACTATCAAATCCCCGCAACCCTTGTGAGAGTAATATTGGAATTCAATAGCTACTATAATTAACACTTCACTGCCCCTCGAGTCTTGTATAATTTTTTTTTTCTTTTTCTTTTTCTTTTTTTTCTAGCCACTCATTTTTTTTTCATAAGCCGCTCTTATTTTTCTTTAATCCTCACAAAGAAAATTGAAAAGAATAAAAGGAAAAACACCCGCTAAGTATTAAGCATGACATAAGTCTAGTACACATAAAACATTCTAACTTAGAATCTTAAGACGTACTTATACCAACCACGAATGATTAGTCAAAATGCATAAGAGACTACAAACCAATTAAAACCGTTCTTGATTATTTATTAACATATATACATGCGTTGACAAGAAAGTAAAGGTTACGAAAGGGGATATAAAAGCCACAATTAATGATATGAGGTTTATCTAGCCCTTAACACTTACTTCAAACTCTATCATCTCTTGTTCTCCACAGTTTAAAATCTCAAATAGTGAGACTAGTGGATGCTTAGCCTAATAAACCAATAAAGGTCTACATGGTTAAAGCTACTAGCTAGAGAATGCTTAGATAAGCAAACTCGGGTTGAGTCAAAATATCCATGGCGGGCCTAATATGTCAAAGAAGTCTAAACTCGTTAAACCCTATCCTTTATTATATTTTTTCTCTTTTTTATATTTTTGATGAAAAATAAAAGAAGAGATATATACAATGCAAATGTGTTATGCAAATGAAAAATGATTTATACAAAACTTATGAATGCATATTTTTGGTGGCCAAAGTAGATCAAAAATTTGAAAAGTGTTTGAAAAATTAATTTCCAAGTTATCATGAAGGTCAATGACAAAGTTCTAGGTAAGGTCACTTCGATAGAAGACCCTCCTACACTTAAGATAAACATTGTCCTCAATGTTTAAGAGTATTGGAGTAAACTCCCCTACACTTATGACATTGACAACTTTGCTTAACCCAGGCTAAGGAAAGGTCTACTATAGTGAATTCATTTTAAGCACATTGTGGTTATGAAAAATCTTTTTTTTGGTAAAAGGGTAACAATGACCCCGGTAAATAGAACCAAAAAAAACGTTGAAGTACAAGGAATGTGGCTGAAATGCCACATTAACCGCAAGCTACAGGCAGCTTGTTAAACAAAATGTTTATGACAGGCCATAAACATTAACTAGTCTAGAATACTGGAAATAAATAAACTAGACAAGAACCAAGATGATAACATAAAGTTACGAGAAACATAATAAAATATCAACATGGGATCAGCCAGTAGGAGTGCTTGCCCCAAAATTAGTGTTGAGAAGATTCACCGATTCATCAAAGACAACCTCGACTCCCTCCTCATTATCTTCCTCGCTTAGTTGAACCCCTTCATCAATACCAGGCATGGACAAAGATGAAAATTTATTAGATGTAGAAACACTGCTCATTTGAGTTGTACCCTTGTTCGGACCATTAGGATTACTAGTCTGCTGCAACTGACCAGATGTAGTATTCAACTTTCTAGTAACGAAGTGAACCGATACAAGGGCCTCCTCCATAAGCTCCAATGCATCCGATGAGAGAGAGAAACCCTACAAACAACATGAAGACAAAAGAAAGGCATCACCCTACACTTATCCTCAACTCTATACCCTTATTACTATCCTACCACACTCTAGTCTAAAAACTCTAAGCCTAGTTATTCAAACTTGATTTATGGAGTCTCTAGCTCGACTCATCCCACAATGAATTAATTCATGGGGAAAATGGGGATCTGTTGGACCATTTTCACGGAAATGTCCTCCCCAAAGTAATGCTTAAAACGGTGACCATTCACTTTGAAATTTAGGCCATTTGGTTGTGACAACTCAATAGTCCCATACGGAAATACTTGAGCAATGGTGAATGGACGGGACCATCTTGAATTAAGCTTGCCCCAAAGAGTTTCAACCTTGAGTTAAAGAGGAGAACCGGCTCTCCAACTTTAAACTTACGGTTCTTGATCTTAGCATCATGCAATTGCTTACTCTTTTCCTTGTAAAGCAACGAGTTTTCATAAGCATTGGCTCTCAATTCATCCATCTCATTGAGTTGGTCTTTTCTACGTGAACCGGCTTGGTTTAAATCAAAGTTTGCCCATTTGAGAGCCCATGAAGCCTAATTGTCTAACTCGAATGGGAGGTGGCATGCTTTTCCATAGACAAGCCTATATGGAGTACAACCAATTGGCGTCTTAAAAGCCCACAAAGCATCATCAAGCTTATCCGACCAAGAAGCTAGATGCTCTCCAACCGTTCTCTCTAAAATCCTCTTTAAACAACGATTTATGACCTCGGTTTGCCCAATGGATTGAGGGTCATATGCGGTAGAAATTATATGGTTAACACCATACTTCTTCGTGACTCTTGTAAATTGATCATTACAAAAATGAGCCCCACGATCACTTATGATAGCCCGAGATACACCAAATCTAGCAAATAATTGTTTCAAGAATTTCACTACAACTCGAGCATCATTAGTAGGCAAGGCTTTGGCCTCAACCCACTTTGAAACATAGTACATAGCTACAAGTATGTACTTATTGCCCTTTAATGATGGAAAAGGTCCCATGAAATCTATACCCCATACATCAAAAATCTCACACTCTTGTATAAAATTTTATGGCATCTCATCTCGTTGATTAATCTTTCCTTGTCCTTGAAAAACATCACTAAATTTCACCATCTATTGGGCATCTTTGTATATGGAGGCCAATAGAAACCCGAATCAAAGACTTTCTTGGCCGTGTAGTTGGGCCCAAAATGGCCTCCCGTAGGTCCCGACAAGCTTCTAAGATTTTAAATGCTTCGGGTCCATCTACACACCGTCTTATGATTTGGTCCACACATTTAAATAATAATATCACGCTTTAGTGTTTCACGCTTTCAATTTAATGTTGAGTATTTTACAAGTTCGTTTTTCTCGACTCAAGACAAATTGTAAGGCCCACTAATATCAAGTAATAATTGCTTTTGGTTGTTACAAAATTATTTGGATTCTAGGTCTAATTCAAACAAACACGTAAAAAGTAGAAAATATTATAAGTATTTAACCGTAAAACAAATTGCAAATACCACAAAATATTCACAAAGTACAAGTATCTAATGCATACAATGTAAAATGCTCAAAATGCAAATGACATAAAACTATAAGGACTAATTGTGCAAAATCAGAAAGTATAAGGACCAAAATTCAAAATAGTAACAAACTATTCCAGCAAACTAACAAATTCACAAATTGCACCAATTATATAAATAATCAAAATTCAGGGACTAACAAATGCAAAACCTAAAATCTTGACTTAACAAAGCTGTTTACAATGTTTAGTAAAACTAGAGGACCAATTGCAATTAAAACATAACTTTTCACAAAAACGGGCAATAAGACTCGAATAAGCTATAATGAGCTTATTTCTTGACCAATTTTATTCTAGTTTTCTTTAAAGTGCTTAAAATCAAAATTAAGCTAGACTTGCAAAAGGAATTTGGCTAAAAGCTTTTAAAACTCTAGATTGCTTATTCCAATAAGCTCACAATAAGCTAAAAACAAATCCAGACATCCACTAACTGATTTTTTTGTTGAGAATGATTAAACAGGTTATGAGAAGCTTGGAATGTCAACTGGTTTTGAAAATCATAAAGAAAATAAGCTGGAAATTGAAATAAGCCAAAAGTGCTTATTTTGACCAAGTTTGACCAAAAATTTCCAAAAGCTCAAATTCACAGAATCAACTCACGACATGTTTGCAAACAAGTTTGTGAAAGAAAATGGGGTGTTTTATGAAAAGGATTAAGAGAACTGAGAAAACAGATTGCTTATTATCACAGAAACTTACAAACGGTCTAGTGCTTATTATTAAGCTGATTACTCACTCAAATCAGAAAACGGTATGGTTTCCTTACAAAGAATGAAAGTTTGTATGTTAAACTTCAAATGAAAACAGGTTTCAGCTCAATCCATCTACAATCAAAGAAATGGCATGGAATCAAAGTTAACATGTTTTAACTGATTAACTTGTACAAAAACTGACCCACACTTTTTATAGGTCAATTGCCTGTTTGACCTTTGTATTGACCAAGAAACTTTCCCAAAAGACTTACACTCACTTGTTGAGTGAAAGTGATCTCAAATTAACAGGTTTTAACAACTAATTCACCAAAATGAGTTTAATCCAAACACCACTTTAAAAACCTGATAAGAACTTTTGTGAAGACTTTTTTAGCACAAGTATTTGACAGTAAAGGAAACTTATATAAACTTGTTTAGTGAATTAAATGAACCAATTTGAAACAAAAATCCAGCAAGTTTACTTGGAAAACCACAAAGTGAGTAACTAATTACTTATGACTAATGAAAAGCAAATCTAATCAAGTGAAAACTGAATGTTAAACTAGCAAACTACAATTAAGCAATCAAAATACTAAAATCACACTACAAGATCAGTAAAACAATCACAATTCAGCATATAGAAGTTATAACTAGGAATTGAGCATGCAAGACTGTTTAGAGGAATTTTAAAGCAAGAAAAGTGTTCATTTTAGCTAGATGCCTCCTTTGATGGAGTAATAAGCGCTGAGCTTACTAGGATCTACAAGTACACCATTAATCAACCACCATACACCATCATAACACATCATCTGCTACAAATCAATCACCCTTGCTACACTGCTACAACTGGTATGAAATGGACTGCAAATGCTCCTGAACCAGCTATAGGCTTCAACAAGACTTCAAACACATTCCATTAATCATGAATGGTCAAAAGAATCACAGCAATAACAAGCTAGTAGAATTATGCAGGTATGAGATGAAGAGTAGAGTGAAAGTGAAAATGGAAGTTCATTAATGGGGGAAAAGTTTGTTACAAAACGGTTACAGCTAACTAACTAACTCTCAAGTGATTGGCAGTCACTTGAGAGAAGTTTTTAACTAAATTGCTAAGTGAAAAGGAGAGAATTCATCAAGTGTGTGAAAAACACACACTAACTACATGTACAAAATGAAGACTAAGTGGGGTATTTATAGAGGTTGGGATGTAGTCAGTTGGAGGTTGGTGACGTGTTGCAACCAATGGTGAGCTTCCACGTGGCTTGAATCTTCCAATTGCAACTAGACGTTGAAGAACTTGAATTGGGGGTTTTTGATGTAGTAACTTTCAGGCTAATTGGTTGTTGGGGTTGTCTTCCTCTCTTGATTTGGAGCAACTTTGATGTTAAGAACTTTCTATGATATGAACTCCTGCTCATTCTTGTTCCTGGGCTTTGTTGCGTTTGAATGTGACAGGTGTAGTGTTGTTATTGGTTGAGAGAGAAGGAAAGAAGGAAACGGATCATTATCCATTCTCTTATTTTCTATTGGTGGAGAGAGTATGAGTGTGTGGCACTGTTTTGATTTGTTTATTAATTGAAGTGGCGGCTGAGTGGGGTGAGTTGGCATTAAAGTGCAATCCGTGCGACCTTCATACTCCTCTCCCATTGGTTGCTTTGTTTGTCACTTGGATCACTAGCAAACTTGGCTCAATTTTGTCATGTTTAGTCCTTGTAGTTTAAGCAGAATAGGATTTGAGCTCCAAGCTTTATTTCTTTGACATTTTTGGTCCTTCCAACTTCAAACTTGTTCATTTATCATCCTTTAACTTGTTGACTTAAAAGTTGACCAAATTTGACTTTGTTCTTGACTTTTGCATAATTATAACTTTAGTCCCTCATCTTTGAAAGTTGTCAAGAAAGGTCCTTTGTCTTTGCAAGGCTTGTCACTTTTCATCCTCCTTTTGTCTTTTCTTCATCATTAAGGCTTGATTTCACTTTTTGCTCCAAATTTTTATCTTTGTTACCTACACAAGCACAAACAACAAAACATACCCATAATACTGCTTTTATGAATAAAATTAGGTATTTTGCTTTGTGTTTTAGTGTGATTTTTGATATTATTGATATGAGATTTCACTCATATCAAATCCCCTACACTTGATCATTGCCATGACCTCATGCAATGCCATATTTTAAATCACCAATTTACACTTTTCTCATAGTTAATCCAGCTTGGCCAATATGAAATGCATTTACACTACTCTACATTATATGATGCATGATTTTGATTTTATACAATGCAATTCAAAGGAAAGCAATTCTATTTATATATTTATGGACTTTTCTTGAAATGGTTCTAATGAAAATAACTCATAAAGAACTCAAAGACTTAGATTAGGGCTTTGGGTACCATGAACACTTATCATCCTCAAGTTTTACTTTCCCCATACCAAGCTTAAAAACAAAATCATTGTTTTCCACAAGTGAAAGTGCATCAACTCATTTATAAAGATTAATTGTGTTACTCTCATACCCCCACTTATTATGCCTCTAAGACCGGTTATTATTTGAGCAAATTGCTTGAGAGCAAATTTGTCATTATTTAAAGCGTGAAATATAAGAAATATAAAATCTCAAAATAAGGAAGCACGGTTTTAATCCTAAGTAACCATCTCATCCATTACTCGAAAAACCACCCATAATTGATATAAGTCTGACTCAAGTATAATAAATCATTCTCCTTATGTGTAAGATCCTTATGTCATGCATTAATAAGTAGCTACACACTCGCTAAGGAAAGAAAAGTAAAACTCACGCAATAATTTATATCCGCCGCCTTTTTGAGACCTTGGATCTTCAATCCCGCAACCCGTTAAGGTAATATTGGATTGGAGCAACTATTAAATCCCCACAACCCTTGTGAGAGTAATATTGGAATTCAATAGTTACTATAATTAACACTTCACTGCCCCTCTTGGGAGTCTTGTATAATTATTTTTTTCTTTTTCTTTTTTTCTTTTTCTCTTTTTTTTTTCTAGCCACTCATTTTTTTATACGCCGCTCTTATTTTTCTTTATTCCTTACAAAGAAAGTTGAAAAGAATAAAAGGAAAAACATCCGCTAAGTATTGAGCATGACATAAGTCTAGTACACATAAAATATTCTAACTTAGAATCTTAAGACATACTTATACCAACCACGAATGATTAGTCAAAAATGCATAAGACACTACAAACAAATTAAAACTGTTCATGATTATTTGTTAACATATATACATGCGTTGACAAGAAAATAAAGGTTACGAAAGGGGATATAAAAGCCACAATTAATGAATATGAGGTTTATCTAGCCCTTTACACTTATTTCAAACTCTATCATCTCTTGTTCTCCACAGTTTAAAATCTCAAATAATGAGACTAGTGGATGCTTAGCCTAATAAACCAATGAAGGTCTACATGGTTAAGGCTACCAGCTAGAGAATGCTTATATAAGCAAACTCAGGTTGAGTCAAAGTATCCATGGCGGGCCTAATATGTCAAAGAAATCTAAACTCGTTAAACCATATCCTTTATTATATTTTTTTCCTTTTATATATTTTGATGAAAAATGAAAGAAGAAATATATACAATGCAAATGTGTTATGCAAATGAAAAATGGTTGATGCAAAAATTATGAATGCATATTTTTGGTTGCCAAAGTAGATCAAAAACTTGAAAAATGTTTGAAAAATTAATTTCCAACTTATCATGAAGGTCAATGACAAAGTTATAGGTAAGGTCACTTCGATAGAAGACCTCCCTATACTTAAGATAAACATTGTCCTCAATGTTTAAGAGTATTGGAGTGAACTCCCGTACACTTATGACATTGCCAACTTTGCTTAACCCAAGCTAAGGAAAGGTCTACTATAGTGAATTCATTTTTAGCACAATGTGGTTATGAAAAATCACAATTGTAACAAAGTGAACCCAATACAAGGGCCTCCTCCATAAGCTCCAATGCATGTGATGAGAGAGAGCAACCCTACAAACAACATGAAGACAAAAGAGAGGCATCCCCCTACACTTATCCTCAACTCTATACCCTTATTCCTATCCTATCACACTCTAGTCTAAAAACTCTAATCCTAGTTATTCAAGCTTGATTTATGGAGTCTCTAGCTCGACTCTTCCCACAATGAATTAATTCATGGGTAAAATGAGGATCTCTTGGACCATTTCCACGGAAATGTCCTCCCCAAAGTAATGCGTAACACGGTGACCATTCACTTTGAAATTTGGGCCATTTGGTTGTGACAACTCAATAGTCCCATATGAAAATACTTGAGCAATGGTGAATGAACCGGACCATCTTGACTTAAGCTTGCCCGCAAAGAGTTTCAACCTTGAGTTAAAAAGGAGAACCGGCTCTCCAACTTTGAACTCACGGTTCTTGATCTTAGCATCATGCAATTGCTTAGTCTTTTCCTTGTAAAGCAATGAGTTTTCATAGGCATTGGCTCTCCATTCATCCATCTCATTGAGTTGGTCTTTTCTATGTGAACCGGCTTGGTTTAAATCAAAGTTTTCCCAATATTATTAAATATTCAATATTATTGAATATTATTGAGTTGGTTTTAATATTATTTAAATGGCGCCGCTGCCGGTTCATGACATTACGAGAGACTATTGATTTACGGTTTTGATCGGATTTTGGGATCCGTTCCCCGAGTGGACGTTCTTTTTACGTATCATAAATCCAAAAGATAAAAAAATCAAAAACATAAAAATATAAAAACTAAAAAACCACAAAATCAATTCTTTTCCTAAAGAATTGAACCAAAAAAATAAAAAATCCAAAAAGTAATCTTCTACCTAAAAGATAACACCAAAAAATATATATTATATCAGTTTTCATCGTTTTTACGTACATATAGTATTTTCTTAAAAAAACCCAATAAATACAAAAATATTTTTGATATATTATTATATGTAGATACATATACGTATACGAACACTCAATACACATAATTCCATAAGTATTGCTTTTGCAATACACCGTGTTGGGAGCGTTCCGGTCCTTGACACGTGTATCGATCAAATTTAATTAAGGCAAAAATAGATAAATACTTCCAATAGGCAAGAATTCGAAGAATACAAAATACAAAGTGAATAGATAGGCAACGAGCTATAAAATGCCGTCTAAGGGTTAATAGGTACTTAAGTGCTTCGCGCCACCTAACCCCCCGTTCACTAGTGAGTATTCTAAGAAGGAAAGCTTGATTGGGGGTTTCGCCACCCAAGTATTACTTACATATACTATACTTTCTTGTGGATATTACTTATTGAACCTCAGAAAGGATAATCCCTTCTTTTCTAAAGTCGAACGAGAGCTTCTCTCTCACTCCTTGATTTGAGTTGCATGCTCAGCCGAGGGCGTGCACAAATACCTTTTGGTGTACAACCCCTTCCTCCCAAAAGGAAGAAAAAGAGAAAGAGTAAGAAAAACACCGTCCATCAAGCCGATCCCGAGCATCGTGCTTTGAACAACACACAAGAAGCCATGTCCGCCGTTGACAATAGACCATTGATGGAGCACCTCCAATCAAATGTGGAAGGATATGTCGATGCCATTGTTATACCCGAGATACCCGCAAACACCTTTGAGCTTAAGACATCTATGATTACCTTGGTTTCTAATACACCCTTTTTCGGGAGACCCAATGATGATCCACATGATCATATCAAGAAGTTTCTATCCATTTGCAATACACTTAAGTACAACGGGGTTCCTCATGATGCCATTTAAGTTGATCTTAGTTCCATTCTCCTTAGAGGGTAATGCTAAGTATTGGCTAGATACAAAACCTCCTAACAATATCACCACTTGGGATGACTTTACCAAGAAGTTTTTGAATAGGTTCTTTCCCCCACCTAAGACCACGGCTTTGAGAAACCTAATTATTGGATTTCAACAAAAACATAATCAAACCTTTAGTGATTCTTGGGAAGAGTTCAAGGAGTTATTGAGAAAATGCCCCAATCATGGATTCAATGAAGTTCACCAAATCAATACCTTCTACAATGCATTAAGACCACATCATCAAGATTCCCTCAACTCCTCCGCGGGTGGGAACATTCTTTCCAAATCCATATGGGAGGCATGGGACATTATCGAGACTAAATCGATGGTGCAAACAAATAATCAAATTGATGAGAGAGTCCATGTTGTTTAAGAGGGTGTTTCTAAATCATTTGAAATTCAACTCTTTTCACAAATGCAAGAATTGACCCAAACCCAAAAGATGCAATAAGCAATGATGCAAGACTTTATAAAGGTTTACTTGGGTAATACTTCCACCAATAATGTGAATGCCATTACTACATCATGTGAGACTTATGGAGGTCCTCATTCTTACCTACAATGTGACAAGGTTCAAAGTTACCAAGGTGAATGTTATGCTTATCAAGATGAACATAGAGAGCACTTCAAACCTAACATCAACCCAAACAATCTCTTTTACAAATCAAATAACTACCTTTCTCCACCCGGCTTTCCACCCCATCCACCCACATAAAACCAAACCAATCCTCATCAATTACTTCAAAGAAATCAAGGGCCTAGGCCAAACTACCAAGGAAACAACTATAGAGCACCAAATAACTTTCAACAACAAGGAAATACCTTTCATGCAAACAATCAAGGTTTTCACCCACCTCCCCCTCCTTTTTAAAATCAAGGACATAATCAAGGTTACAATCAAGGATATGGGCAAAATGATACCTTTGAGCTACTTCAAAAGATGAACCAAGAAACCAAAAGAAGAATTCGCGAAAGTGAAAAGAGAACACAAGATCAAATAAGAGCCATGAATGATGATATGTGTGTAAACACACATCTTTTCTACCACTTAATTACAATAATAACCGGACCAAAACGTGTATTTTATGTCTTTTATGTCGGAATTATGCGTGGTTTGTGTTTTTGTTGTGATTTAGGACGAAAAGGTGAAAAGTGGAGAAAACACGGGAATTCACGGGCATTTACGCACTTTTATTGAAGAAAAAGATGAAAGACGAAGTCAAGAAGTCAAGAGTGCAAAAAGAACGGAAGTCCAAGACCAATTCTGAAGATTTATCGAAGAAAAAGTCAAAAGACGGAAGTTTATCAAAAGCCGAAGAATTCAAGTCTTTTATTGAAGAATTTAAAGACGAGTTCAAAGAAATCCCAAGCCAAAAAGTCCTTAAAGTCCAAGTTTAAAGAAGATTAGAAGAATAAAGGACTAATGATGCAATTAATGAATATTAAAAGAAGGTGGGACTTAATCTCGCAATTAAGAAGAAATGAAGGAGGGGAGGAAGCTTCCTTAATCCTCCCCTATAAATAGTCATTAGTTGTTAATCATTTTATTTGTTGGCAAATAGTGACAATTAGTCTTCCATTTTCTTTACCTTGCACCTTTAATTTTATGCACATTTAAATACTTGTCAAATTTAAATACCTTGTCTTGCACCTTAAATTCCTTTAATTTCAAGTAAGTTTCCATTTAATTCTTGTCAATCTTTATTTTATCTTGTTAAATCTCCTATCTACCTTTCTTGATCTTTGATTTTTATGTTATTTTTGTGTTCATGTTCATGTTCTTATTTTGATCCAAGTGATTTTTGATTATTGTGGTTAAATTTGTTTGTTTTGTTGATTTAAATTGTTTGTTTATGATTATTAGTTGTTTCGTTATTAGTTTATTTAAATCGTGTGTTTGATTTTGGTCAATTTGTGGTTAGATTCTTGTTATTTTGATCCCTTGTTCTTCGGGGAGTTTGTTTCTGTGTTTGATCATTCCCAGGAAACTTCCGAACCAAGAGAAGAGGAGTGTTCATTCGGAAGTCTGAAAGTTCAGGACCAAGGGCTTCATCCGGAAGTCTTCCGAATCTAGAGTTGTTCATTCGGAACTCCAAAAGTTCCGAACCAAGCTAGCTTCATCCGGAAGTTCAAAAGTTCCGGATCAAGCAATTCATTCGGAACTCCAAAAGTTCCGGATCAGAGAGGGTTCATTCGGAACTTTAAAAGTTCCGAGTCAAGCAGTTCATTCGGAAGTCTCAAAAGTTCCGGATCAATTCGAAAGTTCCGAACCAAGGGCAAAAGTTCCGGATCAATATCTTCCGAACGAAGTTCCGGATCAAGGGAAGGAAAAAGTTCCGAGTCAAGCCAAAACTTCCGAACCAAGCCTGTTTCATTCGGAACTTAAAAAGTTCCGAGTCAAGCTAGTTCATTCGGAAGTTTTGAACTTCCGAATCAAGGGTTCTGTAAGGTTCTTTTTAGTTTTTTCTTTTTAAGTTCTGTCTTTTATTTTCAAACTTTATTTTTCCCGCCTTTTTATTTAATATCACTTTAAGATTATTTGTCTTAGCCTTATTTTAGCCTTGCCTTAGTTTAAGTTTTAGTTGCGTTTTAAGTTTGCCTTAGTTAGATTTAAGTTTACGTCATTTACTTTTAGTGCCCTTCAATTTCAGTCACGTTTTTAAATACTTGCACCCTTTTACTTTTAATTAGACTTAGATTTACTTTAATTGCACTTTTACTTTAATTATTCTGCACCTTTATTTAAAAACAACCCAAAAAATTTGTTTCACCAAAGAACGACTGAGTCACATAGAGAGCCTAGATCAATTCGTTAAGATACCGAGAATACGAACTTTAATTTTATATACAGGGTGTCAAAAGCCTTTTTATCAAATGGCGCCGCTGCCGGCTCTTTTCGTAAAGATTAACGGTTTTCTGTGAGAGACGCGTTGCTTTTGGGATCCGTTCACTTGTGAGCGTTATTTTTCTTGCATAAAAAATTCAAAAAAAAAATCATAAAAAATTAAAAATTGATAAAAAATACATAAAAATTAAAAATTTCAAAAATTCAAAAAGATTTTATCTTTATTGTGTATATATATTGTTTTTGTGTTTGGTTTCTTTTTCTTTTGTCTTTGTAGGTGCATGCGTACTAGATCTTCTAATTATCAAGAGCCCGAGCCTCAAGAAGATTTAGCTATGTCTGGTGTTAACAACAATAATCCACCGCACCCTAATAATAACAACAATGTTCTTCCACAGCCCGATCTTCGGACCATGGAGGAACTTTGTCAACCAACCATGTTTGGACGAGGAGGACCGATTGCGCCGATGCAAATCAACGCTCCTGAGTTTTCGTTGAAGCACCACATGATTCAGCAAGTACAAACAAACCCATTCCGTGGATTGCCTGATGATGATGCCAACAAACACCTCGACAAGTTCATTACAATCACCCAAAGCATGAAGTTGGCCGGTGCCACAATGGATGAACTTCACCTACAACTCTTTCCACACACTTTATTACATCATGCCGAGAAATGGTTTGATCGTCTCCCGAAGAATTCTATTCACACTTGGGATGACATGACTCAACGCTTTTTATCGCGCTACTTTCCACCATCCATGGTCACTAGCCTTCGCAATCAAATCAGCGGTTTCATGCAAGATCCCGATGAATCTCTTTTTGATGCTTGGGAGAGATATAATGTCTTGATCGATAGATGTCCAAACCACAACATGCACCCTGTGACCTTAATAGATACTTTCTACAACGGTTTGACTTTTCGAGATCGTGATACGATTAATGCAGCCGCCGGTGGCACATTCATGAAAAGGAGACCCGAGGAGTGTAGAGAGTTAATTGAGAACATGACCACTCATCATAAAAACTGGGATTCCTCTACTTCTTCAAGGAACAACCCGAGAGTCAATGTTTCTTCTACTTCAGCAAACCCTGAAATGACCGAACTCACCCGCATGATGACCGAAATGAGCAAAATTATTACGTTTCTAGCTTCAAACCAACAACAACAACAAGTTAAAGCGGTTGCTAATCCTTGTGAAACATGCGGCGGTCCTCACTCATACACCGATTGTCCTTCTACACAAGGAAATCCGGAACATGTGTATGCGGCTTATGGTAATTATTCACCGGAAAATTACCAAGCTAGACAACAAGGGGATAGAAATCTGCTGAGCTACCGATCTAACAATTACCTTTCACCCGGTTTTTCTCCTCAAAACCAAAACCCCGCCAACAACTACAATAGAAGCAACCAAATCCCACCTCGTGCTTCTAATCCTTATCACCCACCCGCCCAACAAAACCCACCCATAAACACCGATGTTGAAGCCACAATGAGAACCCAAGGTGAGCAAATCAAGAATCTGCAAAGCTAAATTATCAATCTTAGAGGAGATATCACGAAGCAAGGAAATGAGATTAGAACCGAGGTTCGCGATAATATTCAATCCTCCTTCAGCACTCAAACGACTGAATTAAAGAATCTGTTGGCTAGTTTCTTGCCCGCCGCTCAACCTTCTACTTCGAGTTCTCTACCTTCAAACACCGTCACTAATCCACGAGCCAATGTGAGTGCTATTACTACTCGTAGTGGAGTCACCATTGTAGGACCACCAATCCCACCCCCATCATCTACACCTCCTCCACCACCATGTATCCCTACTCCTCCTACACCTAGTATTAGTACACCATTACCGTCTCCGCCTCGTCCTGACGATGTATCTCGGAAGGATCCTTCAACATCCCAACCTTTACCGACTACACCTTCACCTTCCACCTATAAACCTAAAATCCCATACCCTTCTCGCTTAGGCAAGACCAATGATCTAACAAAGGAGGACTCTCAAGTGACAAAATATATCAATATGATTTCTCAAATGGGCTTCAGCATTAGTTTTCTTGAAGCACTTGTCCACATGCCCAAATTTGTTAAAGCATTTAAGGAATTGCTTAACAAGAAGGAGAAGCTGATTGAACTCGCCAACACACGCTTAAATGAAAACTGCTCTGCAGTTATTCTTAAAGAACTTCCGGAAAAACTAGGAGATCCCGGTCGTTTTGTGTGACAATCCGTCAATTTACGATTGATATTTTATTCTCAAATATTATTTGAAAATATTATTTTAATGTTACAATATGAACTCACATATTTTTGGGAAGAAATTTGGATTTACGTCTTGAAGTAGCGTCAACTACGTTTAAACCGGAGGATTCAACGTTACGTGCTTACGTTTACATACACCGTCCTTGGTGACAGTCCGACATTTCAGAAAATAAATTTATCTGTGAATATTATTTTGGAGTTTTAAATTTGAGTTGGTTCATAAACTCACAAATTTACGAGAAGAGATTAGGACTTACGATTTTATTTTAACGCCTTTTACGACTAAACCGGAAACCCTAGGATTACGTATTTACGTTTTCGAACTCCGTTTTTGATGAAACAATTTTTATTGGATTCGTTTTGTGACGTTGATTCATAATTTATAAAAACGTTTTTCGTAAAACGACCCGAGGGCACGCAAATCGAGAAAACTAGAATCGAGAAATACCCGTAAACTAGTGAGATGGGACAAAATACATTGTCCCACCCCACTAGCTTAAATGGGACGGCATTAACTTACACCACAAACCTCATGTGGCATCAAGTTAGCTACTAGCTTACATGTGTAAGCCATGCTTACTTTGTAAGCTAACTTACACCACAAAACATCAAAACCACCAAACCAAACTAACAAACTCATTTGCAACTCATGCAAACTACTCCAAACTCTCCTCTCTCTCTCTAGATTGCCGTCCATATCCACCCCAAAAACACCCAAATTGATCTTGATTCTACCACAAAATCATGTGTTATTTACACATATGTTGAAGCCCTTTTGAAACCCTATTGATTGGTGGTACTTATAACATCCAAGGAGGAGTTTTCATGGTGTCTTGAGGCTGATTTTCCACAAGGTTTCTATGAAGAATGGTGTTCATGAAGGTGGTCTTGGTGCATCATAAGTTTCTCCATCCAAAACCATGTCAAACTCATAACCTACATCAAGTTGGTGGTATAAAGATTGTCCTCCTCAACTTCTTGTTATTTTGATTATGTAAACATGTATTTTATTTCCTATTGTATATATTTATGATGATTATATGATGATAAAAATGTTATGTGGGGATTTGTTGTTGATAATCATGGATAAAAAGGTGAAAAACTATAAGAAACAAGGTTAAAATCTTGATTAATTTACATGGCTGTATAAAACAGTAAAGAAACATGTTATGGACTGATAATATGATGAAGTAGAATCTATTTACAGTAAGCTATGGGTCTTGTACACATGTGAGAGTTGGCCATGCAATGGAATCAAAATAATGAGTGAGATATGATCAAAACAAGTTTAGGGTATAAATCTGAAGTTACTGTTTTGGAAGATTTTTAGAAAATATTTAAAGGATGATTCAACAGTAGCTATAGAAGAGTTAAATGTAGCACATATCATGTAGTTTATGTGAAAAAATTTGAGCTTCTATCTCCATATAGAACTCAAGATATGGCAGTTTTGGTGAAAGTGAAGTTAAAAATCAGATTTTGAAAAATAAAGTATAATACTATTATATAAGCACTCAAAATTATATTGTATAAAATGTAAAGTTAAAACCCACTAACTTATGGATTTTATTTATATAAATATGTAAAAGGTTAAATAAGGGTACATTTTATAAAAATAGTAACTTGTTATGTTTTATAAGTTATAAAACTATAAACATGATTTTTACGACTTTTTCGGCTATTGCCGTAAAATTAACGTTTTTGTTAAATAAAACTTAGATGGTTGGACCCGTCTAATGAAAACTTTATAAAACTTATATACTGATATATAGACATGTATAACAAGTAAAAACCAATAAAACCCGAACTATAGGGCATACGGACATTAACGAGCTAAGTAAACATATTGGACTAATACTTGGGCTAATAATTGGACTAAATAAGATAAACACCCATAAAAAGAACTTATTGGGCTTAACCCATTTGGGCCCAACTTGAAAGTGTATGTACTGATAATAAAAGTACAAAATGGATTAAAATAAGTTAAATAACTTATAATAAGCTTGTTGGACCTAAAACACGTAAATAGGTAAGACGAGAAAACTAGTATAAAAGTTATCAACACATAACTCTAAAATGAGTAAACGAGAATATGTAAACCCACTTGATCATCATATATATATAATCATCATATGTATACATAATTGATATTTTTATAAAGTCATTGGACAAACGTCTAAGACCGAGTATTATTTGTCTAGGTTTCCGTGATTGAAGCACGTACCGTACGACCGAATTGCCGATAACCCGCCTTCCCACATCAACGTGAGTTCATAGCCTCGCACTCTTTTAAATGTTTTTATAAATGTTTTATAAACCCGCGAGGGAGATTACATGTTAGTTTTTATAAAATAGGACACCATTTGTCCCGATTGTTTGTTTATTGATTTTGGACCCGGATGATTGAATGACCCAATTGTATGACCCGATAAATGATTAAAGGACCCGATAAATGAAATTAAATGGATTATTAAAGTTAGGTTATGTCACTAAAAGTCCCATTAGCATGAATTGTGAACTACCGGGATTTGGTAGACGCTTATGCATTTAATAGTACTATTTGGGGACGATCACCCCAGTTCGCGCCTTGACGGTTGATCCCCGTCGTGCCACATTGATTGGTAAGCGAATTTATGTATGAGAAGATTTCCATAGCGTGACCTTTGTGACGACACGCTACTTTAGATGGGCAAAATTGGTATCGGGTTAGCTACCCGTTTTGGTTTAGTAAGGTAACAATGTCATGCGGCTTGTAATAATCCAAAACTAACGAAATAATACTAGACGCTCAGAATTACGATGTATTGCCTGACTAGCAATACTGGGTCATACTATTGATATTATGTTTGTGTTTTGGTTTTCATAACCATGCTCATATAACGGTTTTTATTTTCATACAACGTCGTAAGACGTATTGTATGACGTTTTTACGACATTGGCTCGTATAATGATTTTTAAGGCTTTTCATAACCATGCTCATATAACGGTTTTTATTTTCATACAACGTCGTAAGACGTATTGTATGACGTTTTTACGACATTGGCTCGTATAATGATTTTTAAGGCTTTTCATAACCATATTTATATAACGGTTTTTATTTAATCTATACAACGTTGCAAAACGTATTGTATGGTGTTTTTAACGACATTGGCTCGTATACTGATTTTTAAGGCAAATGCCTATATTATGATTTTCAATGAGGATTTATATAAAATGACTTTGGCTATTTTATGGCCTATTAAAATGATTTGTACAAAACGATTTTCAGTAATAATTTTATACTGATATTATATTGATGGTTTTATTAAACTCTATGAATTCACTCGGCGTTATCGCTGACCTTTTCTTTTAACATGTCTTATCTCAGGTACTTGAAGGTAATTCTCGGGAAGACGACAAGAATTCATGGCCCGCACTTAAACAATATTTTCCATTCAAATACTTTGTAAAACTTTGTATGAAATATAATAACTTGGGACCGATGTAACTTTGATATTTATGAATGGAAATGATTTATTATAAAACGACGCGATTTTTATGCGTTGTCTATGATGTGAGTAATGTGCTATCCCGTAACACCAACTAGTCTTCCGCTGTACTAAGTTGTATAAATTTGGGGGTGTTACAGTTTGGTACCAGAGCTCTCGTTATAGAGAACGAAAGATTTTTAAAACCAAGGTTTTGAATAAAACATTTCAAAATCTTTTAACTATAAACATTTTTCTAAAAATGTCTAAAAATCTTTTGACTATAACGGTGCCGAAGAATTCCCGAGTTACCGACAAGGCCAAGACTGAGAAGTGTTATTTTAATATATATATAACTTTGATTATATATATATATATATATGATGTAATTTTATTACATGATTGTTTGATGATTATTTTGATTTTTATACGAGGTATTTATACGACGTCGATTGTCACAAGTAACCCTAAATCCCCTAGTAAATTAATCGAAGCTATTCTCGTAGGAATTCTAGCTATCCTAGATCTAAACCAAGTTGTGGATATTTATGATCCCAACAAATGGTTGAATTTCGTAGAAATGTAGATATTAGTTGATGGTGATATTGAAAAAGAATTGGCGAAATTAAATCTGATATCGATGTCATGACGATCTTTCCTTATAGAGTGGAGTTTGACAAAACGTTATCACCAGGAAAGATGTCATCTGATTCGTTGTCATCCAATTCTTAAATTGAAATCGAAAGGGTGAATGTTGCACTTGAGGCTGTTATTGGAACCATTACCCAAAAGCCTCATGCCACTAATACCTTTTCGAGAAGTCTAGTGGAATGATCAAGTCATTTCATATTAATGACTCATTTGATAATTGTTGTTGTAAGAGCTAATAGGATTGGAAATTAAGTGTTGATTCATATTGAGATTGTATTGCCTTTACAAGGCCGAAGAATAAGGTTGTAAGTATTGGAATATGAGGTAGGATATTGAATTGAGTATAAAATTGGTTGAAATTTGAATAAAGTAAAATTTAACCTGTATGGAATAAGAAATTGTTACGAGGAAGTTGTTAAGTTCTGTGATTGAATTATAAGGTTTTAATTGATTGTTGATTCGTGTTAAGGGTTGTTCCTAGGCCATTGTCCACTAACGAGGATGCCCAGTGTCTAATAAATAAATTGAAGAAATCCTCTTCTGAATTGGGACCGATGGATCTTCCGGGACAGGTAGGACACCTAATGACTCTTGTAGATTAGTATTCATTGTGGTATCTTTTAAAAATCCCTAACTTAACTGAGACATCAGTTGGTAGGATGAGTTCTGAGAATTGTATGACATAGTGACATGTAATGTGTTACGGTACAATTTTGACTTGTTTGTGATTAATGAAAAAGACTACCTTTGATTGCTAAATTCTACATGTATCGATGTTATCTATCTTTTATTGCTTCGCCCTAATGTTCGCATTAGTGATGCAACCATTGAACAAGTACTCATCTTGATTTGAGTTACGATGTGGATTATTCTTGTTGAGTGCCATCAAGGTCATGAACCTCATGATTAATTGGCTAAGCTCATTTCCTATCATATTGTAGTTAGTTCTTGGTGAACAACTCTTCATCACTCTTTTGCAGATCACTAACTGTTTTTATAAAGTTAAAACCGTATCCTTTGAGAAAATTGAATTTTCATCACTATAAGGATTATTCAAAGTGAGATTTATAAGTGATTGATATCAAAATGAAGTTGTTTATGAAACGCTTTGGAAACTTAATTGTTTTCATAACAAGAAAATCTTTGTAAATTTATTTTTGATTCTTATTTAAGAATTAAGCGTGAAAATGTTTTTATTATAAACATGATGATAAAATTTTGGCGAACTGAGTACTGCATCGTTAATCTTGAAATTGTATATAGTTGCGCGACTACATACAATTTGGAATGGACTATGCAAGACTGATTAGTAGTCACCATAAAAACTAATGAATAAACACTACATTTTCTTTGAAGATTGTGAATGATTAAAATTTTTTTGAGATCTGCAAAAAGTGCAAAATAAGGACATAATGTTAGAGACATCTACATATGTGCCTGTAGCATCTATTCTTCTGAGTCGAATTTACTCATCTGTGGAAATTGTCTTATTTGACAATTGACAATTCCTTCTTGTCCAATTCTTCCGTAGTGAGATTCTTAGGAAAAGTATTTGATTACCGAGTGTTGATACCCGACTGGATGTATTGACGTTCTCATCATTTCTTTAGATTTGATTTCATTTGAATGACCTGGGTAACGATCCGAGGAGCTTTCGAATGCGTACTCAAATTATGAAAACATGGGATATATTCATATTCGTTAAATGTTTTCGTCTGTATCTGATTTGAAATTCTCTCGCATAGATTATGCGTTGACCTTACTCTTTTAATAGTAGTTATGTCTCCAGATATCCTTGAATTTGTGAAGGATTATGAGTTATTAAAGTCTTTTGAGAAGTTCACATCTTATCGACGACAATAAAACTGAAAAGTTGATAATGCCGGTAGAATGGATTGATTGATTATGACATGACGAAATTGTCTTAATTGATGGGAACTCGAGTAGAATTCCCTAAATGATAAGATGCTGATTATCAAAAGTGATCTAAATAATTCTTGATGGATGACCATATCCTGCATTTAAATTTGAAATTTTATTATGAATGGTTGTGAACTAGTTATAGATATTATAATCTAAAAGAACTTAATATGAATTTATTAAAAGATGTTTATGTTATCTGAAACTTTAGTAAGTATTTGTTGGTAAATTACCTAGACTTTCGCCATTAAGGCAAGTTTAAATTGGTATTGATTATATTCTTGGTGTTGCACCTGTGGCGTGTGCACTGTACGTCAGCACCATCTGAATTTAAGGAATTACCGTACAACTGAGAAAGTTGTCGGAGAAAGATTTTATTATACCAAGCCTGTCATCCTGAAGAGCTATGGTGTTATCTTTCCTTATATTTATAGATTACTGTGAACTGCGTAAATTGACAATCGAAAACGATATCCATAACTCGAAATGGAAGATTTGTTCGATCATTTACAAGATTTGATCCATAGCATGGTTATCATCAACGTCGCGTCCGCGAAAAAGATTATCTATTCCAATCACTACATCCGGTACTTGTAATGAACGTTATGAGTTTCACGTGATGTCGTTTGGATTGACCAATGCACATGTAGCATTCATCAATTTGGTGAATCACATGTGAAGGCTGTAATTTGATAAATTCATGCTCGTGATCATTAAGGACTATTTGTTTGTATATAAGAATAAGAATGAGTTAATAATAAATTATAGATTGCCCTGAATTGGCCGAACAATTAAAAACCTGAACCTTGAATAATTGACATAAGACTTAAAGACTTAATCCTTTACATGATTTAACCGTGTGATTAATAGATAATGGAAGCTATATTGACTTTTCAAAGATAAAAACCATTAACGCTTAGGGATTAAAAACTTAATCCTTTACATAAAATGACCGTTGGTTTAATAATAGTAAGATGTATGCATATAGACTCTTCAAACATTAAGAGCCCTTTTAAGACTTTGGATTTTACCAAAAAGAAATGGAAATATGTTTTGAAAAATGTTTTAACAAAGGATTTGAAGGGATTATTCCCTTATACACAAACCATTTAACTAAACTTCTGTTTAGGGGTAAATGTTTGTGTATACCTCAAGATAACTTAAGAAGGACTGAGTAAAACCATTTATACCATAACCTGAAAACTTAAAACGACAATTTTTGCTTTTCAAACTAAGAAAACTTTGACCAAAGTATAAACAAAAATTTTTCGAACAATTACGAATCTTATTAAATATTTTCGATAAATCAACAAAAATCTTGTTAATTAAACTCAAATTTATTTTGAACATTTTATATAATTGGTCGAACTAAGAAATTTAAAACTTTTACGTTTACGCTTCACAAAAATTAACTAATAATTATTTAATTAATTGTAATGATTATCGACGCTTTAGACGATGGATTGAGTAAAACGGATAAAAATAATAGATAAGACGAAACTGAAACTTAGAAAATATGAAGAAAGGTGAACGTAATTACTGACGCATAATATAGAAGGAATATCTGAGTGAATTGTGGACATGATAATTATATCATCATGAGAAGTGAATATAGATACCGACACATTATGTAGAAAAGATAAAGAACCAGTTAGGACATGTTCCTTAATAATGAAGGTACAAAATAAATTGCCGAACAATATAAAAGAATAATAAAATAAACGATGTTTGTAAAAAGGATAATATAGATTATAAAAGAGGTTCGCGGCTAATGTGAACCATTAACAATTGAGAAGCCGATGGCGTTAAATTTATAAAAGACCACTTGTGGTTGTCTAAATATGGGGATTGTGAGATATAGTTGTGTTGGAATTTGTAAGTATAAGTATTATATGTATGTCATTTTTGACTAAAAATATCTTTGTTTGAAGAAGTTGCACTGATGGCAATTATGAAGGCAGACATCGCCTCATACATTAGTTAACATCTAGCTATTGCAAAGGTCATCATCTGAATTTAATTCGATTTGGGTCATCGTCGACAGACTGACCAAATCTGCTAATATCATTCTCGTTAATGATAGAATCTTGATGAAGAAATAGACTCTTTTTATTTAAAAGAGTTATGTAAACATAGTGTGCCTGTATCGAACATCTGAATCAAGATCCTCGCTTCGGATCGAATTTCTAGAGATTTGCTCAGAAATCATTGAGAACGAACCTTGATGAGAGTACTATGTACCATCCCAAATCGAAGGGACGAGGTAAAGTAACGATACAGAGTAATATAAGTGTTGTTTTATGTTTGAATGAATGACCTTTGGTAATAGACCGTATAATCGTTTTCCTTTGGAGAGATTATCCTTGATAACTATCGTGTTAGGATCGAGATCGAATCTTGTTAAGATCTAAATCTTAGAGCATCTGTAAGCAGGAGTTGAGATAAAGACACCCGACATACACCCACTGTGAGTTGGACATGTCTTTTAGGTTTAAGGTTCCTATGATGGCGAACCTATCCTTACAAAATACCCGACCCGCGAGACTTGAAATGATTGGTGAAATTAGGATTTGATTATTAACTGCCGATAGTGGGCAGGAGGTTATGTAAATATGAAATGTATATCTTGAAGTGCCAAATGGGTAGCGAAGTTATGCCACAATTTTTAACCTTGGAAAAATGAATTCATGATCTGACAAATCATGGGATATAAGTCCCCGTTGTATGGGACCATTGAAATGATGTAAAAGTTGGGATTGAAAGGCATATAAGCTGGATCTACCCTAGGACTTCAAGAACCGCGTGAATTATGTTTCGTAAATCGCACTTGATGGAATATCTATCAAGTGAAATTCTGATTATTCTTAATAGAGCTTAGATCGGCGAAAAGTTGCATTCATCAAAAACCCGTGAACATCATGGATAGAGAAAGTAAGTCAACATTAAGCCTGATCTTATTCCCGTAGTTATGTCTGATGAAACTCGCGTATTATAATGGATTTCACTTGTGAGAAAAGACCGAATGTGGAGGAAATACCCACATGGCTTTAACTCTATAAGAAGCGAGTAGTAAGGTAAGATGATCTTTGAGGACAAAGATCCTGTTTAGGGGTAAATGCTGTGACAATCCGTCAATTTACGATTGATATTTTATTCTCAAATATTATTTGAAAATATTATTTTAATGTTACAATATGAACTCACATTGTTTTGGGAAGAAATTTGGATTTACGTCTTGAAGTAGCGTCAACTACGTTTAAACCGGAGGATTCAACGTTACGTGCTTACGTTTACATACACCGTCCTTGGTGACAGTCCGACATTTCAGAAAATAAATTTATATGTGAATATTATTTTGGAGTTTTAAATTTGAGTTGGTTCATAAACTCACAAATTTACGAGAAGAGATTAGGACTTACGATTTTATTTTAACGCATTTTACGACTAAACCGGAAACCCTAGGATTACGTATTTACGTTTTCGAACTCCGTTTTTGATGAAACAATTTTTATTGGATTCGTTTTGTGACGTTGATTCATAATTTATAAAAACGTTTTTCGTAAAACGACCCGAGGGCACGCAAATCGAGAAAACTAGAATCGAGAAATACCCGTAAACTAGTGAGATGGGACAAAATACATTGTCCCACCCCACTAGATAAAATGGGACGGCATTAACTTACACCACAAACCTCATGTGGCATCAAGTTAGCTACTAGCTTACATGTGTAAGCCATGCTTACTTTGTAAGCTAACTTACACCACAAAACATCAAAACCACCAAACCAAACTAACAAACTCATTTGCAACTCATGCAAACTACTCCAAACTCTCCTCTCTCTCTCTAGATTGCCGTCCATATCCACCCCAAAAACACCCAAATTGATCTTGATTCTACCACAAAATCATGTGTTATTTACACATATGTTGAAGCCCTTTTGAAACCCTATTGATTGGTGGTACTTATAACATCCAAGGAGGAGTTTTCATGGTGTCTTGAGGCTGATTTTCCACAAGGTTTCTATGAAGAATGGTGTTCATGAAGGTGGTCTTGGTGCATCATAAGTTTCTCCATCCAAAACCATGTCAAACTCATAACCTACATCAAGTTGGTGGTATAAAGATTGTCCTCCTCAACTTCTTGTTATTTTGATTATGTAAACATGTATTTTATTTCCTATTGTATATATTTATGATGATTATATGATGATAAAAATGTTATGTGGGGATTTGTTGTTGATAATCATGGATAAAAAGGTGAAAAACTATAAGAAACAAGGTTAAAATCTTGATTAATTTACATGGCTGTATAAAACAGTAAAGAAACATGTTATGGACTGATAATATGATGAAGTAGAATCTATTTACAGTAAGCTATGGGTCTTGTACACATGTGAGAGTTGGCCATGCAATGGAATCAAAATAATGAGTGAGATATGATCAAAACAAGTTTAGGGTATAAATCTGAAGTTACTGTTTTGGAAGATTTTTAGAAAATATTTAAAGGATGATTCAACAGTAGCTATAGAAGAGTTAAATGTAGCACATATCATGTAGTTTATGTGAAAAAATTTGAGCTTCTATCTCCATATAGAACTCAAGATATGGCAGTTTTGGTGAAAGTGAAGTTAAAAATCAGATTTTGAAAAATAAAGTATAATACTATTATATAAGCACTCAAAATTATATTGTATAAAATGTAAAGTTAAAACCCACTAACTTATGGATTTTATTTATATAAATATGTAAAAGGTTAAATAAGGGTACATTTTATAAAAATAGTAACTTGTTATGTTTTATAAGTTATAAAACTATAAACATGATTTTTACGACTTTTTCGGCTATTGCCGTAAAATTAACGTTTTTGTTAAATAAAACTTAGATGGTTGGACCCGTCTAATGAAAACTTTATAAAACTTATATACTGATATATAGACATGTATAACAAGTAAAAACCAATAAAACCCGAACTATAGGGCATACGGACATTAACGAGCCAAGTAAACATATTGGACTAATACTTGGGCTAATAATTGGACTAAATAAGATAAACACCCATAAAAAGAACTTATTGGGATTAACCCATTTGGGCCCAACTTGAAAGTGTATGTACTGATAATAAAAGTACAAAATGGATTAAAATAAGTTAAATAACTATAATAAGCTTGTTGGACCTGAAACACGTAAATAGGTAAGACGAGAAAACTAGTATAAAAGTTATCAACACATAACTCTAAAATGAGTAAACGAGAATATGTAAACCCACTTGATCATCATATATATATAATCATCATATGTATACATAATTGATATTTTTATAAAGTCATTGGACAAACGTCTAAGACCGAGTATTATTTGTCTAGGTTTCCGTGATTGAAGCACGTACCGTACGACCGAATTGCCGATAACCCGCCTTCCCACATCAACGTGAGTTCATAGCCTCGCACTCTTTTAAATGTTTTTATAAATGTTTTATAAACCCGCGAGGGAGATTACATGTTAGTTTTTATAAAATAGGACACCATTTGTCCCGATTGTTTGTTTATTGATTTTGGACCCGGATGATTGAATGACCCGATTGTATGACCCGATAAATGATTAAAGGACCCGATAAATGAAATTAAATGGATTATTAAAGTTAGGTTATGTCACTAAAAGTCCCATTAGCATGAATTGTGAACTACCGGGAGTTGGTAGACGCTTATGCATTTAATAGTACTATTTGGGGACGATCACCCCAGTTCGCGCCTTGACGGTTGATCCCCGTCGTGCCACATTGATTGGTAAGCGAATTTATGTATGAGAAGATTTCCATAGCGTGACCTTTGTGACGACACGCTACTTTAGATGGGCAAAATTGGTATCGGGTTAGCTACTCGTTTTGGTTTAGTAAGGTAACAATGTCATGCGGCTTGTAATAATCCAAAACTAACGAAATAATACTAGACGCTCAGAATTACGATGTATTGCCTGACTAGCAATACTGGGTCATACTATTGATATTATGTTTGTGTTTTGGTTTTCATAACCATGCTCATATAACGGTTTTTATTTTCATACAACGTCGTAAGACGTATTGTATGACGTTTTTACGACATTGGCTCGTATAATGATTTTTAAGGCTTTTCATAACCATGCTCATATAACGGTTTTTATTTTCATACAACGTCGTAAGACGTATTGTATGACGTTTTTACGACATTGGCTCGTATAATGATTTTTAAGGCTTTTCATAACCATATTTATATAACGGTTTTTATTTAATCTATACAACGTTGCAAAACGTATTGTATGGTGTTTTTAACGACATTGGCTCGTATACTGATTTTTAAGGCAAATGCCTATATTATGATTTTCAATGAGGATTTATATAAAATGACTTTGGCTATTTTATGGCCTATTAAAATGATTTGTACAAAACGATTTTCAGTAATAATTTTATACTGATATTATATTGATGGTTTTATTAAACTCTATGAATTCACTCGGCGTTATCGCTGACCTTTTCTTTTAACATGTCTTATCTCAGGTACTTGAAGGTAATTCTCGGGAAGACGACAAGAATTCATGGCCCGCACTTAAACAATATTTTCCATTCAATTACTTTGTAAAACTTTGTATGAAATATAATGACTTGGGACCGATGTAACTTTGATATTTATGAATGGAAATGATTTATTATAAAACGACGCGATTTTTATGCGTTGTCTATGATGTGAGTAATGTGCTATCCCGTAACACCAACTAGTCTTCCGCTGTACTAAGTTGTATAAATTTGGGGGTGTTACATTTTGTGTTGCCTTGCGTGTTCAACAAAACTGAAGAATTTACTGCCCTTGCTGATCTCGGGGCCAGTATTAATTTGATGCCACTGAGTGTTTGGAAAACACTATCATTACCCGACCTCACTCCAACAAAGATGACTCTTGAACTTGCAAATCGCACTCTCGCTTACCCTGTTGGTATAGCCGAAGATGTGTTCATTAAAGTTGGCACATTTACTTTCCCGGTCGATTTTGTCGTAGTTGATTATGAAATGGACCCTCGTATTCCTTTAATACTTGATCGGCCATTCTTGAGAACCGGACGTGCTTTAGTAGATGTTGCCGAAGGTGAGTTAATCTTAAGAGTCGGGAACGACTCACAAATTTTCAAGATGGGGAAGCTTACAGGCAAATACTATGGACGAGAATCAGTGAATATGATTAATGTGCCCGATGACTTTACCGTCTATGACAATCCTCTATTCGAGTCTGCAACGATAATCCACTCTTTCAAGATGATGTGGACGATTCTCGCTCCACTTTGGAACCTTCTCCCATTTATGATTCTCCACCGGTCTTTGATGCTTATGATGATGATTCTAGCTCAGATTCGGATGATTTTGATTGTACTTCTGAGTATCTCGAGCTGCCCACTTTCGATGATTTTGATGAGGCTGATAATCTTTCGAGCGATTCTTCACATGATGAAGATCCTCCGCCATCACTCGATCCTACTTTGGACGATTATTCATTTGAGGAAGACTTTTCTGAATTTCTCAACACTTACTTCCCTCATGAGAGTGATGCTCCTCCTTATGACTTTGAAGATTATCGTCTTGATCCTACTTTGGATTTGAAGAATATTCTGTCAAAGGAGAAGAAACCGGTTGACACCAATATCCGTTGCACATATGATTTGACACCTCTTTATCCCGCTTCTGAGGACGAGGTTGTTCTTCTTTGCGGATCTTCTTCACACTCGGCTGAGCCTGAGTGCTATTTTCCCTTAAAGGAAAAGGTGTTCGACCCCGGTATTGAAATTTTTAAGCCATCTCAGTATCCACCTGATGAAATAAAAGGAAAAATCTTTGGAAATTTTGAAGACATGCTTGCACCACTTCACCCTTGCTTCCACCGTGCTCCATCACTGCTTAAGGGAACCTTGCCACTTCTTATTTGGCTTGCCTTGTTCGCCTTAAGCTTGTGCTTATTGATGGACGAAAACTATGTCTTTGATCCTGGTGGATATGTTTCATGCTTCTTCCGTTGATGATCAAGGTCGAGTCAGGCTCACGACTCGGTTAACAAAAATCAAGCGCTTCTTGGGAGGCAACCCATGCATCTATCTTTTCGTTTTCTTTACCATAAGTGTAGGGGAGACCCTTTGGTTTGCTATTTCCTCTCCTCACTTCTTAATCAGGGATTCGAGCTTCAATGATCCACTCTTGATGATTCTTGACGAGCCGTGATTCCGTGTTCTACTTCTTCTCGGTTCTATCCTAAACTCTTTTCGATTCACTATTTTATATATTTTCTCAATATTAAAATAGGAATCTCTTTAGTTGTCTTTTCCTTAGCGAGATTTAAACAACGTGCACAATGCCCTAAGTGTAGGGGAGTTTACTCCCACATGCTTAAACATTGAGGACAATGTTTATCTTAAGTGTAGGGGGGACTTCTATCGAAGTTAAGTGGTCTTTTCCTTGTATTTGTCCTCATTTTAACCGGAAAATCAATTTTTCGACATTTTTCAAAATTTTTGATCTATTTTGGCCTATTAGTTTTTCCCTTTGTATAGTTATTTTCTTTCTTTGCTAGAATAAATGTTTAATAAGTGGTTTTAATTTTCAAACGTTGTGAATCTTTTGACTCAACCCGAGTTTACTTATCTAAGTTACTCTAGCTAGTATCCTTAACATGTTTAAGTCAAGTTTTGCTAGGCTATTATGTAGGGAGCTATAAAACGCGAAAGTCTTAACTCTCACGGGTTAAGAACAAGAACTTTTTGCAAGTTCCTATAATTGATCCTAGAGAGTCGTTTATCAAGGGAACTTTAAAATGCGATTGCTAAACTTGAAAAAGTCTAAGAATTTGCAAGATCCTATAGGCGACTCGAAAACCCAAAACTTTGATTTAATAGGCTAAGCATCCACGAGTCTCATTACTTGATATTTTAAACTGTGGAGAACGAGAGATGATAGAGCCAATTATAAGTTCGGTATTCTTTCGTGAATTTATGTGAGTTAATTATAAGCCTATTCTCCCATCGCTTGCTAATAATTTATCTGCTAATAAATAAGGTTGTACGATTTGAAAAGTTACTTAGCTTCTAGCCCAAGATCGTTTAAAAGTTGCTCGGTATGGATTAGAGTTCATAGCCAAGGCATAACTTATTGAAGCGGGATGCGAAGATTGGCAAGTCCGAAAAGGCCCTAACAAGGCATGAGAGCTAAATTTTGTTGCTAAAGATCCAAAGTGATGTGAAGAATCATTTATCGAAAATCAATATGAAGGATCGAGACACACGACGAAAAGCAAAAACTCCCAAAAGTCATGGAGAAGTGTATCCGAAAAGACCCTAACAAGGTATGAGGATAAATAGATCCAAGTCATAAAAGGAGGCGGATCGTTGTATATCAAAATCCAAAATAAAGATTGGAGAAAAATGAAGAAGTCGTGGTCCAAGTATGAATCTCTCAAAACTTCAAGTGAAGAAATTCCATTATGAAGAGAAGACCATTATTTCATGAACGTCTCTCAAGGTTTGAAGTATGAAGTCGCTGCCAAATATCGGTCCGAGAAAGGTCTCAAATCGCGAAACGAGTTATGCCAAGATATGAACTTTATGAGGTCCCGAGAAGCAGTTTTAAAAGATTTTGTCCTTTAGCTAACTATTGATTAAATTGCTCACTTTATTTTCGGCCTAAATAACTATCGAAATAAGTCAAACAATGCATCCTCGTGATCATTCAAGACAATAATAAAATATAAGAGATACACCTAGGAATAAGGGAGTCTAAGTGAGTAATTGGCCCACATGAGTTCGTGATAGTTTACTAACTTATAATAACAATGATCTCGTTTTTAAGCTTGGTTTGGAGAAAGTGAAAACTTGAGGATGATGATTATTCATAACATTTCCAAAACCCAAGGTATGCTTTTGATTTCTTTATTCTGAATGTTTTTAATTTTCTATCTCTTTAATAAAGGCCACTATGGATTGATTAGGATGAAAAGTGTAAACGTGCTTTTGAACTAATGCATTGCATGAGGACATTGCAATGGTCAAGTGTAGGGGATTTGATATGTGTGTAAACACACATCTTTTCTACCACTTAATTACAATAATAACCGGACCAAAACGTGTCTTTTATGTCTTTTATGTCAGAATTATGCGTGGTTTGTGTTTTTGTTGTGATTTAGGACGAAAAGGTGAAAAGTGGAGAAGACACGGGAATTCACGGGCATTTACGGACTTTTATTGAAGAAAAAGATGAAAGACGAAGTCAAGAGTGCAAAAAGAACGGAAGTCCAAGACCAATTCTGAAGATTTATCGAAGAAAAAGTCAAAAGACGGAAGTTTATCAAAAGCCGAAGAATTCAAGTCTATTTTATTGAAGAATTTAAAGACGAGTTCAAAGAAATCCCAAGCCAAAAAGTCCTTAAAGTCCAAGTTTAAAGAAGATTAGAAGAATAAAGGACTAATGATGCAATTAATGAAGATTAAAAGAAGGAGGGACTTAATCTCGCAATTAAGAAGAAATGAAGGAGGGGAGGAAGCTTCCTTAATCCTCCCCTATAAATAGTCATTAGTTGTTAATCATTTTCTTTGTTGGCTAATAGTGACAATTAGTCTTCCATTTTCTTTACCTTGCACCTTTAATTTTATGCACATTTAAATACTTGTCAAATTTAAATACCTTGTCTTGCACCTTAAATTCCTTTAATTTCAAGTAAGTTTCTATTTAATTCTTGTCAATCTTTATTTTATCTTGTTAAATCTCCTATCTACCTTTCTTGATCTTTGATTTTTATGTTTATGTTTGTATTCATGTTCATGTTCTTATTTTGATCCAAGTGATTTTTGATTATTGTGGTTAAATTTGTTTGTTTTGTTGATTTAAATTGTTTGTTTATGATTATTAGTTGTTTCGTTATTAGTTTATTTAAATCGTGTGTTTGATTTTGGTCAATTTGTGGTTAGATTCTTGTTATTTTGATCCCTTGTTCTTCGGGGAGTTTGTTTCTGTGTTTGATCATTCCCATGAAACTTCCGAACCAAGAGAAGAGGAGTGTTCATTCGGAAGTCTGAAAGTTCAGGACCAAGGGCTTCATCCGGAAGTCTTCCGAATCTAGAGTTGTTCATTCGGAACTCCAAAAGTTCCGAACCAAGCTAGCTTCATCCGGAAGTTCAAAAGTTCCGGATCAAGCAATTCATTCGGAACTCCAAAAGTTCTGGATCAGAGAGGGTTCATTCGGAACTTTAAAATTTCCGAGTCAAGCAGTTCATTCGGAAGTCTCAAAAGCTCCGGATCAATTTGAAAGTTCCGAACCAAGGGCAAAAGTTCCGGATCAATATCTTCCGAACGAAGTTCCGGATCAAGGGAAGGAAAAAGTTCCGAGTCAAGCCAAAACTTCCGAACCAAGCCTGTTTCATTCGGAACTTAAAAAGTTCCGAGTCAAGCTAGTTCATTCGGAAGTTTTGAACTTCCGAATCAAGGGTTCTGTAAGGTTCTTTTTAGTTTTTTCTTTTTAAGTTCTGTCTTTTATTTTCAAACTTTATTTTTCCCGCCTTTTTATTTAATATCACTTTAAGATTATTTGTCTTAGCCTTATTTTAGCCTTGCCTTAGTTTAAGTTTTAGTTGCGTTTTAAGTTTGCCTTAGTTAGATTTAAGTTTACGTCATTTACTTTTAGTGCCCTTCAATTTCAGTCACGTTTTTAAATACTTGCACCCTTTTACTTTTAATTAGACTTAGATTTACTTTAATTGCACTTTTACTTTAATTATTCTGCACCTTTATTTAAAAACAACCCAAAATATTTGTTTCACCAAAGAACGACTGAGTCACATAGAGAGCCTAGATCAATTCGTTAAGATACCGAGAATACGAACTTTAATTTTATATACGGGGTGTCAAAAGCCCTTGTATCAAATGAGGAGGCTAATAAGAGGATTATGATGATTCTTATTCAAAGGCCACAAGGGGCTCTACCTTCAAACACACAAACAAATCCAAGGGCTAATGTCAATGCTATCACAACAAGAAGTGGAAAGACAACTAATGATCCTTCACCTACTACACCTACTTTGGTTAAGCCTACTATGGTTCCACCTTGTGATAAGCCTTCAACATCAAACACAATACCTTCAAGATCTACAACTTCAACACCTACACCTTCTCATCCTTCACCCACTACTCCTTTACCTTCCACACCTACCAATGAAGAAACCAACAAAGATAACCCTTCAACAACAACTACTCAACCTACACCAAAACTAAGCCTTCCATATCCATCAAGACTGAGAAAGGAGAAACTTAAAAACAAGGATGATATTCAAGTGTCAAACTTTTTGAGAATGTTCAAGCAACTAAACATTAACATGTCCTTTGAGGAAGCTCTTGCCTATATGCCAAAGTTTGCTAAAATGTTCAAATATCTCCTCTCAAACAAGGAAAAGTTGGTGGATTTGCCTAACACATCACTTAATGAGAATTGCTCCGCCGTGTTGCTCAAAACCTTACCTAAAAAACTTGGAGATTCGGGGCGATTTTTTATCCCTTGTAATTTTCCCAGGTGGAAAATTGCATGGCACTAGCGAATCTTGGGGCAAGAATTAATCTCATGCCTTTATTGGTTTGGAAAAAACTCTCTCTTCCCGAGCTCACTCCTACTAGGATGACCCTTGAGTTAGCAAACCGTACCATAGCTTATCCGGTAGGCATAGCAGAGGATGTGTTTGTAGAGTTTGATAAATTCACCTTTCCTGCGGATTTTGTAATGGTTGATTATGATATGGACCCGAGAGTTCCTCTTATTGTTGGTAGACCATTCTTGAGGACGGGTCGTACTCTTATAGATGTGGCGAAAGAAGAATTAATTATGAGAGTTGAGGATGAGAAAGTAGTGTTTAAGCTAGGGAAAGTTACTAAGAAATCTCAAATTTGTGAAACAGTTACCATAGTGGATGTTCTTGATGAGGTGTGTGATGAGCATTTTCATGAAGCTTGTAAGAATGATAGTGAGAACATGCCTCATGTAGAGACCGTTGCCTCAATTGCTCCCTCCTTAACACCATTTGGAGAGAGTGATTTCCTCTTAGAGGAATCTGAGTCCAACTTCCTTGGTAATGATGATTCTCCCATTAATTGGGAAGAAGACATTCTCACTATCCAAAAGTTACTCAATGAGGATCCCATTCCTTCACATACTCCACAAGAAGTTACCATTGATGATCCATCTATAGTATAACCTTCCATTGAGAGCCCACCTTCCCTAGAACTTAAGGATCTTCTATCACACCTTGAATATGCCTTCTTAGGGGGAAAGGACCAATTACCCGTGATCATAGCAAAAGACTTGAAAGATGATGAGATAGAAAAACTCATAGAGGTGCTTAAGAAACATAAGAAAGCCATAGCATGGAAAATATCCGACATAAGGGGAATTGATCCAATTTTTTGTACACACAAAATCCTTATGGGGGATGATTACAAACCCGCCATTCAAAGCCAAAGAAGGGTTAACCCAAAAATCCATGAGGTCATCAAAAAGGAAGTTATCAAACTCCATGATGCGGGTATGATTTACCCTATTTCCGACTCTCCATGGGTTAGCCTGGTCCATTGTGTTCCTAGGAAGGGTGGAATCACCATAGTGTCCAATGAGAACAATGAGCTTATTCCTACTAGACTTGTCATGGGTTGGAGAGTTTGTATTGATTATAGGAAGCTGAATGACGCTACTAGGAAAGATCATTTCCCATTGCCTTTTATGGACCAAATGCTTGAACGCTTAGTAGGAAATGAGTAATATTGCTTTCTAGATGGATTCTCGGGTTATTTCCAAATACCCATTGGTCCAAAGGATCAAGAAAAGACCACATTCACTTGTCCCTATGGTACATTTTCTTATAGGAGAATGCCTTTTGGCTTGTGCAATGCACCAGGGACATTCCAAAGGAGTATGATGGCAATCTTTCATGACATGATTGAGTATACTATGGAGGTTTTCATGGATGATTTCTCGGTTTTTGGAGATTCATTCACTTCTTCTCTCTCCCATTTAGAATGTATGCTTAAGAGGTGTGAAGAAACACGTCATGTTCTTAATTGGGAGAAGTGCCATTTCATGGTCAAAGAGGGGATAGTTTTGGGACATAAGATATCCAATAAAGGTTTAGAAGTTGATCGATCTAAAATTGATGTTATTGCCAAACTTCCCCCACCTACCACGGTGAAAGGAGTTAGGAGTTTTTTAGGTCATGTAGGTTTCTATAGACGTTTTACACAAGATTTTTCTAAGATAGCAAGACCCATGACCCACCTCTTGGAAAAAGATATGCTTTCATTTTCACACAAGAGTGTTTAGAATCTTTTGAGATTCTTAAGGAAAAGTTGACTAAGGCTCCCGTTTTGGTTTCTCCAAATTGGGATTTGCCTTTTGATCTCATGTGTGACGCTAGTGATTATGTCGTGGGGGGCGTGTTAGGACAAAGGGTTAATAAGAATTTTCAACCTATACACTATGCGAGCAAGACAATGACGGGTGCTCAACTTCATTATACCACCACGGAAAAGGAGTTGCTTGCTATAGTCTATGCCTTTGAGAAATTTAGACCCTATCTTGTGCTTTCTAAGACCATATTGTATACAGATCATTCCGCTCTCAAGTAACTAATGACAAAGCAAGATGCTAAGCCTAGGCTTTTGAGATGGGTTTTGTTGCTACAAGAGTTTTCCATTGAGATACGTGATAAGAAAGGAGCCGAGCATTTAACAGCGGATCATTTGAGTAGACTTGAGCATCCTTTTCAAGGTGAATTAACTCATAAGGAAATTAATGAATCCTTTCCATTAGAGGAGCTCGTGTTTATCTCTTCACAAGAGGATGCCACCCCTTGGTTTGCGGATATTGCAAACTATCTTGTGGGGAATGTGCTAATAGAGGGTCTTACTTCCCAACAAAAGAAAAAGTTTCTTAAGGAAGCAAAATACTACTTTTGGGATGACCCCCGGACCAAATCATAAGACGGTTGTAGATGAGCCTGAAGCATTTAAAAACTTAGAAGCTTGTCATAAGGGACCTACGGGAGGGCATTTTGGGCCCAACTACACGGCCAAGAAAGTGTTTGATTCGGGTTTCTATTGGCCTTCCATATACAAAGATGCCCAAGAGATGGTGAAGTTTTGTGATGTTTGTCAAAGACAAGGAAAGATTAATCAACGAGATGAGATGCCACAAAATTTCATACAAGAGTGTGAGATTTTTTATGTATGGGGTATAGACTTCATGGGACCTTTTTCATCATCAAAGGGCAATAAGTACATACTCATAGCAGTGGACTATGTTTCAAAGTGGGTTGAGGCTAAGGCCTTTCCTACTAATGATACTAGAGTTGTAGTGAAATTCTTGAAGCAATTATTTGCTAGATTTGGTGTACCTCGGGCTATCATAAGTGATCGTGGGACTCATTTTTGTAATGATCAATTTACAAAAGTCATGAAGAAGTATGGTGTTAACCATAGACTTTCTACCGCGTATTACCCTCAACCAATGGGCAAACCGAGGTCACAAATCGTGGTTTGAAGAGGATTTTGGAGAGAACAGTGGGAGAGCATCGAGCTTCTTGGTCGGATAAGCTTGATGATGCTTTGTGGGCTTTTAGGACGGCTTTTAAGACACCAATTGGTTGTACTCCATATAGGCTTGCCTATGGAAAAGCATGCCACCTCCCATTCGAGTTAGAGCATAAGGCTTCATGGGCTCTCAAATGGGCAAACTGTGATTTAAACCAAGCCGGTTCACATAGAAACGACCAACTCAAAGAGATGGATGAATTGAGAGCCAATGCCTATGAAAACTCGTTGCTTTACAAGGAAAAGACTAAGCAATTGTATGATGCTAAGATCAAGAACCGTGAGTTCAAAGTTGGATATCCGGTTCTCCTCTTTAACTCAAGGTTGAAACTCTTGTCGGGCAAGCTTAAGTCAAGATGGTCTGGTCCATTCACCATTGCTCAAGTATTTCCATATGGGACTATTGAGTTGTCACAACCAAATGGCCCAAATTTCAAAGTGAATGGTCACCGTGTTAAGCATTACTTTGTGGAGGACATTTCCGTAGAAATGGTCCAAGAGATCCCTATTTTCCCCATGAATTAATTCATTGTGGGAAGAGTCGAGCTAGAGACTCCATAAATCAAGCTTGAATAACTAGGATTAGAGTTTTTAGACTAGAGTGTGATAGGATAGGAATAAGGGTATAGAGTTGAGGATAAGTGTAGGGGGATGCCTCTCTTTTATCTTCATGTTCTTTGTAGGTTTGCTCTCTCTCATCACATGCATTGGAGCTTATGGAGGAGGCCCTTGTATTAGGTTCACTTCGTTACTATTGTGATTTTTCATAACCACATTGTGCTAAAAATGAATTTACTATAGTAGACCTTTCCTTAGCTTGGGTTAAGCAAAGTTGTCAATGTCATAAGTGTAGGGGAGTTCACTCCAATACTCTTAAACATTGAGGACAATGTTTATCTTAAGTGTAGGGGGTCTTCTATCGAAGTGACCTTACCTAGAACTTTGTCATTGACCTTCATGATAACTTGGAAATTAATTTTTCAAACATTTTTCAAATTTTTGATCTACTTTGGCAACCAAAAATATGCATTCATAATTTTTGCATCAATCATTTTTCAGTTGCATAACACATTTGCATTGTATATATTTCTTCTTTTATTTTCCATCAAAATATATGAAAGGAAAAAAATATAATAAGGATATGGTTTAACGAGTTTAGATTTCTTTGACATATTAGGCCCGCCATGGATATTTTGACTCAACCCGGGTTTGCTTATCTAAGCATTCTCTAGCTAGTAGCCTTAAACATGTAGACCTTCATTGGTTTATTAGGCTAAGCATCCACTAGTCTCATTATTTGAGATTTTAAACTGTGGAGAACAAGAGATGATAGAGTTTGAAATAAGTGTAAAGGGCTAGATAAACTTCATATTCATTAATTGTGGCTTTTATATCCCCTTTCGTAACCTTTACTTTCTTGTCAACGCATATATATATATATATATATATATATATATATATATATATATGTTAATAAATAATCAAGAACGGTTTTAATTGGTTTGTAGTCTCTTATGCATTTTGACTAATTATTCGTTGTTGGTATAAGTACGTATTAAGATTCTAAGTTAGAACGTTTTATGTGTACTAGACTTATGTCATGCTTAATACTTAGCGGGTGTTTTTCCTTTTATTCTTTTCAATTTTCTTTGTGAGGAATTTATGAGACTGCAATTATACATAGTCTCATCATCCAAATCGGGCTTAAAACGCTTAAAATATCATCAAAATACCCAAATATATGCTTGTGTTTGTTCATTGTGTATTTTAGGTACGGATATCATGTAATCAACAAAAGATCACAAGAATCGAGCAAAAACGAACACGGGAAACGAAGCCGCACAAAGAACCGGACCCGAATCATGATTTCCTAAAGAAGTCCTTGAAGTTTGATTTGTCAAGTTTGGTCCCTCAACTTTGAAGACTTGTCACAAATGACCCTTCAAGATTCATTTGTACACTTTTGGTCCTTAAATTTTTAAGACAAGAAAAGAATGGCCCTTGAAGATATTTCATATTGCATGAATAGTCCTTATATAAAGATTATACAACACAAGGACTATTTATGTAATTAGGCTATAGTTGTTATAAAAGGAAATGAGATAAAGTCTGCCAAGATTTGTTTGACAACAATTTGGGAAATGAAGGACTAAACCTGCCTAGACATCATAACTCCATCCCAATAATAGCCACCTGCCACCTCACCCACTATTTCCCACCACCCAACCACAACCATCCACCTCACCACCTACTCCACGTCACCTCTATACCAGTTATACTCACCCCACTATCTTAATATTTTTTCAAATCACTGTTAACCAAAATCTTTTTCCCACTAAACGAATACTATTTAGATTAAAACCCCAAAACCCCCAAATCCCAGTTACATGAACCCTAATCCCTAAATCCCTAATTACCCTATAATCCATCTCAATATACTCCAGAAAGCTAATTCCTTCTAACCTCAACTCAACCCAATCCCCAGGTATTGGTCCCCTCTTGCCAAATGTCCTCCCAAGGCCTCCCCTGACCCACTTCATTAAAGCAAACAAACCCTTGCCAGCAAATCTACGATTCACAAGCACACTTGCTCCCAAAGGAATCAAGATACAACTAGGATTGGTCCAACAGTCAACATCTATCACATGTGCTCCCAAGATCAAGACTTAACCAAGAATTCAAACTATCATCTTGGCATATTCTGGGAATCATCCAAGGGTATTCTAGGAATTCATAGAACTAGGGTTTCGTTTTTTTATTTTCTAGAATAGTCTTAGCCCTATTATAAATAGAAGACGATTTGTGTCTCTATTTTTCTGTTCCAGTTCTCATTTGTAAAAAAATTTCAATCAATGAATAGTTAAAGTTTTGATGAAATTGTGCAAATGTTACTGAGTTCCAACTTTTTATTTTCTTGTTTAGTGCAACGTTTATCTTTTTGGCAAATCTCTTTTAAAGTTTTATCAAAACCAAAAATCGGATTCAAGGGAACTTGGTTTATTTTAGGTTTTTCTGTCTTAGTTTTATAAGTGCTTATGTGCTTATTTGGTTGACACCCAAATAAGCATCATAAGCTTTTATAAGCTATTTACTTTTTTTGTTTAAAAAAAAAATTAGATTGCAAGATTTCTATTTTCAAGATTTTACAAGGAAAAGGTTTTTATTGTTTTTATTTTATCTTAACTACTTACTGCATTCAAGACTATTTGAGTATTGATTGACAACCAATAGCTCAAACAGCCTTGTTTCAAGTTCTTTCTTGCTATTTGTTTTTGGTGTACAGGGATCCAAGATCATAGTTGTATGATAAGGAGTCATTCCATCTTTGTCATTCATTTTTTTTGAAGATATTTGGCACCAACCCTTGGTTCTGTTGTAGAACCATAACATGGGTCTTCTACATAAGCTCTTGATCATTCATAAGCTAAAAGAAAGCATGAAGATGGCATCATCTTAAGAGTAATCAGCTTGAACCCTTTTTGCAACTTTTATGCATATTTGAGTGATTTTGTGAGTTCTTGTTTTAAAATCTTTTTCTTTGCTAGATTAATGCTGTCTCATCTTTACTTGTCATATGATGCATGTTATGGTGGTTTGAAAATTTTCTTTTTATGCTTGCTAGAGTTTTCTTTGAAAATGTGTCTAAATGGATTTTAAGGGGTGTTTGGTTTAAAAGAATAAAACCTACTAGGGTGATAACTAAGTAGGATTTTTAGCCTACACAGTCTTAGATTTGTGTGATATTGAGTTTTCAATAGCTTAGTTGAGTTAGTTTAGTTTTTGGGCACAGTCTTAGATTTGTGTGATATTGTGTGATTTGTGTGATAACCTATTTCACTGTAATACTTTTGGCAAACAAATCACACACCTCATTCGAGAACGAACTCGCATTTATTCGGCTTTACGGTTTCCCAAAACTGTAATACTTAATACTTGCCACATACGCGTTTTTCCTAAAACGTGTACGAAAATCATACATCGTGAATAAAGAAAAATAAGAGCGGCTTATAGAAAAAATGAGTGGCTAGAAAAAAAAGAGAAAAAGAAAAAAAGGAAAAGAAAAAAATAATTATACAAGACTCCCAAGAGGGGCAGTGAAGTGTTAATTATAGTAACTATTGAATTCCAATATTACTCTCACAAGGGTTGCGGGGATTTAATAGTTGCTCCAATCCAATATTTCCTTGACGGGTTGCGGGATTGAAGATCCAAGGTCTCAAAAAGGCGGCGAATATAAATTACTGCGTGAGTTTTATTTTTCTTTCCTTACCGAGTGTGTAGCTACTTATTAATGCATGACATAAGGATCTTACACATAAGGCGAATGACTTATTATACTTGAGTCGGACTTATATCAATTGTGGACGGTTTTTCGAGTAATGGATGAGATGATTACTTAGGATTAAAACTATGCTTCCTTATTTTGAGATTTTACATTTCTTATATTTCACGCTTTAAATAATGAATTTGCTCTCAAGCAATTTGCCTAAATAATAACCGGTCTTAGAGGCATAATAAGTGGGGGTATGTGAGCAACACAATTAATCTTTATGAATGAGTTGATACACTTTCACTTGCGGAGAACAATGATCTTGTTTTTAAGCTTGGTATGAAGAAAGTGAAACCTGAGGATGATAAGAGTTCATGGTACCCAAAGCCCTAATCTAAGTGTTTGATTTCTTTATGAGTTATTTCCATTAAAACCATTTCAAGAAAAATCCAAAAATATATAAATAGAATTGCTTTCCTTTGCATTGCATTGTATAAAATAAAAATCATGCATCATATAGTGTAGAGTAGTGTAATGGCCAAGGTGGATTAATTATAAGAAAAATGTAAATTGGTGCTTTAAAATATGACATTGCATGAGGTCATGGCATTGATCAAGTGTAGGGGATATACTAGTCAATCAGGAAGCATTCCAAGTCAAGTTATGCAAAATTGTGGCTACTTTTTCTGTCATGTTGTTTGTATCCTTCTAAATTTTTTATGTATATTTTTTTAATAGTTGGGTCTTCTGTTGCCAATGGCAGTAAGAGGGGACGGTATGGCTGGCTGGTGGCTGGCTGGCCACGACGGCGCGAGGCCACGGCGGCGCCAACCACACCGTGGCTCGCGTCGTCGAGTTTGGGCTGGTTACTACCAGCCGACGCCATGGCGATGACGCGAGGCCACGGCGGCGCCAACCACATCGTGGCTCGCGTCGTCGGGTTTTTTTAATTTTTTTTAATTTTTTTTTTGAAAATTTGAAAAAGTTACCGTTTTTTACCGTTGGGGTAACAGATTTTTTTTGAACCCTTTTTTGACCGTTGGAAGGGGAAAAAACCCCCCTTTTTCATCTTTTTTTCCTATAAATCCCACCTCAATTTACCCACAAATCACACCTTCTTCTACATCTAATTTCTCTATTTTTTCTATCCACCATGATTCAAAATCTTAATCCAAACCAATACCCGAATCAATGGTTAAACAATTACCTTTCCGATCCTCAAAATCAAATTCCTTCTACTCAACTACCGAATTCGTCTTCTTCGTCTAACCCGAATACTCCCTCATCCGCAACATCTAGCACTTCAAGAACATTCGCCAACTATAATCAACTCCCAATCCGTTCACTAACTTCCCACAACAACAAAACCCGTTTCTTAATTGTACACCCGAGCAATTTAATATGTGGTTCCAACAATCCCAACAATCATAAATCTTCCAACAATCACAACAATTCCAAACCTTTCCTCAACACTCTTCACAAGAACCCGAAGAACCCGAACAAAACAATGAACCCGAAGAACCCGAAGAACAAGTCGATGCACAACCGAAGAAAGGTTCGAGGAAGAAAAGTGTTGCTAAAAAAACCTAAAGAACAAAGGCGTGGCCGCGGCTACACAACCACCTCCGAAGTCGGACCGTTCTTTTTGGAGCCAACGTGAGGAAGAAGTTTTGGCCGAGTGTTGGATTGAAGTATCCGAAGACCCGAAGGTCGGGACCGATCAACCACACGATACGTTTTGGTACCAAATTATGGATTTGTATAACGATCGGCTTAAGGATGAGGGTTTTAAAGCTCGAAACAAAAATATGTTGACCGGGAAGTGGACGAATTTGAACCGCGAGGTTCATAGGTTTAATTCATTTTATGAAAACGCCAAACTTTTGAGTGGCAAAAATCAAGACGATTTGATGACTCGTGTGATGAGTTTGTATCGAGATGAAAACGGGAACAAGGAGTTTCCACACAAAAGTGCTTGGCTTGTTTTGAAAGACAAGTATAAATGGAAAAATCCGCCACTTTTTCTAAATTTTTCTGTCATGTTGTTTGTATCCTTCTAAATTTTTTATGTATATTTTTTTAATAGTTGGGTCTTCTGTTTCCAATGGCAGTAAGAGGGGACGGTATGGCTGGCTGGTGGCTGGCTGGCCACGACGGCGCGAGGCCACGGCGGCGCCAACCACACCGTGGCTCGCGTCGTCGAGTTTGGGCTGGTTACTACCAGCCGACGCCATGGCGACGACGCGAGGCCACGGCGGCGCCAACCACACCGTGGCTCGCGTCGTCGGGTTTTTTTAATTTTTTTTTAATTTTTTTTTTGAAAATTTGAAAAAGTTACCGTTTTTTACCGTTGGGGTAACAGGTTTTTTTTTAACCCTTTTTTGACCGTTGGAAGGGGAAAAACCCCCTTTTTCATCTTTTTTTCCTATAAATCCCACCTCAATTTACTCACAAATCACACCTTCTTCTACATCTAATTTCTCTATTTTTTCTATCCACCATGATTCAAAATCCTAATCCAAACCAATACCCGAATCAATGGTTAAACAATTACCTTTCCGATCCTCAAAATCAAATTCCTTCTACTCAACTACCGAATTCGTCTTCTTCGTCTAACCCGAATACTCCCTCATCCGCAACATCTAGCACTTCAAGAACATTCGCCAACTATAATCAACTCCCAAATCCGTTCACTAACTTCCCACAACAACAAAACCCGTTTCTTAATTGTACACCCGAGCAATTTAATATGTGGTTCCAACAATCCCAACAATCACAAATCTTCCAACAATCACAACAATTCCAAACCTTTCCTCAACACTCTTCACAAGAACCCGAAGAACCCGAACAAAACAATGAACCCGAAGAACCCGAAGAACAAGTCGATGCACAACCGAAGAAAGGTTCGAGGAAGAAAAGTGTTGCTAAAAAAACCTAAAGAACAAAGGCGTGGCCGCGGCTACACAACCACCTCCGAAGTCGGACCGTTCTTTTTGGAGCCAACGTGAGGAAGAAGTTTTGGCCGAGTGTTAGATTGAAGTATCCGAAGACCCGAAGGTCGGGACCGATCAACCACACGATACGTTTTGGTACCAAATTATGGATTTGTATAACGATCGGCTTAAGGATGAGGGTTTTAAAGCTCGAAACAAAAATATGTTGACCGGGAAGTGGACGAATTTGAACCGCGAGGTTCATAGGTTTAATTCGTTTTATGAAAACGCCAAACTTTTGAGTGGCAAAAATCAAGACGATTTGATGACTCGTTTGATGAGTTTGTATCGAGATGAAAACGGGAACAAGGAGTTTCCACACAAAAGTGCTTGGCTTGTTTTGAAAGACAAGTATAAATGGAAATATCCCGATTCAACTCGAACACGCCGGGCACAAGGGAAGATAGCCGATCAAGATCCGGATCTTTTCAATGACGATGAGATCCCTCGTCCATCCGATGCTCCAAGAAAGGCCAAGGTTCAACGCTCGACAAGCTCATCCGCCACTTCGGGGTCTCCAAAAGAACAATTGGTGGATATGCTACGACAACAAATGTTATCCGATCGTGAAACTAAAAAGGAACGATTGGACCGAGAGGTGGCGGCTAGACTAGAAGTGGTTGCACTTCAAAAAAGGAACGAGGATTTGCAAATCCTTTGATACGACACTACCGGATTAAGTCCACAAGACGTGGCGAGGATCGAGAAGCTCAAAGACGAGGCGCGTGCAAAATATTTTAATTTTTAAGTTTATTTTCGTATTCGTGTTTTTTTTTATTCGGTAATTTTTTTTTTAATTTCGTGTTGTTTTTTTTTCTATTAGTAATTGTATTTTTTTTTATTAATGAAAATTTAAGTTTATGTTAATTAATTGTTGAAAAAAAAAAGTTGGGTGACGACGACACGAGAATTCTCGTGTTAACCAGAGAGGAGGGTTGAGCCATCGTGGGGAGTTTTAGTGTCGTGGGAATAAAAAGTGATGTGACATCACTTTTTACCCCCGACACGAGCACGACGGCTCAACCATAATACCGTGTGCTCTAAAGATGCTTAAAAAAGGGAATTTGTCTTTAGTTTTGGATGTATTATTCTCATTTTTTCCGGTTTTCATCTCAGTGGTGCCGGTGACCCTGCCATTTACGCAAAGTAACGTGCCTATTGCTACCAGCAACATCCAACGTCTTACGCTTATTAAATTTTTTGTATTTTTCTTTCGTGAGTGCCAGGAGTTTTACCGAAGACTCAGGGAATCCTAACTTTGGTAGCCAATAACATCCATTATCATATTCCCGATGCACGTGTCTCTAGGAATATCACACACGACAACAGAAAAATATCAACTGCTAGAAGGTCTGTTACTTCCCAAGGTACCAGAAGATACGTTCCAAAACCGAGTTCTGCAACAAACGGAGGTAAAATATAAGGACATTAATAAAAAAAGATGTAATATTAGAGTTACCTTATCGAGAGTGCTGATAAGATATTTTATATATATTTGGAGAATTTTCACAATCAGTAACATATATAAAAAATATTTGGGGAATTTCACAATTAGTAACTTATACGTTTTAGTAGCAGAGATCCATTAATAGAGTGATATATAGCATTCAACAATTGAAGTGAATGACATGAGAACGCTATAAAATTTACAAACAAACATGAGATCAATTTTTTAGAAGCGTTTATAAATTATGTGTCATTTCCAAACGACGAGGATCCAACTAAACATGAACGGAAATTTCAGGGTCGTATTGGGCAAAGAGAAACCTCTGGAACTTAACTTAAAAAAAACTGTAATCCATGATTTTGTGTGACTTCTGTTTTCTTTGTTCGGCATGTCATAGGAAGATCAGTGGATAGAACATAAACAAACGCTATTGCAATTGGTGACGATCTTTACTGTTATCTCTTAATAAAGTCATATTTGGTGTAGGGTTTAATCCTACAAACCTGATTACTAGATGCGGAATGTTCGATCGAAAAACACACACAGACGAATCGACAGAAAAATAAGGCGACGCCCACACAAGGTATTATCCCTAATCGTTCCCGATTAGTTTTATTGAAAGAATGACGTGTTTGGTTCGTTCCCCCTCACCTCCTTTTATAGAGATGAGGGGGAACCGACTATACAAGTCCTACGGGTCGGGTTGGGCTTAGACATTGCCAACCGACCTTTATTCTTAGCTATTAGGAAACTAGGCTAATCGACACTCTCCCTAGACACGACTTAGGCGAATATAATGACTAAACATAACAATTTCCACCTTAGGCATATATTAGCCTATCCCAACACTCAGCAACTCCAAGCAGTGTTGTAACTTGTGTCCAGGTACCACCTTCGTCAAGGCATCCGCAGCATTGTGTTCAGTACCCACTTTCAGAACTTCAACCGTCTTTGCTTCTAAGACTTCTCTGATAAAGTGATAACGCACATTGATGTGCTTAGTCCTTTCATGAAAAACATGATTCCGCGATAAGTGAATCGCGCCCTAATTATCACAATTAACTGCAACGGTGTTGAGCTTCACGCCCAACTCTTCTAAGAGTCCCCTTAGCCAAATAGCTTCCTTCACAGCCTCTGTAAGGGCCATATACTCTGCCTCTGTAGTTGAAAGAGCCACCACGTGTTGTAGCGTTGCCTTCCAGCTTACAACACATCCTTGTACTAAAAATGCGTAACCAGTGAGAGACCTACCTTTATCCGGATCTTTAGCGTAGTCTGAATCAACAAAACCTGTTACGTCCACATGGTTACCACGATTTGTCCCATACACCAAACCCACGTTTACAGTGCCCTGCAAATATTTCATAATCCACTTCACTGCTTTCCAATGGAGTTTACCCGGATTCGCCAAATATCTGCTAACTACACTTACTGCATACGCTATGTCTGGCCTCGTGCATACCATCAAGTACATCAAGCTCCCAACCACATTTGCATACGGCACCCTACTCATTCTTTCAACATCACAATCCCTAACCGGGCAATCCTTCAACGACAGCTTGAAGTGCCCACTCAATGGTGTCTGAACCGACTTCCCATTGTCCATTCTAAACCTTTTTAAAACTTTAGAAATGTACCCGGATTGTGACACCCTCAGAATCTTGCGACTCCGATCCCTGACGATCTCCATACCAAGAATCTTCTTTGCTTCCCCGAGCTCTTTCATGTCGAACTCCCTTTTAAGCAAAGACTTGGTAGCCGCGATCTCAGCCTTGCTTTTACAAGCAATCAGCATATCGTCTACATATAACAATAGATAGATATACTCCCCTGGTGCATAACTCCTGTAATATACGCAGCTGTCGTAACTGCTACGCTTAAACCCGTTGCTCAGCATATACTCATCGAACCTCTTGTACCATTGCCTAGGTGACTGCTTCAAACCATAAAGAGATTTCTTTAACAAACATACCTTGTTACCTTGTTCAAATCCCGGTGGCTGCCTCATGTAGATCACTTCTTCAAGATTTCCATGTAAAAACGCCGTCTTTACATCAAGCTGCTCCAGCTCATAATCTTTACACGCAGTCAATGCAAGTATAACCCGAATAGATGTGTGTCGAACTACCGGCGAAAATACTTCATTGTAATCAATACCTGCTCTTTGTGTGAATCCACGAGCCACCAGCCTTGCCTTGTACCTAGGCTTTTGAACACCTTCAATCCCTTCCTTTATTTTGTACAGCCATTTGCAGCTCACCAGCTTTTGCCCAGCTGGATGATCTACTAACACCCAGGTCTTGTTCTTCTTCAGAGAATCCATCTCTTCTTTCATAGCAGCTTTCCACTTAGAACTGTCTTCACAAGCAACTGCTTCCTGGTATGTCAATGGTTCATGAGTATCTTCTTCCTCTGCTGCAGCAAACGCATAAGCAACCATATTACTCTCATCCCGAAACCTTGCCAGTTTCGTTCTTGTCCTTGGTTCTCTATCCCGAACCAACTGATAATCTGTGAGATCTGGTGGATGATCAATTTCTTGAACCCCTGCATCTTCATCATCGCCATCTTCCTGATCTGTCTGGTCTTCCTGGTTTGACTGATCTTCATGACCTGTTTGATCTTCCTGACCTAAATGGTCTTCCTCAGGCGTATGATTATTTAACCTCTGCAGTTCCACCTCAACCTGTGATTCCTCAACAGACTTATCTTTTCATGCACCAGTATCCTTCAACGTGTCTTTGTACATGACACTTTCATTGAAGACTACGTTCCTGCTTGTGACTATTTTAGGTGATTCATTATCAAGCCTATATAGTCTGTACCCCTTCACACCTTCAGGATACCCCAAAAGAACCCATTTTACTGCTCTCGGCTCGGGCTTACCTTGTTTAACGTGTGAATATGCGACACAGCCGAAAACCCTCAACATCCCATAATCACTAGGATGTCCCAACCACATCTCCATAGGTGTCTTCTTCTCAATCGCTGTCGATGGTGACCTATTTATAAGATATGCGGCCGTACATGTCGCTTCCGCCCAGAAGGTCTTGGGCAATCCAGACTGTATTAATAAACAGTGTACCTTGTCCATGAGAGTTCTGTTCATCCATTCTGCTAACCCATTTTGCTGCGGCGTCCCGGCAACTGTCAAATGTCTAGCAATCCCACTCTCAGTGCATAGCTGATTAAACTCCCGGTTACAGAACTCAAGACCATTATCCGTCCTAAGCTTCTTAACCGTCCTCCCAGTCTGATTTTCTACTAACTGCTTCCACTCTTTGAACTTTTCAAATGCTTCGTGTTTGAACCTGAGAATATAAACCCATACCCTTCTGGAATAATCATCGACAATAGATAAGAAATACCTCTTACCTCCCAATGATTCCACCTGAGACGGACCCCATAAGTCCGAATGAACATAGTCTATCACTCCTTGAGTAGTGTGCCTTCCTACACCGAAACGGACTCGATGTGACTTTCCCAGAACACAATTCTCACAAAAATCGAGCTTACCTAGACTCTTCTTGCCAAACAAACCCTGCTTTTCCAGCACGTGTAGTCCCGCCTCACTGATATGTCCCAGTCTTTTATGCCAAACCTGCACAAGACTGTCTTTTTCTTCAACACTAGCATTAAGCTCACCGGCCAATGCATGGCCATCCAAAGAGTACACGCAGTTCTCCCTTCGGGTTCCAGATATAATAACCCTAGAACCATTAATCACCTTGACTCTGCCTGACTGCAATTTTACGGTATATCCCTCTTTTTCAAGAGTTCCCAGCGATATCAAGTTTCTTTTCAATTCAGGAATGTACCTGACATTGTGTAACACAAAACTTGACCCATCTTTCAGTTGTACCTTTACCTTGCCAATACCCCTGATCTTGCACTCCCTGTTGTCGCCCAACAGTACGCTGCCCCCATCGCATTCCAGAAAATCAAAAAATACATCTAACCTGGGTGACATGTGATATGAACCTCCTGAATCCATGATCCAATCTTGCAGTCTTTCTGCACTCATCACCATCATCACCTCAGAATCGTCGTAAATCGAACCACTGGAGCTTGGTTGATCATCTTTCTTGATGTAACCTTTTGACTTCTTGCGATTATTCTTCGGACAGTCTCTTCTCAAGTGCTCCTCAGATTGGCAAATAAAGCATTTGAGTCTTCCACCTCGAGATTTCGATCTTGACTTTCCCTTTGACTGATGCGAATTCCTGCGATCAGTTCTTCCCCTCACGTATAACCCTTCACCATCATCCCCCTTCGCCTTAGATCTTTCTTTGATTTCCTTTGAATTTAGTGTGGCCATCACGTCCTCCAAAGTCAAATCTTCCCGTCCATAAAGCAAGGTATCCACAAAGTGTTCGTATGATGCAGGTAAAGACGTGAGTAACAATAAAGCAAGATCTTCATCTTCGAATTTTACCTCAATATTTGCTAAATCAAGAACGATTTTGTTGAACTCATCTATATGCTCGGAAATCTTTCGTCCAGTCGGCATGTAGAATGTATACAACTTCTTCTTCAGGTACAACTTGTTGGCCAATGACTTTGTCATATACAAAGACTCGAGCTTTGACCAAACCCCCGCTGCAGTCGTCTCCCCGGTAACCTCTCTCAGGACCTTGTTACCTAAACACAAAATCATGGCACTGTGAGCTTTCTTGTCAAGCTTAGATTTCTCTTCAGCTTCCATATTCGCGGGTAAAACCTCCAGAGCTGCTTCACATCCGGTCTGGATTAATAAAGCACGCATCTTGATTCTCCATAACCCGAAATCACCAGTTCCATCGAATTTCTCGATGTCAAACTTGGCTCCCGTCATTCTTTATCCTTCTGTTGATTTGCTAAACCTCGTGAAAACCTCACAATCACAAACCGACAAAATCCCTTCGATTAACTCGCTAAACCTTGTGATACGTTAACCTCACAATCACGAGTTACGAAGTCCCCTTTATTAGTTTGCTAAACCTTGTGTAATACCCACAATCACAAACTAACAAAGTCCCCTTGTGTAAAAAATACCTTCAAAGTAACAAACCTTTTTGTTTTTTAAAAAAACAAAAATAACACCTCCAAAAACCTTAGCCCAAATTTAAAACCAAATTTGGTTAATAGTTTATTGGACCTTGGCCCAATTATTTTATGGACCAAGTGTAAAACCCTTTGAAGTATATATCCTGGTGACTAAGAGAAAAAAAACTAATACGTCTTCTTCTTCTTGAAAAAAAAAAAACTAATACGTCTTCTTCTTCTTCTCTCTCTGTTACTGCTCCAGCCACCAAAGAAAGAAAACCAGTCACCAAACCTTGATCTTCAAAAAATCGAAAAACCAAGAAACCCGTTTTTATCGATCTGCTACAACCTTAATGATCTAAACCCGATCACCAATCCTTCTCGATCGTTCCTAGTAACCAGCCTCGCGAACCAAAGCTCTGATACCACTTGTAGGGTTTAATCCTACAAACCTGATTACTAGATGCGGAATGTTCGATCGAAAAACACACACAGACGAATCGATAGAAAAATAAGGTGACGCCCACACAAGGTATTATCCCTAATCGTTCCTGATTAGTTTTATTGAAAGAATGACGTGTTTGGTTCGTTCCCCCTCACCTCCTTTTATAGAGATGAGGGGGAACCGACTATACAAGTCCTACGGGTCGGGTTGGGCTTAGACATTGCCAACCGACCTTTATTCTTAGCTATTAGGAAACTAGGCTAATCGACACTCTCCCAAGACACGACTTAGGCGAATATAAGGACTAAACATAACATTTGGTATCGATAGAAAGAGGAAAAAAGACTGGCATTTAAAAAACTCTGAAAAAGGTTTACACTTTTTATAAAGATTCAAGAGTATTATTTTTTATTGCGATTTGTGTTGTTGAATTGGGTTTTGCTTTGTGTAATCAGGTGATGAGAATGGCAAAGAAGTTGAGCAATCAAAATGTACAGGGTTATGCTAATGGATGTACTCATTTACTCACCTCTGGATATTAGTTGCGTTTTGGAAGCATATTATCACTCACGTTGCAGTTATTTGTTACAGCTCACCTCTTCCAATGAAAGCAATCGAAAAGAATTAACGGAGCACGTTTACCAGCACCAGAATCGCAAAACATTTATACTGACACAAGTGTGCGCACACGGTGTATGACCAACCATTCAAGCGCCCCTGCCTTTCAGAATCGCACGCCGAGTTCCATATGCAACAAAGGTACTAACTTTTCGTGTGTTGTTCCATTCTGGGGTTGTCTCGTCTTTTCTATTTAAATGTAAACATTTGTCGTTTCTGCATCAAAGTGTGTTTTGGCAAAGTATAACTTTGTTACAAGTAATGATTCGAACCGGGGATAGTTTTACTAGCAGGCCGGGTCACAGCTTTGCACCTGCAAATGAACTTGAAACCACTGCCATTATTAATTACAATCCTTTCAATGTAAATTAGTTAACCAGAGGGAGGGAGGGAATTAAAAGAAGAATGAGTACAGTAAAGGGGGAAACAATGTGATTTTTAAAGTTTAATTTTCTGATTTTGTTTCATATTGGTTGATATAAGATTTTTTTATTACACTTCGTCTGGAAATATTAACCAACCATTATACTCTGCTGTCTGGTGGTACCTCAAAACTCAGTGCATGTAAATGCCCCAGCTCTGTAAGTTTTGTTTGTTAATTTTACATATAGACAATTTCAAACAGTAACTTTAGACAATTTTGTTAATTCTGTTATATGATTGTTTTTTATGTCAATGATGCAAGTGGGAAATATATCCTCACCTAAGAGATCTGTAAGTTTTGTTTGTTAATTTTACATATAGGCAATTTCAAACAGTAACTTTAGAATGTATCTATAAACTGTAGCTTTTTTAGATCAAGAAAAGAAAAGATTAAGTCAATGCATTGAGTTATAACTATTTAAATCATGTTAGAAAGGTAACTATTTAGTGGTCAATGTTTATGGAGTATTACATATGTGATCTTGATTATCGAGTAAGTAATTCAAGATGCGTCAGTAAATGCATCTATGGTGGATGATCTACTGAACAAGAACCAGGAGCTGATGAAGCTATCATATTATTTTTATAACATATACAGCGCATACATTAATTTTCCATTAAATGCGACAGAAAGAAAAAATGTTGCAACTTGGACATGGTGCAAAATTGTTATACATGTTCATCACAGCCAAATGTTGATGATCTTTTCTCTAATATGGTATTTAAAAGAATGTTTGTCACCGCTTATCATAAAGTTTTAATACTGTATTATCTTTTGAAAATAAACATTGATTGTACGTTGTAATACTGGAATTTTTTTTTGGGTAAAGGGGAATGTGAAATATTGGTAATACTGGAATTGCAGATTTTTTTATTTCTTTTTGGAAAATGAATTGCAGATTTGGCTCCACTCGAATTCAGAGGAAAAACAAAAGAAACAAGAGGAATTACAGATGGCAACAAGCTCAAGAAGAAGTTACACACAACTACTCTTGAAGAGCATTGGTGAAAAGAAAAATCTGTATTGAATAACCACAAAGGTCTAGCTATAGTGATAACAATGATACATTGCCTCATGTGGCAGTTAGAGAAGGCGATAATTATTTCTTAAGAAAAACTTTTGAACATCATTTACGGTGCAGAACAAATTGAAAAACAATATAATGCAACGATGTTGCCTCACTTCATCAGCTTATCCAAATACACAACTATGAAAGGTTAGTTAGCTGATATCATTAACTGCATTATAGATTTGCAAATTCAAATAAGGTTCCGGTTGCATTCTTCATTAACAGTGGCAGCTGTATTCCGGTATGGAACAATACTTAAAGGGGAGCTGAAAAAACATACAAATCCATCAAACAATCCCAAAAAAGGCACTGAAAATAGTTCCAATTTGCAATAACTGTTGGCAACAAGTAAATGGGATAAGGTAATGATGTAATAGATTAAAATGTATGCAAGTATTTGTATCCAAATGAGTGCTAGTAAAATATATTTGTTGTTAAATTTGTTTACATTCAATTTTATTTTCAGAAAGCTAACAAGCAAAATAGCAGCCGGCTACCGCCTACATTGGCTATTGTTGCCTTGCTTTTGCTTGGATTCAATGAAATATGGTTCATTTAAGGTTTGTGTCTATGTCTGTCTCCTTGTCTTTTACTTTGTATTCTTAGCTACTTATTACTAAATCCTATCCATTAATTTAGACGTTTATTTTTTCAAGAAAGGATGGTCTCATTTTTTATGCCTAACAATATCGGGATCATTGCTCAAATATCATACAGCCGAAATATTAGGGACATTCTTAAGTCCTTAATGGGTTTCATCTGGCTTTTTATGTTATAGTAGACATGGCTCAAGTAATACACTCGCCATTCTTGCCTATAAAAGAGTAGTGTTCATTCTTTTTTGCTTGCACACTGTTGATGGTATAAATATTGAGTATATATTGCTGGAGGCTAAATACGGGTAAAACTACAAATTAAGTCTTCTTTTTATCTGTGTGTGTGTGTAGTTTTCAGCATTAGATGATAGTTGTCGTTTGTAGTTGCATAGTATCTTCCAAGATGCAGCTAAGAGCTATGACAAGTGAGAATGGGGTAACAGAGGTCCCACAAATGTCGATGAGTACACCAACTACCCCGAAACACTAACTTCTTTGAAAAAGAATGTGGTTGCTAGAATTGTGAGTATGGCGATTTCGTCATATCACGGTATTCACAAATGCTATTGGAAGCAGTCGGGATGTACTCCTCATTATCGTACGCCATGGCACAAGTCACACTCTCAACAAACCTTGACAAGTTAATTTTGGTTCTTGTGAATGTTTTTTTTTAACATCGTCTTTATATTAATTCAGGTGATTGTAAAGATACCATACGTATTCGCTCAAGTGCTAAGAACTTAAGACAATAGTAACAAAAAGGCATTGGTGCTAAATATGATGTAAATGGTTCTATATGGAATTGAGTCGTTTCTGTTAACGTTGGTCCTGCGATGCAATACCCTTCACGAGGTGGTCAAGGTGCACCTTGTGCATTTTGTCACTCTTATATACTGTATATATGTTTCGCTATTTTAAAAAGTCCAGATAGTAAGTAAAACCTCAGATGGTAACTGAATTATTATCAGCTTCTTTGACATGCAATTTTATGTGATATTATATTACGTTGGATTAAATTGAAGGTTAGTATAATTTTCTTTAAAATTATTTCATTACCATGTTGCAGGTCCTTGGCTACCAATGGTTGCAAATATGCTACCATGTCCTCCTAACTTCATTTGTGATAGCTGAAAAAGAAGGTGCTCAAGAAACATATATTGGAAAGCCTGTTGAGCAGGTCTAATTTCATGGCAATTGAATCTTTTTGTATTATTCAATATATTAGTTTGAATAGTACATGTACACCAGTAGAAATGATAAGCCTTATCAAATGGGGCAATCTGATCAAGCGGTTATATATGTACGCGGGTTTGATAAGAAGAACCGTCTTCATAATTTAGTTTTCTAACCAATAATAGAATATGAGGCATGAAAACTTGATTCACAATGTTAGGGGACAGGAAAAGACATTACAAGAATGAAACAACTCACCTCTCCAAGAAGGTACATCTGAACTCTAAACTAAGTTTCCTAACACTCGTAATTTTGGAAGATAACTTGTGAGCATCAAAATGGAATGGCTGAGTTATCTCAGCCACCGCCACCACCCGCACCACCACCACCACTTCCGTATTCGGTCCGTCTTTTGCAACAAGCAGGCCCTCTCTTTCTTTTGACATAACGTGGAGGAGTCAACTATAATTTATTTTGACTTTCTACTTAGTGTCTAGACAGAGCTAAGCATGTTAGTAAGCTATTCCCATAAGCTACTTTTGGACAATCTTGAATGAAGTAGTATGAGAAGCCAGCAATCAGCCGCTGGTAGTTAAAGAATTGTTCCACGTATCTTCCAGATGTTGTTTGATGAAATTAATAAAGTAAGCAACCATGTCTTCATTTTCTAATTGCACAAATAATGGCATGGGATCTTACATGAAATTTTGAATGTATGATTGGTATTTTCAGAAGCAAGATCAAGTAAAAAGGTAAACAAATAAACTATCAGTTTCGTTGTACTTTTCCTCGAGGTAGGTGCTTTATGGCTTCTTGGTGTTGGTTGATTTTAATTTGATGTTATGTGTATACATGTTGCATAAGCAATTACAGAAGTCCATGTACTTATACCTGAAGGTATGTCACCTCTTATTGTATGTCTTTTCTATTTCGTCGCTTGATTACCAACTTGCATTACAAATTTTCGAAGAATTTCAGAAACATTAATACCATGATCTTATTATAAATTTTTAGCAACAAACAGATTGTATTGGCGAGTTTTTGTATGTTGATGACCACAAGTTAGGAAAGATTGTTGTCGAACTTAATGGACGTTTGAACAAATGTGGTGTCATCAGTCCACGTTTTGATTTGTTGACTATATGGCTTCTAGAGTTTTGCACGGAAATGTTTAATACTCATTTGCGTTGATATTAATTATAATGTGAATTTCTACGGAATGATCGATTACATAAAAGTAAAAGAACAAGTAACGCATTCATACTTTAAGCACACCATTATAGTTTATGCCTGCTAAAATACACTCAGACAATGTGTAAAACATCAGCCACTACAAGGCCAGTGGTTAGAAATTTTGATAGATCCTTCATTGTTGTATAGGGATACAGAAAAAAGCACATAGATGGTGGATCCACAACGAATAAAATGATGGGTGTTGCAGTGATGGCAGCAGCATTCTCGCAGTTTCATTCAGGTGATGGCAAAGATGCTGACGATCATTGGTCAATGACTTTGGATTTGGGTTAAATGAGCAAAATTATTTGGGAAAAAGACCAATTTGGTCATTTTGATCACTTAAGAATCTTATCATGGTTAAGTTTTCAACTAAAGACAAATATGGTCATCACCATTCATATTGTGACAAGTGTCCCACTAAAGATACTTTTTAAATGATCAACCGACGGCGCTCAACCCTCAAATGCACAACTTCTGTGTTTCACTTTATTGGAAATTGAAAAATTATGTACTATTGTCATAACCTTGATATCCGGTTGAGCATTTGCAAGTTGAGCGCCGTCAGTTGTGCATTTGATAACATAATAAGACAAATATTGTCATAGTAATGGGGACATATGTGGGTCCGGTCCTTTGTTAAAATATGAAGTTGGAGGGACACGTGGCGGTAATTGGATGGAGTTGTGTAGTTGTGCACTTGTGTATGATCAAATTTGTCCCAATGAAAAAACTTGACCATGGTTTAACTTTTAAAGGGTGATTTTGACCATTTTCGTCTTTTTCCCAAATTATTTTAGCATATGTCCTGCAGGTCTACTTTCATTTGATCTGATCAGACGAGATTTTAGTTTTTTGTCAAGTGTCTATTTGCTAACAATTTTTTTCCAAAATTGTACGATTCAATTTTTTATGGGGAGATTGGGAATACGCGTCTACACCTTTATACCCGTCCAATGTTGAACAACATAATAGTTTCCGAGATAAAGATACATTAGGATATTGAAATAGAATCAATGTTTTCAAACCCGGGTCAACTGGTAGACCCGGTTCCGGTTAAAAAACAGGTCATATTGACCTGGATTTTATATTTTTGAAACCCGGCTATACCTGTCGGGTTTGAGGTGACCCGGGTCAACCTGGTTTTCGAGACCCGCCCGGATTTTGAATTTTTCGTGTTTTTTTTAGAATATATGTAAATTTTACGTATTTGCAACGGAATTTTATTTTTACTTATTATATTGGTTTGTAAACAATTTATATTTTCAATATACAGAATTTTTTATGATTTTTATATATAATTTTTATTAATTATTAATACTATATAAAAATACTAGCTTTAAGGCCCGCCCGCTGGGCGGCTAACTTCAAATATATAATTTTAGAATTAGATGTTTTGAAGGAAGTTTGTTTAGAAAACGTTTTGTTACAGTAAAAAAATGCTTATATTAGCTTCAAGTTTACAACCATATCGCAAGTTAATAAAAAAACGATGGCAAAGACATGGTCTATGATGTATTTTTAACAATGTATTAGCAGGGAACCTAGAAAAAGCATGGCTACCAAACACTCGATCAAAGTACCAAATGTTATTAAAATTTCATTAAAATACATAATCCGTTAGTAACATGGTTCTGTGTTGCACCAAAAAGAAGAAAACTGAAAACGTGTTCAGGTGAATTTGACTAAATAATTCTGATACTTTCTTCAGGAATTTGATGGTAAAAGAAAGTAACAGAAGAGCCCCTGCAACATCAGTAGAAAACATTATATTGCAATTATTAATGTGGTGTTTGATCATACAAATAAATGTCATAAAAGTTAACAAACTGGCCAACTGCATGGATTACATATAGGAAAATGGAACTTAACAGTAAAGCAAAAAAGTACAACATACCTGAAATGGAATCATAGTCGATGCAGAACTTCTTTAAAAATGACATTGTTTGTGTAGTTGCAATAATGGCCATCTTTATCGCAGCCAAATAATAACCTTTAATTACTAAGATTACTAACATGTACCACAACCAATTAAACATTGGATTAAATGTAACTGCATATGTAAGCATTTGCGTTTTGAAAGACCTAAAAGTTTTTATCGGTTGACTCATTCATCAAGTTCTAAAGTTTACCAACACTGCATATAAACCTCATTCTATATTAATATATACAACAGGCAAGAGGCTAACCTGATTTTCATGAGCGAAAATTGAATTGGGACTACGCCTTTTCTGGATTTTCAATATCGTCTACAATAGAGCACAAAAAAATATGTAAGAAAATATTAGTTGTAGTTAACTCTGAATATAAATTGTTATTCCAAACTAACATGTGCATATGAAATATGCGTTATCAAACACCCTTAAAGTAACAAATTCTCTTTTCAAATACAATACACGATTAATTTCAGAAACTAAAGCATAGTTAACCAAAGACCCCAATGTGCTTAACAACCTTTATAAGAAATAGTTTATTTTTAAATATCTAAGATTGTACTACCAAATCGCATGATGTAGTGCGACATCTAATATAATCATTTATAATAGTTGTAAATTTTCTTAGAAGCCTAGGCTTTTGGTTTATGAGTAAATAATCTTAATATCTTTTTAAAACCTATTGTCACTTTCTGTCCGAGTTCTTCTATCTCGTGGGCATAATTCATATATGAAAATGGCACTTTAAAGTTTTGGGCAACAACATAGGCAAGTCAGGCATGTATTATATACAAAATAGGCGTATATCAAAATGGATACTATTATGCAGGTATTCATATGGTTATATTTATGCTTTTATTGTTATGTTATATTTCATTAAGGTTCGCTATCTTGGTTCTACTTTTCAGTTCGACTCTTAAAGTTATCATATACTTTTCCATAAGGGCATAATCAATTAATCAACATTAGGTAGATAAACTTTCTTATATCTCCCATTTTCATAATAAATGAACGGATTATGTAACGATGAAAAAGGGGTTAAACTTTCCAATATCACACATTTACTAAGGACGGGAGTAAAAACTAACATGTGAAAAGTGCTTGAACATTATCCCCCGCTCTCCTAAGCACAACCATTTAAAAAACCTACAAATCACACATCATTATGTTTCATTCATCATTTTATATTCATTTATAAAAAAAAGGCAACTAAATGTTACAATATTTTAAATGTACTGAAATACACCTAAAGAGTCTATAAGTATATCACACCTTCATTATAGCGCTAATATATCAAGTGGTTAATTAAAAATGGTTATTTAGAAGTCTTAAAACTAACTGCTTAAAAGTCTTAAAACTAACTGCTTAAAAGTCTTAAAACTAACTGCTTACGTTAAAATATCTATAAGGTAGTTGCTTAATTTAGAATGCCTGATAATATACCCCATCAGATTATCAACTTACGGCTGCTCCTTTTATTTCAATTGTTGCTTTTCATCTCTAAATGCAATTTAACCTTATAAACTCGTCCATTTCACTTCATTCCGCAAATTTCTCCATTTGGAAAATGTTTCGCCGGTACTCGTAATACAATAACCCTGCGACACATGTATAGAGTATGCAGATTAGCCGTTCATGTAGATTGAATGTACAAAAATATATTATATAAACTTAATATTTCAATATTATCCTGAATGTGAGAATTTTGTCCTTACTCAATAATATCCGACGTTCAATAGTTGGTGGCTTTCAAAAAAACCTGTTTCATAATAAAAACCTTTAAACCTTTTTTAGGCATTGCATCGAACGTTTGGTGCGCACATACAAAACATCACTCGGAGAACATTAATATTAACCTAAAAAAACCTAGCAAGGTGTTAACTCAAATTCTATAACCGAACAATATAACATAATTCAAATCATTTGATTAAGTAAGTGGCCTTGTGCATTGTAAAACAAACTATTCCACGGTTAGTTCCTAAACACAATTCAAACCATTTGATTTATTAAGTAAAACACATAAATGATTTTATGATGTTGAAATCGAAACTATGGATCCCAGAAAAATAGAACCTGAACAATGAACACAAAAGTCACAAAAGAACTCACATCATATAATCAAGAAAAATAATTCTTCAGCCATGTGTTTGTTATCAAATCCTTTTTTTATCAAAAGATTTGTTGCGTCGTGTTTTTAGTTTCACTCCATCTCACGTTCGATCCATCTTCATACTTGGTTGTGGATATGATTTTTATTTCAGGATGTATTATTGAGGTTTTTTGTTTGGTTTTTTTGGTTCAGGATTTTGGATCGGCGATTTATGATTGAGGTTGTTTGAAAATTATATTTGTTAGTGATGGTTTGTAGGGGTGGTAGTGATATGGTTGATTGATATGGTGGTGTTATCATCTGGATCTGAAAGTTGTATATAGAAGTAAATGAGTTTTAGGTGATACTTGACAGGGACCGTCGATTATTTTTTAATATACACGTGGCATTTTTTTAGATTTTTAGGTAAAGATGGACTATTACAAATCCTTCTTTTATATAGGTACTAGATATTTTTTTAGAAAACGAGGTTGACCCATACCCAGTGACTTGACAGGGCTATTTTAAAAACCAGGTTTCAAAATATTGTATAGAATACATTGTATAGAATGACCACAGTCTCTCATCTGCGATAACTAAATCAACCTAATTTTAGTAGGTCGTGTTATATTTACCTAATCTTAAATCATCAGTATATCTTAAGATAGACAATTAATTATCATGTATTAAAGTTAGAAAAAATTTATCATTTGGATAGCTGAATTAAACCGCGTAGGATTGACTTGCAATTTTGAATAGCTTGCCTCGTTTTTTTCCCTTCACTTTTTTAGCAAGATTTTTCCCCTTCACATTGTAGGCTTATATAACTAGAGTCCAGTTATTTCACAACCTTGTTTTTTAGTGGAATCCAAGGGATAGATCTTGACCATTCATTCAAAATTACCAGATCATATAATAAAAACGCGGAAGGACTAATATTGTAATATTTCAAAAAAGAATGAGGGACCAAAAACATAAATACGCAATAATTTTCAACCACCTTCATTTCACCAACAGAAAAAACACACAGATTCTTTCTCTACTACATACCAAACACTAACAAAATAATATCAAAAATATATACAAATCAACGCTACAAATCACGAAATAAACAATAAATGCAACAAGAAACTAGCAAATCAACCGATCCCAGAAAAAAAAGGTTCGAAATGAACCAATTCATCACACGGATTGTTCAATCTCATCAACTCATTTGCTTTCTTAGGATGCATTTAATCATTACAAGCTAGTGATTGGTTCGATAAACATTGTCCCACGACCCACGATCATTGGACTCACGAACGATCAGAGGCTAATTGAATGAGAGAGGGTTTATTTGTTCTTGGTGGTTAAAGATGTGGTTAAGGGTCAAGAGGGCTGGTAATGGACCAATAATTGACTACAAAAGTGGATCTTGCTAAATTCCAATTAAATTTTATGTGGAATGAGGTAGAGACATTGTTCAAAGTTCAATACTTTGCGTTATTATGTTTAAGATGATTGCTATTGAGTTTGTTGGTTAAATACATTATTGTGTTTTAATGCTATTAGTCTTGTTGTTCATGAAAAGTCCACTGTCATCAAAGCTATTAAAGGTTAAAGCATACATGTATGATTTTTAAAATATCACAAGTGATATTAGACGTTAAATATATTTATGAAATATCACAAGTGATATTAAATATGTCTTATAACAAATATCAATAGTGATATTAGATATTAACTATTTTTAAAATATCACAAGTGATATTAAATATGTCATATAAGAAATATCACAAGTAATATTAGATATTAACTATGATTATAAAATATCATAAATAATATTATACATGTCATAAAATAAATATCATATTAGACATGTCGCAAACAAATATCGAAAGTGATATTAGACATTAAATATGTTTATGAAATATCACAAGTGATATTAGTCATGTCATATAATTAATATCACATTTACTATGTTTATAAAACCACAAATTATATTAGACATGTTATATAAAAAATCTCATAAATAAGAATAAATCAAATATCACAAGTGATATTAAAAATTAAATATATTTATGAAATATCACAAATGATATTATACATGTCGTATAACAAATATCAATATTTATATTAGAAATTAACTATGTTATGAAATATCACAAGTGATACAAGATATGTCATATAGCAAATACATTTATATAGACATTAATTATATTTATAAAATATCACAAGTGATATTAGACGTGTGATATAACAAATATCAAAAGTGATATTAGATATTAATTATGTTTGTGAAATTAATGTCATATAACAAATATAATAAATGATAGTAGACATGTCATACAACAAATATCACAAGTGATATTAGACAGTATGTTTATAAAATATCACAAGTGATATTAGACATTAACTATGTTTATAAAATATCACAGGTGATATTAGACATGTGATATAACAAATATCACAAGTGATATTAAATATTAATTATTTTTATTAAATATCACAAGTGAAATTAATGTCATATAACAAATGATATTAGACATGTCATACAACAAATATCACAAGTGATATTAGACAGTATGTCTAAAATATGTTTATTAAATATCACCAATTGATACCACACGTAATCTAACAACGTTGATAGAAGTCTTGCTTGAAAAGTTTAATTTTGAGCATGTTCCGGTCAGATTACTTGGGTACCAAATTTTATTCGGGTCAACCCGAGTACCCCGAATACCAAATAAGGTCGGCATTAGATTGAAATATCAATACGTAGCTTTGTATTTTTTTCCTACACGTAACTATGTATTTCTTATAACTACGTCTACTTATAAAATAATCAATAGTTCATAAGAATCCACTTATAAAATAATCAATAGTTCATTAGAATTATCATTGACCATATTACCAGACTTCAATTATAGACTTCAATTATAACAAAGTCAATACACATTTGCCTTTATCAAAACCCATGAAGAGCAAAAAAGCCAACGACCAATATTTGAATTAAAATAAACTGTTTGGTGCATCTTTGCAAACTTTCTTGGGTTTCTTGCTGTTAAAGAGAAATGATAATAGTTTCTTATCAAAATCTAAATAACATTTGCAGTTGTACAAACAAGATGGCCAATTGTCTCATATATGAAACATGGATACACTATATGATATATCCATTGTGATATTAGTGTGTAGTTATATCGACAATAATAACATCTGAGGGAAGGAAGATAATATGACTTTCTAAATACAATATGCTCAGATCCCTTTGTATATGTACTTTTCTACTTGTGTGTCAGCTGGAATTACTAATATGTACTCCTCAGGGGTATTATCCAACCAGTTTAAGAGTCTGGAATCGTCAGCATTTAGACAAGTTTCCAAACAGAAAGCTCAATGTTGTATCTTCAGGTGTTGCAGGATCGTTATCCATATTTTAGATCTTCATATATAGAAAGAGGAGACCTATTATGCAGAAATTGGTTGAGCAATAAAATGTACCTCGTGGCTTCTTATTGTTGACTAGGGTCAGATATGCTCACGCATTATGTTATCCCCTTGTTTGCAGGCTGTACAACAAGATATTCTAGCCTTCATTATTCTTGTTCAATCTGGTGATTCTCACGGTGGACTCGTGTAATGAGCCGGAATATAAAAATGAGCTAGTAAAACTTGTTAAGTTTGAAGAGACAATATCTCGAACTATTCACACAGTTGCAATGCATGCTCTTGGATCTCAACTAGCTGCAGCTTCGTCATCTTATAAGAGGGTCCCAACATAATAAGCATATCAACTCTCAGCTTTACAGGAGGCAACCGTATGGTAATTATTATTGTGTTACAAAGGGTTGTTTCTTCTCTGAATAACTCCAGTGATCACCCATCTATCGAGTTTTGAAGCACTTTTACAGTTTGACTTGCTTTAAGTGGTATAAACTTCAAGTCCTAGGAGTATTATACAGGGATCAGAAATGATTCCAACATTTTTACCTCTTTTAGAGGACGTGGATCCTACGCACATGAGCTCACCAATATGATTTGTAACTTTATAAACAAAGCACGTGCTCAAAGCAACTCACATTCTCCAAGCACCAATAAAGTCTTTTGTTTTCATTGCTCTGTTTGTTACTACCGACACCATTCAATATCTCAGCCGCATGTTTTTAAGCAGTAGATGCATTTATGACATCCAAAAAAATCATAGACAACCACCAGCATCCTAAAGACACAAGAAAACTAGATTAACTTAAGATATACTAAATGCTAACCAACTGGTATACAACATCTAAAAAGTGACACCAAACATTAAAATCCGTAAAAGAGCTACATAAAGAGATACCAAGAGATTTTGTAAAAGAGAGATCAAATGATGTAAAATAGCATGTATTAGAATACAAATACACCATTTAGGACACGTTATCTTATAGATGTAACTGTCTCGACTAAATCCCAACACAAGTTCACCTGAATGTTTGAAAAGAGCAGCTTATAATATATACTCTATTCCTAATATTTCAAAAAGATGCAAATTGTTTATACTATCTACTGCTACTATTTAATTTATAAAAAAAAGATCCAACTTAGCATCAACCAGGGTCATGAAAGTAGATACTTGTCTCTTCCTTACATTAGGCAATATAATGGCAATAAAAGAGAAAGTATGTATGTAAGTTCAGACTAACCGTTAGTAAAACTGATTCCACATTTTTTCTGGACCAATACATAGTCGGTGCCCTCGACTAATGTATCATATAGATCTCAAACTTAAGTTAAATCTCACATACTGACCTACAAAATAAATCAGAGTAGTCAATGCTCCGGGGGTCGCTACAAATTACTTGAGACGCTAGAAGTAGAACCATGGTTGTCTAAAAATGGCCAATCGTTTGTACTAATCAGAAGAGCCTGATTAAAAAATGCATACCAAGTTTGCTACCATCTGCAAATCGTTACAAGTATGGCTAGAAGGTTGATCATTAACCTAGGTAAATTACCTAGAGTCGCTGATTCACACAACAACTACTCCTTATTTTCAAGACACACCATTCATCTTCCACCATCACTTAAGCATTTCATCAAACACCTTGTCATCAATTAGGTTCCACAAGATTTACCAACAAAACGGTATCTAATTGCTAGAATATTGAATGCCTTTTATATACCAAAGATTGAGAAACACTAATGAGACCTATTAAAACACTTAAATCAACAACTATGAATGCATATGTGATACCTCCTGACTACTAATTAAGGTAGTGCGACAACGTGTTAGAGCACAAATAAGAAGGAAAAACTCTAAATATCGTAAAATTAAGATCACTTACATTTAGGGGTATGCTACGGCGGCATTGACAGAAGATTGGGTGGTTAGGGTTACGGAACGGATCTGCGCCGGTGGCCGGTGGTCTGGTAGTTTGGTGGTATGTAGCAAGGAAAAGGCAGAGTCATAAAAAAGCATTTAACTGTGTGAAAAGAAAATGAAAGATTAAAAAAATACTTTATATAATAAGACAAGTAAATAGATTTAGACACATTAAATCTTAGATTATTTCTAACCATTAGATCAAAGGCAGATTAATGGTTGGGATTTGTCCCTTAGATTGCAGTGAAAAACAAGGATGCAAAATAACTTTTGTCTATATAACTATGTTTAAATCAAAAATCAAAATGTTAGGCTCATATGGATATCTTTATGCATAATCGTAGAAACTGTATAGACTTACACTTCGATTGTCCAATAGTAGGCTGTGTGTCTCCATGGCAGGTTATGTAAAATCATCATGATTTTATGTAATGAAATTTCATCCATCAAATCTTGGAACACAAATTCATGTATTATATTTATATAAGTCATGTGTGAACTTGTCCAATGTGCACATATACTTTTACATATGATACTTAGATTTTGCTAGTTGAAAAAGTTCATTTTCTCGGTGTCTAATCGAATTGATTTCCGGTTAAATGTGTGACTCAGTTGTTTTTAGTAAAGAAAAAGGGAAGTTGAATTATCTAAAACTAATTAAAAAGTAAATGCGAAAAGTATTTAAAAACAAACTAAAGATAAGTTCAAATAATAAAAGTAAAACAAGGTGAATATTAAAAACTAAAAACTAAAACGAATATTAAAACAAATAATAAAACGAAATTTAAAGCGAAACAATTAATAAAAATAAATCTAAAAGACGAAATTAACTATCGACTCGAAAATAAAGTTTACTAAATGAAAAAGGAGAGAATAAAACTAAAATGGAACTTTAAAGTTAAACGAGGAAAAACCTAAAGCGGGTACTAAATAAAAGATAAAACTTAAATTTAACGAAAAAATATTAATTTTAAAATTAGAAGAAAAATTCAACTAAAAATACGTAACTTTCAGAATTAAAATCGGAACAACTTTCAGATTAAACTAAACAATTACGGAACAAAATAAAAAAAATAAACAAGATATCAGGCAGCTAGCTCAAGCTAGCAGCCTACTAGCTCAAGCTAGCAGCCTACTAGCTCAAATTAGGCGGGGAAAAAATATAAGCCTGCAAGCATGCTGGTGATTTCCATCGCAATGTAAATTGCCATCGCAATGTTTTATTTTATTTATTTTTGTGTCGGAATGTGTAAGTTGCATCGAGGAATATTTTTTTTTTTTTTTTGTTTTTAAAACTATCGGAATGTAAACTAAAGAAATGTATCGGAATACTAATATTAAAAAAAACTGTCGGAATGTTTTTAAAAAAGAGCTATCGTAATGTGAAACAAAAAACTGTCGGAATGTCTAAAAATAAAAGCTGTCGGAATAACTAAAATGCCAAAATCTATCCGAATGTGGCAGTCAAAATTTGGGCAGCACTTCGTCGCAATAAACCTTAAACTCCGTCGGAATATGCGATCGCAATGAGCGATCGCAATCCCGATCGGAATAAGGGGGAAGTTACTCTAGATCGCAAAGTAGAACCACAATTGGTTATTGCGATACAAATAAGCAATCCAACGGAATGTGTATTACCCTCAATATTGCGATGAACACCAACAAATCCGAAAATGGAGATAAGCAAAAATCTCAATAAGCACTTTCAATAAGCTCACTTAACCAAATCTAAAACAACTCACTAAGCATAAATTTGACAACTTTTGAAATATGAAATTCATAAACTTTATAAAAGGAACTTTAAAAAGATAAAACTTTTTAGAAAACTTTAAAATCAAATAAGCTAAATACAAAATAAGCCAATAAGATTGTCAAACTTATAACTTAATTCGTATATAATCCTAGATGGAAATAAAAAGATGAACTTTTTAATCAAATAAGCAATGGGATTAAGCAAAAGATTGCTTAATCCGAATTTGTAACAAATCAAAAACAAGAAAAGTAGGATGAGAATGATAAAGAAAAGCTTGATTAAAGGAAAACAAAGATTAACAATAAAATTAACTTACTTGGAATTAAAAGGTGCAATACAAGAAATTAAAGTGCAAGAATTTAAATGTGCAAGGTAAATGAAAATGGTGGAAGTGGTGGTTTGTCAAGCCACCCAACAAAATGAAATGATTAATCCTAATCACTATTTATAGGGGAGGATTAAGGAGTGCTTAGGAAGCTTCCTCCCCTCTTTCATTTCTTCTTAATTGCATGATCAAGTCCTTAAGCCTTTAATCTTTTGTTAATCTTCTTAATACTTGGACTTTGTCTTGGGATTTCTTTAAACTCGTCTTGAATTTTCTTCATAAATAAGACTCGAGTTCTTCGGCTTTAGTAAACTTCCGTCTTTTGACTTTTTCTTCGATAAATCTTCAGAATTGGTCTTGGACTTCCGTTCTTTTTGCACTCTTGACTTCTTGACTTCGTCTTTCGTCTTTTTCTTCGATAAAAGCCCGTGAATGCCCGTGTTTTCTCCACTTTTCACCTTTTCGTCCTAAATCACAACAAAAACACAAACCACGCATAATTCCGACATAAATGACATAAAATACACGTTTTGGCTCGGTTATTATTGTAATTAAGTGGTAAAAGGATGGGTGTTTACTCACCTATCAAATCCCCTACACTTAACCATTGCCATGCCCTCATGCAATGCTTAATGATAAAGGAAATTTACACTTTTCTCATAATCAATCAACCTTGGACTTATTAACATACTACTAAAACAAAACTTAGAATACTAAGAGAAATTAAAACTTTACAGGAAACAAAAGGATAGAAAACCATTTTCACTTGAAAATAACTATATGGAAATAACTTGCAAAGAGATCAAGGACTTACATTAGGGCTTTGGTGTTGCGAAGATTTATCACCCTCAAGTTTCACGTTCCCCAAACTAAGCTTAAAAACGAGATCATTGTTATTATAAGTTAGCAAATCAAACACTTACACACATGGCTTAATTATATGCTTAAACTCCCTTATTCCTAGGTGTATCTCTTATATTTTATTTTTGTCTTAGAATGATCATGAAGATGCATTTTTGGACTTATTTCGATAGTTTATTTAGGCTGAAAGCAAAGTAGGACGATTTGATTAATAGTTAGCTAAAGGACAAAATCTCTTAAAACTGCTTCTCGGGATATCAAAAAGTTCATATCTTGGCATAACTCGCTTCACGATTTGAGACCTTTCTCGGGCCGATATTGGCATGTACTTCATACTTCATATCTTGATAGACGTTCTTGAGATAATGGTCTTCTCTTCGTTAATAGAGTTTCTTCACTTGGAGACTTTTAAGGGGTACTCCAATTTTGTTGACCATGACTTCATCATTATTTCTTCAATCGCTAATTGGGATTTTGAGATACAACGATCCGCCTCCTTTTCGGACTTGGATCTATTTATCCTCATACCTTGTTAGGGTCTTTTCGGATAGACTTCTCCATGATCTTTATGGGAGTTGATTGCTTTTCGTCGTGAGTCTTGATCCTTCATATTGATTTTGGGAATAATGCTTTTCACATCACCTTGTATCTTCAGCAATAAAATGGAATCCTCATGCCTTGTTAGGGCCTTTTTGGACTCGCCAATCTTCGCGCCCCACTTCATAAGTTATGCCTTGGCTATGAACTCTTATCATTACCGAGCAACTTCTAAACGATCTTGGGCTAGAAGCTAAGTAACTTTTCAAATCGTACGACCTTACTTATTGCAGATAAATTATTAGCAAGTGATGGGAGAATAGGCAGATAATCACACCAAGTGTGCTTGTGCAAGAATACCGACTTATAATTGACTCTATCATTTCTCGTTCTCCACAATTTAAAATCTCAAGTAATGAGACTCGTGGATGCTTAGCCTAATAAACCAATTAAGGTCCATATGGTTAAGGATACTAGCTAGAGTAAACTTGGATAAGTAAACTCGGGTTGAGTCAAAATATTCACAATGGGCCTAATATGTTAAAGACTTCTAAACTAGCTACACCACTTTATTAATATTTTTGACTTTATTGCGGGATATATACATATGAAAGCAACGATAAATTTTTTAAAAATTACGACTAAATGGCCAAAGTTAATTAAAAATTTGAAAAATGCTTAAAAAGATGATATTCCGGTTAAATGAAGGCATTTTAATGGAAAAGTCCACTTAAAACTTTGAAAGAAGTCCCCCCTACGCTTAATATAAACATTGTCCTCAATGTTTAAGCATATGGGAGTAAACTCCCCTACACTTAGGACATTGTGCACGTTGTTTAAATCTCGCTAAGGAAGAGACAACTAAAGAGATTCCTATTTTAATATTGAGAAATATAAAATAGTGAATCGAAAAGAGTTTAGGATAGAACCGGGAAGAAGGGAACATGGAATCACGGTTCGTAAAAAATCATGAAGAGTGGGTCATTGAGCACTCGAATCCCTGCATAAGATAAGAAAGAAAGCAAGAAACACCAACGGGGCTCCCCCTACACTTATGCTGAAAACAGATAAAGATAGATAATCAGGTTGCCTCCCGAAGAGCGCTTGTTTTTGTTAACCGAGTCACGAGCCTGACTCGTCCCCGAATTAAATGGTCCATGGGGAAGCCTCGAATGTAATACCGGGATCAAAGACCTTGTCCTCGTTCCCGGAGGACATCAACAAAGGAGAGGCGGGAGGATAAGTCTGGAATGGTAGGAAAGTCTGCTCAATATAAGAAAAGCAAGTGAAATCCAGATTGACGGGAGGTGGGGTGGGTAAGGGAATCACATTGTCATCCTCCAAAGACAATGGATGCAGACCAATTGGCAATGCCGTAAAATTATCAATTATAGAATGGTCGATGTCACCTCCCGGGTCAAAGCATTTATCCTCATGAAAGTAGATCTTGTCGATATCATCGTAGATAAGGAGTGTAGAAACTCGTTTGAAAAGATCACGATCAAGTACGAAACCATCATTCATTTGTGGGGATTGTTGATAAGGTAAATCCTCACGAATGTGGTAAACGAAATTCTCATAAGAGGAGTGTTGATTAGGTAACTCCTCGAGAATAGGATGTTTGGGTATGTGAGTTGGTTCGTCATTATTATGAAAAATAAGACGTTCCAACTCATCAAGTTCAGCATCGATGTTGGAAAAGTCGACCTCGCTTGTAGGAGGAAGTGGAGGTAAAAGAGATAGCTCTCGGTCGATAATTTCCTCAATCTCGGGCTCGAAGACGAAATGATCATACTCACCACATGTTGAAATCTTGTTGGGAGGATCAAATATCGCATGTGGAGTTGTGAGTATGTGATCATTGACTAGCGAAGCAAACTTGTCCGTAAGCTCCGCAAAAGTCGGCACATCACACAATTTTTTCGGAATACCCGCGGGCTCACTTGGGAGACGACAAGTTCCTCGACACTAGACTTTAGGAATTTATCCGAATCCGTTGCCGAGATAACGTCAAGATGATCATCCTCCATTATGAGAGAGCCAACGGGCTCCTCGGGTGTGATAGCAATAGACGAAGGAGGAAGGGGAGAAGTCTTACGTTGCTTTAGAAATTCCTCCTCGTCGAAAATAACCTCAATATCGTCATCGCTCTCCTCAATACCTAAAGGGCTAATAATAAGCTCAGGGATATGAGTACTCGTCTGATCTCGCTGCTGTAAAAATGACTCCATACAAGTTTGCAGCGTGTGTAAAAGCTCTTTCGTTTGATCTTGAAAAGCTGTAGCAAGATCGTTTCTTTGTTCTTGAAAGGCTGTAGCAAGATCGTCAATTGGTTCTTGGTAACTCATCCCGTGACGAGGCTGATGATAAATTGGGTATTGCAGGGGTTGGTCAAAACTGGAAGGGGTATAATTATAGTAATTTTGATCCCCTGTAGGACAGTGAAAACTTCCGTGAGGACCCCCACACTTATAGCACCACGGGGATGGAGAAAAATCTGGTGCATTTTGAGGATAAGGATCGTCATAGACGGGAGAGGGTGAGAAAGTATTGAAAGAGGAGAAGTACGAATTTGTTGAATTGCAAAATAGACAAAATCCAAATTGTGTATCGTCGATATCAGAACCACACCGCTCACAAGTACACCATTGACATGTTTGAAAACCATGCCATGGTCTCCCACACCGTACACAAGACGAATCCATGAAGAAAAATAGACAAGGAAGAAGAATATTTTTGGTGCAAAACTTTGAAAAAGAAATGCTTTTTATGATTTTTCAAATGTTTTTGGATTTTTGAAAATTTTTGATACAAAGAATAACGTTCACAAGTGAACGGATCCCAAAAGCCAACGCGTCTCTCACAAAAAAACCGTTAATCCTCACGAAAAGAGCCGGCAGCGGCGCCATTAGATACTTAGATTTTGCTAGTTGAAAAAGTTTGTTTTCTCGGTGTCTAATCGAATTGATTTTCGGTTAAATGTGTGACTCAGTTGTTTTTAGTTAAGAAAAAGGGAAGTTGATTATCTAAAACTAATTAAAAAGTAAATGCAAAAAGTATTTAAAAACAAACTAAAGATAAGTTCAAATAATAAAAGTAAAACAAGGTGAATATTAAAAATTAAAAATTAAAACGAATATTAAAACAAATAATAAAACGAAATTTAAAGCGAAACAATTAATAAAAATAAATCTAAAAGACGAAATTAACTATTGACTCGAAAATAAAGTTTACTAAATGAAAAAGGAGAGAATAAAACTAAAATGGAACTTTAAAGCTAAACGAGGAAAAACCTAAAGCGGGTACTAAATAAAAGATAAAACTTAAACTTTACGAAAAAATATTAATTTTAAAATTAGAAGAAAAATTCAACTAAAAATACGTAACTTTCAGAATTAAAATCGGAACAACTTTCAGATTAAACTAAACAATTACGGAACAAAATAAATAAATAAACAAGCTAGCAGGCAGCTAGCTCAAGCTAGCAGCCTACTAGCTCAAGCTAGCAGCCTACTAGCTCAAATTGGGCGGGAAAAAAATATAAGCATGCAAGCATGCTGGTGATTTCCATCGCAATGTAAATTGCCATCGCAATGTTTTATTTTATTTATTTTTGTGTCGGAATGTGTAAGTTGCATCGGAATATTATTTTTTTTATTTTTTTTTTGTTTTTTTGTTTTTAAAACTAACGGAATGTAAACTAAAGAAATGTATCGGAATACTAATATTAAAAAAAAATTGTCAGAATGTTTTTATAAAAGAGCTATCGTAATGTGAAACAAAAAACTGTCGGAATGTCTATGAATAAAAGCTGTCGGAATAACTAAAATGCCAAAATCTATCCGAATGTGGCTGTCAAAATTTGGGCAGCACTTCGTCGCAATAAACCTTAAACTCCGTCGGAATATGCGATCGCAATGAGCGATCGCAATCCCGATCGAAATAAGGGGGAAGTTACTCTAGATCGCAAAGTAGAACCACAATTGGTTATTGCGATACAAATAAGCAATCCATCGGAATGTGTATTACCCTCAATATTGCGATGAACAACAACAAATCCGAAAATGGAGATAAGCAAAAATCTCAATAAGCACTTTCAATAAGCTCACTTAACCAAATCTAAAACAACTCACTAAGCATAAATTTGACAACTTTTGAAATATGAAATTCATAAACTTTATAAAAGGAACTTTAAAAAGATAAAACTTTTTAGAAAACTTTAAAATCAAATAAGCTAAATACAAAATAAGCCAATAAGATTGTCAAACTTATAGCTTAATTCGTATATAAGCCTAGATGGAAATAAAAAGATGAACTTTTTAATCAAATAAGAAATGGGATTAAGCAAAAGATTGCTTAATCCGAATTTGTAACAAATCAAAAACAAGAAAAGTAGGATGAGAATGATAAAGAAAAGCTTGATTAAAGGAAAACAAAAATTAACAATAAAATTAACTTACTTGGAATTAAAAGGTGCAATACAAGAAATTAAAGTGCAAGAATTTAAATGTGCAAGGTAAATGAAAATGGTGGAAGTGGTGGTTTGTCAAGCCACCCAACAAAATGAAATGATTAATCCTAATGACTATTTATAGGGGAGGATTAAGGAGTGCTTAGGAAGCTTCCTCCCCTCTTTCATTTCTTCTTAATTGCATGATCAAGTCCTTAAGCCTTTAATCTTTTGTTAATCTTCTTAATACTTGGACTTTGTCTTGGGATTTCTTTAAACTCGTCTTGAATTTTCTTCATAAATAAGACTCGAGTTCTTCGGCTTTAGTAAACTTCCGTCTTTTGACTTTTTCTTCGATAAATCTTCAGAATTGGTCTTGGACTTCCGTTCTTTTTGCACTCTTGACTTCTTGACTTCGTCTTTCGTCTTTTTCTTCGATAAAAGCTCGTGAATGCCCGTGTTTTCTCCACTTTTCACCTTTTCGTCCTAAATCACAACAAAAACACAAACCACGCACAATTCCGACATAAATGACATAAAATACACGTTTTGGCTCGGTTATTATTGTAATTAAGTGGTAAAAAGGATGAGTGTTTACACACCTATCAACATACATACTTGTTATAATAAGTTTGAATATGTAAACTATGTACTTAAAACAAGTAGTAAAAATACATAACCCACATTGATTAAACAACACTTAACAAAGATTGGAAAATATGCTACACCATGTGTAATATAGCCGTATATATATGTATGCATATTATAGGCACCCCTAAACCTTCTTGGACTAGCCCAAGATCATGTACTCTTTGTGTTAAGCCCAACACAAGCCCACCCTCTCTTTTGGATAGCCATACACGGCACCAAAGGCATGTGGAAGGAGAAGGGATGCATGGGAAACACAAAAGCCAACACTTGGCACACGTGTTCTTACCTAGGCAATCATGCCTTTTGCATTCCCTTCCCTCTCTCTTCTTTAAGCCGAAACACATACATTCTCACACACATGCAATCCAATCTTGTTCTCTCACCCTCTTCTCTCTCAAATCATGCGGCTTAAAGCCATATACATCCAAAACCAAGTATTAATTCCACCAAGATACTTGTCTTATCTTTACTACAAATCATTTGTAGTATCATTCTCTTGGAATCACTATAAACAAGCCCTAGCTAAGTCATCAAGGCCACGACTTGGTTTGTTTTAAGGTTTTCTTCATCATCTTGAGTAGATCTCAAATCTCCTTGTTCATCTAGATCATTTGTGGTACTTTTAGGCAAGAGAGGTATACACATCATAATCTTTCATTTCTTCATGCATGCATCATCATACACCTATAAACACAAGTAAGTAATATGTTAAAAATCAAGATTTGATAAAGCTATGACCCTTATAGGTCACGGCATATTTATGCAAATCATGTTTATGATTTAAAATCTTTTAATAAGAAACTTATGACTTATGTGTTATGTTCTAAACTTGATTTAAAAACCATATGAAACCTTTTATAAATCTAAACATTTCATGAGTTACAAATCTTGTTTATGGGACTTTGGTTAACCAATAACCATAGATCTCATGAAATGAACTTGTGCAACTTAAAGATCATGAAAACCATGACCTTAAAGGTCACGGCTAAATTAAGTGGTGACTATATGATTGGTTTTCTAAGATTTGAATAATGGAATATGAAATGTAACATGTTAAATAGAATATTAAAACAACTTATGTGTATAAATATGGCCGCGGGTTATACAAGACCTAAAATGGGTTAGATGTACATGCATGCTTATTTAAACCTAGATCTAGTGATAAGTGTTAACTTAACATGATACACATGAAATAAGCTAGTAGATCTTATGGGAATATTGGGAGAAAACAATATAGCCGTGGGCTATACCTTGTTTTCTTGGAATAATAATAGCCTTGGGAACATGCATGTAACCTAGATAATCATGATGTGTTTTTGTAAACATTTAAAAGACTTAAAAACTAGCTAATGTGTTCATCTTGGAAATACCAAGATCTAAAAGTATAGCCGTGAGCTATATATGAGTGTACATGGACCTATGTTTGATTTTTAGGTCTAGACATAGTTTAAATCTTATTTTGGACCTGTGACTTATTTTCTTGATTAGATCTAATTTTGTAACACTTATAAATTACATGCAACCTTAAAATGAGAGTTGATTTATCTTAATATGCTATAACTAATGTTAGCCGTGGGATATAAGCTCCTACTAGGGCTTATGACCTACTTGTAACCTTATAACACACCTAGATCTAATTTGGTATAACACATAAAACGAATTTTAAGTTTTATGCATCTATTTAGATTTAAAACTAAATATTAATAAGCTCATAATAAGCTTATAAGAATATCCTAAGTAAAAACATATATAAAACATAAAGTTATGTTAATGGACTAATTAAGTCCATGAAATGTTAATCTAAAACTTAATGGACCCAATAAGCCCATTTGATAAATTTTAGTAACTTAAATGGACTTAAGATTACACTTAGGCCCATTTAACTAATTAACGGGGCTTAAAAATGTATTAAGCCCAATAAATGATTTAAAGGCCCATTTAAATAAATTAGTGGAATTGAAATATATTTAAGCACACTAAAATAGCCCATTAGATGTTTAGCTGATTTAATGAGCCCATATAAAGTTTAAATGTTAAAATAAAAGTTTTTATAATAAAATATAACTTATAAAAACTTTTTAGATGAAAATGACATTTTATAAAACTTAAGGACTAAAACCGTAACTTATGAAACTTGTTTTGATAAACTAGTAAACACAAGGATTGAAAATGTAAATATCCAAAAGTCTAGGGTTTAATAATTACTATCCGTGGCAAATTAAACCCTATGGACCATTTTGGGAAGTTTCTAAAAATTATTTTGTCATTTTAAAACCCTAAGGACTATTTTTGTAATTTGCCGAAACTTAAAGAAGCCTTAGGGGCTGTTTTGTAATTTTAGTAAAGTTACAAAACCTAGATATAACTAGGGGGGCTAAATCTGCCATAAGCCGAAACTTTAACAAGCCCTAGGTACTAAATATGTAAAATCCGAAAATTTTACTTGTTTAAAACTATAGAGGGACTAGTTTTGTCATATTCTGAAACATTACCAAGCCCTAACCTTAAAAATCTATTTTAATTATAATAAAACATAATTAAAACACTTAGACCATAAGAATTAAGGTATAAATTCTTAAGTTTAAATTATTTAATCAATATTAAACTAATTTATGGAAACTTTAAGTTATATAAAATATTATTTTTTTATAAAATATTTATATTTACTTTAGGAGATAATTGTATAAACAATTATGATTATGTATTAATCATGCATAAACTTATATACTTTTAGAAAATAAAACATATATGAACGTTGGAGAAATTTTAATGTTAAAAATTTAAGTAGAACATCTTATGTCTACTTAAAATATGAAACTTAATATTAAAGTTTAAATGAATGATTATAATACGTGAACTACGAACGTGAACTAATATTAAGTAGGATTTTTGTGTTTCCATAATAATGAAACCTAGTAGTAAATGAGTGATTATAATACTTGAACGGAAAACGTAAACTAATATTTTAAGTAGAACATTTTATGTCTACTTAACTAAAATTAAGTTATATGATTATTATAAATACATATATGCTAACTGATATTAATAGTTAAACATTTTATGGTTACTAAGAAATGAATATTGATACTACTTGAACTACGGTTATTTAGATAAATATTGTAGTATAAGTGAACTGAATAAAATCTGTATAAGCATACATATATGTTCTTTGTACTATCTATTAAGACTGTACTATCTGATTAGGCATAACTTTGGCGTGAACTTTAATTGGATATTCGTACTAAACAGCAATTGCCTACTCCCAGGTGAGTTTACAGCCCCATATAAACTTTTGATAAAACTTTCCCCTTTGGGAAAGAAAATATGCAAAAACATAATGGACACAACTGGATTGTATAAACTTGACTATGATTGTTTATTACTGAAATGTTAAATTGTTGTAAATCGCCCGAATGTTATAAATAGATCTATTAGGGATTGACCATCCCCGTCTGGGTGAGTCATGCTCACTGTGCCTTGGCCGGGACAACAGACGTATACCATGTTGGAACTGGAATGGGTGTCTTTTTGTAAGATACTACGTCCTCATCTGTTGAGGACTACGAGGTTAAGCTTCAGTTTCTAATAATAAACAAATGTTATCTACATTTTAGTAAGAATGCTTTGTGCATTATTACTTCTATGATTATTGTATGTCCAAACTAATTAATTGTTAAAATTTATAAATTCACCAACTTTATGTTGACCTACGTTAGTATGTTTTGCACAGGAATATGAAGTTAGTACGTGGTGTGTGCATGGTCTCCAGCATCTTAGTAATCTGCATTGTAGGACTCGTCCGGGATTCTATTTGGGAAACTCAAACAATCACTCTTCACCATGTTTAAGACAATTTTTATTTATTTGTTTAAATAAACATGTAATCTGATTTGACTAACTCTTTATCTTATGCTCTATGGACTATATGCTATTGATCCACCCTTGTGACATCATATTATGACCCTACCCGGGGTGTCACAGAGAATGGTATCAGAGCATTAGTTATAGAGAACCAGATAAATTTTTAAATAAAATAAAAATAAAATGATTTTCCTTTTATTTAAAAATGGACTACAACTTATAAAAATCTTTTGGGATTTTATTATGGGACCGTATTAGTTAAGCATATAGATCTTAGGGTATTTTATGCTATGTGAACTAATTGTATATATATATGTTTACTAAACTTGATTATTAATTTTGCTTAGTGAGTTATTGCTATGAAAAATGTTAGACGTGCTAAAATTGAAAATTTTACATTACATAGTAAAATACTGAAATGAGAATATGGGTAATACTAAACCAAACTTCGCACTTGCAAATTGATAAATAAACTACTTAAATGATAATATATATATATATATATATATATATATATATATATATATATATATATATATATATATATATATATATATATATATATATATATATATATATATATATATATATATATATATATATATATATATATAGGGTAGAGTTAAAATAAAAAGACTTTTTTTTTGTGAGAAGGATAAGAAGGATTTTCAGCCATTAATTTAAAATCAATGGATGAGATCAATTCATATTTCTAACTAACTAACTAACTAACCATATAAACATGATTTTAAAAAAGTTCTCGAAAAATTCTGAAAAAATTCCATAATATCAGATATGTTGGTGCATAAAAAAGTTGTGAAGAAAGTTTTCTTAATTTTGAGTTTTCTGCGTTTTTTTTAATGCACAAAAAACGAAATTTGATGCACAAAAAGATAAAATTTTGTGTACAAATTTTTTTCATGCACAAAATTTTCAAGTTGTTTTATTTTGATGCGGCATCAAATTTTAAAGAAAAAAGTCAAAAGAAGTTGGGTATAAAAATGAATTCTTGATGCATAAAAAACGTAAAAAGCCTAAAAATTATCGTTTTTGTGCATCAAAATTTCGTTTTTGTGCATTAAAAAAACGTACCAATTTTCGAATTAAAAAAACTTTTTTCACAAAAGTTTTTTGCACCAACATACCCGATCTACTCGATTTTTTTCAGAATTTTTGAAAAACTTTTAAAAAATTGTATTTAAATGGTTAGTTAGTTAGTTAGTTAGTTGGTTAGGATTATGGTTTAATCTTATCCATTGATTTTAAAATCAATGGCTGAAAATCATTCTTATCTTTCTCACCAAAAAAAGTCTTTTTATTTGATCTCTCCCCTATATATATATATATATATATATATATATATATATATATATATATATATATATATATATATATATATATATATAGTTGTAAAACCCGCCCGATGGGCGAGTATCACTTCTAAATATCGTTTACATTTTTTATTTTAGATAAATATCGGTGTTTAAAAATATTATCTCTTTTACTTATACTTTTGAATCATGGTAGAAATATTTGATAAAGAAAATAAGTTATAAACATAATAAATATTTATTGATTGCACTAAGAAAAAGAAATAAACATTCATCTAATATTAGAAAATAAAAAGTTACAAAGTTGTCCGCAAGAAAAATTTATATATTGCAAACTAAAGGGTAAATAACATAAAAACGTACACATTTTAAGTCAAAACTCAATTAAAGGTACCCAACTTTTTTTTCTCAATTTAAGGTATCGATCTTTTTTCTTGTTGCAATGTTGGGCAATTAACAAATTTAAAGGTTATATATTAACGATCGTTTACTTTATTATTCATTTATTCTATCGTTAGTCCTTTACATTAATGACACTTTATAATAAACTCAAAATTCGTTTTTTTACAATTTTAGACCGTTTTCCACCTTTCTGGTCTAATTTTTACCGTTTTCGTTTATTTTTAATAGTTTTGGTCCATTTTTACAACATTCGTCGTTCTTTTACCGTATTCAACCGTTTCGTCCATTTTATACGTTTTCGAGCTCCTCTGACCGTTTGTGACCATTTTACGGCTTTTAACTGTTTTCGTCTGTTTTTCTGTTTTCGGCTTCTTTTTACCATTTATGAACGTTTTTATTTGATTTATTTATTTTTTTCGTCCATAAAATAAATAGGCGATAATGACAAGAAACGGGCGAAAACAGTAAAAAAAAAAGGTCGAAAACGATATTAAACACATTAAAGAAGGTCGAAAACGGTAAAACCGATAAAACGACAAAAGCCGGACTAAAACGATTAAAAACCAAATCAAAACGGTAAAAATTAAACGAAAAAGATAGAAAACGGACTAAAACTATAAAAAAATGAATTTTGAGGTTATTATAAAGTGTTGTTAATATAAAGGACTAACGATGTAATAATAAAGTAAACGGTCTATAATATATAACCTTTAAATTTGTAATTGTCCCAACATTACAACAACAAAAAAGACCGGTACTTTAAATTGAAAAAAAAACGTTGAGTACTTTTAATTGATTTTTGACATAAGATAAGTACTTTTTATACTATTTGCTCTAAAGTAAAATGAGAGATAAATTGTATACAACATGTACAATTATTTCATAAGATTGATTGATTTGTAAAGACATAAGGTAACGAAAAGATAATAATAAAATGAGTTAACTGCTTTTTTGGTCCTCGTGGTTTGGTCCTGTTTTCACTTTTGGTCCAAAAATTCAAATAGTTTCGATTTTGACCAAAAATCAAACTTTTTCTTCACTTTTGGTCCATTTCCGTTAATACCGTCAGTTTGACTGTTAATTATGAGAGTACTTCTGTCTTTTCACTTTATTATATTAGAACAACCAAGTTAGACCCACAATCTTACACTATTAAATCTTTTTCTTTTTTCATTTTTTTTCTTTTTCTTCCACTTATCTTTTTCATCATGAAAAAAACCAACACACATTTTTCACTTTTGTTCACCCTCTTCATTTGCCACAACCACCTCCGGGAGACCACCACATATGTCATTACTCCGACACCGCCTACACTCTCTTCTACAATCTACCTTACTAACGGACACCACAACCAATCAAATCCCAACCGCACCTCACTGCCACCTCCTCGTAACCCCACCTCTGGAATATAATCGTCGGTCAAACTCCCTCCAAACAATAACCCATCAGTAACTAACTAGCTTAAACAAAACCCAAAACCCCCAAATCTTACAAAAATAAAAACCATAACCTTAGTATTTCAACTCAACCCATGTTAACTTAATAGCCATTACAAACCCCACTACCAAACACCATCAAATACTAGACTTACCTAATTTCTAAGAAACACAAGAACATAAATTAGTATCATCAGTGGGTTCGACACATGTTTTCATAGATATTATATAAACCGAATAATAATCAAACACACCACCACTATCGTCTTTATTCATATGATTTATAAAAATCAGATCTGAAGCAGTAGGTCTCGTGGTAGAAAAAAATAGATTTTATAAAAATGGTTGTGGTGGGAGATGATAAAGAAGATTAAGGATTACTTTTAATGTGTGTTGTTCTATTTTTAATAAATAATAGTAGATAGGATTGCAGATTTACTTTGTGAGATTTTTGTTAGGGATTTATTTTCACAAATTGGTGTTAGGGATAATAGATAAGAAGAGAGAAAGGTTGTGTCTAAGAAAAAGTATTGGGTTGTTGGGGATGATAAAGAAAATCAAGAAAACACGAGATGATAAATTTTTTGATGGTGGAGGAAATTTAACTGAAACAATGTATTAGATCCAAATTTTTAATTTGTTTATTTATTTATGTGTTGGAGTAATAATAATAATTATAAAGGGTTAAAGAAAATAATGATAAATATTCATAATATAATAAAAAGAATAAAGTTGAGGGTATTTATGTCATTTTATGTTAGTTAACTGGTCAAACTATCGGTCAACGTGAATTTGGACCAAAAGTGAAGAAAAAGTTTGATTTTTGGTCAAAATCGAAACTATTTGAATTTTTGGACCAAAAGTGAAAACATGACCGAACCATGAGGACCAAAAAAGCAGTTAACTCTAATAAAATTTACGTTGTATGAAACGTACATCACTATAAACAAATTTATGTTTCCTCGTGATTGATGAATACTCCTGTTCAATACCTTCTTTGCTTTGCTATAGGATTCTTCATAAGCCAGGTCTTTTCATTGCATAATTTCCTCTTTGGTCAAAACTCTGTCCATCACCTTTCAACCAATGTTTTCAAACTCGGGTCGACTCTGCCGGGTCAACCAATTGACCTTGTTCCGGTCAAAAAAAACGGGTCATATTGACCCGCGTTTCACATTTTCAAAACTTGGCTAGACCCGACAGATTTAGGAAGACCCGGCCGAGTTTCGATTTTTCGGGTTTTTTTTAAATATGTAAATTTTAAGTATTTGCGACAGCAATTTTATTTTTACAGATTATATTGGTTGTTAAACAATTTATATATTCAACATACGAAAGTTTTATAGTTTTATATATATTATTTTGTCAATTATTAAAAATATGAAAAAACTTTCTTTTTAGAAAACCGGGTTAACTCGACCTAGACCTGGTGACTCGACCGAATCGATTTAAAAACCAGGGTTTAAACTATTGCTTTCAACCTATGCCACATGATACTATACTGATCTTCGCATATAAACAATTATAAAAGAAGAAACATAACATCACTTCTTGACCCAACTTATTATTTATTGGTTTGAATTGTTGATTAACTCTTTAGATACTGCGAAGGGTTAAAAGAAATGCAATGTGAATGGGTTGAAGTTGACTATAAAGGTAACTGCTTTCATAATGAATTCATTTGCAATTTGCACAAGTCTCGTTCAGCACCTTTTGCTCAACGCGGTCATATGGCCTCCTTTGCTTCACTTGTCAGATTGTTCTGCAGGTTATGCTAAACTTGCAGTTCAAATCATAATAAAATTTCAACTATTTGGCATTAATAATTTCTTTTTGTCCACTCATAATAGAGATATAAAAAAGAAATCTTTTTCCTTATTAATCAATATATACCTAAATATTAGCTAACACGTAAGGGAAGCATAGGGCAGTTAGTAGCTTCACGATGATCGAGATAACAATCTCCTGTCTCTCAAAATTTGCTTGCCAATTTTCGTCCACCATTGGCGCCAGCTCGTCCAACATTACATGTTCAAATCCACAAACCGACAACCATGTCAAACCTTGAAGAGTCACAACACAGGGAACAACTCCTATACAAAGCTAACTGCATAAAAAGTTAAAATATATTTGGTGCATGTTCTACTTTCGATTTGAAAAAACGGTTTTAAAGTTTTCTACTTGGTACTTGCAAGTAGTATAAAATTTTGCATAGTTTCCAAAAACAGAAATCAGATCAAATGTGAACCATTTGCTGTAGTGGGGCCTTTTAATCAATTATCCAAAATAGCTGTAGAAAATGGCATAAACGGGTAAACCACTTTTTGTCAGCTTACTCTTTCCCAAGTTTAAAACTCAATGCCTTCTACGTATACAAAAAAAATCGAGAGTGGGTTCATTTTCTCACTCACGACCAATGAGATTGGGTGTAGGAAGCACTTCCTTAATGCAATACCAAACACCCCCTTGACCTTTCCCCTCTCAGCAAACATAACCTGGCGTTATCTTATTTTTTTCACTTTTTTGATCATTTTTTCACATAAAAAGATTGAGAAGCCGCTACCCGGGCAACCTTGTGATGAGTTTCGTTGTCACCAGGTCGGTAGCAACATCATGGCAGACGAATAGGAGTTGCATCATGGTAAAGGAAAAGATAGTAATACCAAAACACTACATGAGAGATGCAATGCTAATGACATGCATGGCACTTCTGTGCTTAAGAGTGATTGGTAAAATGCGTGCACTCATTCCATCTTTTAAATTTGTGTTCTTGTGTTTTATCCAAGAATCCTTATGGGCAAGTGTAGTTTAAGGTAAATAAAGGTGTGGAATCCTGCCACTGATGGAAGAGGTAGAGTTGTATCCTTCTTGGCGTTAGTAATAACTGCCACCATGAAACATACATAAAACAGAAATTCTTAGGAACAACATCTGAAAATGGTGTAATTGCTTTATTAGAGTAGCCTAGAAGATTAATCCGATAATACAACAACTTGTGAATGTTTAAAAAATGCTACCTGTGCAGCACCGAGTGTATCACCTACATTCTACAGCTTCCTTAGCCAACATAGTCAAAATTCTGAAAAACAATAATTCAATTCTAATACACCAAATGTATACAATTCTAATAAATCAAAGGTGAACAATAATAATACAAATATTAACTATCCAAATCAAATACTTTCAAACAAATATTAAGCAACCACCATGTAAGAAAATGTGGGCATCCTTAATCATATTATGCTAATGGACGGAGCATAAACGCTTACCGTTTGAGATGTGCCAACTGCCAAACTTTGATTTGGAAGGTACCACTAAAGCCACAATAAGTTAGACCCAAAATTTTCAAGTTTTCCAAAGCCGCAAATTCTGAAATATATGAAAATAGGGCATTAAGCATCTTGAACTATTCATTTGTGCAAGATAACCAAACAGAAGAAACATAAGACATAACACATGCCAGGAATTGTCCTTCAAGCTAAAACCTTACATTGGACCAAAAAATATACTCACATCAAGGTTTTTCGTGAACGATAATGACTAAATAAATTAAATACATTATTGAATTATGTGATCATTGATCCTTGAAAGCCTAACCTGCATATGTTGGTGTCGAAGATCATATAGAATTATGCCAAATTGATTTTCAAATTTTATATAATCAACACTTTAGACAAGCATCTGATAGTTGTTGACTTGTCGCAGCCAATTGTTGTCTTCTTTCGATGAATTTAATATTTTTGTTTCACTATTAAGGAAAATGATATATAGAAAAGATTCAAATGGTTTTGTTACCCGTTTAAGATACCTAAAAATGAAAAGTAAAATGCTTGTGTGCTATTTCAGATATTATGTTCAATATCTGAGCTATTTTGGTTTGTAGTTCAGAAACTTAGGGAGCAGGTTGCTAATGTAGAGGCGTTACTGGATAACAACAATAGATTGGGGACTTTTGTCAAGACACAAAGTAACGAAAGAGTGACTGCAGGGGGTTTTGTGTCTAGTCTGCTAAAGGGATTTGGGCGACTTGGTGGTGGAAATGATGGTACTGATGAAAGTAGGAATGATGTTAAGTAGAAGAAACATGGGATTCTGGTATCTCATATTTTTGTCAAGGGTGATGAAATTCTTTAACATTCAGTAAATAAACTAAGTGAAGGTTTTACTTTAACTGCTGTTTGGACAAACCCTTGAGCAGTTCCTCAATCCTATCAGCACCAAAAGTTTTTTTTATTCCCACAAAGATTCAATAAAGGTCCATGTTCTATCAATTTTTTCTACCTCAATCTTAACGTAGAAAAAAACATATGTAATCTTTAGACACAAATAAAAAAATCAACAGACAATCTCAAGGTGAAACTGAGAAAGGAATATTACCTCCACGTTTCTCTGTATTATCATTGCATCTCATGAGAGAGATTTCATCATTGGAGTAAGGCTCATCACGACCTGGACATCTAACACCAGAGAGTGAGAAAGCAATTCTGCATGTTTCCTTGGGTACAAACAATTTAAACCTATGACCATGACCACTAAGAACATATTCATATTCAAAAACGGTCGTCATCCGCCTGTTAAATGGGAATTTTTTTTGGCTTTCTTGGCTGAGCCGAGAGATCTGTGACACACATTCTTGGAGGAACTTTAACAGAATGACTCCAATATATTCCAGAGGGAGCATGGGATTCAGCTGCAAGATTCATTTAATATATAATAAAACAATTCATGATTAGCTATTAAAACACGATTAAAAACATTGCAGCAGCTATTAAAACATTGTCCGCCTTTTGTAAGATTCAAACGGTTTGATCCTTATTTTTTCATCACTCTTCAACAGATTGCAACAACTACTCTTTAACACATTGCAGCAGCTACTACATCCTTCCTTATCCGACCGACTATTCTCTTTCCCAGTTATAACTTTCAAGAATGAGTTTCCAGTGGTAATCACACCCATTGCAGCAAAAACATCCCTTAAGCATGATGTCCTCAAAACTCAAATACTCTTTGACTAATCTCCAAAAAAAGCTGATCATTTTCTTCATGCAATCTTCAAAAATTTATTTAACCAAAGACCAGTAAGGACTTTCATGTTAGTAAGTAGGTTTTGTGTTCTCAAAAATATGAAAGTGCATATACCTCAATGAGGGCATTAATGTTTCTTGGTAACAGCAGCAAACTCTGTGCTTTTTCTTGTTGAGTATGAGCTGATTTTGGAGTAAGCCAAACACGGAACAAACCAAAACCCATTACAATCATATTGATCGAAAGTAGATCACGATTAGCCAAACATTGCTTTAAACCTTAGTCGACTAATTAAGATTTGCAAAGCAGTATAGTACTTTTCAATGGACAAATAAAATTATCTATGTCTTTCATAACCTATATATACATAGATTCAATCAAGCAACATATGTACTTTGTTTTCAATGTAGGCAAAAAAGATAATAGACAATGCATCTCAAAACTGCACAAGCACCGAATGTAGGGTTTATGATATTAGGTTTTTAAACTCTAACAAAATCATATCTTTGAGCCACAAAATTGATTCAAAAAGACGTACTCACGTACCTGATGAAATCCTGCACATAAAATTACCATCTCTTTTTCCGGTGGGAGCATCAGGGACATGTACTACTGGATTCTATAAAAAAACATATATGACGAATAAATAATAATAAAACTATGATTCAGAATACATTGTTTACGATTCATACCTGTAAGCATACTAAAAGAGATCAGTGATACAAAAAAAAGTCACACCTCAGAGTAAAATCCATCTTTTTTGAAAAAAAAAAAAAAAAGAATAATCTTCACGCAAGCAGTTTTAATTTCTTGGCACATCAATAAAAACGGTAGTCATAGGGATCTGATGGTTTCTATGTGTGGATTTTAAGGGAGCCGATTAATTTTTAGGGCTTCAGAAATTTGTGAGAGTGAATGACGTACGTAATACATACTATATCTTAATTTGTTAACAATGGATCGGCCCAGAACGTAAGCCCGTGAGATGAAAGGCCCAAGTGATGACGTGGATATGATGTGGCATACCCCTCCTCTTATATATAATGTAAAGATATATATATATATATATATATATATATATATATATATATATATATATATATATATATATATATATATATATATATATATATATATATATATATATATATATATATATATATATATATATATATATATATATATATATATATATATATATATATATATATATATATATATATATATATATATATATATGTATATATGTATATGTATATATATATATATATATATATATATATATATATATATATATATATATATATATATATATATATATATATATATATATATATATATATATATATATATGTATATATATATATATATATATGTATATATATATATATATATATATATATATATATATATATATATATATATATATATATATATATATATATATATATATATATATATATATATATATATATATATATATATATATATATATATATATATATATAGGGATGGGGTAAAATGAGAAGGGGTCTTAAAATAAAAAGTATAGGAAGGATTGTGAGAGTGACATGTGTCACAATGCCATATCACCATGCCACATAATGATGACATGTCATTATTTTAAAAAATTCGAATTTTTTTTTAAAAAAATTTCGAAAATTTTTTTTCAAAAAAAAAATTTCTAAAAAAAAAAATTTCAAATTTTTTTTCGGAAAAAAATTTTCGAAAAGAAATTTTCAAAATTTTTTTTCTAAAATTTTTTTTAAAAAATTTTTTCGAAAAAAATATTTCAATTTTTTTTTTAATTTTTAAATAAAACCAAAAATAATCTACTGCATCGCGATTATATATTTTGATGCATCATGTTAATAAGTTAATGCATCACAGTAATAAGTTACTGCATTATAGTTCATCACCGAACTTAATGCAGTAACTAATTACAGTGATGCATTAACTTCTTAAGTTGATGCATTAATTTTTTAAAAATTTTAAATAAAACAAAAGATAATCTATTGCATCGTAATTTTATATTTTGATGCATTAAGTTAATAAGTTAATGCATCACACTAATAACTTACTGCATTTTAGTTCATCACCGAACTTAATGCAGTAACTAATTATGTGATGCATTAACTTATTAATTTGATGCATCAAACATATAATTGTGATGCAGTAGATTATTTTAAAAAAAAAATTTCGAAAAAAAATTTCCGAAAAAAAAATTTTCGGTAAAAAAATTTTGAAAAAAATTTTTTGGAAAAAAAAATTTCAAAATTTTTTTTCAAAAAATAAAATTTTTCCAAAAAAAAAATTACGATTTTTTTTTTTTAAATTCGAAATTTTTTAGGTGTTTAGGTGTCATGATTATGTGGCATGATGATGTGGCTAAGTGACACATGTCACTCCTATAATCCTTCCTATACTTTTTATTTTAAGGGACTTTTTAGTGTATCCCTACCCTATATATATATATATATATATATATATATATATATATATATATATATATATATATATATATATATATATATATATATATATATATATGTATATATAAGTATTAATATTTGTAACCTTAAAACATTATAATAATTGTTTAAAAGGGATATATTTCATAAAGCATGCAATCTAAATAATATTGTTCTTTGTTTGTAAGCTTATACTCACTTCAAACTTAAAATAATACTATTTTAGAGCATCATGACTCCGCCTACTGCATCCACGTCTCTTCTACCCAGAGTAGCTCCTACTCTAGTTGTTTGTTCATCCCCACGATCGACGCAGTGTGGATGGTTGTCAGCCTCGGATTCAGAGGATGACCCAGCCATTGAAGTTGTACTCCCAGAGGACCCTTTTTCTATCTCAGCATCAGCCACACCGGCCCCAACCTCTATGGAGGAGGACCGGGTCCCTCCTAGCATACCATCTTCCATGCCTCCATCCTTATCATCGGGCTATTTCTCCGGGCCCGCACCCGTCTCCACTTATGAGACCGGGGCAGGACGTGTCGATTTCGTCCAAGCTCAGATCTCTACACTGGCTGCACGCCATGAGCTAGAGGTATCCGACCTCCGCAGCCAGTTGGCAATCAGTTACGAAGCCATGCTGTCATCTATGATCGTATCGACACTCTTTTTCGCACCATGAGGGGAGACTCCCAGACCGCTAAGGGCATCCAGGCAAGGACGGACGAGGCACTGAAGTGGTTATTGGAGGAAAACTACCGCCTCCACCAGCGCATTCAGGTCATGGAGGGTCTGCAGCATCAAACCCATGCTGCTCTTGTCGCTCAGGAGCAATCATTATCCATTTTCTTTGATCTCGCCACTGTCCGGCATGATGGGGTTACTGGGGAGATGGCTTATCTCCGAGGGGTCGTCGATAGACTCCGGAATCAGCTACTGTCTGCACTCCGTACGCTCAAGGAGACCCGAACGACAGTTCGAACTTTGTGGAACACCAAGAGAAATTCTACAGCCCCACCAGCTCCATCCGCACCGTCAGCCCTGACATCATCTAATGGACCATCCAGGCAGGATTAGTATAGACGTACTAGACTTCCTGTACGTCATGATAAGCTCACGGGTTGCATCCCAGCTATCATGACATAGGGCCTTTGTACTTTTATCTCTTTTTCATCTTTTGGTGATGTAATCCCGTACTTTATCTTTTCTTTTCTTTTGGGACATGTAACTTTGGGATATGATGTTTTTAAAGACTGTGTGTATCATTACTTCGGATTAGGCCCAACCGGCCTATGACTTAGATTGTGTTATGCTAGATGACTGTTAAATTTCCCATGGAAATAACATGTAATCACTTTCTTTATCTGCTGTGCAATGTATTATATTATGAGATCTTGACAGGTTATCCAAATTTGTTATGAAATCAATGCATAAGTTTCCTCGTGCAAATAATATAAAAATTGTACTAACGCTTGAACTAATGATCTCATTTTGTATATGATTATAGACAAATGGTGATTACGAGGTCAAATCCCAATAATGCAACCACTTCCAATGCTGACAATGCTGAGTCCCCCGAAGCTACTCGAAATGTCACTGCCGCACAACTACGGGAAATGATAAGTGAAGGCATCACAGCAGCCATGGCAGCCAGAGGAGCTGACCTAAATGCAAACAATGATCCAAACTTCGACGCACGCAGAAACAACACCAACAGGGGTTGCTCTTACCCCGACTTCTTAAAGTGTAAATCCTCATACTACCGAGGGAAAGAAGGAGTTGTTGAATTGATGCAGTGGTTTGAAAGACTAGAGACAGTCTTCCGCATCAGTGGTTGTGCTGACGAGAACAAAGTTAAGTTTGCTACGTGCACCCTACTCGAGAGTGCCCTTACCTGGTGGAACTCTGTGGTCGCCATCCTTGGACATGATGCTGCTTATACTCTCACTTGGGCCAACCTCAAGGAAAGAATGACTGAAAAGTATTGTCCCAGAGGAGAAATGAAGAAGTTGGAAGTCGATCTGTGGGATCTCAAGTGTAAGAACAATGATATCCTTTGGTACAACCAAAGATTTCAAGAGTTAAGCTTGATGTGCACAAGAATGTTTCCTCTAAGGAGTGACAAGATTGAAAAGTATGTTAGCGGACTCCCTGACAACATTCATGACAGTGTGCTAGCTTCACGACCCACTACCGTGGAAGGTGCTATAGAATTTGCGACTAAGCTGATCAATATGCGAGCCTGCAATCTGTCCGAGAGGCAAACAGACAACAAGAGGAAATCCGATGAAAACTCTCGTAGCCAGCACCAGCAGCCTTCCAAAAAGCAAAACGTTGGGCAAGCGGATGACACTACTCCCACAACCCGCACCAAGAACTACTCATGGACCAAGCCTAAGTGTTCAAAGTGCAACTACCATCATGTTGCTGGAGGACAATGCCAAGGATGCTACAAGTGTGGCCAACAAGGCAATTTTTCTCGCGATTGTCCAACCAATGTTGTTACCCCAGGTCGACACAACACCAATCCTGGAAACAGCAACAAGGGCAAGTCCAATGCACGTGGGAGTGGAAGTGGGCAACAGGGAAACCGAAACCCCACTGGTGGGAGCAGTAGCGGACCGAAGAAATCTGTGGTATGTTACGAGTGTGGAACCCCTGGGCATGTGAGACCTGATTGTCCCAAGTGGGCCAAACAGAAGAAGGACAACAAGGGAACTCATTCGTAAGTGTACATGGCCGGCAATGCCCTAGCAAATCCAGGCTTCAACATCGTACCTGGTACGTTCTTACTAAACCAATGATATGCATCTATCTTGTCTGATACATGTATAGACCAAAGCACTACAATTGCTAACTTTAGTAAGGTAATGGAAATCCCTCCGATAGTTCTAGACTCCCATTATACGGTGGAATAGTCGACGGAAAAGTTATGATAGTTAAACACCATCATTCGAGGTTGTTCCTTAAAACTTTCCAAATAGGCCGTTTTACACTAATCCGATCCTAGAAGGTCTTGATAGCTTGATGTCGTCATTAACATAAATTGACTAGCAAGTATCATGCAATTATCTTATATTACCAAAAATGGGCGTACTTTGTAGGGCTATGTCCGGCATCCCCCGTAAGGAAATGTTGAATGTCCTATGTTTTTAGACGTTCCTCCTTCCTCTTCGGGTCCAACTAGTTCGATAATACCATCACCCACTAGACTCTAGGAGATGTGATTTCCTCTCTTTAGAAGTCAGAATTTGTACAAATTTTGAACCAGAATAGTGAATGCATGACCCTTGTTACGACACCCTACAAGGCACGCATTTCTTTATTCTCGGTATCTTCTTTTATTTCCGCCATTTGAAGTACTTCTTTTCTGTGCCCCTCTCGCTCAACCCCGCGGCGAATGAAGCAGATCCTTTGCAACTTCTTACGCAAACGCCATCAACAACAATCTTAACCTCTTGTTGGGTAGAAACTTTAGTACCATTAACTAATGTTTGTGTCCCGCCGGCTTGAGGTAAAAATCGTAAGTCATTTCTTAAAGATGTTGATATAGGAGGGGTTAAAGTTAAAAATGTTTTGTTTTACCTTCAACCCCCAATTTTCATCCTCGGGTATAGAGATATAACTTGTATCTCACCCATGAAAAGGATGTAGATATAGTGCATCCCCAGATTCCCCAACGTATGAAACATGCTGGCGTGTCCTCCTCATATCAGAAACCATTTGCAATGGATTTGTCCTCCTAACAAAATCCACAACGCCATTGGTCTTCTCCCAGATCCTGGAAGGGTAGAGCTGTGACCCCGTTAAGCAGCCTGCGCCTATTCATCTATGTCAGCAGTCTCCTTTACTGCTCAATCGGATGTATAGTGCGATCCAGATAAAGATCTCTTTACATTCCTTTCCTATTCATCCACAACAGCAGTCTCCTTTACTGCTCAATCGGATGTATAGTGCGATCCGGATAAAGATCTCTTTGCATTCCTTCCTATTCATCCACGGCAGCAGTCTCCTTTACTGCTCAATTGGATGTATAGTGCGATCCAGATAAAGATCTCTTTGCATTCCTTTCCTATTCATCCACGGCAGCAGTCTCCTTTACTGCTCAATCGGATGTATAGTGCGATCCAGATAATGATCTCTTTGCATTACCTCCTGTCCATCCATAGCAGCGGCTCTTTTACCGCTCAATCGGATGAATAATGCAACCCGGATAAAAATCTCTTCACTTTTTCTTCTGTTCAACGGTAATGACAGAAGCTTCCATTAATGCCGAATCCGACATATAAAAATAACCTAGGTGTAGACCACTTCGCATTCATGCCGCCATCCGTACTTGAGAGAGAATCTGAAACGAATCATACTTAGAACACCTTCACTTAAGAGAGAACTACGTTTTTAATAGCTTTGAGGACAAAGCTAAAATAACGGAGTGGTGCTGTAAAATCCACGATTTTACCATGATTTTATGTAATGAAATTTCACCCATCAAATCTTGGAACACAAATTCATGTATTATATTTCTATAAGTCATGTGTGAACTTTTCCAATGTGCACATATACTTTTACATACATACTTGTTATAATAAGTTTGAGTATGTAAACTATGTACCTAAAACAAGTAGTAAAAATACATAACCCACATTGATTAAATAACACTTAACAAAGATTGGAAAATATGCTACACCATGTGTAATATAGCCGTATATATATGTATGCATATTATAGGCACCCCTAAACCTTCTTGGACTAGCCCAAGATCATGTACTCTTTGTGTTAAGCCCAACACAAGCCCACACAAGCCCACCCTCTCTTTTGGATAGCCATACACGGCACCAAAGGCATGTGGAAGGATAAGGGATCCATGGGAAACACAAAAGCCAACACTTGGCACAAGTGTTCTTACCTAGGCAATCATGCCTTTTGCATTCCCTTCCCTCTCTCCTCTTTAAGCCGAAACACATACATTCTCACACACATGCAATCCAATCTTGTTCTCTCACCCTCTTCTCTCTCAAATCATACGGCTTAAAGCCATATACATCCAAAACCAAGTATTAATTCCACCAAGATACTTGTCTTATCTTTACTACAAATCATTTGTAGTATCATTCTCTTGGAATCACTATAAACAAGCCCTAGCTAAGTCATCAAGGCCACGTCTTGGTTTGTTTTAGGGTTTTCTTCATCATCTTGAGCAGATCTCAAATCTCCTTGTTCATCTAGATCATTTGTGGTACTTTTAGGCAAGAGAGGTATACACATCATAATCTTTCATTTCTTCATGCATGCATCAGCATACACCTATAAACACAAGTAAGTAACATGTTAAAAATCAAGATTTGATAAAGCTATGACCCTTATAGGTCACGAAATATTTATGCAAATCATGTTTATGATTTAAAATCTTTTAATAAGAAACTTATGACTTATGTGTTATGTTCTAAACTTGATTTAAAAACCATATGAAACCTTTTAATCTAAACATTTCATGAGTTACAAATCTTGTTTATGGGACTTTGGTTAACCAATAACCATAGATCTCATGAAATGAACTTGTGCAACTTAAATATCATGAAAACCATGACCTTAAAGGTCACGGCTAAATTAAGTGGTGACTATATGATTGGTTTTCTAAGTTTTGAATAATGGAATATGAAATGTAACATGTTAAATAGAATATTAAAAATCACAAAAACAACTTATGTGTATAGATATGGCCGTGGGTTATACAAGACCTAAAATGGGTTAGATGTACATGCATGCTTATTTAAACCTAGATCTAGTGATAAGGGTTAACTTAACATGATACACATGAAATAAGCTAGTAGATCTTATGGGAATATTGGGAGAAAACAATATAGCCGTGGGTTATACCTTGTTTTCTTGGAATAATAATAGCCTTGGGAACATGCATGTAACCTAGATAATCATGATGTGTTTTTGTAAACATTTACAAGACTTAAAAACTAGCTAAAGTGTTCATCTTGGAAATACCAAGATCTAAAAGTATAGCCGTGAGCTATATATGAGTGTACATGGACCTATGTTTGATTTTTAGGTCTAGACATAGTTTAAATCTTATTTTGGACTTGTGACTTATTTTCTTGATGTGAACATAGTTAGATCTAATTTTGTAACACTTATAAATTACATGCAACCTTAAAATGAGAGTTGATTTATCTTAATATGCTATAACTAATGTTAGCCGTGGGATATAAGCTCCTACTAGGGCTTATGACCTGCTTGTAACCTTATAACACACCTAGATCTCATTTGGTATAACACATAAAACGAATTTTAAGTGTTATGCCTCTATTTAGATTTAAAACTAAATATTAATAAGCTCATAATAAGCTTATACGAATATCCTAAGTAAAAACATATATAAAACATAAAGTAATGTTAATGGACTAATTAAGTCCATGAAATGTTAATCTAAAACTTAATGGACCCAATAAGCCCATATGATAAATTTTAGTAACTTAAATGGACTTAAGATTACACTTAGGCTCATTTAACTAATTAAAGGGGCTTAAAAATGTATTAAGCCTAATAAATGATTTAAAGGCCGATTTAAATAAATTAGTGGACTTGAAATATATTTAAGCCCACTAAAATAGCCCATTAGATGTTTAGCCCATTTAATGAGCCCATATAAAGTTTAAATGTTAAAATAAAAGTTTTTATAATAAAATATAACTTATAAAAACTTTTTGGATGAAAATGACAATTTATAAAACTTAAGAACTAAAACCGTAACTTATGAAACTTGTTTTGATAAACTAGTAAACACAAGGACTGAAAATGTAAATATCCAAAAGTCTAGGGTTTAATAATTACTATCTGTGGCAAATTAAACCCTAGGGACCATTTTGGGAAGTTTCTAAAAGTTATTTTGTCATTTTAAAACCCTAAGGACTATTTTTGTAATTTATCGAAACTTAAAGAAGCCCTAGGGCTGTTTTGTAATTTTAGTAAAGTTACAAAACCTAGATATAACTAGGGGGACTAAATCTGCCATAAGCCGAAACTTTAACAAGCCCTCGGTACTAAATATGTAAAATCCAAAAATTTTACTTGTTTAAAAATATAGAGGGACTAGTTTTGCCATATTCCGAAACATTACCAAGCCCTAACCTTAAAAATCTATTTTAATTATAATAAAACATAATTAAAACACTTAGACCATAAGAATTAAGGTATAAATTCTTAAGTTTAAATTATTTTATAAATATTAAAATAATTTATGGAAACTTTAAAGTTAAATAAAATATTATTTTTTTTATAAAATATTTATATTTACTTTAGGAGATAATTGTTTAAACAATTATGATTATGTATTAATCATACATAAACTTATATACTTTTAGAAAATAAAACATATATGAACGTTGGAGAAAATTTAATGTTAAAAATTTAAGTAGAACATCTTTTGTCTACTTAAAATATGAAACTTAATATTAAAGTTTAAATGAATGATTATAATACGTGAACTACGAACGTGAACTAATATTAAGTAGGATTTTTGTGTTTCCATAATAATGAAACCTAGTAGTAAATGAGTGATTATAATACTTGAATGGAAAACGTAAACTAATATTTTAAGTAGAACATTTTATGTCTACTTAACTAAAATTAAGTTATATGATTATTATAAATACATATATGCTAACTGATATTAATAGTTAAAAATTTTATGGTTACTAAGAAATGAATATTAATACTACTTGAACTACGGTTATTTAGATAAATACTGAACTGAATAAATTCTGTATAAGCATACATATATGTTCTTTGTACTATCTATTAAGACTGTACTATCTGATTAGGCATAACTTTGGCGTGAACTTTAATTGGATATTCATACTAAACAGCAATTGCCTACTCCCAGGTGAGTTTACAGCCCCATATAAACTTTTGATAAAACTTTCCCTTTTGGGAAGGAAAATATGCAAAAACATAATGGACACAACTGGATTGTATAAACTTGACTATGATTGTTTATTAATGAACTGTTAAAATGTTGTAAATCGCCCGAATATTATAAATAGATCTATTAGGGATTGACCATCCCCGTCTGGGTGAGTCATGCTCACTGTGCCTTGGACGGGACAACAGACGTATACCATGTTGAAACTGGAATGGGTGTCTTTTTGTAAGACACTACGTCCTCATCTGTTGAGTACTACAAGGTTAAGCTTCAGTTTCTAATAATAAACAAATGTTATCTACATTTTAGTAAGAATGCTTTGTGCATTATTACTTCTATGATTATTGTATGTCCAAACTAATTAATTGTTAAAATTTGTAAATTCACCAACTTTATGTTGACCCCCGTTAGTATGTTTTATGAAGTTAGTACGTGGTGTGTGCATGGTCTCCATCATCTCTGCATTGTACGACTCGTCCGGGGTTCTATTTGAGAAACTCAAATAATCACTCTTCACCATGTTTAAGACAATTTTTATTTATTTGTTTCAATAAACATGTAATCTGATTTGAGTAACTCTTTATCTTATGCTCTATGGACTATATGCTATTGATCCACCCTTGTGACATCTCTGTGAATATTTTCGCATATTTTGACCCTACCCGGGGTGTCACAAGTTAGATTGAACAAGTTGAACCATAAATAAGGCAATTTACAAAGACCATCTTTTCAACAAAAAAACAAAAAATTGTCAAATTAAATATGTAAATGACAATCATAAGTCATACCCGCCCATCGGGCGGGTTTTGCAACTATTATATATATACATTATATATATACATTATATATATATATATATATATATATATATATATATATATATATATATATATATATATATATATATATATATATATATATATATATATATATATATATATATATATATATATATATATATATATATATATATATATATATATATATATATATATATATATATATATATATATATATATATATATATATATATATATATATATATATATATATATATATATATGAGAGCATTCAATGCAGAACCACTATTTGTTTACAGAACTTACCGAACCATACTAATTTAATCCTACACCCTAAAACTTAAACCCAAAATACTAAATCAAACTTCCTAAAGTCTAAATCTCAAATTCTAACCCATAAACCCTAAATCTTAGAACTTAAAATTTAAATTCTAAATCCTAAAAAAATAATAACTTATAGTTCTGCAAGTTCTGTATTTAGTAATACTTTTGCATTTAACGCTCTAAACCATACACCCTCAGAAGTATACCTTAAACGATGAACTCAAAAGCCATGAATTTAAAGCCAAAACCTAAAACCATGCACCACAAACCCTAATATAGATAGAAACTAGTGGTTCTGTAAGTTCTGTAAAACAATAGTGGTTCTGCATTGAATAATATATATATATATATATATATATATATATATATATATATATATATATATATATATATATATATATATATATATATATATATATATATATATATATATATATATATATATATATATATATATATATATATATATATATATATATATAGTGGAGTGCTATTTGCATAACCTGTTTTTTGGTACAAAACTTACAGAACCACCAAAAATGAATTTGAGCCATTGGATATGTTTAATAAAAGGCTAAGATTAAATGTTCCAAATTTGTAATTAGACCAAAGATAAAGTATCTCCTTTTAATTAGCCAAAAGACGGAAAGGGTATTATGGGTATAACATGTTACACAATTTGGAAACCGTCTGCACATCTTTTTCTCTAGCTACCTTTATATTCTCAAAACAAACATAGCTATTTTTTGTGTCTTACCAAAATAAAATAACTCATGTCTCATGAAAAAACGAATTTAGTTTGGTTGACGTAGATTGAAATCAATTTGTTATGTGTAGATCCAAATCAGTTTGTTGTGTATAGATCAAAATCGAGTTTATAGAAAGGTTGTGTCGGCGAGGACATAGGCGGTTGTGGCGGCGAGGACGTAGGCGGTCGAAAGAGGATGATAACCATCATAGATCCTTATTTTTTCTACCGAAAAACCTTCATTTTTTGGAGCGGTGGTTGTTGTTTGCGAGTCTTCCCTCGTAACGTCGGTGTCGCAGTCGGAGTATCCATGGTAGTTATGGAATCCGGTTTTGTTTGATCTCTGTGGCATACAAAGACAAAACAATTATGCAACTGGTATGTATTGTTTAGATCTTGTTATTAAATATATATTTTTAGCTTATAGGAGCTTATAAGGGAGTTTATGCAACTGCTATGGATTGTACTGTTCTGTTATGGATGCAAACTAAATTAAGTTCTAGTACATGTCATATGGCCATATGGTGGTTTAGTTGATCTTTGTGTCTTGGTTCATTTACAATAAAGTAGTCAACAATTGTTTACTTGTTGTAACTAATAATTATTCTAATTTCAAAATTTATTTGTCATATTATATTTGATTGGACTGTATATGAATGGTTGGTTGCATTTATGTGTTGTTATGTTACTGTTAATAATTTGTGTTAAACAAATGAGATGAGGCAAGAAAAAAAGATTGTGCATATGTGTTACGTTTACAATTGATCTTTTGAAAGTCCCTAATCAATGCTAGAAACACTAAACTTAACTAATCAACACAAGTTAATACTTTTCAAACGTAATCTTATTATTGTATAATAAAGAATTAAAAGTGTTATGGATAACACCGTTTGATGACAATGTGTTGTGCACACTTTGAACAACTATAAACCCTAACTTATGAATACAGTCGCAGCTGTTTGATTCAATAAGTTCTAAGCATTAATGTTATGAATATTCTCAAAGTGTTAAACATTAATGCTGGGATACACATCCTATTTATAGTGATACGAGGTTGACCTAAATAGTACTTGATGGTGACTACACAATATATTCACTTTTCAGACATCAGTCACATGATGCTCTTCTATTCTTGGTAGTCTGCCATTATGCTTTAAGGAAACAGTTCTTGAAATAGTTTCCTTTTTCTTCATTGTCTCGAACACACAAATGGCATGTCCAAAGTGTGCTGAGTGTTAACAGGGTATTGCCACCCCTGTTAACCCTCAACCCCTCAGAGTCCCTGATACATCTTGGCTGTTATCCATCACAGCCAATGAGTATGTCTTCAAGTAATCTTTGACTTCCTTGACAATGTCTCTGACATGGACTCCTCTGAGGTTTCTCACAGGGACTTGGATCTCTGTGAGTCTTGCGATACTTGCCTGCCTCCTAGGCACAGGCAAGGGACTATCTTAACAGCTTAATATGATCAGGGAATCTAACCAACTTAGATTCCCAACAATCTCCCCCTATTTAAACATAAATATAGCTAGATCTATCTAAGTTAAGGTAAGTGAGATAACAGCTTCTTCTTACTCATAACAGATCTAAACAAACATACCTTATGATTTTATTCATACTTAAAGAAAAATTACAAGTACATTACAAAAGTGAAATAAAATGTGAAGGTAGAATTGAGCTGTGAATTTCTTCAATAGTCATCATTTTTTATCTTTTCTTCAGCTTCAGCTAAGTCTGATCTAGTATCCAATTCTGCCTGCAAAGCTTTTGCAAAAACTTTGGAATACTCTGTGTTAATCTTGAGTCCCTTCTTGTGACAAAGCAGCTGAATTGTTGATGCTAAGCCTAGCTCATCTTCTCTTTGAAATGCATACTGGCAAGCTCTGTTCATGAATGCCATTCCTCTTTCAGGCTCTGTGTATGTCTGACCATCAACAGGGCCAACTATACCATTTGGTAGGATCAAATCCTTGTGCATTCCATCCACTTGAACATCATCTGTGACAAAAGTTTCCTTAACAAGTTGAGAAACTCTTCTTCTTTTCTTACCAGTATTTGGGGGTTCTTGTTCAAAAAGCTGTGGTGGGGGATCTATCTTGAGTTTGGCAGCCAATTCTTTGATCCAGGTAAACTTAGCCTTAAGAGTCTTAAGCAGAAGAAAATTAGCCTGTCCAGTTCTTTTGGCAGCTAAGGCTTCAAGTTCAAACCATTCAGATAACCCAAGTGTCTTTAGCCTGAAGTCGTCAAATACATTCATGTTTCCCTGTTGATTGTCTCTCCACAAGATCATTTGTGGGGTGTTGGTGGATTTGTGAATTGTGTATTTGAACTTGGTTATCTTGCCAGGTGCATACCTGTTGTTAACGCAGGCATCATAATCAGCTTTGACTTTTCTTACTGCCTCTGCGCATTTAGCTTCCATTTCCCTCAACCTTTGTCTCTGCTTCTCCCTTTCAGGTGGAGTCATCTTCCTCAGAGTAGCCTCATTCAGTTCTTTAGCTGCCTTGAGTTCATTTAGTCTTTTGAATTCCTCAGCCTGTTTCTCTATTTCTTCAGGTGTTAAAGGATTCTCATTGGAAGGTGTAAAGGTTGAAAATTGGGAAAGGTCTGTGGTGGATCCTCCTGTCTCTAGCATCGCAACTATCTTCTTTAGTTTGGTGTCTGTGTCAACCAAAACTATCTCCTTTCCTTTCTTCGAGACAGATGATTCCATACTCATGTTTTTCAAAACTTCTGCTCTTCTGATAAACGCTGTTTGAGTCTGAGTTTGTATTGCTTTGGGAAGGGAGCTAACAGTGAAGTTTAGCTTCTTGGCAGCTGGTTCACCATCATCCCAAGACTCGCTGGTGTTTACCAAAGTCAGGGACTTTGATGAATCAACTCCATCTTGATTCTGTTGCTCCTCCTGAGTGTTATCCTCATCATCAGATATGGTAACAGGTGTGATGACTTGGAGGGGGACAGGTGAAATGGTGTTGTCAGCGGGTGTTGAGCCTTGTTTAGCAGATTCAAGGTTAAGTATCGTTTCCTTCTCCCCCTCACGTTCATCCTGTCTACACAGACGTTTGGATGAACGTGTTTGAAAGTGCCTTGCAATCTGTTCAACAGAGGCAGCCATAGCACGTTGCCTTTTCCTTGAAGCCCTGGCAATCTTCAGTAGAAGGTTGCAGTTTCCATTAGTATTGCCCTAAACTCGATTAACAATGAAGTTTGCATGACGATATTGCCTGTTTCGAATAGCTTCAAACTGTCTGTGGATAGTTAACTCATGTTCATGAAATAAGGCAGGGACCTCTGTGTCAATTACATCCTTGATTCTTGTGGATAAGTGACTAAGTCCTTGTGCTACACCTTTTCTTGCACCATCCTTGATGGGTTCAGTAACTGCCTCAGCAACAGCCTTTTTTATGATCCCTGGAAATGTGACAGTGAAGTTATGCATTTCAAACTTGATCACATCCAGCTTTATTGATAAGCGTTCGATGTCAGATTGATGATGAACAGGCTGAAGATTATGGATGTTGAGGCTTTGTTGAGCATAATCATCCCCCCTTGGTAAAAGATCAAAGTTGGTTTGGGCAGGATGATCAAACATGAGAAATTCAGCTGTTAGATCATAGGCAGGGCGTTGGAAGACTGTGGTTGTGGAGGTAGCAGAGTTGGGAGTGACAACAGCTTCCTTGGGAGGAGGAGTATTATTTCCAGCTGGAGTGGACACAGCTATTTCCTTGGGAGGAAAGACAGATTGTTGATCATCTTCTTCTTCTTCATCCTCCTCCTCAAACATCCCCTCAGGGATTTCATCTTCAGGCATTGATTCAAGATCAGAAACATCATCCACTAATGACAACATTTCTTCTTCAAGATTAAGCAGAGGCTCTTCGTCATTTGTTTGATCTTGAATGAGTGTATCAGCCTCTTTGTCTTGTTGTACATGGGATTCAGTGACTGGTTGTACAATTTCAGCCTGCAAGTTGTTATAATTAGTAACAGGGAAATAAGTAAGGGGAATGGTCGCCATTTCGCTGTCCCAGAGAGGCTGAGGGTGATTACTCAGCCACTCAAAAGGATAAATCCTCGGGATTCTTTTAAGAGTGAAAGTTATATGGTTAATGATCGCAATTCGCTGCCCCTAGGAAAGCTGAGTGTGATTATTCAGCCCCCCGAAAAGGTTAAAACCTTTGGGACTCTTTTGATTGTGAAACATATGTTGTTTAAGGATCGCCATTCGCTGCCCCTAGGAAGGCTGAGGGTGATTATTCAGCCCCCCCCCCCCCCCCCAAAAGGTTAAGAAACCTTTTGGACTCTTTTAATAGTGAAACATATGTGGGATAAGGTCGCCTGTTACGCTGCCCCTAGGAAAGCTGAGGGTGATGATTCAGCTCCCCTTGAAAAGGATAAATATTTTGGGATTCTTTTAAGGTGAAAAAGTTATGGGTTAAGATCGTCTTATTACGCTGTCCCTAGAAGAGCTGAGGATGATTATTCAGCTCCCCTAAAAGTAAAACTTTTGGGATTCTTTTTCTGAGGGAACCAAGAGGTTGTGTGAAGTACAGCTGATCAAGGTTGAGACATATGTGTATTTAGGTTGTTGTTAGCCTGAATACTGTCTAGAGGGTGCAGGGTCATCAGGGTGCTTTATAAACACAAATGAATCATTCCCTGGTGCATAGACAGGGTGTACAGAAGTCTTAAAGAGTTCTAAGTGCATAGACAGACTTCTATGGGTCGAGGATTACCCTAACTTCACCACTCTCACCTACAGACATTTGAGAGTGGCTGCTTGTGAACCTCTAAAAATTTACACTGATTACCTGTGTGATATCAGCTGGATTTGGCTGGTTTCCTGTTGTCTCAGCTGACATTGAGACGTTAGACCCCTGTTGTTGGTCAGCCGAAGTCTCTGATTCCACATGAGTATCTGGAACAGAGGAGGTGTCTTGGTTCACAGTCTTCTTTCCCTTGGCCTTAGCAACAGATTTGGTGTGGGAAGAAGATGGGTTTTTCTTCTTCTTAGGCTGTTGGCCAGAAGAAGCCTTGGACGTCGTGGTGTGCTGCCCAGAGGTCAAAGACTTAGACTTGCCAGACACACCATAGGTAATCACCTTCTCAGAAGAAGGGAGCAAGGACTTCTCAGCTGAGGGTTGTTTGTTAGCAACGTTCATCATATAGGAGGTGACAGGGACATCTTCAGCTCCAATTTCTTTGTAGATGGCACCTGTGATGCGATAGGGCTTCAGAGCAGTGAGAGCAGAGTTATGATAGTTGTCTCCCAACAAGCTTTCAAAGATCAGCGACAAAAAGCGAACATAGCAAATATTCTTTTCCCTGACTAGGTTCCTTCCTTTCAACTGTTCAACAAGGTTGGAAAAAAGAATGCTTCCTACATCAACATCAGCTCCCCAGATCAGCCCATAAGCTATAGATTGGTGGTTGAAGGACATCTGATCTTGGGATCCCTGCATTCCTCCCAGGGATTTGACTATGTGGGTGAAGAGGACACGCCACATAGGTGTAAAGTACTTAATCTTCAGAGAAGACTTCGAGAGGACCTCAGCGGGTGTAAGAGCAGGGTTTACATCATGGAAGGGTTTAAGTGTGGCCAGAGCATCCTTAACAGCCTTTTTATCAACCACCTTTATGCATTCATCACCATGTTTTAAACCAGCCACACTAGAGAAATCTTTGAGTGAGAAGGCAAATGGGTGTTCGTTGCAAGAGAGGCTAAAGGTTATGGTGTCATCAACTACTTCAGCAGAGTACCAGAATTCCCTAAGATATTCTTGGTAGAAGGTGGTTGGGGATTTTGTGAATGCTTCACTAACATCACAATTTAGCATGAAGTTAACCAGATCTGAGTAGGTGTCATTTGGAGCCTTGATCCAACCAATGGAGTTGTTTGATGCAAGGATGCTTTCGTTGAGTTCGAAGTTAATGTTTGCTGCCTTGGGAACAGGAAAAGCCATGGATTCAAGGTCAAAGAAGAATGAAAATAGAGGATGGTTTTAGAGAGAGAAGAACTTAGAGAGAGAAAAATATTTGTGAAATGAGAATAGTGGTAGGTGAGGAGAGACGAGAGACAATATATATATTCAAATAAGTAAACAGTTATTCAACCGCATTTAATGCTAAGTGGCAAAATGACTGCTCATGTGGGTCCCTTGACCTTTCAAAACTTATTTATCTCCTCGTTATTCGAAAAATAAATGATTAAATATTGAGAATGTTTTTTGCATTTACTTGGAAAGTAACTACCTAGTTTCATGTGAAAAACATTTAATATAGAATCAGTCATTTAATGAACACATTTATTATCAAGCCACAGGCTTTGAGATATTGAGCATCCCTAGCTCAGCAACTAGCCTGTTGAACGAAGGTTCAGCCAAAGGCTTTGTGAAAATATCAGCTAGTTGCAGCTCTGTGGGAACAAAGTGCAGCTCAATATCTCCCTTCATTATGTGATCCCTGATAAAATGATACCTGATATCAATGTGTTTGGTACGAGAGTGAAGAACAGGGTTGTTGGAGATGGCAATGGCGCTGGTGTTGTCATAAAAGATTGGCACTTTGTCATATAAAATTTCATATTCAGCCAATTGACTTTTCATCCAGAGCACCTGAGCACAACAGCTGGCTGCAGCGACATATTTTGCTTCAGCTGAAGACATAGCCACAGAGTTTTGCTTCTTAGCACTCCATCCAACCAATTTTCCTCCTAGGATTTGACAGCTGCCTGAGGTGCTTTTCTTGTCAATACAACATCCAGCATAGTCTGAATCTGAATAGGCCTTGAGATCATAGCCTGATTCCTTGGGATACCATAGACCTAGGGATGGTGTTCCTTTGAGATACCTGAAAATTTTCTTAACAACCACTAGATTGGATTCTTTTGGGTTAGCTTGGTACCTTGCACAGAGACATGTGGAGAATTGGATATCAGGACGACTAGCTGTCAGATACATGAGTGACCCAATCATGCCTCTATATAAAGTCTCATTAACAAAGACCCCTGACTCATCAGGGTCAAGTTGTTGGGTGGAAGCATGGGGCATTTCACTGATGCACAATCAGCTAAGTCATATTTTTTAAGTAAATCCTTAACATACTTTTCTTGACAAATTGAAATTCCCTTAGGAAATTGTTTAATTTGAAAACCCAAAAAGTAAGTTAATTCACCCATCATACTCATCTCATAATTCTTGGTCATTAATTTAGCAAATCTTTTACTAAGATTAACATTTGTTGACCCAAAGATGATATCATCCACATAAATCTGCACAATGATGAAATCACTCTTATCCTTGAAGGTAAAGAGTGTTTTATCAATAGAACCCCTGAAAAATTTGTTTTCAGTTAAGAAATTAGAAAGAGTTTCATACCATGCTCTTGGAGCTTGTTTCAGCCCATACATGGCTTTGTGTAATCTGTACACATGATTGGGAAACTCGCTGTTCTCGAATCCTTCAGGTTGTTCAACATACACTTCCTCAGCCAAATCTCCATTGAGGAATGCACTCTTAACATCCATATGATACACAGTGAAGTTCATATAAGCAGCATAAGCCAGGAAGATTCCGATGGCTTCAAGTCTTGCAACATGAGCAAATGTTTCATCATAATCAATTCCTTCAGTCTGAGTATACCCCTGTGTCACCAGCCTGGCCTTGTTTCTGATGATGTTTCCAATTTCATCTATCTTATTTCTATAGATCCATCTAGTGCCTGTGATATTCTTTCCAGGTGGAGCTGGCACTAGTGTCCATACTTTGTTCCTTTTGAACTGATTGATTTCTTCTTGCAAAGCAGCTACCCACCCATCTTCTACAAGAGCCTCAGCTACTTTCTTAGGTTCAATTTGTGAGAGAAATTCAGCAAAGAGACATTCATTGGCTGAGGCAGATTCTGAGTCATGAATTCGCTGTCTAGTGGTAACCCCTGCATTAGGTTCCCCAATAATGTTGATAAGAAGAATGTGTTGATCTCTTGACCACTTATTTTGAGGAGCTGGGGACTCAAGGACAGGAACACTTGTGGGGACAGCTGGTACTATTTGAGTTTCATCCTGCTGACTAGGAGGGCTTTCTTCAAAGACTACTTTAGTGTCAGAGTCTACTTCAACCATATCAAGAGGTACAAGTTCATTATCAGCAGGAGATTCTTCAGGGATTTGAAGAATGGGTGAGTCATCAATAGCAGTAGAAGAAGAAGGACTACAAGATGTCTGAGGTTCTTCTTCATCAAGCTCCTGAGAGGTAGGAACTTCTATGTTGTGAGTAGACAGAGGGTCAAAAGCAGGAACATAAGGAGTGAGAGTGTTGGAGTGATGATGGTGATGACTGGCTGGTCTAGGTTCGGAGAATTCATCACTTGGGAAAGACACATTTTCATTAAAATCAATTTCATCACCCTCTGTTCCAGTTCTCTGTATGACATCATCATCTTCCATGAATCTGACATGAAAGGTTTCTTCTACTTCTTATCTTCTGATGTTGAATACTCTGAAGGCTTTGGCTGTTGGAGAGTATCCCAAGAAGAAACCATCATCAGCTTTTTCATCAAATTTTCCAAGTTTATCCCTGTAGTTGTAAATGAACACAGGGCATCCAAAAACATGAAAATAGCTGACATCTGGAGATCTTTTTCTGAAAACTTCATAGGAAGTTTTACCATGTCTTTTGACAATGATTGATCTGTTTTGTGTGTAGCAGGCAGTGTGAACAGCTTCTCCCCAAAATTGCTTTGGTAGGGCTGCATCATTCAACATGGTTCTGGCTGCTTCAATCAAAGTCCTGTTTCTTCTTTTAGCCACACCATTTTGTTCAGGGGTGCCAGCTGAAGAGAAGTTTTGTGAAATACCTTTTTCATCACAAAAAGATTCAAGTTAATGATTCTTGAATTCAGTACCATTATCACTTCTTAGAGCTTTGACTCTAACATCATTCATATTTTCAACCTGTCTGATGAAGGACATGATGGTATCAGCTGCATCACTTTCCCTTCTGAGGAAGAACACCCATGTGTATCTTGAAAACTCATCAACTATGACCAAGGTGTATTTGTTGTGATTAATGGTCTGAGGTTTGACAGGCCCAAACAAATCCATGTGAAGGAGATGTAAGCACTTGTCAATAGAGAATGATTGCCTAGTCTTGAAGGAAGACCTGTGATGCTTTCCTTTGACACAGGCAGAACAAGTCTTGTCTTTAGAAAACATTACTGAAGGTAGACCATCAACCAGGTTTTGTATGGCTATCTTGTTGATGTTCTTGAAGTTGAGATGAGACAGTCTTTTGTGCCACAGAATTGACACTTTTAGAGGCTTTAGCAAGAAAACAATTTGAGCTGTCTTCAGAGCAAACAGCCATGTTGATGACATATACATCTCTTCTTCTAGGTGCAATAAGCACAACATCATTGTTTTTGTTGAATATGGTTCCCTGAGTCTTAGTAAACAAAACCTTGTAGTCAGCATCACACAATTGGCTGATGCTAATAAGATTGTGTTTAAGACCATTCACATATGCAACACTGGTAAATGTTATCCCATTGCAGTTCACTGAGCCGTATCCCTCTGTGTCACCTGAAGAATTATCTCCAAACACCACTTTAGGACCTGTCTCCCTTGAGTATATGTGCAGGTATTGTTGAATCCCTGTCATGTGTCTAGAACAGCCACTGTCTTACCATACCGATTCCTTGAGATGTTTCTGCATAGATACATAGAAACAGGTTAGTTCCTATGGTGAACCCACTTTCCAGTGGGTTCCCTGAATTGCTGATTAGCAATTCTTGTGTTCCTGTAGAACTTTTGGCGATGGGAGGGACAATTAGCTGTCTCATGGGCAAAACTTACACAGATATCACACCTAGGGAAGTCACCACACTCGTATGAGTGATGGTCTGTGAATCCACAAAATTTACAGGGAGGATAAGGTCTGTAGTTTCCCTGTTGTCTTTTTGAACCCGGTTGTCTATCCCTAGAGGGTGTCTGAGCTCTCTTAACTACCATATGTCTATCATGATCTAAGGTCATGTGGTGAGAGTTCTTACATATATTTCAATAAGGTTTGACTAACCTTTCCCCTTTGGGTTCACCTAGGACAGACTTAGGTTCACGAGAAGTAGAGCATTCAACGGACGGCTTAATGTGTTGTTTCAAGAGTTCTACTTCTTTCATTAGAGACAACAGGCGTTCTTCAGTGGAAGGGTCAACCTTGTTCACAGCTTTAGTTGAGACAGGCTTAAAAGCAACTTGCTTACCAGATTGTCTAACAGGTACATTAAATACTTTAGCTGGTGGTTTCTCAACATCTGTTCTAAGTTCACCCTTAGTAGCTCGTGAGGAACTGCTAGGTTCAACTCTAGAGAGTTTGGGCAAGGGTGGTAATTCAGCCATATCTTCAGAGATAGGGTCATCAGTCAAAATGGGATCTGACATATGAATAGTCTCTGTAGATTTGAAAACAATGTCTTTGGGTTTGGTGAGAATTCTCAGCTTATTTTTCTTAGCAAATATATCCCTTTTAATGTCAGCAGGCAACTCATCATTAAGCAATTGATCTATAGTGAACCTACTACACAACCATTTTTCAATAACCTTGTTTAATTCAGAAACTTGATCATTTAAGGCAATGTTTTTCAAGGTTAACCTAGAGACTTCATTTTGCAGGGATATTTTCTCTAAATTAACCCGTCTGAGAGTTTCACATTCAGATTTAGCATTTAGCAGTTAAGTTTTAACATAGTGAAACTTATCAAGTAGGTTCTTTCTTTGTTCCTCAACAAAGTGTAAATCAACAATGGTGTAGTCAAGGACATGCTTGCGTTCATCACTATCATAGATAAAAGCCTGTGTACCTTTTTCATTGTGATGTCAACCCATTGTCCTGATCTTGCATCACCTTTTCCAACAGCTGGTTCATCCTCAGCTATAGCCATGAAAGCCCCGAATCTAGCAGTATCTTCCTCATCTGAAGTCAGTGGCTCATCATTTCAATCATAAGCTTCAGCTACCAACCCTTTATCCGTCTTTTTATCACCTCCCTTCTTCTTAGACAGAGCTTCAAGCTTCAAATTCATCTGTTCTAACTCAGCTTTAAGTTCCTTGTACTTGTTTTTGTAATCCTTCTTCTCATTGTCTGATGAATTGGATTGGTGAGATGAGTTGTTGTGTTTTTTGAACTTGTAAGGTTTGGAGGAAGATGATGGATAGGAAGGTGAGGATGTCATGGTGGAAGGACAGTCTTTTTGGAAGTGTCCAAGCTTTCCACAGGCAAAGCAAGTTTCTTTTGATATGTCAGTTTGTTTACTAGCTGATCCTATTCTCCCTGATCTTTTGAAGAATCTTCTTTGGTTGGCTAGCAAGGCTCTTTCATGAAACTCTGCATTAAGGTCTGTTAAGAACTCTTGGCTGCTGCGGGTGTCTTCTTCAACATCAGGGTCGCTGTCATGAGGATGTGGTGCAGAGATCAAGGCTTTGGAAGATGCTCCTTGAACTACAAATCTTTCAGTCTATGACTTGTAAATAGTATCAATCAGCCCTTCTTCATAATTATACTTTCCATAAAGCTGAGCTAAGGTGTCATTCTTAAAAAAGTTTTTAATAAATACTAAATTCTTATTGGTCTAAACTGGTTCTGTAAGTTCTGTACCAAAAAAGAGGTTCTGTATATAGCGCTCTCCTATAAATATATATATATATATATATATATATATATATATATATATATATATATATATATATATATATATATATATATATATATATATATATATATATATATATACACATATATATATATATACATATATATATATATATATACATATATATATATATATATATATATATATATATATATATATATATATATATATATATATATATATATATATATATATATATATATATATATATATATATATATATATATATATATATATATATATATATATATATATATATATATATATATATATATATATATATATATATATATATATATATATATATATATATATATATATATATATATATATATATATATATATATATATATATATATATAGTGTAAGGTTATTTTCAGAACCAAATAAATGTACAGAACTGCGAGAACCACGTTTATACTCATAAAAATGCATATGTATTTTCATTATTATGTTTAAATTAACATTTAATAATTGTTTTATTGGTTATACATCCGAGTATGATGAGCGATATGAAGAGTGCATATGTGTTTTCATATTATCCAATGAAAAGATAGTTATAATACATACAAAACAAATACATGTGCATGGTTCTACGAAATATGTTCGTAGTGACATACGACAATGAAAATTCATGTATTTCTACCTAATGAACTAACCCGATGAATGTACAAGTGCATTTTCAAATGAGAAGGGTGTTTTTTGTGAAATGGTGAGATGTCATCTCAGCCCTCCATTCATTCCTTCTTTTTTTCTAAATCTAACGGTCTAAATATATCTCCAAATTACACTAACTATTGAAGACTACTATATAAAGAAAAAAACACACACTTCACAAATTTAACGTGAAAACATATCTAAATTCTCTGGACACAATTTCATTTCCCGTCAACCACCACCTTTCACCGGTGACCACCAACCACTCTTCAACCACCATAATCATCACCTTTCACCGACGACCATCAACCACCCTTCAACCATCATAATCATCACCTTTCACCGGCGACCACCAACCACCCTTCAACCACCATAATCATCACCTTTCACCGGTGACCACCTCCCTTCACCGGCGACCACCACCTTTCACCGGCGACCACCTCCCTTCACCGACGACAACCTCCCTTCACCGGCGACCACCAACCACCCTTCAATCACTATAATCATCATCAAAAACGAAAAACCCACTAATCAATGAAGAAGATGATCTTTCCAAATCATATTACACATAAATTTCAAGTAATTTTTTTCAGTTCTGATTTGAGTAATTATAGTATTCTGAATTATTATGCATTTGAAGTTATTATCATTGTTTAAATTGTAAATATGTTACGTGTGAATAATCACGAATTAGGTCTTGGTTGTTATATGCGACTTAATTAGTTTGCGTAAAGTATAATATAACAGAAATTAACGTTAGTAGAGTGTATTCGTGCGTCAAAAGTATAATAAGAGTATTACACTAAACTAAGTTTTGATTTTGATGATTGAAGTATATTTGAAGCATCTTCGCGCGCGAAGAAGTTTAGTTAGAAGCATCTTCACGCGCGAAGGAGTTTTATTAGAAGCATCTACACGCGCGCGAAGGATTTTAATTAGAAGCATCTTCACGCGTGAAGGGGTTTTATTAGAAGCATCTTCGCAAGTGAAGGGGTTTTATTAGAAGCATCTTCGCGCGCGAAGGAGTTTTATTAGAAGCATCTTCGCGCGCGAAGGATTTTTATTAGAGGAGATTCTATTGATTGGAATACTTGAGATTCTATTGATGGGAAAGTTCTAGATAAAATATCAGTAGCAAGCAGTTGGAGATTAGACGAGCAGAATCCAATAGCCGTGTTATAGTTCATAGATCAGAGTTTTCAGTACGGTATCCAGTTTAGTAAAGCTTCGAGATCAGCGGACTTGGCCTCGGAAGCAGGAAGTTCTAATTTTAATTTTCTGCATTAGCGTAAATCTGATAGTAGTGTTATTTTGCTTGAATTGATCTAAAGAATTTGTTAGTAACTTGTTAATCCAGTTTTTTTCAACTTGTTGAATCTGCTACTCATTTAATTCTTGTTTAGTAGATAGAATAGAGTGTTTGGCTAGGAGCGTTTTAGGTAAGACTTAATTCGGTCATATTGGAGAAGCGTTTGATATAGTAGCAAGTGCAGTTAATAAGACTAGTCTTATTAAGAAAATTAGAAGAACAACAGACTTGAAGATTCTGATTGCAAACGTCAAATAGGGTCAAATTAGCATATGAATTTGATAAGTCAATATTGTAGTTAAAACATCAGATGTTTACCTTGTTTAGTAGTGATAAAAAGAACATTTTAGAGAATCAAACCAATGACTTGTTAGCTTAAGAAAACGTAAAGTCAACTTGAAGTTTAGAGTAAATACAAATTCAGTCCTTTATTTCCTTGGTTCTAGTTGTTTGTTAGGCAGATGATCTTTTTAGTTACATTCTATTATCCGTAAGTCTTTGTATTACTTTTCTGTTAGAATTGTTACAAGTCATTTTGTATTGGGCTTTACTTGAACTTGGGCTGTTTTTCTTTAGTTGTATTGAACACTGCTTTGTTTTGAATTTGTATTCTTAGTACAAAATTAGAGTAGTATTAATAACAGTATTATAAATATAGAATATTATATTAGTATTAATTCTCTTTTTATGTGCCAAGTAGACATAGATACCAAAAATCAAGTTGAAGTACAACAGCCAGCTGAAGTACAACAGCCAATGGTTTGGCATGTTCTTCGGTTTGACCCATCTTGTAGATCTTCAATTCTGATGCACCTAGGTTCAAAGATTGACTTGGATTTTTTTACCACAAGGGATTTCCTTGACTTGCTTTTATTATAACCTGAGTTTCCTAATAGATTTGTTTATGGTAGGACGGTATACTCAGTTTGGCATTGCATACTGTTAAGCTGTTATCCAAACACACTTTTCATTAACTGTTGTTATGTTGTTATTTCATACCCGTATGCAATAACCTGTTATACTCAGTCTGACATCTTATTGCATACTTTATACTCAGTTTGACAGCTTATTGCATATTGTTAATATGAGTTAGGGGGAAGATTAATAAGGGGAATTCTCAGTAATCAAAATGTGCCTCATCTTCAGGAGATGTAGTTGTATAATTAATGGATAAATAAGCTATTTTAGTTATCTTAAACAATTAATTTTGTTGCAGCCTATATAAACTGATCCTACTCAGATAATTCGAATAAATGAGACTTCATTTGAAGATCAAGGAATCAAGCTACTAATAAAGTTGGTTACTTGTTGTTTTTTGGAGTGTCTAGAACTCTAGATGCATTTTTCTGTTTTAAGAAAAATTCTCCAAAATATGTAAATATGATGGGTAAATAAGTAACTTTAGTTTTGTTGACTACTTAGCTACTTTGTTGACTTCTGGTAGGTTTTTCTATTTATAGTTATGAACTGCAGCCATGAAATGCGGGTTGTTATACTTTCTAGGCATTCATCTCTTCACCAAAACATGGTTTCTTAGAAAAGTCATCTGGTTCACGTACGTACACTCCAGTGCTGTCGGTGCATCTTTATCTCTCCCGAACCTCGAGTCATTGACAGATTTTCCTGTCCTCGTGTATCTACTGTTACAACATAAAGGATTAGCGATCCTTCAATAATAACCAGTCGTCTAGGTTTAGATCTCTCCACATCCGGACAAGAATCATCAGTGAACTTGTGTATGAAAAGGGCAACCAATGGTGCAGTAGGCTCTCCTCAGTAGCAGAATCTTGATAGCCCAATTTCATCTATTTATGGCATCAGTGGCGGCGGTGGACTGGTGGTAGAGGTTATATGATGAACCCAAGGTCACCAACCATATGTCAAATGGTGTAAATTTGCTGACTTTATTTGACAATGCTTATGGACCATTGTGTGAGTGCTCTTTAAGTACTTATGGACCCATTATCTCTTCAAACTTAAGATCAAGTAAATATGCTGCAACTTTGAATGATGGAAAGCGATCGAGAATTACTGGCACCTCAGAAAGCTCATCTTCCTGGGCTCCTATATCCTCTGAAGTCTCAGTATTATCTTAACCATGGTTACTATAGGAACTCTGTTGTTGCCTTGACCTGTCAAAACTTGGAAGCCCTTTGGGCACTTCTCTTCTGCCCAATTCTACTCTTGGATCTGGTTGTCCGGATAAACATGGTGAGAGGATCTTGAGGCTTCCTTCAGGAATTCCTAACTTAGTTGGATATGAAGGCTTTTCCGCATGTTTGTTAGATGAGTTCAAGAGTAACTGTTAGAAATCCTGGGGTGTGTTGTTGAATCAGGTTCGTTCTTGTTGCCTTTTGATCTATAACAAGACTCTCTTTATACACTATTGGAAAGTGATTACTGGCTTACTTTAAAAAATCGCAAAAAAATAATAATAGCGTAGTAAGTTTACAATATATGTATCTGATTATTTGATTAGCACTAAGATTAGCACTTTCTTGAGACGATGCCACTTTGGTTATTAAAATGCACAATTACTTGGTTCCCAAAGTCATTTATTAGAGGACGAATGGAAGTCTATCTTGCGTAGCATAAAGCAAGAAGGTCTTGGTTAACAAATCATTATCTTACCTTTTGCACGAATTGCTACGCATTGGTATGTAAAGCATCAGTTGCAAAGTTTAGACTAGAGTTGCATGCATCGTTTGAAAATAGATGCTCATTTTCTCAACCAATCATTTCTCAAGTCATTTTGCTCAAATAGTTCGTTACCAAACCCAAATAAAATAATGTAACGTGTTATCTTCTAGTATGACGTTTTTTAAGGTCGAATATTATTCACCATATGAAATTATTAATTATGTTGTTATGTTGAAGAAGTTGATGTGCATATGATTTCTAATAAGAACAAATTAATGGTATCACCACTAAAATATCAATCATACATAAGCACTCAATTAGAGTTGGAAAAAGGATGCACTTGGTAGGACATATAGACATTTGTAGAGTGGAATTTCATTTAAAAAGCTAATTATATTCTTATAGCATAGTATTCTACAATTTTATAAAATGGTTTGTGAATGTTGAGTATCCATGTACCATCATTCCTTCCAGCGCGACTACATAGAGAAAATGGATGTAAGAACTGAGCTATTACTTGTGTTAGTATTCGCGCATGTATTTCTTACAATGTGCAACAACCAGGATAGGAAGTTTCTTTTCCTTTACGAGTAATTACCACTAATTGAATACGTTTACATAAACATACTTTATCCAATATTTAGTAAGAAAGTTTATAGTTATGTTGTTACAAGATATCTCTTATCTTTAGTTGCAATTTGAAAGTAGAATACTTTTACACTAATAGTTGAGAACTGGACGGTGCTTTTTGGATGGAGGGCATGTGTCACTAGATCTGGTTAGAGTTTGAATGCAAATTTCATTGACTGATAAACAGATGGTTGACGTAGAGACCGGAAGTTTAACAAACGCAAAAAAGTAAGAAATGATCATTTTTCTGTAAGCGTTTTCGCACATGTTTAACTCACATGATTAAATTTATTGCTATGCTTTTTTCTTTTACACGATAGAGCTCAAAATAAGTGAAGTTATGGGACAACTTGAGTATATAAAAACTGGGACACTTACAAAAATAAGATGATTTTCGATGGATGTTGCAGAGCCGGGACATATTTTTGCAACATGAACTGAGATGCAGTTAAAAGTTTGACTTTTTTTTTGCAAATTGAACTCATTGACTATTATTATAATCTGGTTCTATTCGTTAGTATAAGTTAGTATCACTAAACATTCTATAGGATTAGTGTGGGTATCTGGTTGTTACAGATGTTGAGCTACTCAATGTCCGGTCTCCTAAATCACTCACATCCAGAGATTCAAATGGTTAGTGCAATAATGTTATTTATCATAACATATTTTTCCTCTTTAAAATGCTCTAGAATTTGTTTCAGGTCGACCCAGCCTGACACTTTTAAGCACGTACTGAATGGCTTGTTTGAACTTGAAATGGCCTTCGAAATACACTTCGGATACAAGACATAAGAGAATGCTCAAAGTTTTTTTTGCTCATTTCGATCGAGGAACCTTGTGACTATGATAAGTAAGAAAGTTACAAAACAGGAACACGGGTAATTTTTTGAGATGTAAGAAGAATTGAAAATGATCAGAAAGCCGAGCTGCACAACAAGCAGACACGTAATATATTATTGACCAAGTTCTAAATCCCAGAACTTACTCGATAGTAACTTTAAGTCATATAGGGTGCTACTTAGGAAGTTTTTGATTTGCTTCATTGTCAACATTTTACTTTTTATCTTCTGCAAGTAGTGCATTTTATTTGGTTACAGTGATAACCTTTCACTCCAAGTCATATAGGGTGTTACACGTACCCGGGATTTATCCATAAATTGAATGTTATGTTTTGATACATGCTTATTTTTAAATGGCATCATGCATCCATACCAGCTAAGTGGTTTCTTGATGTTACATGAAGTTATCTCTACCTGTGTTTCCTTGTAGCGGACGTGGTTAAGTTTTGACAGTTATATAATGTAATGATTTGAGGTTAAAATTTGGTTTTAGATAACACCCTTAAAAGAAGTGTAGTTGTTTGGAGTGTTAGAAGTTTAGTATTGGACAAAGTTGTTTATAACCGTGTATTAAATATCAATATCACCAATTTTCGCACTTTTGTATAAAAGATACTAGCAAGATCAAAATTTCAATCATTGCTCATAATCTTCAAGCGCGAATATATTCTTACAAACGCTGAATTTTCTCTAAACATCAATATACCATGTTTTTGCACTTTTAGTATAAAACTTAAATAATAGTTTATTAAACATAATTATCTCATATTTTTGCGCTTCTAGTATATAAAATACTCTAATTATATCAAAGCTTCACTATTTACTCATAATTTGCACGCGTGAAAAAGTTCTTACAAAACATAAATAATCGGCTATGAGGCACTTTATAAAAAAAATACGCTAGTAAGATCAAAACTTCAATATTTAGAAATAATTGCACGGGTGACGATATTTTTACAGAACTTAAATTATAATATATGAAACATGAATATCTCATATTTGTTCCACTCTAGTAAAAGAATACGCTAGTAAGAGCAATGCTTCAATCCTTGCTCATAATTTACACGTACGGAGATATTCTTATAAAACATAAATAATCGTCTATTAAACATGAATATCTCGTATTTTTATGCTTCTAGTATACAAAATACTCTAATTATATCAAAGCTTCAATATTTACTCATAATTTTCACGCGTGAAAACGTTCTTACAAAACTTGAATAATCGTCTGTCGATCACTTCTTTATAAATATATGCTAGTAAGATCAAAACCTTAATATTTAGAAATAATTTGTGCGGGTAAAGATATTCTTACATAACTTAAATTAGGTTATATGAAACATGAATATCTAATATTTGTTGCACTCTAATAAAAAATACGCTAGTAAGAGCAATGCTTCAATCCTTGGTCATAATTTGCACATACGAAGATATTCTTATAAAACTTAGATAATGGTCTTTTAAACATGAATATCTCATATTTTTGCGCTTCTAGTATATGGAATACTCTAATTATATCAAAGCTTCAATATTTACTTATAATTTGCACGCGCGAAAACGTTCTTACAAAACTTAAATAATAGGCTATTAAGCACTTCTTTATAAAAAAAAATACGCTAGTAAGATCAAAACCTTAATATTTAGAAAAAAATTGCGCGGGTGAAGATATTCTTACAGAACTTAAATTAGGTTATATGAAACATCAATATCTCATATTTGTTCCACTCTAGTAAAAATACGCTAGTAAGAGCAATGCTTCAATCCTTGGTCATAATGTGCACATACGAAGATATTCTTATAAAACTTAAATAATCGTTTATTAAACATTAATATCTCATGTTTTTGCGCTTCTAGTATATAAAATACTCTAATTATATCAAAACTTCAATATTTACTCATAATTTGCATGCGTGAAAACGTCCTTACAAAACTTAAATAATCGGCTATTAAGCACTTCTTTAAAAAAAAATACGCTAGTAAGACAAAGCTTCAATAATTTAGAAATAATTTGCACGGGTTAAGATATTCTTATAGGACTTAAATTATATTATATGAAACATCACTATCTCATATTTGTTCCACTCTAGTAAAAAAATACGCTAGTAAGAGGAATGCTTTAATCCTTGCTCATAATTTGCACATAAAAAGGTATTCTTATAAAACTTAAATAATCTTCTATTAAACATGAATATCTCATACTTTTGCGCTTCTATTATATAAAATACTCAAATTATATCAAAGCTTCAATATTTACCCATAATGTTTCACGCGTGAAAACGTTATTACAAAATTTAAATAATCGACCATTAAGCACTTTTTCTATAAAAAAGTACGCAAGTAAGACCAAAACTTCAATATTTAGAAATAATTTGCACGGGTGAAGATATTCTTAAATAACTTAAATTACATTATATGAACCATCAATATCTCATATTTGTTCCACACTAGTAAAAAAATACGCTAGTAAGAGCAATGATTCTATCCTTGGTCATAATTTGCATATACGAAGATTTTCTTAAAAATTTTAATAATCGTCTATTAAACATGAATATCTCATATTTTTGCGTTTCTAGTATTTAAAATACCCTAATTATCTCAAAGATTCAATATTTACTCATAATTTTCACGTGTGAAAATGTTTTAACAAAACTATAATAATTGGTTGTTAAGCATTTCTTTATAAAAAAAACTCTAGTAAGATCAAAACTTCAATATATATAAGTAATTTGCACTCGGTTAAGATATTCTAACAAAACTTAAATTATATTATATGAGACATCAATATCTCATATTCGTTCCACTCTAGTAAAAAAATATGCTATTAAGAGCAATGCTTCAATCCTTCCTCATATTTTGCACGTGCGAAGATATTCTTATAAAACTTGAATATTCGTTTATTAAACATGAATATCTCATATTTTTGCGCTTCTAGTATATAAAATACTCTAATTATATCAAAGCTTCAATATTTACTCATAATTTGCGCGCGTGAAAAAGTTCTTACAAAACCTAAATAATCGGCTATGAAACACTTTTTTATAAAAAAAATACGCTAGTAAGGTCAAAACTTCAATAAATAGAAATAATTGCACGGGTGACGATATTCTTACGGAACTTAAATTATAGTATATGAAACATCAGTATCTCATATGTGTTCCACTCTAGTAAAAAAATTGCTAGTAAGAACAATGCTTCAATCCTTGCTCATAATTTGCAGGTACGGAGATATTCTTATAAAACTTAAATAATCGTCTATTAAACATGAATATCTCATATTTTTACGCTTGTAGTATATAAAATACTCTAATTATATCAAAGCTTCAATATTTACTCATAGTTTGCACGCATGAAAATGTTCTAACAAAACTTAAATAATTGGCTATTATGCACTTCTTTATAAAAACACGCTAGTAAGATCAAAACTTTAATATTTATAAATAATTTGCACGGGTGAAGATATTCTTACAGAACTTAAATTAGGTTATATGAAACAGCAATATCTCATATTTGTTCCACTCTAAAAAAAATACGCTAGTAAGAGCAATGCTTCAATCCTTGGTCATAATTTGCACATACGAAGATATTCTTATAAATCTTAAATAATCGTTTATTAAACATTAATATCTCATATTTTTGCGCTTCTAGGATATAAAATACTCTAATTATATCAAAGCTTCAATATTTACTCATAATATGCATGAGTGGAAACGTTCTTACAAAACATAAATAATCGGATATTAAACACTTTTTTTTAAAAGTACGCTAGTAAGACAAAGCTTTAATATTTAGAAATAATTTGCACGGGTTAAGATATTATAGTAGAACTTAAATTATATTATATGAAACATCACTATCTCATATTTCTCACTCTAGTAAAACAATACTCTAGTGAGAGCAATGTTTTAATCCTTGCTCATAATTTGCACATACAAAAGTATTCTTATAAAACTTAAATAACCGTCTATTAAACATGAATATCTCATACTTTTGCACTTCTAGTATATAAAATACTCTAATTATATCAAAGCTTCAATATTTACTCATAACGTTTCACACGTGAAAACGTTCTTACAAAACTTAAAAAATCGGCCATTAAGCATTTTTTTATTAAAAAATACGCTAGTAAGATCAAAACTTCAATATTTAGAAATAATTTGCACGGGTGAAGATATTCTTAAAGAACTTAAAGTATATTATATGAATCATCAATATCTCATATTTGTTACACTCTAGTAAAAAACGCTAGTAAGAGTGATTCAATCCTTAATCATAATTTGCACATACGAAAATTTTCTTATAAAACTTAAAATATCTCATATTTTTGCGTTTCTAGTATATAAAATACCCTAATTATCTCAAAGCTTCAATATTTACTCATAATTTGCACGTGTGAAAATGTTCTAACAAAACTATAATAATTGGCTGTTAAGCACTTCTTTATAAAAAAAATACTCTAGTAAGATCCAAACTTCAATATATAGAAATAATTTGCACTCGGTAAGATATTCTAACAAAACTTAAATTATATTATATGAGACATCAATATCTCATATTCGTTCTACTCTAGTAAAAAATATGCTATTAAGAGAAATGCTTCAATCTTTGCTCATAATTTTCACGCGTGAAAAGGTTCTTACAAAACTTAAATAATCTGCTATGAAGCACTTCTATATAAAAAATACGCTAGTATGGTCAAAACTTCAATATTTAGAAATAATTGCACGGGTGACGATATTCTTACAGAACTTAAATTATATTATATGAAACATCAATATCTCATATTTGTTCCACTCTAGTAAAAAAATACGCTAGTAAGATCAATGCTTCAATCCTTGCTCATAATTTGCACGTACGAAGATATTCTTATAAAACTTACAAAATCGTCTATTAAACATGAATATCTCATATTTTTACGCTTCTAGTATATATAATATACTCTGATTATATTAAAGCTTCAACATTTACTCATAATTTGCACGCGTGAAAAAGTTCTTACAAAACTTAATTAATCGGCTGTTAAGTACTTCATTATAAAAATAAGCAAGTAAGATCAAAATTTTAATATAGAAATAATTTGCACAGGTGACGATATTCTTACAGAACTTAAATTATATTATATGAAACATCAATATCTAATATTTGTTTCACTCTAGTAAAAAAATACGCTAGTAAGAGCAATGCTTCAATCCTTGCTCATAATTTGCACGTATGAAGATATTCTTATAATACTTACAAAATCGTCTACTAAACATAAATATGTCATATTTTTACGCTTCTAGTATATATAAAATACTTTATATATATCAAAGTTTCAATATTTACTCATAATTTGCACATGTGAAAACGTTCTTACAAAACTTAAATAATCGGCTATTAAGCACTTCATTATAAAAATACGCAAGTAAGATCAAATTTTTAATATAGAAATAATTTGCACGGGTGAAGATATTCTTACAGTACTTAAATTAGGTTATATGCAACATCAATATCTCATATTTGTTCCACTCTAGTAAAAAATACACTAGTAAGAGCAATGCTTCAATCCTTGGTCATAATTTGCACATACGAAGATATTCTTTTAAAACTTAGATAATCGTCTTTTAAACATGAATATCTCATATTTTTGCGCTTCTAGTATATAGAATACTCTAATTATATCAAAGCTTCAATATTTACTCATAATTTGCACGCGCGAAAACGTTCTTACAAAACTTAAATAATAGGCTATTAAGCACTTCTTTATAAAAAAAATACGCTAGTAAGATCAAAACTTCTATATTAAGAAATGATTTGCATAGGTGAAGTTATGCTTACAAAACTTAAGTTATATTGTATGAAACATCAATATCTCATATTTTTTTCCACTCTAGTAAAAATACGTTAGTAAGAGCAATGCTTCAATCCTTGCTCATAATTTGTACGCGTGAAGATGTTTTTGCGAAACTCGAATAATTGTCTATTATATAACAATATCTTATAATTTTTCTCTTATAGTATAACAAATGTTTAATCCTTGGGTCATAATTTTCACATGTGAAGATACATTCTTACAAATCTTAAATAAATGTCTATTACTATATTAAACATCAATATCTCATATTTTTCACTTCTAGTATAAATAAAATGTTAATAAGATAAAATCTTCAATTTTGCTCATAACTTGCAAACATGAAGATATTTACATAAAACGTAAATAATCATCCATTAGACACTAGTATCTCCTATGTTTGCACTTCTATTATAAAAAATACGATAGTAAGATCAAAGTTTAAATGTAAGGACATAATTTGCACGAGTGAAAATATTCTTACAAAACTTACATAATCTCGTCTATAAACATGAATATTTCATATTCTTACACTTGTACAATAAAAATACACTAGTAAGAACAATGTTTAAATTCTTGCTTTTAATTTTTACACGTAAATATATTCTTACAAAACTGAAAGAATCGTCCATAAAATATTAATATCTCATATCTCTACAATTCTAGTATAAAAAACCGTAATAAGGTCAAAGCTTCTAGCATTGCCCATAATTTGGTACATGATGAGAGCTAATTATCGTACCTAAATCAACATTTCCAAATAAAATAAAAACAAGTAATTTTTTAAAATATAGGTAGGAACATATGCTTACATCTTAAACATAAGGTGGGAAACATTATAGTACAAAATTCAAAGTATTTGTAAGAACATATTCACTCGTTAATTGAACATCAATTTATTCTAGTATATAAAATACCTTAGGAAGTTCATATGTTCTATCCTATTTTCAAACTTCTAGTAACACAAAAATAACCTGAAGCTTCAATATTTGTTCATAGTTTGCACGAATAAAGATATTCTTACAAAACACAAATAATGTTCTATTAAACATGAGTATCTCATATTCTCGATCTTCTAGTAAAAAATATGCTAGTAAAAATCAAAGCTTTAAAATTTTCTCTTGATTTCCATACTTGAAAATATTCTTATAAAACTTAAATAATCGTCTATTAAATATTAATATTATGCTAGTAAGAATAAAGTTCTAATCCTTACATATAACTTGCACACGCAAATATATTCTTTTAAAACTTAAATAATTGCCTATTAAACATCAATGCTCCTTATTTTTAGACTTCTAGTATAGAAAATACACCAGTAAGTTCAAATCTTCAACCTCTGCCCATAATTTTCACACGTGAAGATGTTTTTAAAAAACTTATATAATAATCTAGTAAACATCAACATCAAATTTTCTCATAATTTGAACGCGTGAAGATGTTCATACAAAACTTAAATAATCATCCATTAAACATCAATATATCCTATAAGGTCAAAGCTTAAAATAGTTGGACATGATTTGCATGCGTGAAAATATTCTTATAAAACATGAATATCTTAAGTTCTTGCACTTCTACATCCCTGCTCTTAACTTTTACGGGTGAATATATTCTTACAAAACTAAAAGAATCGTCAATAAAATATCAACATCTAATATTTTTACACTTCTAGAATAAAAAAAATAGTAAGATCAAATCTATAATCGATGCTCATAATTTGCACGCGTGAAGATATTTTAAACAGAACTTAAATAATCGTGTATTCAACATGCAATTCTAGTATGAAAAAAATACGCTAGTAAGATTAAAGCTTCCTCATAATATATTTGTGTTCATTCACGACCACATCCCAAATATTCAAAGGCTCGTTCATTCAAAGCTGAGGATAGTCGCAGGTACCCGTACACCTTGTGATCAACCATTCAGTTCAGATTGATGTTGCAAGAATTGCAAATGCTGACCAGGCAAACATGGACCTTGAATTTAAGTGTAACAATGAGCATTTCGCCTTTCTTAAATGTGGATGACACACTTTTGACAACAATGCTTGTTGTTCCTCCTGGTTCTGGTATTGTTCACCAGGTAAATATTAAAACGCTCAAAGCATGACTCATATTGTTTGAAACCTGGATTTGAATGTGAAACTGAGCAGTTTGTTTTCGTTTATCTGGGTCAGTCGAGTATCTTCGATGGGTTGTCTTCAACACATCGATGGCCTGCTCTATCCTGATAGTGTTGTTAGAATTGATTCCCACATAATCATGATTGATGGATTGGGAGTAGCAGGTTGGGGAGTACAAGGAGTTGAAGCAGAGGCAACAATGCTTGAACACGTATGATACATTTAAACTTTATTTAACTCATGGTACCACCAGACATGTTATCATCCTTCATGAATCCCATGGCATTAGAAAAACTTTAGTCTGAGACAATTTCATTGTAGCTGATGAGTACCACACGAACACGGTCACGTCTTGGGTCAACTGTCTTGCAGTCACCGAGTGGGCAGCTAACAAGAACCACGTCACATCTCATCACCATGGTCTTAGTTAACATGAATGTAGTATCTTCCAGTGGCATTGGTGGTTCCTTGGTGAATATAACTTTATGGTCCTTCTCCTTGCATTCCAATCTCACCTTAGTACCTACACTAACAAACATCGCCATACTTAATAAATTATAGAAAAATTTTAAGCCCTTAAGAGAGCAGGAAGATCACCATCACAAGCCACCCTTCTATGAACCATATAACAGAATGTCAGTAGCCACAAAGCACAACGCATCAATTTTTTTATTTAATATGAACATGAGTGATACCAACATAACACATAAAACCACTCTCCTATATCATTTTGCTATTAGCATGGTATTAAAAACATACTTCAAGCGGAAAAATGCAGTTCTAGAAGGACTATAAAAGACTAATGGGTCAATATTGACCTTACTGATAAGACTAGTCTTACAAACATTTTGTAAAGATTATAAAGGACTAATGGGCCAATTTTGCATTAATGTCGAAATGAAATATTTACAATCTTTATAAGAGAATGACCAAAGGCAAGACGCAATGATAAGGACAAAAATGTTGCATTATATAATTCTCCATAACAGTGGGGTATGTATGGATGGGAAAACTTTAGCACAAGTTTTGTGAAAAATTGTGAGCTTAACATCAAATCTTTAGGTCAAATAAATACAATGAAAAGATTAGCTAAAGGTATTGTATGTTACCTTTCGCACTGGTGCATGAAAGATGAAATCCGTATAGACATCCATCCGAAGACTTGTTTGTAAAACTTGCCTAGTTTGCGGAGTTCCAAATTGCTTAGAGAAGTTGAAATTAGGCTCAAGAATTGCTCTCAAATGCAACCACTGGCGGATAGGCAGGACCATTTTCTTCTGTGCACAGCATTAATGCTTAAATGACCTTAAGGATAAAAAAGTAATTTACACACACCGTAGCATATCTTGGTTATTCAACTTGTACCTTATACGTATGTACATGACAAGTGATTTTTGGTGAAAGCAAGTTATGATGCTTACACATTCACCAACATAAACCATGCAAAATATATAAAAATTGAAGATACATGTATTATGATACAATGATAACCTATGTTCCATACCATCCCTGGGTTCCTTTACACTATGAGGCATCCGCATCTCTTAACCAAATTGCCATTTGGCACACTAGCGATCAACGGATGGAATTTTAAATGAATTAACTTAAAACGGGCCAACTTGGGTTTTATCTACTTAATTTCGTTTATCTTTGATGGGCAATGTAATTGAACGTCTAAACTTATCTCAAAAAGGAAAATGCGGTGAAGGTGTACCAATTAACTATAGGGTAAACAATACAAAAAACCTGACATCTGCAACAAAACTTTTTTAGAGGACGTTATGATCAGTGTGGCTTTAAGGGAGAATAATAACTTTTGACTCTTCGGTTAAAATATTCAGATTATAGTTATCTGAGGGTCTAAAGGTCAAATAATCACTTTCATGCCATCTGCAACAAAACTACTAACTCAAGGAGAAACTATATGTACCCATTTAACCCTCTGTGTAACCCCGCTGCAAATGCTCCCCAAATTTCTTTCTATTAATATTATTAGGAAAGACAATTGTTGAAGTATTTGCTTAACTATCTATATTTGATTAACATAAAAGTTTCAAAAAGAAAAACTTACAACCTATTAGTGTATATTCATTTCAACTGAAACTATTAAGGTCTCAACAGAAAGTAGCAAAAAACTTACGGTGGCAGGATCTGGAGCAGAAGTAGGGCGCAAGAAACGTTTCTCTCGATTCTTGGCAAGTACCTTTAATAGTAAGATAATCCCAGTCAATATCCTTAACTGCCCTGCTGGTAGTACCATCATCATAATTGTTGCTATTTGCCAAAATAGATGCAGAAGTCGCTCAAGTGTACAAGTTTCCATTACCAGAATTTTTGGATTTTGTAACATTATATGTAACTCGGTTTCCATGATTCTTTTCAAAACGATTTGGAAGACTTTCACGTCTCTTTGTTTCCTCAAGTGAATCTGCACGTGTAATTGCACCAGCATAATATGCAGTCAGGCTTTGTTCTTTATTTTCCTCGCGCTTTGGTTTTCCTATAGAAAACTGCAGAAATACAAATACAAAATATAATATCGCTTGTAAATTTGAGTTAGAGAAGAAAAGCATATTAATCATGTGTGTAAATGAATAGAAGCTTCAATTTTGACCCATCTACTCAGGAAGTTTTTGGGTAAGCTTATTACATATGCTTATGGCGTTAGCAATAGGCCATTTTCAAAGGGCTTTTGTAAATAGATCCATTTTAAGTGCAACGAACAAAAGGCTACAATTACACATATATCAGACCACACAACATAATAAGTGGTTAAACTACATTATGCGTAGATTTCAAGATTCAAATATATTTGCTCTATAATAAGACCAGAAAAACGCATTTGTGTCACTAGTACTAGCTTGACAAAACAAAACTTAAAATTTTCCTGCCGTTATCATGGTTTCTGTTTTTTATAACATGGTGAAAGGACTATGTGTTGACTACTATGTTATTAAGTGTGATCTTGATGTAGATAAACTTTGAAAGAGACACTCGCCGGTTACATGGATTTGGGTTTCTAGCATTTGCAGAACATCGAGGTATGGAAGATGCAATCAGAGAAATGAATGGTGCTAATTTTGGGGAACGAGTGATCTTAGTTAACAAGGCCCAGCCTAGATCATGTGGCGGTGATGATCAAGATCGTAGCTATGGTGGAAGCTACCCATACAGTGGTCGAAGTAGTTATGGCGGAGGTGAAAGATCTCACGGGTAAGATGAGTGCTTTAAGTGTGGTCGGTCTGATCATTGGGCTCGCCATAGCCCCCTCAAGTGGTGGTGGTGGTAGTGATGCTGGTATTGGCAGGCTGCTCTCCTCCCGTCCAACGTTTACTAGTGGTGCTGGCCGTGGAGATCGCTATGCGGAGTGTGAGTGTTACGTTGATGATAGATATGATGTTGGGCGTTGAGAGAGACCACTATGAAAATAGAGATGCTAAGTATGGAAGCCGTAAACATATGCAACACATATTGAGACATAAACAACAATACTGTATAGCAAGTATAACAAACAAACAACAGCCATGTTTCCTGAAGTATAGGACACCCCTATCTGTTATCTAATTGTTCTTTGAGCAAATAAATCTTCAAAAGCACCTATGTACACCCATTAAACAATTTTCTCGATCTTAACACATCATATTAGGAAAGAACTAGATTTCCTGCTACCTTCTCACACTAAACACACAATATTTGATAACGAATATAAAAAATAAATAAAAACTAAGAGAATACGTACCAAGAAATCCAAGCAAAGTACTTTCAGGATTATGATGGTCCTCTTACCCGAAATTCAGCACGTGAAACCAGTTACGATGCCCATATTGGAGTGACACCCACTCGGTTCCATCCCATTATAGAATTCACAAACATTGAACCGATAAGTTGGACCACCTACCCATTTCACCCATAACTCTAAATGTGACCCATTTTAACTTGTTACCGAATCATTCTCATGTTAGCACATCTAAATTCACCAAATGAAACCCATTTTTGAGCAACGACAGATTTCCCCTTCATTGTCCTCGTCTCACCCCATCATCAGTTACAAGTCAATTAACCAAGCTTACGAATGCTGCTGACACGAAGCAAGATCATGACTCAGTCATAAAGATGACAGGTAAAAACTTTATAAAACTAAGAACACGTCTAAACACAAACATAAACTGTTTCCCAACGACAAAAGTACTAGTAACAAGTAAAACCAGTGGGGTACGGAAGATGGTAAACTATCAATAGACTACCCCATCGAGACATGAAACCTCAGCAAAGTCATTCCCATTCACCACCTGTATTGGTGTTAAGTGTGCATGTGGCAGTGACAAGGGTGTCGAGTGGTGATATTTCCCCATTTACTTATGAAAGGGTAAAAAAAGTAAACAAACTGTAGCTAAAAATAGAAACGTGTCAAATGGGTAAAAACTCACCAAAGTATATTTTCGATGAATAAAACCTAACATTTTATTTTTCAGTTAGATTATTAATTTTGATAACAAGATTTTATGGATCGTATTTAGCACCATTTAAGTAATTTTTTTAATAAGATTGGGCAAAACCTATTTCGTGCAAAACTGGTCAAAAAAAAACCAACCCGACAACCCAGTTAGAAACCTATAGCATTGATCATTGCAATGCTGTAATCGTACCTTTTTCTTGACGATATGAAAAACATCCTCATCTTGAAGAATATGACTAAGTCCACAATGCTGCGGGGAATGTCTTGCACTTGAGCCCCATACCAACACATAGTTGACTATCTTTAGCAAGCTTCTATGTATCTGGTTACAAAATTCTTCTACAAAGCACCCACCTCAATCCTGAAACTGGGGAAAAACAAAAGAACTATGAATGAAGACAAGAATCTTAGATACTACATATTACGGATGCAATGTGTGATTAACAAACAACGGAAAGAACCACAATATCTCTAAAATCAGGTTGTTGCCCTTCTAGTTTTGTGTAAACCCTGACTAGACCCATCGATTCCCACATTTAACCAATTTTAAGCCATTCTACTTATAACTAAAACTTAACGGCATGAACATATTCTAATGACTAAACTGAAGCCATGATCCAAGATTTCACATAAACTTCTTAATTTATAAGTAGATAATAATCAATGTTTCGACTACTATAAGATCAGTTAAATTATACTTTCTAAATTCCTTAAAAGTAACTTGATCTACAAATAGCAGTTCTGATTTATAGCCATATAAAAAATAACATCAAATAATTGAAAATCAAATGGGGGTGATTTGCACAACAATTTATTTTTTCCATTTACCACTAAATTATTGTGAAGACATTTGCACCCTCAACTTATTTAAGTCTTACTTTTCTACTAAACCAAATCATAACCATAATATATCATGATTAACTAACCCATAATTTGAAGCGTAAAAGATTTTCATATTCTGGGTAGGAAATAAAATGCAGCTGATTAGTAGAAAAGATAATGCAGACCTCAAACTTGTTGCCAAAAAACAAGGAGGAAAAAGAAATGCAGCAGATTTTGTTAGTAAGTGCGAATTAAACTTTAATTTTTAAAAACTGAAGATCAGCACGCTTATGAATCGCCCCAACGTTAGCAAGTGCGAGCTCTTTCAACTACAAAACAAGGAGGAACAAGAAATGCAGCAGCATTTGTTAAATAGCCAAAAAAGATTTCAACTATCAGGAGACAAACGAAAAAATACACACTTCAGTAGAGGTGTTCAACCCATTTATTAGGTTTGTGTTTTATTTCAAACAAGTCAAAAAGTAAGCTACTAAGAGGAATAGTCAAATGATGTCAAGATCCACTGCTTAAAGGATTATATTCTAATAATTAAACTTATACTGTAATAAACTAACAATAACGTTTATCTAATCCAATATTTATAAAGTAGATTGGGGAAGCGGAGACGATGATGTTTGCATGTCAAGTTAGCCCGACTCGGCAGCTCAACCCAACATTTCAACTCTATCTCCATTACGTAGATATCAGGGGAGAACAAACCTTTGTCATCTTCTTGAATGAAAGAAGCTGAAAAGCTTGAAAACTTTCATAGTGGGCTTGAAGCACCTCGTCATCTGTCATTTGCCATCCTAAGTTATCATCGATCTCGAAACCTTCATAGTACTGCAACAAGTCGACCAACAATGCAAAGAGCTTTCCTTTTTCGTGTCTATACAGAACACTCAAACGACACTTTACAACCACAACAACATCAACATTAAGAGGTGTAAAGTGTCTGTAAGAGAATTGATAGTCAAGATAAGTAACAGAATATGATATAGCATAAAATATGATATAGTCGGAAGTACTTGAGCGTCATATTGGTTCACCTAAGAGTTTGTACGCGCTAGTACTTTTCATCACTCAATTATCTTATGAACTAATCTACTAGAGTACCCTTCAAACATAAAAAAATCACGCATCATATCCAAACAATAGGAACCATAAAGCTACCTAAATACTGATTCTTATGAATGTAACAGAAAATGGGGTGGGATGGGTGTTAGTATGTCAAAGTCACGTCATGTTGAAAGTGGGTATATAGGTGTTAATAAAACTTTTACCTAAAATTAAGCTTATTCACACAAAGAAACCACGTGAGTATATCAATATGAACACACCACACTGAATGAGTTTTACTAGCAGCTTGCATACACATAAAGATGCCTAGGTTCTCTGAGATTGTGTGTTAAAAGCTGCTAAAGCACTGCAAATCAGAAAGAATTCGTGAACAATCTAATTTCACTACCCCATAATTCTAGACCATGAAGTGTGTATTCGTAATTTCTTATAGAAATTGTGTCTAGTATCAAGAATATTAAATTCTTGAAGAGCCACAATGATAAATGATCCAAAAGAGTAATAATAGTTGGAAACCTGACTTGTTAACCCAAGCACCAATAGTCTAGTGTGAAATTATAATTACCATCTAGTAGCAAAATATTGATCCTATAAGGACCTAGTAGAAGCTTAGATTTCTAATAAAGATGTGCAAGTGTGTAATATGCATGGTTGTATAGTTGTAGACATACCTTGATATTGTGGCTTATATATACAGTCCTGGTTCTTCCTAAAATTTTGGAACATGGAAAACTTATCCAACTCTTGGTTAGCATGACTATCCATTTACAAACGAAAATCTTGAGTAGTGAGTATTTTGTGAGTTTAGGAAGGACCACTCCACCCATTTTTTTCCTTCATGCAGACCATGTACAGTTCGAGGCAGTATTAATGCAGACCATGCAGACCATATGATCTTTCGGTGGGTAACAAACTTCATACATAGAAAACATTTACATATGTGGGGCGTCTGGTAATCTAAAAAAATATCTCCTAAACTTTCGCGCACGAAAATACTTTTACTAAAGTTTTCACACGCGAAGAAGAAATATATTTTAGATCTTCGCGCGCGAAGAAAAATATCTTCTTGATCTTCGCGCGCGAAGAAAAAATATCTTCTAGATGTTCGCACGCGAAGAAAATGTATCTCCTAGATCTTCACGCGCAAAGACGCTCTTACTAAACTCAATCTCTACACAATCATTTGCATAACTAATTACGAAAATACAAATCTACCACAGTTAATACAATTTACCTATAATAAATGAATAAAAAATACTTATTAATCAAAAAATTAATTCACACTTACAATGTATATATGCTTAATAATTTTTGTATACGTCATTTTCTTCATGTTGTAGGTTGAATGATCATCGTCGATTTCACTCGATTCGACTTTGTCTCCTTCAATAATCAATAGGTTTCCCTATAATTAGAATGCAAAATTTTAATTTCATTATTCAATATTGATTACAGCTAAAAGATTACAGTACATAAAAAAATTCAAAACTTTATTTGCACTTACTCGATATCAATGGCGGAAGGTGCTGAACGGGGGAGGATGATGGATAATGGTAAGGAATAGTGGTTAATGGTGGTGGGAGGGTTGTAGGAGGTGATCAGAGGTGGTGGCAGGTGGTTGTAGCAGGTGGTGGGAGGCGTGAAGGAGGTGATCAGAGGTGGTGGGAGGCGTGAAGCAGGTGATCGGAGGTGGTGGTAGCTGGTGGTCAGAGGTGATAGCTGGTGTCGGAGGTGGTAGCTGGTGATCGGAGCAGATGGTGGTGGGAGGTGGTTGTAGTTGGTGGCGGTAAACCGTGATGAGAGAGTTTTATGTGTGTTTTTTTTATTTTATACTTCAATCAAAATAAAATAATAAAATTAATGTATATTTTGGATAAATGTGAGACGTTAGATTAAAACTTGAAAGAAGATTAAATGGATGGCTAAGATCTCATCTCACCATTTCACAAAAAATGTCTTCTCACATGAACGCTTGTCTATATGTATATATATATATATATATATATATATATATATATATATATATATATATATATATATATATATATATATATATATATATATATATATATATATATATATATATATATATATATATATATATATATATATATATATATATATATATATATATATATATATATATATATATATATATATATATATATATATATATATATATATATATATATATATATATATATATATATATATATATATATATATATATATATATATATATATATATATATATATATATATATATATATATATATATATATATATACATATATATATATACATATATATATATATATATATATATATATATATATATATATACATATATATATATACATATATATATATATATATATATATACATATATATATATATACATATATATATATATATATACATATATAAATATAGAGATGGGATCAAGAGAAAACTTCATCTTTGTGAAAAACTTAGAAAACTCTCTCCCAACCGTTGGATGAAAAGCACCTCACCCTCCTTTTTTTCGCAAAAACTACAGGGACCTGTTTGTAACTTTCTACATTCTATAAGGTGTGTATTGTACAACCCCAAATAGTTTACACAGATCATATATATATTGCCTAAATCTCTCATTTTTTCCGTTTTTTCTTCCCGTTAAATTCTCTCGTTCTCATCTTCGTACGTTCTTACTTATTCCAATAGGTTGACTACTGATGATAATATCCACACAATAAAAACGATAAACACGGTTTGTTATCATATCCTCTAAAATTCGTTCTAATGGGTCAATCGCAACCAAAGTAGGTTTTAAAACCGTTTTAAGCTGTAATTTTGTTAATTTTTTTGTAATTAAAGATTGAATATAAAGTTTATGGTGTTGGTTACATTTTTATTTGGGCATATTAGTGTTTGTTATCAGATATGTTTTTGTTTTTTGAAATTTGATTTGGTAATGATCATCTTTTATATATAGATGTAATGATTTTTAAGAGTTTATTCACTTGATTATCGAAAAAATAGTTATTTGAATCGAATTTGAACAAAAAAGAGTTGGAAAACTTGTTTACAAAAACTGCACACCAACTGTTCGATAAAATGTATGAATGAATTTTTATAAATGTGATACTGTAATATATTTTTCGTGAATAGATGCTTAATTTAATTTAGGCAAGATGATTTTAGATTTAGACGAAACACTTGTTAATACAATTGTATCGACTTTATGTTTGTTACTGATGTGAGTGTCACCACGTCAGTATTAGCCTATTTGTTCTATTTGTAAGCTTGCAATATTAAGTTTTGCATGTTCCTGCATATTTATAATGTTTTATATGTTTCTGGTTGGTTACATCGTTTCGTATGGTATACTTGTGAAACTAATCATAGGGTAATATGGTGTTGGGAGTTTTTTTTGTCGATGAGTCGATATAAAAAGTTGAGTTTTTGTATCAATATGCAGGGGTTTAGTTGATGAAGGCAGTTAACTTTTGAAACAAATTCAGAAAAGCCAAGAATATAGTAGATTAGGTTCGGTGGTTGTTGATGATGATGATATGGAGGACTTCTCGTCACCAGAAGATTATAATCCTTAAGGTATGAGTTTTTTTTTAATAAGTTTGGTTACTTATATTATTGATGTGTTTCGAGGGTGTTTGGGTCTGCTTATATGATTTCATGAGTGAATTAGCAAACTAACAGTTGCAAGTTTTGATAAGCAAGTTATCAGTTGTTCGTAGGTACCATTTTTGTAGTGTTAGGAAACTAAAAGTTACAAGTTTTGATAAGCAAATTATAAGTCTTTAGTAGGTACCCTTTTTGGTTGTGTTAGTGTTACTTTTGTAATGCTATTTATCAATGAAATTTAACTCAAATGTAATCGAAATCAGATATCGAGCCTTTAGTTAGTATTATGGTGTCTGACAAAAATTATACATGATGGTTATCACTTGATATTGTTGATTTAGGATACGAGCATTAGATGTGTAGTATGAGTATATGTTAAATTTATATTTTGGTTTTAGAGCTTTGTTACCACGCATATCTTTATCTCGAGTCAAAAAGGTTATATAAACAGGTGCTCTTAAATCGTACAAACAGGTGCCGTTAAATCTTAGAAACAAATGCCATTATACAAAAAAATGTCTAAAATCTACAAACAAACGGCTTAAATCATATAAACCATCAAGGAACATATTTGAGGAATGGTTATGTCCACTATGAGTATTCATTCAGATTATGCTCCCATATCTAAACCATGTAATTTATATTTTATGACATTGTGTCCTATATGAGTCATTATGTACCAAAAAACACATAAACAATGTTTTTAAAAAATGACACTTTAGGTAAAACCTGTTGTTCAAGTAAGATAGGAATTATATTTGAAGCATGATTAAGAAAATTAAGTCCACTAGTTGTAATGCGTTGATGCTTTAGAAAAAAAGTATTATGAGAGGTGCGGTTACTGACTTCAGTGACTTGTCTTTGCACTATTTTGTTAAGGCAAAGATTTTGGGTTATCAGTGACGTTGAGCATGATGATATCGAGTTTATTACCAAGACTTTGAATTGCTTGCCGAATGCAAAGATTGAGCGTTACTAACATATTAGAGGAGAATTTGATGCAACAGTTGATTCCGAGCACAACATCCTTTCTATAAATAATATAACGAAAATTAATACGGACTTGCTTTTTAATCTTTTGGCTTTTGTGCAGGTACATAAAATAATACATGGCCTATTACAAGTTTCCATACAAAATCATATCTAAGTTTCCACATAGAATCATATCTAGGTTGTACTAAGATGGCGTTTTGTAACTTTTTTTAGTATGTATTTGAATATGTACAAATTTGTATATTCTGTGTATGTTACTCTAAACATTGTTAATTAATGAAATAACAGGTCCCATTTTATTGGTATAATGCTTGCTCAAACTTACAATATTTGTAAGGAAAGTAGATAGTGTTTTGTATTTCAATATGCTTCAAAATCAGCGATAGTCGAAATATTGCCTGGTTGAGTTTGGTGGCTTTATGCCAGTTAGTATACTCGTGTTCGTATTAATCTGGGCTTCATTACTAACAAGAGTGCATTATCAGTTGCATCCACTAAAATACACAAATGGATGCACATAAATATAAAAATAGATGCCGTAAAATTTACAAACAGATACATCTGGCAATCCTAATCTGATTAATACCCTAACTACAAACACGTGTTAGGGTATTAATCTGGGCTTCATTACTAACAAGAGTGCGTTATCAATTGCATCCACTAAAATACACAAACAGATGCACAAAAGTATACAAATAGATGCTGTAAAATTTAAAAACACATACATCTGGCAATAAATAATTTGATTAATACTCTAACTACGACCAAAAACTACATGAAATCATACAATAGAAAGGGGTGCACAAGTTGTGGATGTAACTGATTTCTTTCTTCATTCAAGGTACAAATCCGTAGATATGAACTACTGATAAAAAAAATTAAAACCAGCTTTTCAAGGCAATATTTACCTACGGAGAAACAGTTACAGCATTTATGATGGACACTAAAATGTGAAAACCGAGCACACACCAAGTTTAGTCGATGAAGCTCTTCCTCACATTTCAACTTTTGTAATTGATGTTCGATATCTTTGAGTATTCTAAGGTCACAACTGTTGGCATTAGCCCAGATTTCCTGAAGCACCATGAGTTAAACATGTAGATTGACAAGAATCATTAAAATATAGTAACATAAAGTAAATCGCAAACACAAAAGTGAACGATTCAAAAAATATATTATGTTACAAAACCAACTATCAAGTAATCTGGTAAAAGTCTAGCATCGTAAATAGTTTATATGAGGAGAAGGTATTTATTCCGAGTGGGAATCTATTTTACTAGATCAATGACTGCAAAAGCACTAGCGACCTTCCTAGCCGCCACTAATCTGAACAAATAACAATCAAATTATTATTAAACACACAATTATTCATACACCAAATGTGGAACACACACAACCATCAGATATTAAAACATTCTAGTGCTCGACGACAATATAGTGCAACTACGTATAAAAGACGAGTGAGAATCGATTTGACTTTTTCCAAATCATTTGTTGAACACTATAAAGCCAAAGCAAACCACAAGATCTTAAATAGAAGAACTTAGAACAACAACCCTTTTCCTGTAGCTTGGGTATTTGACTGAAACAAGCAGCACCACCATTATGGCTAGAAGCTGTTAAATCAGATTTGTCATAAACAGATCCCCTAATAATATGAATTGATGCCCTAATAATACGAAATGATACCCTAATACGAATTGATGCCCTGCTCCTCTAGTCATCTATGTAGCATTGATATCGACTCCCATGATATTTGGATGCCTTACTATGATATAAACGGATTCACTAAATTACCTTAAACGGATACACTATACCTCGAATTGATGCACTAAAGTACCTCAAATTGATGCAATAAATAAATGGTTACTCGAGAGAGCCATTACTAGAAATTCTCTACAGCCGACGTCCATGAGTTATAGTAGCCAACCAAATCATATTTAGTATCTACATACACCAAGTCCAATTGGTAGCAAAAATTACCCGTTTTGCATTACTACCCAACCGGCCCAGTTTGCGACATCTATATGCTATTTTTACAATATGATGCTATTGTTCTACAGACCACCTTCCAAACTTCTTATTTTACCCTAAAAACGACATATAATCACATCCAAACACTCAAATTAGTAAAACTAGCTTACCTTTTTTCTTTGTGTGGCTGCAAAACAAGTCCGGAGCTTACTTCTTTATAATGGGTAGAGTAGCCACGAAGAACAGCGCAAGAACACAAAAAGATATATTAAGTCAGTAATATCCTAAAAAACATCAATGCAGTTTGCATACAAATATTAACAAATTTAAATATTTATAAACCCTGGTACCGCACCAACTTTTGTAGCTTCTTTCAGATTATGCAAGCGGTGCTTTTCTTGTTTTGAAACTATCTCGTTCATTTCTGACCGTCTCGTGGCAAAAGGATCTTCCCCTTGCTCTGTCAAAAGTCAAAACATCATTATTTATAAATAGTGTTGCTTCATCCAACACTTAAAAATAAAAATTACAGTCAGTTGTATTTACCGTCTATCAAAACTTAATTAGGCAATAAGTTGTTAAGTGATGTCATATAATTCCATATTAAACACACGTGATTCAAATTAGTGAATCACGACATTTTAACAAACACCTAGGGAGCAATTATAACAAACACATTTTTGAATCATTTTTATGTCAGATTAGTTTCATATCCCTAATTTTTATCTTTATCTACACAAACGTGCTAATTTTACATATATTTAAAAAAAATCATACCCGTTGTAAGTATTTCGGTGGGCATCAGCGAACAGCTATTCGCGAGAGCAAACAGAGGTGGCCGACGTAATTTAATGTCAGTGAATAGGTAATTCTTTCGATTTAGTTGGTTGTAATGACGGTAATGTTTTTGGTGATCGATTTTAATGGTGGTTTTAATAGTTTTACTGATAGTGGTTTTCGGTGGTGGTTTTAAATTTGGTAGATGTCGAAGACCTAATGAACATCTTCATAAACCACCACTATATTCAAGCATATGGTTCGGATCAGCTCTTAACCACAAGAAATTCATCATAATAAAGCTAATAATAATCATCAATCTCAATTCAAGCATTATACTCCTGAGTCATAATGCCTTAATCTAGTCTTAAACTAATGCACTAATACTTTCTTAAACTGATGAACTAATAATATTTAAAACCTAATATAGTCTTAAACTAATGCCTCAATCCAGTCTTAAACTAATGCCTTAATCCAGTCTTAAACCGATGCACTAATACTTTCACAAACTGATGACCTAATAATTTCTTAAAGCATATTCCTTAAACAAACAAACTCGTTCCTTAATACCTTAAAAACATATGGTTTAAACATACAAACAAACAAGCAGACGCCCTAACTCTTTCAATTGTCACACCAGCTACAAAAATAAGCTATCTGAAGTTGCACGAAGATTAGGACATACAAATGGCCTACAAATTGTTCACCATAAAAAGATGATTGGAAATTTACATAAATTTGCGTGTAATATTGTAATGATAAAGAGCCGAAGTTCTTGTATATGTTTGACTGACTGCCATCAAGAGCTTAATTACCTTTTGGTGGTTATTTCTTTCATACTCGGGCAGCGACTACAAAAACAAAATTCATAATGCTCAAAATTCATAAACCTCGTATTCAGAGGAAAAGTGGGCGCTTTATTTCTTTCCACTACAGCTCTGACTCTCTGAAACATTATCGATATCAGATTTTAGTACCTAAAGAGTTGAGGTACATGTCAACAACAACCAAACAAGTAACCAAATTGTGCCTTAATATATCTTATACATAAAAAATCCATAAAGTTAGCGTCATTAACTGATACAACCAGATTCATATAGCGTATTCAAACATTTTTTTATTAACACAATTGTTTTTACACACCGATTAGTGTATCACTTTTATAAACTCTTATTCAGGAATTTTAACAAACATATTGTAAGCAAATTTAACAAACACACTCTTTCAGACATTTTAACAAATACCTGGGGCTCTATTTTAAAAATGCTAAACATATTCTTGATTCATAAATCATAATTTATGAATTAATACTTAGCAAAAAAGACCACATCATACGTATAGATATTAACCTGAACAATTACCTGATGAATTAGGAATTTTTAGCAAAACGAAGCTGGATTTTTGAAAGAGAAAGAATGCCAAGAGATGTCAACGGCGGAGAGAGTGGTGGCACGTGGGTTGCTTGCGGCGTTCCGATGGTGGTGGTACCCGCCGGTGGATGTAACGATGGTGCTTATGTTAATGTCGGAGTGTGTGTGAGATATGTGATCTGATAGATGTTATGTGTGATAATTTGATATTGGCAGTTATAACCCTTTCACTTTTAGTTAGTTTTCGTTTTCTACCCTACGTTTTGATATGTTGCAAAAGCGACCTTATAATTTGTTTTCTAGGTTTTCCACCAATAGAAGGTTTTCTCTAGAATCCATCCCTATATATATATATATATATATATATATATATATATATATATATATATATATATATATATATATATATATATACTAGTTGCAAAACCCGTCCGATGGACGGGTATGACATTTAATTATCGTTTACATTTTTTAATTTAGTTAAAATAATTTGTCTAAGAAAATCATATATGGTTTTTAAAATTCTATAATTTCAGAAAATTATATATGATTCATGATACGAATCATATATGATGTTCTCAGACAAAAAAAAAATTGGCAAAAGTATATATACATATGCCCCACAATAAAAAATGATTTAATTCTTGTTGCGACAATTAAATATTTGTGAGATTTTTTTAAATGAAGAAGATAGCTTTTTTTATTAGATAAATAAAACAAATGACTTAAGATTGATTCTTTAAGTATATGCTACAAACAGAGTATACATGTTGGAACTTGTATCACCACATTAAAAATAACTTGTTAAACCAAATTTGGATTTCGAACTACTTCTTTCTTGCAATAAAAGCTTTATAGAACATCTTTTACTACAAATTTTGATATTATTTTGTCAAGCTTGTCTTGCAATAAAGAAATATGTTGCTCCCACAATAAGCCATCATCATGAATATTTATTAAAGTATTTCAAGAGTTATAGCAAAGATGAAAAGACCAATCACTATAATATAATCTGTTTTGGAAAGACGTTCTGAGTGAGTAATTTGAACCATAAAGAAGATTTAATATTAAAACCTGAAAAAAATCCCCATACATCCTTAGTTTAAGCATAGACTTAACCAACCAATCACAATCATCCATTTCTATCATTTAAAAAAAAACTCATTTTTTAAAAAGTAAATATCTCACAAACCGTTCATCGTTACGTAAAACAAAAAATATCATAGCGACGAGAATTAAATCATCTATCTATCGAGGGGCACATGTATATACTTTCGACGAACTTTTAATTCGATTTTTTTTCTTAAGTCACGTCTGGAGAGAATCATATATGATTCGTCACGAAACATATATGATTCTCAGAAAATCATATATGATTCATATCACGAATCATATATGATTTTCTAAAAATCATATATGATTCGTGACGAATCATATATGATTCTCTCCAGACGTGACTTAAGAAAAAAAAGTTCGTCGAAAGTATATACATGTGCCACTCGATAGATAGATGATTTAATTCTCGTCACAATTGTGTATTTTTTTTCGTTTGACGATTTACCGTTTGTGAGATATTTAATTTTTAAAAAAGTGGTGGGAAGTAGGTACTTTTAAAAATGGGTGATTATGATTGGTTGGATAGGTTTATGCTAATTTAAGTGTTTATATAAATTTTAACTCATTAAAACCTACCTTAAATCCACTCCTTTCGTTCCATAATAATAGTCCACCAATAAAAAGACACAATTTAATAAAAACATCACATTTTTAGCTTTCTCCTTACTTTTTATACAATAACAATTTTACCCTTAACCAATTAATTTACAACTTCTTTATTGTTTATAATAATACCCTCAAGTGAGGATGATATGATAAACTTAATTTATATTTCTTATCTATTCTTGGACTGGACTATTATTTTAGAACGTCCAAAAATCATAACCTATACTATTAATATGGGACGGAGAGAGTAAAATTTGTTGTAAGTTAATTACATTAAAGTGTTGTTTGTTTTGTTAAGAAGTTTGATGTCTGAATCTGAATACCGCTTTTGAATTATTTTAGGCGGTTTGTTTTTATTAATGTTTGAATAAACAAAAAACAACACACTTTCATTGTAAAACTTACCGTAGCTGATCATCATTAGTCCTAACTTGAATTCCTAACAAATTATGTTTTAAATAACGTCATTTTTTTAAACGTAATATTAATAAAATAATTTTAAAGTGTAAGATAAAAACACAATAAAAAGATCAATGAAATACGAGCCCATCCTTATTATATTTGTAGTGAAAAATCAAGATCATTGGAGATAAGGATTGGCACATTTGATATCTCTAGATTATTACCTTTCAGAAGTAATAAGATATTTAACAATCTCTAAAAGACATTTTTATATCTAAACTCTGAAAGAAAACAAACATCACAAAACAACAAATATCTTACCAAATTAGAGATCAGAGGTCAATCAGATATTCTGTTGAAAAACCATCTGATGTTCCACCATGTTACACGCTAAACTCAAAATAATGTAAGATGATTATGTCCTAATACGTCGAATACGACCAAAATTTTTTTCCGACGTAGAAGGGTTGAGTAAATCGGACACACCAATTGGTCAATTACCTTTAGGTGTGTAACTTTATCTGCTTATCACTAAACCTTCTGATGTTCATGTAGAAGTGCACATATGTACGACATTGGCTACAAAAGTATTAAAGTGTTGGAGACAAACTGTGCAAATTATAGTTAACTTTAGTAACATATACATTCAGATGTGACCTGCAACATAAGGTTTACAGGTCCTTCATTACTGTATAGGGAAATTCCCCAGTGCCACACTTGAAAAGACAAGTCCAAGAATCCAAGTATCAGCAGGATATGATTAACTTCGATTTAAATTAACTCATCCATAATTAAAGTAATAGATTTTAGCAAAATAGCATCTAACAAAGTTGCAGCCTTGTTTAAATCAAGAACACCATCCTTACCCTCGTGTATCAAACTAACAAACTTCTTTCCGAGGAGTCCTGTAACAAAGAAACAAAGTTTTCATTTTAAAAAAATAGCTAGCATAAATCCATACTTTATAACGATGGTACCACTCCCACATAACAGAAAACATTTGAAATAATGATTTTATACTCGCCAAGTGAACTGTCATAACGACAACTACCACCCTATGTTAAATTTGGATCTTTTTTCATTGTATACTTTTTTCTCGCCACTGTCTTTACCTTCCCATGACAGTTTATGCATGAAACATGCTGTCATTCAACCCTATATGAGAGACCTGTAGCTATATATTTCCGTTTATACCTGATGTGGGATGCATCTCTACATGAGAGGAAGGTCTGTAAGCATGCATTTGTCAATCTGGTTTCATTGATGGTGTTTTTAATCTTTTTTATATATGAATTTTTAGACACTCATTATTTTGTTCGTAGTGTCACAAACTTATTATTATCATTGTTGGTTTGTAACCTTATAGAGATGACACTTGTGTTTACATCTATTTTACCCTCCCCTTGTGATAAATTTATGATTATTAAAGCAAATCACATTACCAAGGGAGACTCTTCGGTCTGCGGGGAGACTGGATCAAGCATACTAAGACCAGCGATGACATTTATTTTATGTACGTTTGATAACTGGAAGTATGCATATGCAGCTATGGTAAACATAATAAGATTTCTTCATAATTGGTTATGGAATGCTTAATTTTAGATGTAGATAATAACTTTTATATAAACCCTATAACTAAAGTCTTAAACTTAAAAACTACAATGTTAGCATTGGTGCTTTCATATTTCCTAAGAAAACACAATTATATAAAGAGTTTATGTCAAAAAATGATTATGCACCTGACTTTGTTGCCTCTGACTTTGTTGCCTCATAAGAACATGCTCCAGCTGAGTCACCTTTCCAACCTGCACATAAACCACAGCTTTTCATATGTTTATATAAGGTCACCACCATGTCAAATGGAAGAATTTACAGAATCGACGTCAAGGGTGTTTAGTTGCTGTTGTTGCTTCAATCTGGGCCACAGTACGCAATACATACCACGCCAGAATAAGGAAGAAATATCATGGTATCCATGCCTTTTGATTCACGGAGCTGTGACATAACTCAAAGATGCTTAGAATTCAGAACTGGATGTCATTTGATTAGCATGTATTTGACAGTGAAACACTAAAAAGATGTGGATTGTGAAGATTGAGCCAAACGGCCCTTAAAGTGTAGTTGCAGCAGCTTAACTGCTGCATCAACCATACCTAAACACCCCCTAAAGCAGATCATGAAGTGCACATATAAAATGAACTTTATATTGATCGTGATCATGTTAACTGATACAGTAGCCGCAGATGTAATTCAAGCTTTATTTCTTTAGCTTTATGTGTTTATTTTCACTCAAGACCGTGGGTTCAGGTTTTTCTTTCTATATTTACTTTCGTCTAAGTATTGTACTTTTTCTCAAGATTTCTGATATGGGACAGGCACAATATTCAATTTGAGCCAAGTATCTATAGTTGTTATAACATTAGTTGAAAGTGTCAAAAGACGTTAGCTGATGAGAGCCAGATTTGAACCAAATCAAACCATAAAGTTACAACTTTTTATTGTTATTTTATTGGGTGTTCGCCAAAAATAGCAACTTACCTTTTCAAATGGTTCACCTTGGTGACCTTATCAATATCTTTCCTATCATGCATAGTGTACACTTTCAAATTCATCATTTTTACCATCAAATAACAAACTCGACATAATCAAAAGCAGGTCCTATATATGGCAAAGCGCTGTGATTACCCAACAGATACACTTCTACCTGGAATGAGTCTGGGAATTAATCTCAGAACAGGGCATAGATAATGAATTATATGAGTGTTTATGTTATTAGGGAGTATACTCAGGGTTTTGTTTTTGGGTTTTGGTTTACCTTTATGCGTTTTTTTTATAAACCGTTAAAAAAGAACCACCAAATTAGAGACAAAAAAAGAGGGATAATTAATTGCCCAAGAAGACGAATAAGATTACCTGCAAGAGATCATATTCATAGCAACCACTGTTTCCCACATCTCCCTACATGAATGTTTCCAAAATTTAATAGGAAGCTGTGGTTGACATGTCTGCACAAACACAAAAGAAAATTAACCCATAAACACGTAATTACATAAACGAAGTCATAAACATAAATATAAAAATCAATAATGTACACACCAATATTGCCCCATTTGTGTTAGACGCACGCTTTGATAGAATCCTTTAGAGTAGTCGACACCATTGCCAAGCTGACCCATCTCAAGTGCAATGCTAAATATGGATCTCCAAACATGATCAACTTCAAAGAGCTAAAAATTGATACACTTAGAAATGGTTATATATCAAAAATAGCAACATGCTCGTGTGAATCCGCTTCTCTTAGGACTATATCAAGAGCTTGAATGGTTTCTTGATGATTCTTTTTGTCTACCACTTAAGAACTCACGAAAATGATCAACGTATTTTTTCGTATCAAATTTCACAGCAACCTACATAACATCTTTAATAGAATCAACGCTTTTTCATGGGTTTTTAAAGAGCGATGAAACTGATACTTAAATGAATAACAACCTAAAAACAAAATTTATTTCATATGTTGTGGTTACTGATCATAACACAATAAAGGTAAAAGTTAAGTTTCAAAAACTCATTATGAACTCTTTTTCATGAAAAAAGTTTGTATCACTAACCATCGTTGTTGATTTGATAGATCCACAAACAATAATAATTAAATTCTTTTAAATATACAAACGTAATCCGCAGAAAGTTACAAATTGTCGTGCAATATAATTAAATTTAGAGATAAAGTCCATAGTCAGTACCTTATACAACCCCACAACAACCAATGGTTTATCATTCTCAATAACATCTGTGTCTTCCATTTTCAGTAACTTGATTGATTCAATGGTTTGTGGTTGTAAACCATTGGTAATGTCAACAACCAGAATGGCAACATCACATAGGTTAGAATCAAAAACCAATATATGGTTGACCTCTCCTTATTGATCTACAAGAGTTATTAAACTTTCAGTAAGAATAGATGTAAGATCTATAGCAAATACCAGATGAATAACATGATATCACATACTCGACTCCTAACCATCTTCTCCGAATATTATTAGTTTACCATATACAATTAGAAATTAGAACCATAGTCGGTTAGAGTGTTTTTACACTAAGGGGGGTTTTTTACACTAAGGGGGTTTTTGGAATAGGTTATTTGTTGTGTAGCTTTTGGGTTGTAATTAGATTATCTTGCGCGCAACTTTACTAAATTTCAATGTAGGCAAATCAGAACATTATTCCATGATAGATTACGATGGCTCTTTTATCATTATTATTACAACCACTGATACATTAACTAAAAAATGAAATCTACTTACAATGTACAAATGTGGTTCAGTCGCATCAAGTCCACCAAGCAGTGGATAATTTTAATTCTGCAATAACGAAGTGTACCCTATCACCCAGAATTACATCACCCGACAAACAGGTATGAAGTACTAACCATTTGTATCCATATGTGTTCATCCATATTCATAGGTAGCAATAATTAGAACGTCAAGGTTGCATTGTTGGCATCATCTCCGCCTAAGTGAACAAAATCAGTAACAAATTCTGACTTGTCTATTATGTCCTTCAGCCATATTCTTGGAACCTCTTTGCCAGCACAATCTGTATAATATATCAGAATTTAATGCCTGGATAAACATACTTAGAAACTGATCATATGATGTTTTACTGAATGCACATATTACCTTACTGTTCGTAAATTCTGAAGTGCCATATGAAATAATCTCAGACGATACAGATCAACCATAACACAACTGAAGATCAAGTTCAACCATAAACCAAAATCTTTTTAATATCAATCAGCGCAACGGCCATTCATGAAACTTGAAATCATCCATGGCTTGGCTTCAACGATAGATGTTGAACAACCTGTTGTTGGTGATGGGATCGGATGTCAACAATATCAACTGGATCAACCTAAAAACAAAAACAAACCAATAAAAAATCAGTAATATAATCCATGCACTAATATGCATAACGAAACAAAAAATAGCTTTATTATAAAAAAATGCACGCAATATAAATATACATGCAAGGTTGTCAAAATGATATTGTATTCAACGTCCCTACAGTTCATTACTATTGGGAAGATTTTAAATAAAACCACTTATTGCTTAGAAACTGTTATTAAATACAGAAATTAGATTACTAAGGAGTTATGCCGACCTGAATTTTGATATTTTGATAGCAAATTGTGTGCACCTCGATCATGAGAACTTTTCAGGTTCTGTAGAAAATAAAATATTAGTTGATATAAATGCTACTGCACACCAAATGATGATCCCATATAATGATATAATAAAAAAAATTGTTGATAATAACCTTATGAAACTCCACATAGGCTTTTGTTGGTGTTATATTCATCAAAGTTGACAAACCACCACTTGGCGTATTAGAACAATGCATTTGTCTTATCCAGGCTGGTCTGCGAGCCATGGCTGCTCTCTGCGAATTGCAGTACAGGAGACGACACATCGCAGCTACTAAATTAGAATTTGGTATATGGTATTTATCTAAGATACCCGATAATCTCAACTCCTTCTCTACTACTGTACTTTCAAGTACTTTATCAAGCATATTCCTCATATTCCTAATAAACACGTGACACAAGTAATGCCCTCATCGTTGTTGTTGGTATTTGTGCTTTTTTTTAGCATATAAGGGAATAAGGGATGGATTGTGGTTTTAGCATGATCTTTTGTTTTCCCACAATCAGTGGTTAGTTGAGGCTCATATGAAGAGTAAATGGATACCCAATTGCAAATTCTATTGCCTTAGCTAAGTTTTCTTCTGAGATTTCTGCAGCCATCTTGAATTCTGGACTTGTAAAAGTCAAATTTATAGTAGCATTGGCTGTTAGATACATTAGAAAATTCACGTTATTTGCATAAATATGGCAATTTGTTAGAGATATTTTCATGCATTACTTACTCTTAGAGTAGGGGAAAAGATCAGAGAACATTGAACTAAGTCTAACCTTATATGTAAAAACCCAATAACAAACACGATGGTTTGATATAAAAGGTTACAATTACAATTGCTTTTTAATTATATATTGAAAACACACGCTATTCTAATTAGACATGCTATGACAGGAAAGACTATCCAATTAGAAGCGAGTCGGGGTTGAAAATATAAGAATCAATGTGCGAGGATGGCATAATTATTGAGACATACATGGGGTGGTCATACTTTTTTTTATTAAGAATTAACTATCATCCTCATTTCTAAAACCCCAATATCATTCATGAACATAATTATTAAGACATACAGCTACGTAATGAGCCATTATCTTGGGTACACATCTTTATACCTCATTCATACTTTTCACCTTTTTATAGGTCTGTACCTATTTGAATCATAAAATGCTACTCCTTAGTCCTTAAGAAAATACGCTTGTCAATGTTTTCATAATCATATGCCTACCCACAATTTAGTGGCATTACAGATATCAGGTTCTTTCTCCCTCGAGAGATCAATACAATTTGCATAAGGATAATGATAGTTACATTGCTTTACACTACTTTGCGATAACTTCACAAAACGCATATCCAAACACTCCTAAACCACACCACATTCTAAATGTTAGTATAATAAATATTATAGAATAATTAGTGTGTGAACCCGACATCATAAAACCAATAAGCACGTCACACTCTCAATATTCTCAAACGTATCAGATTACCAGATTAATCTTTTACCTATTTTGACCCATTACCCAACCTATCCGTCTGTAGATTAGCCATATATACCTAGATTCATAAGTCCGTTGACCTTGGATATATCATAATCTATACATCTACAACTATATAAGTTTAAGTTAAGCATCAACCATAAGTCAGTTTACCTCATAATCACGATTTGGTGTGCCCTACTGAGTGAATTCTTGTTGATTAGTAAAAACATCGGGCATATGCATAAAAACATATCTGACCAGCTCATGCGTTGTCTGTGGAGTTGTTCACTACAACAAATTCACCTTTCGGGCTTGGTTGATGAAATATATGGAAACGCGTGTTTACTATGTTGCACAAATGTTGGTTCCTCAATTTCATCGATGCCTTGTTCTTCATGTAGGCCAACAAAACCTGAATTGTATAGCTTTTCTAACCTCCGCTCTTGGTAGATCAAGAATCTCAACCTATATGTAGGCTAAAAACAATATTTATATCTTAATTTTAAAATTTGATAAATAGTTACTTTGACACTAATTGATTATCCGAAATTTGGTATGACGTCTATAATCACTATGAGAATGGGTTTAACGTAGGATGGGAATTGGATGGGTATGATAAGATGAAATTTCAATTTTCATACCCATACCCGCATACAAAAAACACGCAAATACTATATCATTACAAAAACCCTTTCCCCAATCTCATACCAAAAAACCAAGCACACCCTGATTATTTGACATATAAATAACCAGATGACTTAAAGCAGAAACTATACATTCTCTATGTTTTCTTCATTCAGCTCAAGGCGTGTTTCTTCTTTTGGTACTGTTCAACAACAACAATTTCAGGAATCTTCTCCATCAAAAGTCGTTCAACCGAACACCCGAAAATAATTATAAGAAGGTTAATCAAAAGAGTCCACAACAAAAGAACAGAACACCCGAAAAATTTAAGCATACCAGGAAGTAGCAAACATTTTCTACACATCAGCAACAAATGTTCTTGTATACTCCCCACCATTATTCAACCGACCGACATCAACATCGCTATTTGTGACACGCTCTGTCTTAACGGATGAGTGTTGCTCGCATGCTGCTATTTATCAAGATTTTATTAATCAAAAGATCTTAGGGTATTTAATCCTAGAGCCCATCCCGCAATAACATTTGAAAAAAACTAAACGGTATTTAAAGGCTGATGGATCAGTTGTGCCAAGCTTGCAAACGTATCAGTTGCTCTTGTATTCCTGCCGACATTCATATATACAAAACTTACCTCTATAACAAAAGAAAACATCATATGTCTCGTATATAAGAACAACTAAATATGATGTTGATTAATGGGTGGTGCCTTACCTTGTTATTTTTTGAACTAAGCCTTACCTTGTTCCACTCCTGTTACTTCAGGTACAAACTCTTGCTTCACAATGCTTGCTGCCATTAGACGATAGACAAATGAGCTTACCGAGTGATGAAAAGGATCACCATCAATCTCACTACCATCTCCTCTACAATGAAAGTCTCAGATACCATAAATCGAGAAATCATGTCAGATTCTTTTAAACTGCAAATACTCTGCAATAACAATGTTCTTGCTTAAAAACTACAAATTCATCCTAATTACGGTGGTGTTTGGATGTGTGCTGTGCGAGTACAAAACCATTCATAAGCATGGGTATATATACTTTTAGTTTTCCTAACCTAGCATCGAATCTGTATACTGTATACTGAGATAAACATAGAATATAAATAATATGGATATTTAACTAATTAATACAAATCTTTATAATGATATGGATGTAATTTTGGGAATGGATCGCAGCAGAAAACTTTATACAGAGGATATCCAGATTTTAATTATTGTCAATGTACATTGTGAATTGTATTTATATTACTTGGTCTGTATCATATAAACAAATAGCAATTATACCTTGGATTATTCCTTTAAAACAATGCTCGGCAATGAATCATAGATAAATGATCCGGACCTGCTTTGTGTTCACCAATGATCCTGGTTTCCTTCAAGCATTTGTTGTATTTTAACAAAATTCTTTGAATCGATACCATGATTATGTAGACGATCTTATTATAAAGATCCATAGGATCAGATAGCAAGCTAAACAATGCAATCATGATACTCTAGTGAATCGTATTTTGCGTATTATAAGCTTAGGGATAATATGATTAAGAGAGTTATTGAATATATTTTGAGGTTATGTTTCGTAAAAATTTTGAAGCCCAGAACGTAGGCCCAAGCGATGAGGTTATATTCGTAAAAATTGAAAGCCCAGAACGTAGGCCCAAGTGATGACGTGGATATGATGTGGCATACTCTTCCTCTTATATATAATGTAAAGATATATATATATATATATATATATATATATATATATATATATATATATATATATATATATATATATATACTAGTTGTAAAACCCGTCCGATGGACGGGTATGATTTCTAGTTATCGTTTATCTTGTTTTTATTTAGTAAAACAAATGTTTATCGATTTTAGTTCAAAATGTTTAAACGTGATCTCTTTATCAACAATGATATTAGCCGATTAACCTTTCACATGTAGGTATATTTAATTTATTACAAGTACTTGAATATGAAATGGATAATTTCTACCAACTCATGTGCCTAAAGAAAACATTAAAAAACATCAACATAAACTATAGTCCGTTGTTAAGGGATTAAGTGTGACATTAGTAATTAGGTTTTACATTATTTACATTGTTGACGGTATGACTTATGACATTCGTTTACGTTGTTTAATTATATATTAATATTAACATTTTTTTACTTCGCTAATTATTCATGATAAGAGACTATATATTTTTCATAGATTTTTAGACGTACTTATTTTGTGAGTATTCGACACATAAATTAAGTAATGGTTAATGAATTACTAACATATTCATGTTTCAGTTACTCCATATGTCTCTCAAAAGTTATCCGAGCATGATTTTGAATCAGTTTACTTACTTCTGATGAGCAGTTATTTTGTTCAATTTCATGTCATCTACAATACATACAAAACTGTATAGTTCTAGTTATTAAGAAGATATAAGAAGTTTTTAGTAACTATCAAAACACACTCTTAAGTTTTGTTTTCATGTCTAGTGGCAAAGTCTACCGTTGGACAAGTATTACGTATAATTGTCGTGTACATTTATTTATTTATTTAGCTAAATATTATGTAATAAATCATACAATATTATCAAATTGTTTATATTATTAAGCTTTTTTATGATTTTCGTAATAAATATATGGGACTCATATTAACTTTGTGTTAAATTATAGTTTAGAAAATATCAAAAGATTTACACATTAAATGATAAATTAACCGTATTAACAAAGTATATTTTATTTTTCTTACTATATTATAAAGCATTTAAAACATTTCTATTATTAAAAAAGTCTGAAAATTAAACATTTTAAATTGACTTTTATGAAAACATTCATTTTGTAATTGATCATATTTTGTAACAAACTTTTGTAAAAATCTATTAAAAAAACCATCTTAGTGGGTGTTTGGAATTGCTTATTGAAAACAGATTATTCATTTTGAAAACTTTTGAAAATGAATAATCAGATAATCATTATTTTGAAACGTTATTTTAGAAAATAGTGTTTGAATTTGATTATCCTGTTTGAAATCGTAATATTAGATAATCAGTTTTTTGAGTGTTTTTCAAATTTGATTATTTGATAAATAAAATGAATAAAATAAAGTTCATTTTTTAGAACTCTATTTTGGAACCTTACTTTTTCAAACTCTATTTTGAAAATAAAATAAGTAGCTCCTCATTTACTTTTGAAATCTTCTAAACGCAAATAACCACTTTTCTCCATTTATTATCCAAATATTTATTTTAGCTTATCTCCATTTTTAAAATGAAATAAGTAGATAATCTACTTACAAACGCAATCTCAAACACCCACTTTAAAATGAAAATGTTTTTTTATCTAATTATTTTTTCATAATATAATTTTCATCATATCTTCTAAAATTTTATGCTTTTTATTCACTATCTATTTTGATATATTTTAATTAATTTTTAATTTTTCTAAGTTTTGAGGATTTATTTTATTTTGATTTAACTTTTTTTACGACTTCAATATGTGAATAAAAATTTAACATGAAAATGTAGTAATATTTGCCATCATAAAAATTGTCATCGAATAACCGCCGTTGCATTACGCGAGTAGCACAATAGTATTTTAGTTATAAGTATGACGATGTCTGGTGTAAGTGTAACGAAAAGAAATAAAAACCTTTCACAATATTGAAATAACCATCATGGGTCATGACTACACCGATAATAGCTATAGCCACGTAACATATTTGGACAATTAACACCATATGATTGGTAGTACCAAACTACCAATGGGTATCGATTTTGTTTTTTATTATTTTTTTATCCTCGTACTATGTTATGCTTTTTTTTAACATAGTACTATGTTATACTTGAAAGGCTTAAATCAAACCAAAGAGTCAAAGACCATACTAATCTTAATTATTTAACGTAGTAGCTAGGAACGACTCGATGGTATTCTTGGTCGTGGCAGATTGACCAAAGTTGGCTGCATCATAGTTAAGGTTCAAAGCGACCTTGACCTTGATCTTGGTCGCCACTGAAATTCATTGGGCCGTGAGGGTTTCGACTTTCCATAAGATCGGTCTACCATCAATCTCAGTCCCACTATGAGCAAAACGACATTTATCACCAAACGTGCATTCCTTCAGGAGTGTTGATTCTGTTGCAAAGCTTGCTTTTGTTGGAGGAGCATGACCATCAGTAAATAGTTGATGCATTGGGGGCTTTCTACCAATGGGTCCGCCCATGTTTGTAATCTAACTTTCACCATACATAGCCACCATGAATATGTTGCCAGAAATGACATCCTTCACCAAATTGGCAACTAGCAGTACTGCATTAACCAAGAAAGAATTTTATAAACCATTATAAAGGTGACATCCTTTTTCCTTAAAAAAAGATATGGAGATACTATAAATTATAAAAATTCAACATCTGTTCATAGTTACATACTGAGCGAGTTATGTAAAAAATTATGTATGTTTATCACTTGCTATGTTGCACGGAAACGCCTCTCGGGTGTCGTGCCCGTCCCGGAAACGTTTCGGAAACGGGAAACGGCTGGAAACGCCCGGAAATGCGGCGGAAACGTTTCCCTAAAAAGGGAAAAGTTTCCTGAAGATGGGAAACGCCGAGCCTCTAGCAGAAACACGAAGGGAAACGTTTCTTGGGCTTTTAACACGTTTCTGGGCTAGTTTTTGGGCCATGAAATATTTTTTGGTCGTCATATCTTATAACAAACCTTTAAAAATTGATTATCAGTATTTGTTTAATGTTAAGTATATGTTATGTCTCACTATCGGTATTTATTTTTTCTTGCTTTATAGGTTAAAAATTCATGTTTATTTAATTTATTAATAAATATTTATAAAATACAAAAAGGTTTCCAGCCGTACCCGTTTCATGGATTTTGGGACATTGGCGTTTCTAAGTACCCGTCCCCGTTTCCGTATCCGTCTCTGTGCAACATAGATCACTTGTACGTGTAACCAATCGGCAAGAGAGTACACCAATATACCTTGTTGCTATAGAAGTTATTCAGGTTCCAATAGCTACTCACATGTACAGTAGTACTTTGTGTAAGTGTTATTATGTATAAACATTAACATCAAATATAAATGATTACACATCAAAACATTATGCCACAAGATCTTAGAATAATATAATAATCACATAGATAATATGAAAGAGTAACATACCGGAAGCCATATATGGTGTTGACATGATGTAAGGAACACCTTAAAGCATAAACTAGTTTCTCACCCTTGACCCACTTTATTGTAGAAAGCTTGATGGAGAGCCAAAATAATTCTACGGTGTTTTCTTTTGTGTGTTTTTAGGGCAGGGTGAGGACATAGTTTATATAAGGACTTGTTGGTTAGCATGTCCATCAATACTAACACTTAAAACGGGAAAGATATCAAATACCATTAAGAGTAAATCAATTATATTTAATTTGATATTATCATGTCACAATTAATAGAGGATAATATATCATCTAATAATATATTATCTTACATTCTCCCACTTGACATGATACTTCTTAATGGTATAACATAAGACTAGCAAATTAATCTTAAAACCGTTATACATCATAAGTATCTTGACACAACTAACTACATAGTGAGAATTATGGCGGTCATACACAGTATACTCGTATACTCCCTTCCATACATCACAACATTATGAGTTCATCATGTTAGATTCATAAGTTATATATAAACAATCATACAGTCCACATAATTGTTATGATAATTCATAAACATTTCTTATTAAAACACAAATGCATGCATAATAACATAAATAATAAGAAATAAAATCAGAAACAATTTATTGAGCTCAAAAAGTGTTTAGAACATCATAATTAGTTATCAATACAACCAAGACCCAACCTAGGAACATGTTGCATAAATGCCTTTGGTGGTAAAACCTTGGTAAGAGGATCTGCAATCATTAGATATGTACTAATATGTTCTAGATACACTCTTTGTTTCTGAATTTCCTCTTTGACGATAAAGAACTTAATATCCATATGTTTTGCACCTTTGGAGTACTTATCATTCTTAGAGAAGAAAATTGCTGCGGTATTATCACAATACATTTTCAGCGGCTTGCTTATAGTGTCGACAACCCCAAGCCCTGAAATAAAATTCCGCAGTCATAATGCATGAATGGTAGCCTCATAACAAGCTACAAATTCTGCTTCCATGGTAGACGCAGCAATGAAAGATTGTTTGGCACTTTTCCAAGAAATAGCTCCTTCAGCCAGTTGGAACACATAGCCAAACGTTGACTTTCCACTATCTTTGCATCCAGCATAATCAGAATCAGCATATCCAACCACTTCCAAGTGATTAGACCTCTTATAAGTAAGCATGTAATCCTTTGTTCCTTGAAGATATCTCAATACTTTCTTTGCAGCTTTCCAGTGATGAATACCAGGATTACTTTGATATCTACACAGCATCCCGATCGCAAAACTGATGTCGGGTCTAGTGCAAGTTTGTAGATACATTAAACTGCCCACAACTGAAGCATATGGAATGTTTTCCATTTCTTTTCGTTCCACATCATTATTTGGACATTGTTTAAGACTAAACGCGTCTCCTTTTTGAATAGGGACTATACCATCCGAGCATCTGCTCATATTAAATCTCTCAAGAATTTTATCGATATAGGCTTTTTGAGACAATCCTAATATACCTTGAGATCTATCACGGAATATAGAAATTCCAATCACATAGGATGCCTCACCCATATCTTTCATTTCAAAATTCTTAGAAAGATATTCTTTAGTCTTATGCAATAAACCAAAGTCATTAGTCGCAAGCAAGATATCATCAACATATAGAACCAAAAATATAAACTTGCTCCCACTGATCTTGCGGTATATGCATCGATCAACGATGATTTCTTCAAAACCGAAAGATGTAATGGTGTCATTAAACTTAATATACCATTGTCTAGAAGCTTGTTTAAGTCCATATATTGATTTCTTTAATTTACACACCATGGTTTCTTTACCATCAATGGAAAACCCTTCAGGTTGTTCCATGTAAACTTCCTCCTCAAGATTTCCATTCAAAAAGGCGGTTTTCACATCCATTTGATGTAGCTCCAAGTCAAAATGAGCCACTAATGCCAATATTATTCTCAATGAATCCTTCTTTGAGACGGGTGAAAAAGTCTCATGGTAATCAACGCCACTTTTCTGAGTACAACCTTTGGCTACAAGTCTAGCTTTATATCTTTCAACATTGCCTTTAGAGTCGCGTTTAGTCTTATAGACCCATTTACACCTAACTCGTTTAGAACCTTCTGGCAAGTTTACAAGATCCCAGACTTTATTTTGAGCCATTGATTTTAACTCTTCTTTCATAGCGTCAATCCATAATTTAGACTTATCACTTTTTATGGCCTGTGAAAACGATACAGGATCATTATCAATACCAATATCAAAATCTGTCTCTTGCAAGTAAACAATATAATCATCAGAAATAGCCGATTTTCTAACCCTTGTAGGTTTGTTTAATGCTATTCCAACTGGTTCACTTGTCTGAGTTGGTAAGTTATTTTCTTCATGGGGTGTTTCTTCATTATTCAAATGTTGTTCTTGATTTTGAGATACAGGAACAACATCGGATGCAAATGTGGATTTTTGAGCATGTATGGGAGATGTATCATCATCCCTTATTTCATTAATATCCACAACTTGATTTTCAACACTCCCACTAACTTCACCATTTTCCAGAAATTTGGCATTGCCTGTTTCAACAATTCTAGAACTATGGTTGGGACAATAAAACCTATACCCTTTGGACTTCTCTGGGTAACCAATGAAGTAACCGCTAACGGTTCGAGAATCCAATTTCTTTTCTTGTGGATTATAAACCCGTGCTTCTGCTGGACAACCCCAAACATGCAGGTGTCTCAGACTAGGTTTCCTTTCAGTCCATAACTCAAAAGGAGTTTTTGGAACTGACTTACTAGGAACCCTATTTAATAGATACACTGCGGTTTTAAGTGCATATATCCACAAACTTTTGGGTAAAGAGGTTTTACTTATCATGCTCCTAACCATCTCTATTAATGTTCTATTTCGCCTTTCTGCCACACCATTTTGTTGTGGTGTGCCTGGCATAGTATCTTGAGCACATATGCCACGACTTTCGAGGAACTTTGCAAAGGGACCAGGACACTGTCCAGATTCATCATACTTTCCGTAATATTCACCACCTCTATCAGATCTTACGATTTTCACTTTTCTATCTAGTTGCCTTTCAACCTCAGTTACAAATACCTCGAGGGCATTTATAGATTGAGATTTTTCATGCAGCAAATAGACATATCCATAACGTGAAAAATCATCTATGAAAGTGATAAAATATTTTTCTCCAGTGAAAGATGGAGTATCAAATGGTCCACAAATATCGGTGTGTATAATTTCAAGGAGATTGCTGCTTCTTGTGGCACCTTTCTTGCTATGTTTGGTTTGCTTACCCTTAATGCATTCCACACATAAGCCAAAATCGGTGAAGTCTAGATTTGGTAAAATCTCGTTCTTCACCAATCTTTGTAATCTTTCTTTGGATATATGACCCAAACGTTTATGCCACAAGAATGCAGAATTTTCATTCACCATGCTACGTTTCATTCCAACATTATGTTCAACAGTAAATAGAGATTCCAAAAAAACATCATCAAGCTTTAATTTATATAAATTATCAATAAGAATACCATAACCAATAAAGGATTTATTCTTATATAAATTAAAACGACCATTTCCACCACCAAAAGTATAACCACTAACATCAAGTCTCGGAATAGAAATTAAATTTCTAGAAATTGAAGGTACATAGAGAGTATTCATTAGATCTAAGTGAAACCCAGTATCTAACTTCAGTCGATAAGTCCCTACGCCTTCAATCGGGGCCTTCATTCGGTTCCCCATAAAGAGAAAGTTATTAGTTGGGCTTGTGGTTTGGATTGTAAGGAATCCCTGCATAATATTAGAAACGTGAGTAGTAGCACCAGAATCAAACCACCAAGTATTAGAAGGAACTTCAGACAAGTTTGATTCAAAGCATACAGAAACATAATGTATACCTTTCTTTTCGAACCAAGCCTTACGCTTAAGACAATCCTTTTGGAAATGTCCCTCTTTCTTGCAAAATTTGCATTTGTCGTCCTTTTGTTCCTTCTTTTCAGCATTAGCAAACTTCGAGGTTGTACCATGTTGTTTCTTCTTAAAGTTCTTGGGTTTTGGTTTGAGCTTCTTGTCAACTCCTTGATTCACCAAGTTAACGGAATGAACTCTTTGTTTCTTTAATCTTGACTCCTCTTGAATAAGCTTACTAGACAGTTCATCAATATTCCACTTATCCTTTAATGTGTTATAATTGATGTGAAACGGTCCATATTCAGAAGGAAGTGAATTCATAATGAATTGCACCAAGAAAGAGTCATCCACATTCATACCTAGTGCCTTAAGTCTTGCCGCGTTATTAGTCATGTCAAGGATATGTTGCTGCATACTCTTTGTACCATCAAATTTCATGGTAGTGAGTTCAGCCATAAGTGTCCCTGCTAGTGCTTTGTCAGCAGAACGAAACTTCTTTTCCACTAACTTAAGAAAATCTTTAGCATTCTGATTTTCAATGTCAGTAAGAGAAGACTTAATGTTGTTGGCAATTGACATTCACATAAAGTTCAAGCAAAGTCTGTTAGACCTTGTCCATGCCTTATGGTATGATTTTTGAGCCTCTGTACTTTTATCAGTAAGGTCAGCAGGCTTATCCTCCATTAGTGCCAAGTCAAGATCCAAAGCTCCTAAATGGAAAGTGACTTGTTCGCTCCATTCGGAGAAATTCACACCGGTAAACAAGGTAACAGAAGAAGCTTGAGAGTGAAGGTTAATTGCTGCAAAAAAAAATGTATATGCTTACTAGTTAATAAATAGTTTAAATATATATTATTAGTCTCCTTTGGGTGAACACAACAATATATCATAATTATTATTAGAATGCAATAAAACTTTACAAGAAAATTAAATATACTTTGTCAAATGTATAAAGCATCTTTGGATAACTAAACACATGACAAAGGTGTATCAATTTTCAACTTTTTAATTTTATTAGTTATAGAAGAACAATTTTTCCTTTGGGCAAAATTCATAATTTCTATCAACAAATAAATATACATTAGCATTCTTTATACAAAATAAATGATATGACTAAAATTTGAAATCAACATGGTCACTTTAGTGACTAAGAACTTGATCTCATCTTAATGTCATATAATAAATTAATAGCTTTAAAAATTTTCGATTAAAATTTAAAACATGTGAATCTTACAAAACAACACTTAAATTATTTATTAATACATGGCTAACTTAAAACAAAGTCAATCAATCTAAATTTACCACTGTTATATTACAAACAGAGTATACATATTCGCATGTCAACATTTACTTTTCATATTTGCATACATATTCGCATGTCAACAAAACTTTCAAAAAAAAAAAATCTTTTCTTTAATATTTCATAATTCTTATTATTAAGCGGAAGCCATACGTAACATAAATGTAAAATTTCAGTTTACTCGTATGAAAAAAAATAAGACGATAAGAGTATGCCATCAACGATTACATGTTTAGAATACATCAAAATTACCAATATAAACTCGATCATGGTCAACTTTTGATGAAATACATGGATTAATAATGTTCACTTGTTGAACTTATATAATCTTAAAAATAAATGCATAACAAAAACAAATAATATAGACCAAAGAGAAAAAAAAAATAATAATTAATTTAACATAGATGGTACAGTGTATGAACAATAATCACATAACTTCATATAAGTTATACCTAAGTGCTACATATTATTTTAATAATGCTTTGTTTATGAATCAAAAGCAAAAGTGGCAACAGGTTTTGTCTCAATGCTAAGGGTTATAAAACAAAGGGTAGTCCACTGCAGGATGGCTTATTTGAGAGCAAAAAAGGACGTGAAGTTTTGTACTAGGTATATACATATAGGCAATCACATGGCCTAGTTTTGTACTACGTACATATAACCATACAAGATTAAAAAAAACAGTATTTTGACGACTCACCGAATCATTTTGTTTCCTCCACCATTTAAAAACGCACTATGTTTCATTCAGTTAAATTTTTTTTTTCGGCCAGTACAAATTTTAAGAAAAAAAAAAAAAAAAAAAAACGAGATCATTAAAAGGGATTATTATTTATTCAAAAAACTAAAGCTCTAGATACCACATGTAAGTGTTATTATGTATAAACATTAACATCAAATATAAATGATTACACATCAAAACATTATGCCACAAGATCTTAGAATAATATAATAATCACATAGATAATATGAAAGAGTAACATACCGGAAGTCATATATGGTGTTGACATGATGTAAGGAACACCTTAAAGCATAAACTAGTTTCTCACCCTTGACCCACTTTATTGTAGAAAGCTTGATGGAGAGCCAAAATAATTCTACGGTGTTTTCTTTTGTGTATTTTTAGGGCAGGGTGAGGACATAGTTTATATAAGGACTTGTTGGTTAGCATGTCCATCAATACTAACACTTAAAACGGGAAAGATATCAAATACCATTAAGAGTAAATCAATTATATTTAATTTGATATTATCATGTCACAATTAATAGAGGATAATATATCATCTAATAATATATTATCTTACACTTTGAGCTCTCAAACTTCCGCAAGGAAATATCGATGGTAATTCCACGTTTGTCTTTGTCAAGAACCCATGCGTACTTGAATGAACGTTTGTTCATCTCAACAACTTCTTTCTCGAATCTCTCGATCACACACGCTTGTCAATACCTCCTATTAATACAGAGAATGGGTCAGACCCAATTGCTCATGAATTGGGTAACACCCTACATTTTGAGTTCTATGTAAGAGATCACAGATTATCCATATGCCCAAATTAATGGATTGACCAAGTGTCACCCTCGACAATCAAATCATTTACAGAAACACAGCCGTCGAAACATCTAAGAAATCAATAACGGCAAATAAAACAGTTGAAAGAGATTACGAACGGAATCATGTCATACAGTAATACAATATACGTATATATAAACCGTAACGAATGAAAAAGGCTAAAACAATGCACGCCGTAACTGAAGCAGAGACCTTGAAAGTGTACAACTCTTTTTCCTCCAAATGAATGATCAGATAATTAATTAGAAGGTGCATATATATAAGGCTTAAAAGGATCAGTATTGTTGGGCGATTATAAAGTTGATTTAATTTTATTTGAAGCACACTATTTATCCAAATACCAAAAGAAAATTATTTTGTTTGTGGATTTACTATGGCAAAAGTTAGCGTAAAAACGCAAATCCAAATGACCTTTCAGTCATCACTGATGATAATGCAGGGTGTTTGTTAAACTTCTGGTTATTTAGGTAAAGATAAACAAACCTCGAATGCCAATGAGCGTTGGCTTTGTAATAGTCCGGTCAATCGTAACAAATTGGTTGTTGGCGAATAACACACTTTTTGGTTTCCATGGATCAACAGTCTGTGGTGGTCCCATATTCAGAGGACTTGAAAGTATGAAGTCCTATCGTAGTTTATAGTTTGCTATGAGACGTTGAGAGTCCTGCATTAATGACACGACGTAAGACTTTATAAACTGTCTATAAAACTTTTACACAAAAATAATTAAATCACTGAATATAAACTAAACAAAAGTGAAAAGAATACGCATTGACTCTTTTCGCTGGTGGTCGGAGATGTTTTGTTTTTATATATGGTTCTTTTTACGTTTTAGACAGAATTTCCATTATTTATGGTTCAAAACCATAGGCTGCTGTGAAATGAGTATTCAGCTACTTCTAGTGTGTATTTTGAGACTAATACATATCAGTCTGGGGCATACTGAACACTCCCGAGACCAGTAGACATATATCACAAATCCACAATTAGCTAGTGCTACAACTGGATGAAAATAGAAAACAAAGAATTAGTAATCACCTCATAATACGATCTTGGATTTCAGATGCAGACTGCTGCGACCCTCCATGTTGACCTTTTCAAAGCTAGCCTCGTTCTTACCGGTTTTAATTTCATCCATGTCATGACGAGAGACTGTACCATGCTTACTTGCATCCCTAAACTCGCCATTCATCAGAGTTTGCTGCATCTTTCCTTAGGTCTTTACTTCCATTATGAAACTCTTAAAGTGTCGGATTAAGCACTTAAAAATCCGTGTTGTTCACATATTCAAATATGAGATTGGGTGTCTTAGACTGCTGATCTCTAACAATATCAATCAACTTCATGATATTTGCTCCACCATAATGAATTTGTAGGATTTCAATCTTGATCTGCATAGAACAAAACAATCTTCAATAAGATCAGCTCCAGCTTAGTTGGATGGTGGGTTCAGTGGCACTACATACACTCATTGGCACTTGCTGGTTCCCTACACAATAAGCTTAAATTCCTCGGATTTTACTACTAAAATGCTTTCTACACTTGCTGGTTCCCTACACAATAAGCTTAACTTCCTCCGATTTTACTACTAAAATGCTTACTACCATTTTTAGTCTTCCAAACTATACTTTATAACTCAGGTAAAATCAGATCGGTTGTAACAGAGCATTACACAGGACGTCTATTACTAAGTCCTTCAGAAAATAGTATCAAGACGACTAAGAGCAAATTTATATTTCAAACACACTCCTAAGCTCATGGTTTCACTTTCAGGATAATGTATAAAGAAGCAAAACTGATATTGCTTACCACAATTGGTGTTCATTTGGATTTAAGGGAGGCTTCTCCACCTATAGAGGCTCACCGAAAAGTGGCGGATTTTGAGAAAATGGTAGAAAGAACACCAATTTCTCGTGTGATCTTGCCCCCAAGATCCCTAAATGACCATGTGGTTACTGATGTAAACGCTCTTTTCAAGTCTGGCGTTCACCACAAAGCATCCATAATAATTATTGAGTATAAAAATAGTTTACATGTTCTCTGATGATCTGACATCTACTTTCTTGTAGCCACACCTCTTATATATAAACGATCATGAACATGTAAAATGTTACTCCCTCCGTCCCATATTAATAGTCCACCGACAAAAAACACGCATATTAATAAAAACATCATTTTTTCAGCTTTCTCTCTCTTACTTTTTACACAATGACAATTTTGTCCTTAACTATTTAATTTACAACTTTTTTATTGTTTGTAATAATACCCTCAAGTGAGGGTAATATGGTAAACTTAATCTATATTTCTTATCTATTTTTGGACTAGACTATTAATTTGGGACGTCCCAAAATAGTAATATGGACTATTAATATGGGACGGAGGTAGTAATAAATAAGAAACCGTTTAGTTAAAAAATAATTAAATCAAAAATTACTGCAAGCAATGCAGCTGGAGTGTTTGTGAAGAACGCATAAGCGTTTGGGGGTTCTACTACAGATACAACAGTGGAGATGGAACCCTATGCTCATTGAACAATATAAAAAGTATGTTTCATGATGCAGCAGCTGATGCAGTTGATGTTAGTATATCAAAAGTCTATTAGTTTGATAGATCAGAATGGGTCGTTTTCTCAGGAAAACTTTGCAATAACCTCATTTGATCCATTATAGTTAATGTGTATCTTTGTGACTTGTTCAACAGGGAACTTATGTCCAAACAATACTACTGCAACTAATATAGCTCGATGGGTTCTAATAGATGGAAGCAAGTACCACTAACAGAAAGTTAGAAGAAAATAAACGATGCCTTATCACAGGAAAAAGATAATTAGTTTTCCATCTATGACAAAGAGGTAATCTAGTTTCACTGATCATGGTCTTTATATTTAAAAAGGTGGCCAGAAGTAGAGTATTAGATATGCATAGTAGATAGAGGCGAAAGAGTTCGTATCTGAGGGAAGAAATATTAGTGTATAATGAAAGTACCCCTAGCTAATGAATCTCATAAGTTTAACATTATTTGTTACCTCGTTCTAATCTTGTTGATTTTAAATAGTTGTATGCTTACGGTTAATATTTGAATACTCGGAGATGTTGATGTTTTTTACCACATAAAGTTTAGTTCATGACATAATACTAATTGTAATCCAGGTGTTGATACTTCGAACTTAATACAGTTTTTATTAGCTTATAATAACAGTCTAATCAAAAACACCTTATGAAGCAGTGGCCTAACTCAAATATCATTTCTATCATTCGTACTACATCTACGCAAAGGGTGTTAAAAACTAAATAGATCAATTAAAAAAATTGGAAACCAAATGTATTTAGATCATTGTTTCATTCAAAAAACCCTTAATATTAATGTTTTCAGCTAAAATAATAATATACTGAAATTTTGTATCTATCTTTCAGAATCTGGTCACTACAGTAATAGGTCCCAAGATTTTTAGCTAGCGACCTAGCGTATGACAACCTTAGCAAACAGTTCTTAGGGAATTTGTTTTCTTAAACTATATGAAGTTCTATCTTTAACTCAAAATTGCACTTCCATGTAGGTCGCATCCATTGCTCATAAATATTTAAAAATTATGTCTTTAAGCACATTTCTTATATGTCATATGTGTTCTTGTTTGAAGGTTACATTGGCAGGGAACAAAGAGACACTCACTATGGTCATGCAAATGGCACAGAGGTTTCAGTTGGAGCTGCTTAGGTCTAAACTAAAAAAATACAAAGGTTCTTTATTAAAACAAATAAGATACTCAACGTAATAATCTAGATTTCGCATGAATAATAGCTATTTTTATTTATAAAAATAAGATAATGGGGAAATAAAGTATTTATGCGTCGGTCTGACCCGTTTACCTGTTACCAGACCCACTTATTTTGCATTTTGGTAAATGATATAGAACAAAATGGCGGGTTAACTTACAAAAGCGAGTTTGTCTATCTCACGATGGCTCGGTTGCCATCTTTATGAAATACTTTGTAGGCGCATCTAGCATGTTGTTCCCATCTATCAAGGCCCTCGTTTATGGCATTTGCCTAAAATTACTCAGAATCCATCCTTCGGTATTGAACAACACTAAGCTGCAATTACGAAAACAGCCATTTGCGCAAGCTGAATGCATATTTAGGCAAGTATAGTGATAGCTACAATTACACAAAACTGGAAATTGCATACCCATACTGTATAGTATAAGGCATAAGGTGGAGGTATGCTGCACGCCTGCAATAAAGAGTTTGATTATAATCAGTTGTGGTTACATATTTTACACTGTTTATTTGCGTTTACGGTACACATGTATATATGAAGTTGCTTATTTTAAAGACCTTAATACTCTAAAAATAAACAGATAACCAATTTCATCCCCGCACTCTAAACTGCTTAATTTTCCTTAAAGATTAGCAAATAAGCACATGATAGTAATCCAGAAAATTTCATTCACTTATGGTTAAGGGGGCTTGGTAAACTTAGCAAAAATCATCACTTGATGATATCATTTCTCTAACTTGATAAAAAAATAATCTAACATTACATTATAATCAAGTGGCCAAAAAGGAATACCCATGTACGAAACGTAAACCGATAACAACGGAAAAAAGATATAAATCCTACATATTAGGTATCATAGTATAATAGCTTCAACTATTTATTATATCAAACACACCATTTGCTTATAAGATTCAAACAACAATGTGCTTTTATTCACGCGTGTATATCAAACTCAAACTATTTCGAATGTATTGTCGACCTCATACCATTTCAAATCAATGCCACTGGTGAACCTACTTATATCAATATGATTTTTAAAGTCATTATAGGAAATGATTTTGAACTCAGATGGCAGAACAAAACCATGGTTGGTTAAAATTTAGAATATATGCTTTATTATAAACCTTAAAGATTACATCATCCCATAATGGGAATAGTGCCCCCTGATGCCCTGCTTGGAGACAACGCTTCTAATATGTTTTTGCAGGTATAATGCTTTAAAAAAATCTAATGCCCAAGATTCGCAAAGCATAGGAAGGTAATGTAAAGTCTTGATGTTTTCTTTGTGCATTTCCAATTAACAATTAATAATTAACTTAAAATTTTGAAAATAAGTAACTAAATCTTTTGGTACATGTTAGTTTTTTCTCTCTTTTTTTCTCGGGGGAGATAGAATGAGGGGCGGACACAGGACTTTAAAAGGGGTGTTCCACAAAAAACCTGACTAAAAGTATTCCCCTCAAAATCTGCTTAAAAGTACCCCGAATCCGACTTTAAAATACCGCACAAGCCATATTATCATGTGTGTAACGTAACAAAATAAAAAGTACATAGTTCTTACAGATCCCTGCCCAGAAGTCTTTATGTCAATTTTGGGTCCATATCCAGACAAAAAGAACATAATATTTGTTCAGAAATGTAATTATATTTTGTAGTAAGTATGCTAGATTTTTCACTTTATAAGAAACCCGTAATTTCATCAATAAAAAAATATCAGTCTATAATAAGCGCTTAGAAATATTTATCACAAGGAAAACCTATGTAGTTTACTATCTGCTAGTGCACTGATCGTTCAGTGGTTAGCTTCGTTGTGTGTCATGATCAAGAAGATTGCCTTTCTTTTAGGCACAAGGTTGTTATCATGTTGTCTCTTCGGAATTTTCTTCTACACCTAGGGTGTTTGTCTATGGGATTATGCATACTTCTTCGATGAGTGTGTTCTGCATTGAATTAGGTATGTGGGATGGGATCCATGTGTATTGTGCCCTGGTCTTCAGAAACTGTATTGATCCTATTGGCTGCAAGAAGTTTCTTATAACTGATATTGAATACGCCACTTCTACTGCGACTTTTTTGTAAGAGCTGCAACAATGTCTGCTGCCTTAATTTTTGATAATAAAATTGCTATTTGGATGATTTAATACCTAGAAATTCAGTTGGAGCTACAATATTGTCTTATATAACTGATTCGGTAATTTTTGTTCTGCCTATATAAGTGTTTGGCATAACCTGTTTGATAGTGGTAGGGGCTTCTGGTTTTGTAACCTAGCCTTCAATTTGGATATTGATGATGTCGTAAAGTCCTGGATTTTCATATGGATATTGTTTCATAATCATGGGGGTCGGGTTATGTTAATGTTTGGACACTAGAAAAAACATGATCATTACAATAAATAGACAAATACGCCCGTTGTTAAAGAAATAAACAGCAAATGGGATCGGTCTATTATTTGTTGAATCCAAGTTTGCAGCAACCATAACATCAGTGTAAAAAGTAATGTTTCTTAACTGTAAATCTTCCATCAAAAGACTTAGTTGGCCTTCCAAAAATATTACTACTTTTTAGATCCTGGCTATGCAAAAAACTACATGGCCTTTAAAAACATTACTTTTTACAAACATGCTTACTGTTGAGCTTATAATTTAAGGTTTACTATTCCAGTTAAGCGTAAAACATCCCTTGACAACAATGTAATAATTATTTACTTTCTCGAGTAGTTACTGAAACTTTCCTGAGCAGTTAAGTGTAAAAACTACGCAATCCCAAACACCCTTTAAAGAGAAATTACAGGAAAACGCAACATACTTTCACCTCTTCAACATTTATAAACGGAAAACATCACTACGTTATCAACAACACTAACTTGTATGAGACAGATGTATAGTAAATTCTTTTGCATTCAGGTGTCCATAAATCAAACACATTATTAGAACCAAATACTTTATGTATACATAAACAAAATTAATCAAGTGTGACATTCAATATACCTATATTTACTTACCTCGTCCCTTAAGCAGCCTTTCTAGAAATCCTATTTGATATCTCCATGCCTGAAACATCAAAGACACCACCACCAAGATCAATAAGCAATAACTATTCCATTTAAAAAAGCATTCCCAAACATCCCCTATGTAAGAAATTTTATTAAATAATCCCAAACGGCCTAATTTTTAAAAGTCTAATTAGGTGGTGTTAGACTAACTTTTATTAGTCCATACCTCATCATTATTTGGCTTTGGCTACCATTGATCATCAAACCAAAATAAAAAAATGCTTTTCCATATTCTCGATCAGTAATATAACCATGCGAAACATAGGATAACTACTCTAATTCAGTGATATAAAAAACATTGCCTGTAACGTAGTTCATTACCAGAATTCTGAGAAAAGGAGGAGTACCTTATTTGCTTTGATTTTAAGATGATCATGTATAGTTGTTATCAAAACAGCGATCATAATCAAAAACACATAGACAATGATTATAAGCGTCGTGCAATCTCGGAATCGAATTTGGTGGAATCGAATTTGGTATTGGGATTTTCGTTGTAATCCATGGTTATGGAGGAACAGGTAGGTTATGGGTATATAAACGTACACACACGTTCATCGCAAAGAAAAAAAATATACAATAAATATTAAGCAAATTAATATATAAAGAAAATATATATATATAGTAAACATAATATATGGAAAAATTTATAAAAATTAAAAAATAAAATAAAAATTAGAAAGTGAAACGTGTAATATGATGTGTCATACCCCTCCTCTTATATATAATGTAAAGATATTATATTTATATATATATATATATATATATATATATATATATATATATATATATATATATATATATATATATATATATATATACATAAATATATATATATATATATATATATATATATATATATATATATATATATATATATATATATATATATATATATATATATATATATATATATATATATATATATATATATATATATATATATATATATATATATATATATATATATATATATATATATAT